>OY288245.1:14333129-14933129 GCA_958450325.1 Agrostemma githago | reverse complement strand
GGTGCAAGCTGAAGTTGATGCTCTTGGGAGTTTTGCAGCTGTTTCTGGGTTGCAGGCGAATAAAGACAAATCAAGCATCTTCTTTGGTGTTGTAACAGAGGGAGTCAAGGATCTCATCTTACGAGACACTAGATTTCAGCAAGGAACCTTCCCCTGTAGATATCTAGGGCTACCTTTGAACTCTGTTAGTAACAAGAAGGAGCAGTATATGGCTCTTGTGAACAAAATTAAGAGTAACATCTTTTGTTGGTTATCTCATCTCTTGACTTATGCGGGTCGTGCACAGCTTCTGAACTCAGTTGTGTTTGGACTCACCAATTATTGGGGAGCTAATACTCTTTTTCCAGTTAATGTGGCGAAAACCATTAACCAACTCTGCAAGAATTACTTCTGGACTGGGAAGAGGGAGGGGGCAAAACTGGTCTACAAAAGTTGGAGAACTGTCAGCACACCATGGGAGGAAGGGGGATTTGATGTTAAAGACTTGGTATCCTGGAATAAGGCGATGATGGGGCATTGGATCTGGAAATTGGTGACTGGTAGGGAAGGGCTACGGACAGACTGGCATAGGAAATACGTTTTAGGGGAAACTAGTTTTTGGCAACTACAAGTGAAGGAAAGGCACACTGCAACTGTCAAAAGCATGCTGAGAATCAGAGATGAAATGCTAAACCGAACAGGTGGGGAGGTGGAGGCTATACAACTTTGTCATAGTTGGAGCAGCAATGGTACTTTTAATGCAAAAATAGCTTATGATTGGTTCAGAACTAAGAGCCCTATTATCCCTTGGATGGCAAGAATGAGGCGAGGACATACTATTCCCAAGCATAGATACATAGCGGCAATGGCAGGACAGCACAAATTAGCAACTCTCGATAACATACAACATCGAGGCTTGTCCATAGCTAATAGATGTGTATTGTGTAAAGAGCAACTAGAAACGCATCAACACCTTTTCTTCTGTTGTTCCTTCTCCAGGCAGGTATGGCAACACTTACTGAACTGGATATAAGTAACGGGCAGAAGTTTTCAACTCGGGACAGAACTAAATTGGTTGGTGAATAAAAGGGCTCGGAAACACTGGAAGAATGCATGGTTCACAGCTTGTTTGACAGCTGCAGTTTACAACATATGGCAGGAGAGGAACGGAAGAATATTTGCAGACACATCTCGCTCAGTTACAAGTATCATTAGACAAATAAAGTTCGAAATTAGTGTAAGGCTAAGAAGTAGAGGCATTAATATAGCATGTCAGCTCTTGTAAGCATTAAGGGGACTCGTTGTTGAGATGACTCACAATAGGGGCTAGATCTTTTTGTAAGAGCACTGTCTCCTTTTTTCTTGAAATAAAATGAGGCATAACCTTTCTTACAAAAAAAAAAAATAATAACAATAACAATAACAATAACAATAACAATAACAATAACAATAACAATAACAATAACAATAACAATAACAATAACAATAACAATAACAATAACAATAACAATAACAATAACAATAACAATAACAATAACAATAACAATAACAATAACAATAACAATAACAATAACAATAACAATAACAATAACAATAACAATAACAATAACAATAACAATAACAATAACAATAACAATAACAATAACAATAACAATAACAATAACAATAACAATAACAATAACAATAACAATAACAATAACAATAACAATAACAATAACAATAACAATAACAATAACAATAACAATAACAATAACAATAACAATAACAATAACAATAATAACCTGATCATAACAACAACAATAACAATAACCTGATCACCTCTATCACTAGGGTGGTTAACCTGTTTCTCGAGGGCAGATGCCCGCAGGTTCTCAGTGAGTACATCGCTAGTGCTCCGCTCACCCCGCTTGTTAAACCAGGTGGTGGGGTCCGTCCTATTGCTGTGGGCACGATTTGGAGACGCCTTGTCTCCAAGGTGGGGGCTGTTCTGATTGGTCCGTCGCTTTGCGGGTATTTTGAGGGCCTCCAGTTTGAAGTCGGGGTTTCCGGTGGGGGAGAGGCCATTTTGCACGCCTTGAACCGGTTTGTTGAGGATCGTGGTGGGGACGTGGGCCTTTCCATGCTTTTGGTTGACTTCCAGAATGCTTTTAATTTGGTCGACCGGGAGGTCATGTTGCGCGAGGTTCGCCGTTGTTGCCTTGTTCTTTCCCGTTGGGTCGAGTTTTGCTACTCTCGGCCTGCCAGGCTTTTCTACGGGGAACACAGCCTTTGGTCTTGTCAGGGGGTCCAGCAGGGTGACCCTTTGGGCCCTCTTCTTTTCGCTTTGGTCTTGCATCCCTTGATTTGCAAGATCCGGGACTCTTTTCCCTTGAGCCTGCAGGCTTGGTACTTGGATGATGGCACCATTGTTGGGGATACCTTTGTCGTGGGGAAGGTTTTGGAGCTGATTATGGAGGATGGTCCTCGCTTGGGCCTTCACCTTAATGTCGGAAAAACTGAGGTTTTTTTGCCTCAGGAAGACCCTAGGAGTCGACTACCGGGTGTTTTCCCTCATGATATTTCTCGACCGCTGCGTGGTGTCAAAGTTCTTGGTGGCCCTGTCAGTATCTGTCGTGCCTTCAGCAGTGAGCTTGTGGCGAAGAGAGTTTCGAGAGCCATTGAGCTTATGGACTCGGTTGCCAGGATTGAGGACCCTCAGTGCGAGCTGTTGTTACTTCGTGCTTGCGCCGGTATTTCTAAGCTTTCTTTCTCTCTGCGTACCTGCCCCCCTTCGGTCTTCGACTCGGGTCAGACCTTTGATGCGGCTTTGCGGTCTAGCCTGGAACGCATTGTCACCGCGTCCGGCCCCGGGTTCGGGGATTGGCAGTAGCGTCTTTCCACACTGCCCTTTAATTTCAGAGGGTTGGGTGTTTACAGCACCGGGGATGTCCTGCACTATGCCTTTTTGGCATCTCGCCTTCAGTCCTCTGAGTTGCAGGCTTCGCTCCTTCGGCCTTCAGCCGTCTCTACTTCCGGGCCGACCTTCGATGCGGCCTTGGCTCTGTTTAGCGAGACCACCGGTTCCGACCTTTTCCGTAATCCTAGTGAGATCGCTGCCCCCAAACTCATGAAGAAATTGGCAGATATATATTTCACGAAGGTTGCAGCTTCGGTAGAATCGGTTTTCTCCTTGACTCGGCGACAAGTGGTATTGTGGAAGTCTCTGCAAGGTGCCCACGCGTCTGACTGGTTGCGCGATGTACCCATCTCTGGGCTGGGGCAGACCATGAACGGGAGGACCTACCGCTCTGTCCTTAGCTATCGGTTGGGTGTCCCTTTGTTCTCGGTACCTAAGCCTTGCTCTGCCTGCTCCCGGGTTTGTGTTGGGGACATTTTTGGGGACCATGCTGTGTCGTGTGCTGGTACCGTTGGCATTAAGCATAGACATAACCTGGTCCGCGACACCCTTTTGGATATCTGCTTCCGATCTGGTATTTCGGCCGGTAAGGAGGTGGATATTGGTTTGATTGATGGGCACGACAAGCCCCTTCGCCCGGCGGATTTACTTCTGTATTCCTGGGATAGGGGGCGCGATGTGTGTGTCGATCTGACAGGGTCGTCCCCTTTGACTCAGTCCGCGATGTCTGATTTTCTGCCTGGCCGCGCGGTCGCTGATGCTGCTCAGCGTAAGTGCGCCAAGTATGGAGATTTGTGCACCAAGACTGGATACGGGTTCCTACCTTTCTCTTTCTCTTCTCTAGGGGAGCTTGACGCGGAGGCAGCTGCTTTACTCAAGCGAATTCAGAAATTCTCTATCTCTCAGGACGCAGGAGCCCGCGCAGCTGCTTTTATTTTTACTCATCTTAGTTTTTCTATCGCTAAGGGAGTGGGTGCCCAGATAGTATCTCGGTTACCCACTAACTTCTTGTAATTTGTTTCGTTATTAATGCAAGCTCCAGTTCATAAAAAAAAAAAAAAAAAAAAAATAATAATAATAATAATAATAATAGGCTTTCTCTCTCCTCTTCTAGAGAAAGAATTTCTCTCTCGTTTACGCACCATTGACGAAGCATGAATTCTACGGGTACAGGTAGAGGAAGGGGACGGCCGCCCAAGAAAAAAGCACAGAAAGAAGCGCACGCTCATGGTGATTCTTCTAGTACTGGTTTAGAGAAGAATAACCATGGAGAGAATGAATATGAAGAAACCCAGTTCGAAAAGCAGGGAAGCCATATCCTAAATGATTTGATCAACACTGCATTCCAGTCTGCCAAGAAATCTCAAGATTCAGCTGAATTGGCGAACAAGAACTTAGAAGCACAAGGTTTTCTGCAAGACGGGCTAAGAGAGACTATGAGCTTGGAAGCAGCTTCAATGGCGGGAAATGCGGGGGTTCTTATAATTGATCCTCCAAACTCTGCACCGGTTACCAACGAAGGATGGGCATCAAAAACTAAAGAATCGAAGATTGGAATGGGACTCTACTATGACGAGGAAAGTGCCAAAGCTAGTGAAATTGAGATTCTAGAGGATGAATTTGTGGAAGAATTAAAGCTATGGGAATTTACTCTTATGGGCAATGTCCTGGGTGCAAAACCCTCACTGAAACAAGTTACAGAGTTCGTAGCAAAGAACTGGAATCATACTCGTCAGCCAGTGGTCCAATATTTCAAGAAAGGATGGTTTTCCTTTCGATTTGCTATCAAGGAAGACATGGATATGATCCTTAGAGGAGGGCCCTGGCAGATTGGGCATAACGCCCTAGTCTTGAAGCAGTGGACTCCAGCTTTTTCACAGGAGATGGATAAACTATCCATTGTTCCTGTTTGGATTCTTTTACCTGATCTTGATCCCTATTTGTGGACTGAAAGAATCCTAAGTAAAATTGCAAGCAAGGTAGGTAAGCCAATGTATGCTGACACCACTACCACATACAAGGAGAGATTATCATTTGCAAGAATTATGGTGGAAGCGGATGTATCACAAGATCTTCCCCAGTTTGTAACTATCAACTCACCATATACAGGGAAGTCAGAGCAGAGGATCGATTACGAGTGGTTACCTTACTTCTGCACTGGTTGTGGTAAGTTAGGGCATCAAAAAGTTCACTGTAAATGGGAAAAACAGAAGGAAAAGCAGCATGCTGCTGCTGTAAAGGTCAGATTCACGCCAAAGAAGATTATTCCCCAAGGGTTAGGTGGTACCACAGTAGGGAAGGAGTCTGATTCTCTTCCTAAATCTGTAATGCATCAAAGACCCCTTGGGAAGGAGACTACCGGTGGCCTGATTATCACTGGTCAAGAACCCCAACAGCTAGGCGGTAATTCAATAGGGATGAACCAAAGGCAGGAACCTGTTGTGGACGACGCAGACTCGGGATGTTTGGAGCTAGGTCTTGCACCACAACTGAGTTTGGCTGATGGTTTTATTCCTGTTGTAAGGCGTCAAGCATGCTCTGGGATAGGCCTTAAGGTGAAAGGCACTGCTAGTAACTCAGGGAGGATTGAAAAGAATATGGACGAAGGATGGGATATGGCCATTGTACATACACCAAATAGGTATTCTATCCTGCAAAGTGGTAATGAGGATAAACACGATGAAGAAAAGGTGGAAGATTTTATTCTGCCAATAGAGGAACGTGTACCCCCTGATATATCACAATGATAATAGCATCATGGAATGTTCGAGGAGGAAATGACCCCTTAAAGCAAAATGAAATCCTTCAACTAATTAGGGGAAAGGGGATTGATATGATTGGGATACTTGAGACAAGAATAAAAGGTAATAAAGCAACTGATATAATTCGGAATAAGTTTAAATCTTATAATGTTCAATGTAACTATGAATGTCATAATAATGGACGAATTTGGATTGTTTGGAATCCTTGTACTGTCAAGGTCACTACTGTCCAGATACACGAGCAGTTTATTCATAGTCTAGTCCATCATCATGCCACTAATCAGGATTTTGATGTTACTATGGCCTATGGGAAGAATGATCCTAGTGATAGGGAACAACTATGGGAAGGTTTGGTACAGTTAAGCATGACAGTGAGAAACTGGCTGGTCTTAGGTGATTTTAATATTGTCAGACATGAAGGGGAAAAGATTGGAGGAACTGCACCTGATATTATGGATATGGAAGCGTTTAATAAATGTCTCGGGACATGTGGGTTGCAGGAAATGGCTGGGCAAGGTTGTGAATTTACATGGACTAACAACCAGGATCCTACTACTAGAGTTTGGACAAAATTGGATAGGGCCCTAATCAATCTCCATTGGGCTACTATATCTCCTAACTCTAATGTACAATACTTACCTGCAGGAGTATCCGACCACTCTCCTGTTCTGGTTACAGTTTTTGAACAGGAATTTAAGCCTAAAAGATTCAGTTTCCTGAATTGTTGGGTTCATCATCCTCAATACCAGGAAATTGTAGCTAAAGCATGGGGGAAAAGGGATATGGAACTGCCGGGTATAGATTGTTTGCAAAATTAAAGAATGTTAAGGAAGCCCTTAAAAACATGCATAAGCAAAGTTACTCTAATGTTGGGGTCAGAATCGCTGAAGTTAAAAAGGAGGTTGAGGAATGTCAAATGAGATTGCAACGGCAGCCAATGTCAGCTGAACTGATGGTGCAGGAGCATTGTTTGCTATCTAAGTATAAAGAGCTCAAAAAAGCAGAATTAAGTATACTAAATCAAAGAGCGAAGATGGAAAATCTGGCTTTTGGGGATGATTCTACCACTTATTTTCACTCAAGGCTAAAGGAGAGAAGATTACAACAGGTTATAGGTTCTATCAATGATACTCAAGGCAGGAACAGAGTTGGTATGCAGGAGGTTGCCAAAGCTTTTATTGAGTATTATGAAGGTCTTCTTGGATCTGAGAAGGTAGTAGAAGGAATTAACCGAGATTTTTTACATAAAGGGGCCACTGTGCAGGAAACTGATTGGGCGGAGCTGCTGCAGATGCCTACAGATGCTGAAATAAAGAAGGCGGTCTTCTCTATTGGTTCTGAACGAAGTCCAGGACCTGACGGGTTCTCATCTGGATTCTTCAAAGCCTCGTGGCACACTATTAGTAAGGATTTTTGTGATGCGGTTAAAGAATTTTTTATAAAGAAGAAAATGGCCAAGCAAGCTAATGCTACTATAATCACTTTAATACCAAAGAAGGATACATGCCTTTCAGTGACTGATTACAGACTAATTTCATGTTGCACGGTCCTATATAAAACAATTAGTAAGCTGTTAACGAATAGGCTGAAGGGGGTGATCGACTATCTAGTTGGACCTGAGCAAGCAGCATTCTTGCAGGATAGAAACATTCATGAGAATATCGCTCTATCACAAGCTCTTATTAAGGGATATGGGAGGAAATTTTTAACACCAAGATGCTTAATGAAAATAGACTTACGAAAAGCTTTTGACTCCTTACAATGGGCTTTTATTGACGACATGTTACGAGGTCTCAATTTCCCTCCTATGTTCGTTGATTGGATTAAAGGTTGCATTCAAGGTTCATGGTTTTCTGTTAAGATAAATGGGTCATCTCAGGGATTTTTTAAAGGTAAAAGCGGTGTGAGGCAAGGGGATCCCCTCTCACCCTATCTCTTTGTGCTAAGTATGGAGGTATTGTCACGGAGACTAAGACAAATCACCAAAGAGCCACAGGTCTCGCTGCATCCTAAGTGTAGCAAGATGCAACTAAACCATCTCATCTTCGCCGACGACTTGATGATTTTCGTCAGAGGAGATGTGCCATCTACAGTAGCAGCAACTACCGCCCTGGAGCAGTTTGCTAGGGAATCAGGATTGGAAGCTAATAAAGACAAAACTGATGTTTATCTAGGGGGAGTTCGTCCTAATGTTAGGAGTGCCATCCTTGATAACACAGGATTCATGGAGGGGTGTTTTCCTTGCAAATATCTGGGGATACCATTGAATGATGTGAGTAATAAAGGGGAGAATTATTCAGGTCTAATTAGTCGGTTACAGATAGCTATGCAAAATTGGTCTACTAAACACCTGACATATGCTAGAAGGGTGCAACTAATAAACTCAGTAATTTTTGGTGTTATGAATTATTGGTGTGCAAACACACTGATTCCACAGAATGTAATGAAGAGGATTGCTCGACTATGTAAAAAACATTTCTGGACCGGTGATGCAGGAAGAACTAGTATAGCATACAAGAGCTGGAATAGTGTTTGCGCGCCATGGAATGAAGGAGGTTTTCAGGTCAAAAACCTGAATATTTGGAATAAAGCCATGATCTGCCAGTGGCTTTGGAAGATAATCAATAATAAATCAGGTATTTGGCTTGATTGGACACAAAAGTATGTACTTCAAGGGGCGTCAATCTGGGAGATACAGTCTAAGGAGCGATTTACTGCGACTTTCAAAAGTATTTTGAAAGTAAGAGATGAAATCGTGGTTAAGACAAGCACAATTCAGCAGGCTATTTGGTTGGTTCAAAGTTGGACACAAGATGACGAGTTCAAGGTTGATAAGGCCTATGAATGGTTCCGAGAAAAGTTTACCAGGACATCTTGGCTTAATATGGTGCAGGGGCAGCGAGTAATACCAAAGCAAGGCATTATAGCATCCATGGCTGGTCAGAAGAAATTAGCTACGCAAGACAACATGGAAAAAAGAGGAATACACGTTATAAATAGATGCTCTCTATGCAAGAGGATGTCTGAAACTCATTCACATCTATTTTTTCAGTGCCCATATTCAATACAGATTTGGCACGAATTGAAGCAATGGATGCAAATACGGGGACGGAGTGATGACTTTAAAACTGAATTGGTCTGGTGTGCTAGGCAGAAAAGGAAGAAGCATTGGAAACAAAAGTGGTATTGTATCACTATTGTAGCATGTGTATACCATATATGGTTGGAAAGAAATGCTAGGATTTTTGCTAGTAAAGAACGATCGTATAAACAATTGTTAGGACAAATCAAGTTTGAAGTGTTTACTAGGCTAAGAAGTAGAAGCATAGATCTTTGTATACTTAGAATGTTTGGAGAATGTGTTTGAACACATTATAGGGGATAGCCTTGTAAGATTGCTCTCTTTTTTTTCTTTCCCAATTGGATGAATTAAAGAGAAATAACATTCTTGCAAAAAAAAAAATATAATAATAATAATAATAATAATAATGATAATGATAATGATAATGATAATGATAATGATAATGATAATGATAATGATAATGATAATGATAATGATAATAATAATGATAATGATAATGATAATGATAATAATAATCATAATCATAATAATCATAATCATAATAATGATAATGATAATCATAATAATGATAATGATAATAATGATAATGATAATGATAATGATAATGATAATGATAATAATAATAATAATAATAATAATGATAATGATAATAATAATAATAATGATAATGATAATAATAATGATAATGATAATAATGATAATGATAATAATAATGATAATGATAATAATAATAATAATAATAATTTTGGCGAGGAGAGAGAAACTCTTTCTCTCTCTGGAATTCAGTTAGATTTTGGCGATTCTGTTACTTCGCGCGCATCAATGGCTTCTTCGGCAATGGTGAAGCGGGGTCCGGGTCGTCCTCCCAACCACTCACGTCATTCTCATCCTCCTCCTAGCTCGGCTAATTCAGGAGTTGGCTTGGAGAACAATGGTGAAGATTTGGGGTTTCAACCTGAAATTCAGGGTTCTTCGCCAAAAACTTCGTTGAATGATGTAATCTTAGAGGCCATGGCCTCTGCTGGTAAGATGTCTCTTTCAGATACTTCTATTAATCATAATCCAGACCCTAGTAAGAATCTTGATAAACCGAATGCTCCTAATGTTGAAACCTCTGTTCCTAATCATAATGAGGGTGTTAAGGTGCAGAAACCATTATGGTCTAGAATAGCTTAGACGAAGCAACAAATGGGAATGAATCTTCAATTCTTTGAGGAAATTTCTGATTCTTCAGAAATCACTATTGATATGGATGATTTTGAGGATGAACTTAAGCATTGGCAATTTACCTTAATGGGGAATGTCATTGGATCGAAACCTACGATTCAGACAATGAGAAAGTTTGTGCAGGAGAATTGGAGCTTGTTGGCTTTACCTAATGTGCAATATTTTAAAAAAGGATGGTTTTCATTCCGATTTGACTCAAAAGAAGCTATGGAGAGGGTTCTAGGAGGAGGTCCTTGGAAAGTAGGGATATATACCCTTATTTTGAAGGAATGGTCTCCCTCTTTCTCTTCTGAAATGGACAGAGTCACTACTGTCCCTATTTGGGTGCTTTTTCCGGATCTGGATCCTTACTTGTGGTCAGACATTGTTCTTGGCAAACTGGCTAGTAAAGTGGGTAAGCCCATTTGTGCTGATATTGCCACTACAACAAAGGCTAAGCTCTCATTTGCTAGGGTGCTGATTGAGGCTGACATTTCTCAGCCTCTTCCTGATGAAGTGTTGATAAGTACTCCTTTCAATAAGGCATCAGTCCAAAAAATACAGTATGAATGGATCCCATTTTTCTGTAAAGGTTGCAGAAAATTAGGTCACATCATCTCTAAATGCAAGTGGGAAAAGCAGAATAAGGTGGCGGTGAATAGAAAGGCTGAGTCTGTTACTAGCCCAACTGAGGTTGATTCTGGCTCTATTGGGTTGGGTTTTCAGCCTTCAAAGGAGATTGGAGGTAATTCAGAACTTCCAGGTATGGAGAGTAATCTAGAGGAGGAGTCTAAGTCTTCTGTTTCTGGAGGAAAACCTGCTGAGAGTATTCCTGTGTTGCATCAAGAACCCTCTAGGAAGTTCTATCAGGATGATACTTTTGTTCCTGTGTCTAAGAGAAGTGCATCTTCACTTAAGACCAAGCCTTTGAAGGAGGTGGAACCAATGATTTTGGCTAACAAGTTTCAGTTATTCTTGGTAGAAGATGGGCTATGCTCAGTTAATCCAAGGGAGAGGGAGGTAAGTTCTAGTGGAGAATTGGGGATTATTAAGGTACCTCCTGACAAATCTTTACATGAAAGTTGCATCTTGGAACATTAGGGGTTTTAATACCCCCATCAAGCATAGTGAGGTTTCGAATTTCTTAATAAGAAATAAAGTGGATGTTTTGGCTATACTTGAAACTAGAGTTAAAATGAAGAAGGTGTCTCGAATTATCAATAAGTGGTTCAAAGGTTGGTCATTTGTTCACAATTATGATCAACATTATAATGGGAGAATTTGGCTTTTGTACAATGCTTCTAGTGTGGTTTTTAATCAGATTTTCAAGTCTGATCAACTAATTTTTGGTTCCATTCATCATTTTCAAACTGGTGCTCGATTTCACTTAAGTGTGGTTTATGGTCATAATGATGGGGAAGCAAGAGAAGAACTTTGGAATGACTTATATAATCTTAGGCCTAAGAATGCTTGGCTATCCTTGGGAGATTTTAATATTGTCAGGAGCCCGGAGGAAAAATTGGGCACTAATCCTCCATCTTTAAAGGAAATGTGGGACTTTAATACTTGTTTACTTAATTGTGAACTGGATGACCTGAATAGTTCAGGATGCTCTTTAACCTGGACTAATAAGAGAGAGCCTGATGACAGAATTTGGTCAAAGCTTGATAGGGCTGTTGTTAATCCTGAATGGAATAACTCATTTCCTACTTCTTCTGCTTTATTCTGTGAACCTGGTATCTCAGACCATTCCCCTATTTTGGTCACTGTATCACAGGAGAAGGGTTTTAAGAAAAGATTTCAATTTCTTAATAGTTGGTCCACTCATGCTATGTATTACTCGGTGGTTGCTCAAGCTTGGAGTGTCCCAATTTCGGGTTCTCCTATGTTTTGTTTGTTTCAGAAACTTAAGAATGTAAGGAAAGGGCTGGTTGAGCTACATAAAAAGAATTTTGCTAATATCTCTTCTCAGGTGATAGAAGCAAAAGAGGCTCTTCATGACTGTCAAAAGAAACTTAATGCTGATCCGTTCTCTATTACTCTTTGTGAGGAGGAAAAGAAGATTATTGTAGAATACCATGAATATAAATCAGTGGAGCTCAATATATTGCAGCAGAGGGCAAAAATTAAGAATTTGCAATTATCCGATTGTTCATCAAAATACTTCTTTGCAAAAATAGCAGAAAGAAGGACTCAAAAGATTATCGGAGCTATTCAAGATGCATCTGGGGAGTTAAAAATTGGAAAACAAGTAGTGGCTAAGGCTTTTCATGACTATTATTATACTCTGCTTGGTCAGGCTAAGGAGTATACATGGTGAGATTCCATTTCAATCTTTATCTTTAGAGAATAATGTGATTGACTCACTTATTAAGCCTATAACGATAGATGAGATAAAAAATGTTGTGTTTGGAATGGATGTGAACAGCAGTCCAGGATTAGATGGGTTTTCTGCAGGTTTCTTTAAATCATCTTGGAGTACTGTGGGTTCTGATTTTTGTAGGGCTGTATTCAGCTTCTTCAAATCTGGGAGAATGTCTAAACAAGCAAACACAACTCTAGTCACACTTATCCCTAAAAAGAAAGAGGCTCATTCAGTAATGGATTATAGACCTATCTCATGCTGTACTGTCTTATATAAAACAGTTTCCAAAATTCTTGCTAATAGGCTCAAACCAGTTCTACCAAATATTATAGGAGTGGAACAAGCTGCTTTTGTGTCTGGTAGAAGTATTTTTGACAATATTTTGCTGTCTCAAGCCTTGGTGAAGGGGTACACTAGAAAATTTATAACTCCAAGATGTCTTATCAAAGTAGACATTAAAAAAGCTTTTAACTCACTTCAGTGGAGTTTTATAGAGAAGATGCTTCTTTTCCTGGGGTTCCCTAATATCTTTGTGAAATGGATAATGGGATGTATTTGTAATACTTGGTATTCATTTAATGTGAATGGAGAAACTACTGGTTTCTTACAAGGCAAGAGTGGGATTAGGCAGGGAGATCCACTTTCACCATACCTCTTTGTTATGAGTATGGAAATCTTATCTAAATCCCTTAGAAAAATATGTTCTCAGGAGAATGTGTCCTATCATCCTAAGTGTTGTAGGCTCAACCTAACTCACCTAGTATCTGCAGATGATTTAATGCTTTTTACTAGAGGAGACTTACCATCTGTCATGGCTATAAAAGAGGCTCTTGATTCCTTTGGTTCCCTTTCTGGTCTTGTTGCAAATGTTGACAAAACATGCATTTATTTTGGAGGAGTACTGCAACAGGTGAAGGATATTATTCTTGCTAAGACTTGGTTTGTTGAGGGTTATTTTCCTTTTCGCTATCTGGGAATTCCACTTACAGATGCTAGGCTTAACATTAATATGTTTAGTTCTTTAATTCTGAAAGTCCAGCAGGCTGTTGGTCATTGGTCGCACCAGTTTCTCTCTTATGCTGGTAAGGCTCAATTGCTTAATTCAGTCATATTTGGGTTGGACAACTTCTGGTCCTCTTGTCTTCTTCTACCCAAGGCAATTATGAAGCTTCTCAATAAGATTAGCAAAGACTTCTTTTGGGGCATCCAGGATGGTCAGAGGAGGTTGATCTTCAAAAAATGGAGAGATATCTGCTCTCCTTGGGATTCTGGAGGATTCAATATAAAGGATATACATTTCTGGAACTGTGCCCTTCTTACTAAATGGTTGGGGTTTTTTTCTAATGGACCTGACAGCCTTTGGAATAGTTGGTGTAGACATTATGTGTTTAGCTCAGGATCAGTTTGGACAACGCATTCTAAGGAGTTTTTCCCTACAAGTATTAAAAACATACTGGCAGTTAGAGATATATTGAAGGATCACTGTGGTTCTATGGAGCGAGCTCTTTGGACTGTTAAAAAATGCTATTCAGGAGCAAAGTTTCAAGTATCACGCATGTACCTAGTTCTAAGAAGGCCTGAGAAGAAATTCTGGAGTGCTTTTTTCTCCACTGATCTATTAGTTCCAAGTCATAAGGTGATTATCTCCTTGGCTATGCAAAAGCAATTGGCTACTGCTGATCAATTTAAGAAGAAAGGATTTCATCTAGCAAATCGGTGTTGTCTATGTTAACAAACCATCTCAACCAAAACCTTAAGACGATGGTTGAGGGCCGTTTATATTCTATTACGCCTCCTCACTCGAATGCCCTTTGGGCTTGAAGAGTGGTTAGTGGTTAATGCGCACCGGCTCCCCCGTACCGTGTGCTGAGATTCCACTTGAGAGTTCGAGATATTGGGGGCTACCAGGGTTCGAACTCGTGACCTCTGGCTCTGATACCATGTTAACAAACCATCTCAACCAAAACCTTAAGGCGATGGTTGAGGGCCGTTTATATTCTATTAGTCTATGTCAACAACAGGAGGAAAGTTCTTCTCATCTATTTTTCTCCTGTAGATTTGCTAGGCAGATTTGGTTTGCTGTACTAGAGTGGATAGGTCTGGATTATTTGAAGCCAAGCCTTCAATTTGCTGTTAAATGGATGATCATGCCCGGAAATAAGAAGCATTGGAAGAACATATGGTTACGAGTAAGTACGGCAGCAGCTGTTTATCTCATTTGGAAAGAAAGAAACAAAAGACTCTTTACTAACAAGGAAGCTCAATTAGTTGCAATTATAGAGAATCTCAAATTCATTGTCCATACTAGATTTTTGTGTAAACAAGGTAGTCCTAAATACTTTAGGATATTAGAGAAATTAGCTTCAAGCTAAGTTGTATAGTGTGATAGTCTTTTTTGCAACTTTGTAATTTCACATTGAAATGAAATGATATCTTTTTTGCAAAAAAAAAAAAAAAAAAAAAAAAAAAAAAAAAAATAATAATAATAATAATAATAATAATAAGGGTTATTTAACGACAATAATATCAACTATAGGGCGTCTTCCCAAAATAATACCAATTTCAATAAATCCGAGAATAATACGTATTATTGGAGTAGTTAAACAAGAGTAGTATAAGTGACTTTATAACATGTTACATCAAGTCACCTAATTAATATTTAACCTGCTACTTATCCTCCATCCTCCTCCTTAGACCCGGATAACGGGTAAACTGTGTCGGGTCAGGTCACTTTCGGGTTATAATAATCGGGTTGACTTCGGGTCGGGTCGGATAATTTCGGGTTCGGGTCGTTCTCGGGTTTACTGTTTTCAACTTTTTTAGGGATATCGACTAATTTTCTATAATAATAGTCGGGTCAGTTTGGGGTTAGCTCGGGTCAAAATCATGCTTCAGTTTGGGTGTCGGGTCGGTTTCGGTTTGGCTTATTCGGGTCGGGTCAGTTTTCTCATGTCTACTCCTCCTTACTTCTCTCCTTCATCCTCTCTCTCTCCATTACCCTTCATCCTTCTTCCGTTTTTTTCTATACGTTTCGTTTAGATTAATATGTTGATTTTGGTGTAGGATTGTGTTGTTAGTTAGATTTGGTGAGGTTGAAGGAAGAGGAAGACCGAAGACGTTAACGACGTTTAATGTCTCGTATACAGAGTAAGTGGAAAAGAGTGAGCATGAAACAAATTAAAGACGAAAAAACAAGGTGAACGAGTTCTACCGTTAACTGGTCATCTATACTACTCTGATTTAACTACTCCAAAAATACGTATTATTCTCAGATTTATTAAAATTGAAATTATTTTCGGAAGACGCTCTATAGTTGATATTATTGCCGTTAAATAAAATTAAAGGTGAAAAAGGAAGGTGGAAGGGTTCTACAGGTAACCGGTCACCTATACTACTCTCGTTTAACTACTTCAATAATACGTATTATTCTCAGATTTATTAAAATTGATATTATTTTGGGAAGACGCCCTATAGTTGGTATTATTGTTGTTAAATAACCCTAATAATAATAATAATAATAATAATAATTTTAATTTCCCATTTCGTTATTTGGGGGTTCCCCTTACTGATGCCAGGGTTAGCATTAACATGTATAGTCCTCTTCTTCTAAAAGTGCAGCAAGCTGTAGGCCATTGGTCTACTCAGTTCCTATCTTATGCTGGTAAGGCACAATTGCTCAACTCTTGTATCTTTGGCTTGGAGAATTTCTGGTCTGCTAGTCCCCTTCTACCTAAGGCTATCCTGAAGCTGTTAAACAAAATCAGTAAGGATTTCTTTTGGGGCATAAAGGATGGGCAGAGACGATTAATTTTCAAAAAATGGAGAGACATCTGTTCTCCATGGGATTCTGGAGGGTTCAATATTAAAGATGTTCAGAACTGGAATGCTGCTCTACTCACAAAATGGTTGTGGATCTTTACAAATGGGACTAGTAGTCTTTGGAGTAACTGGTGTAGACTTTATATCTTTGCTTCAGGATCTGTTTGGGATGCTAAATTGAAAGATTACTTTCCTGCTAGTATCAAGAGCATTATATCAGTAAAAGATCAGCTGCAGAAACATTATGGTTCTCAGGAACAAGCTCAGTTGGTTATTAGTAGTTGTTGTGTAGGTTCTAAATACAATGTGTCCAAGATGTATTTGGTCCTGAGGGGTCCAGTTAAGAAGTTCTGGGGTTCTTTCTTTGCTTTTGACATTTTCTGTCCTAGTCACAAAGTGATACTTTCTTTAGCATTACAGAAGCAATTGCCTACCATTGATCAATTCAAGAGGAAAGGATTTGCTATTGCAAACAGATGCTGTTTGTGCAAGCAGCAGGAGGAAAATGCATCCCATTTATTCTTTGCTTGTGACTTTGCTAAACAGGTTTGGGTCAGTATACTTAATTGGACAGATGTGGACTATGTAAAACCTGATCTTCAGGTAGTAGTGCGTTGGTTAGTGAATCACAAAAGTAAGAAGCATTGGAAGAATGTTTGGCTACGGGTAAATGTTGCAGCAGCTGTGTATCTCATCTGGAAAGAAAGGAACAAACGCATTTTTACAGAGAAGACTGCTACTCCAGAGGCTGTGTTTGAGCATCTTAAATTCATTGTTCATACGCGATTTTTCTGTAAACAAGGCAATCCTAAGTATTTTAGGATGATAGAGAGAATGGCTTCAAGCTAATTTATAAAGCTAGTGAGATAGTCTTTTTGCAATATTGTAATTTTGTTTCTCAATGAAATGAAATGATAACCATTTTGCAAAAAAAAAAAAAATAACAATAATAATAATAATAATAATAATAATAATAATAATAATAATAATTCCTGGATTGCTCATCCAGATTATCATAAGGTGGTTACTCATGCTTGGGGGAAAAAGATTAATGGTTCTCCTATGTTTGTTTTGTTTCAAAAGCTGAAGAAGGTTAAGCATGCTCTTTCTATTCTTCATAGAGAGAATTTCTCAAATGTTACTCAGCAGGTTCAGCAGGTGAAAGAAGATTTGAAAAATTGCCAGCAGAGTCTTTCTAAGGACCCTTTCTCTGAAACTCTTATGGAGGAAGAGAAAATTCTGGTTAAAAAATTCTGTGACCTCAAGAATGCAGAACTTTGTATGTTGTCTCAAAGGGCTAAGGTTAATCATCTACAACTTAGTGATTGTTCGTCCAAGTATTTCTTTGCAAAGATTACAGAGAGGAAAAGCCAACAGGTTATTGGTGCCATTACTGATGTTACTGGTACAGTTCAGAGTGGTCTTGATGCTGTTTCTACTGCTTTCCAACAGTATTATATTTCTCTTTTGGGGCAAAGTAAGGTGACTTCTGGAGTTATCCCTTCTCCACCTATGGCTCAGAATGATGATTTTGCTACAAGCCTAGAGAAATCTATTTCTATGGAGGAAATTAAATCTGCTATATTTAGTATGGATGTTAACAGTAGTCCGGGGTTGGATGGCTTTTCAGCAGGATTTTTCAAGGCATCCTGGAGTATTGTGGAGAAAGATTTCTGTAGAGCTGTGATTAGCTTTTTCAGTGGTAGAATGTCAAAACAAGCTAATTCAACTGTGATTTCCCTAATTCCAAAGAGGAAGGACCCCCAATCTGTATTAGACTTTAGACCAATTTCTTGCTGCACTGTTTTCTATAAAACAGTGTCAAAAATTCTGGCCAATAGACTAAAGAAGGTTCTTCCATCTATTATTGGTGAAGAGCAGGCTGCATTTGTCTCTGGCAGGAGTATCTTTGATAATATTTTGATGTCTCAAGCCCTAGTAAAGGGGTATACTAGGAAATACTTGACTCCAAGAAGCATGATAAAAGTGGATATTAAGAAAGCTTTTGATTCATTGCAATGGGGGTTTATTGAAAAAATGCTTTCCAATCTGGGTTTTCCAAAAATCTTTATTGGCTGGATAATGGGTTGTCTTACTAATCCTTGGTATTCATTGAAGATTAATGGAGAAATAAGTGGTTTTTTCTAAGGGAGAAGTGGTATTAGGCAAGGGGATCTTTTGTCACCCTATATTTTTGTCATGAGCATGGAGATTTTGTCTCAATCCCTAAGGCAACTTTGCTTACAGGAAAGGGTCTCATATCATCCCAAGTGTAGTAGAATTAAGCTCACACATCTCATCTTTGCAGATGATTTGATGGTTTTTACCAGGGGTGACTTGCCCTCTATTATGGCTGTTAAGAAAACTCTGGATGTGTTTGGTGAACTGTCTGGTCTAGTGGCAAATGTGGAGAAGACTAACATATATTTTGGAGGGGTGCATCAGGATGTTAAAAGGGAAATTTTGAATCAAACTGGGTTTGTGGAGGGAATTTTTCCTTTTAGGTATCTTGGCATTCCACTGTCTGATGCAAGATTAAATGTGTCAATGTTTAGTTCTCTGATTTTGAAATTGCAGCATTCAGTTGGTCATTGGTCATCACAGCTGCTATCCTATGCAGGCAAAGCACATCTACTGAACTCTGTCATTTTTGGATTGGAGAACTTCTGGGGTTCAAGTGTGCTGTTACCTAAAGGTGTTGCAAAGTTACTGAATAAGCTTTGCAAAGATTTTTTTTGGGGCATCAAGGATGGAACTAGAAGATTAGTTTTTAAAAGTTGGAGAGAGATTTGTTTCCCTTGGGATTCTGGTGGTTTTAATGTTAAAGAGGTTCTGAATTGGAACATGTCCTTACTTTCTAAGTGGATTTGGCTCTTTGGTAAAGAGCCTTCCAGTATTTGGACAAGGTGGTGTCAATGTTATACTCCCTCCGGTCACTATTTTTCGCCCCACTTTCCTTATTTAGCAGGTTTTTATTTTTTGCCCCACTTATCCACTTTCCTTTTATATCATACCCTTTTACCATATTATCCTTCTTTCTATCCTTTATTTACAACAAATGCCATTGAATTTTACACTTTAAGGCCCACCATTCATTTTTTTACCATTTTATATTCATTTTTCACTACCCCACCATCATTTCTTTATCATTTTATATTCATTCCTTATTTTACGTACAAAAGTGAGCGGGGCGATAAATAATGACCGGAGGGAGTATCTTTAGTTCTCAGTCAGTTTGGACTATTGATTCTAAAGAGTTCTTTTCATCAAGTATTAAGAATATACTGACAGTTAGGGATCTACTCATTAAAATTTGTGGCTCATGGGATCAGGCTAATGAGGTTTTGGAAGACTGTGGAATTGGTACTAAGTTCCAGGTGCGAAAAATCTATAAGCTGCTGCAACATCCTGTTCAAAAGAGCTGGGCTCCAATTATCTCTTCTTCTATCTTTGTACCAAGTCATAAGGTGGTGTTCTCTTTGGCAATTCAGAGACAGCTAGCTACTAATGATCGGTTTCAGAGTAAGGGGTTTCAGTTGGCCAATAGATGTTGTCTGTGTTATAAGGCTGAGGAGAGCTCCCAACATCTTTTCTTCCGGTGTGATTACTCTAGACAGGGATGGACTAAAGTACTTCATTGGATTGGGGTTAGAGGTGTGGGGATGGAGTTGAGGCAAGTAGTGGGTTGGATGATTAGTGCAAAGGCAAAGAAGCATTGGAAGAATTTGCTTTTGAGAGTTAGCACAGGAGCATTGGTGTATGTCCTGCGGAAGGAACGGAACAAGAGGCTGTTTACTGGCAAGGAAGCTACTATTGATGCTATCTTGGAGCAAGTTCGGTTTATTGTGCATACTCGTTTTGTTTGTAAAAAGGATAACCCTAAGTTCATTAGGATCATAGAGCATTTGGATACACACTAATTGTGTCTATAGTGTGATAGTCTTTTTGCATCTTGTAATTTCATTCTCAATGATATGATATGATAACATTTTGCAAAAAAAAAATTAAATAAATAAAAAAAATAAAAATAAAAAAAAGTATAATAATAATAATAATAATAATAATAATAATAATTGATCTACAGGCTGCTGTTCGTTGGGTGAATAACCATAGGAGTAAGAAGCATTGGAAGAATATCTGGTTTAGAGTCAGCATTGCAGCAGCAGTGTATCTCATTTGGAAGGAACGAAACAAGCGTCTTTTCATGGAGAAGGAGTCCACTTCTGAGGCCATTTTTAGTAATCTCAAATTTATAGTTCACACTAGATTTTTGTGTAAGCAAGGATATCCTAAGTATTATAGGATATTAGAAAGAATGGCATCAAGCTAATTGTAACATTAGAGTTATAGTCTTTTTGCAACATTGTAACTTTGTTTCTCAATGAAATGAAATGATATCTTTTTTGCAATAATAATAATAATAATAATAATAATAATAATAATAATAATAATAATAATAATAATAATAATAATAGAAATTTCTTTAAATAGAAAGTTTCCAAAATTAGAAAGTTTTCTTTTAAGAACGTTTTGTTAATCATATTGAATTACGACAACGGATTTATTTTGGAGTTATGGAATAAGAACAAGTGTACGGGTAGAGTAATACAGTCTAGGGTATACGTTTTGCCATCAACTATAAAGTTGGTGTGTCTATGTGAGACGCAATGGTCGTTGAAGTGAGCATGATTTGTGTTCAGGAGTGTGTATATTTTGACCTTAAGCTTAGATATCGCATCGTGTAAGTCGACGTCGGGTTGAACTGGATTACGGTTGGTGTCCAGGAGGGGTGTACATTATTTAAGCTACGACCTCGCTGCACGCAGTCCTGTTATAGTTGAGTTGTCTAGTCAGAGACTGAAGTCTAATTTGTTTTGACTGATTCTCGAACCTAGTTTATTACTCCTTCCGATTTTTTATTATCTTCCCCTTTGGTTTTGGGTAGGAAATTAAGGGTGTAGGAATGTGTGGTTCAAAATAAAAGAAGGAAGAGAGAGAAATGTGAGGGTGATTCTAGACCACATGTTGATGGCCCAAAATAGAAATAGGGAAGAAAGGGTGTTTCAGTCCAATATGGAAATAGGGAAGATAATAAAAAATCGGAGGGAGTATGATCCTAGTGAAAGTCTATTCCGTTACACTGATTGATTCCCATAACGCCGTTATTATTATGGATTGACATTGATTTGCAGGTTGGTAATCATTTCGAATTATTTACCATATCATTTTAAATGTTTTTCATTTTCAACTATTTTGATATATTAGTAATTATGCTTTTATGTCGTGTATTATATGTTCGGGTTTGTGTGGGCTAGCGAACGACATTTGGTCTTACGCCATGAATTTATTTTCATATTTTGGTTTGAATGTTAAACACTTTTGTGGATTTTAATTTTTGCCTTTTTTATATAAATTGCAGTTGTACTAACTTACCTTTAGTCCTTTACTTAATAAAGTTAGTTATCAGTGTATTAATCTCAACCCAACCGTAATTCCGCCACTATTTTGCATTAGAAATTATAGGGAATTACAGTTTGTGAGTCCAAAGACGGCGATTAGTCCTCACACACTTACAGAGAGAGAGAAAATTTTACTCGTAATAAACTGCCATACGAGCAAAATTAATGGGTCCAAATTACAGTCCTCCAATGAGATTATAGTAGAGCAAGATCACTCCCAAGATATCAAGAACCATCAAAGAAGGCGAAGTGAAGGGAATTTGGCATTACCCAAAAACAGTTTGCAGTGAAACAAAAATTCTAATTTAAAGGTAATTAGTACTCCGTTTGTAAGCATCGAGAACTCAGCCCTGAAACACATAAGCATCTCTTGTTGTGTATGAGACAATTGAAGAAAGATGACAGGTTTGGACTGAAAAAGATCAGAGGAAGATCTTAGGGGACGTTTATTCGTTCATAGGAATGAGTTTGGAACGAGGAATCATATCAAGGTGATATGGATTGAAACTTGATCACTCATGCCTCATGTTTGTTTCAATTCTAGTTGGTATCAGGTTAATAATTGATTGACTAGTGTCAATAATCTTCGGTAAAAGGCATTTAAACTATTTATTTTTAATAAGTTAATTAATTTTATGTATATTATGCTTTAATCATATACTCCCTCCGAGTTTCTATTATTGTCCAATTTGCTTTTGGGATGAAAATTAAGGAAAAGAAATAAGTGACTAAAGAAAAGGAGGAAGAGAGATAAATGGGAAGTAAATGTGAACCACATTGATGGCCTAAAAAGGTAAGTCTGACAAATATCAAACTCAGCTCAAAAAAAAACGTGGAACAAAAATAGGAACTCGAAGGGAATATATATTTTTTATTTACAACATTTCATGTAAGTACCATTTTGCTGTTAATTTGATACTCATAGCTATCAAATTATCAATCTCATACCAAATGAGGGGGGTTGGATATGGGAACCCATAACTTATGGGTTTGAGGTATGGGTATGAAAATCATTTGTTTTGCAAACAAACCCAAGGTATCTGGTTAGCTCATTCCAAACTCATGCCTTATACCCAAAATTGATCAACCAAACGCCCCCTTAGATCTCAAACAGGCTCTTGAATCAATCCACGACGAGAAGACTGAGGTATTCCAAGCATTAATAAGAATTGTCATACAAATTGAGAACTGCTGCAACGGCAAAGAGAAGGAGCCTGTCGTGATCGAGAATAAATTGGCCAGATACCAACCATAAACAAAGCTTACAGGTATACCAAGATCAAATCAAGGGACACAAAACCATAAAAAAATTGTCACAAGCCCTAAGAAAGAAGCTGTCATTTCTATGCATGATTACCTCCAAAAAGCCCTTATTGAATCAGAGATGGAAAGATAGAAAATGGAATCAAATATGTAGCACTAAGAAAAGCATCAAGTATACAACATTTACATGATTCATCCCGACAAAACCACTGCACAGCATACAATAACTTTTTGTGAAAGAACTATAAGTTCAAAAGCATCTTCCAAGGATCAACCTATGACCAAGGTGAATATGTTCTGAGCCCGTTGAAATTTTTATACCATTAGCAACAGGATATGCAATTACAATGCAGACACAGTATTAGGTTCTAAACTGAAGCAACACAAGCCAAACCGTGAAACTGAGAAATTACAGCAAAAACACACATTCTGAGGGGCGTAGATTACCATTCTAAAATGATCAGCAATGGTCAGCATTTCTCAGACATGAAAAAAAATACGTACATTAAACTAAACGATGAGAATTACTTTCTTACAACCAGAATTGAGAAGGATCTTGCTCATGCAACAACACAATGGCCTAATGTAAGAAGTGAAAAATGTGAAATACCATGGTTAGTAGTACTAAACATTAAATTATTTCTTTTTAAAGACCTGATCGTATAGCTCGTTAACTAAGAAGAACCAAAGAGGCACTAGTACCATCGGTAGTGGATTCATATACCACCCATTTTTGCCATCATTGCGGATATAATCGAAATTCCCACATTTTGGCCCTCCTTGCAAATAAACCGTCTATATGTGTATCATAGAGCATAATATCAGAAAGTGAGCAATTACTATAAAACTCGCACGGAGTATCTGATTACATCATAACAGATCTCCGACGTTCTAATGATCAAAATACACCACTAAAATGGCCTACATAAGGGCGATTTCAAGGCATTGGAATGGAGTTGAAGGCATGAGGTTCCAAAGAAACATCTAATTCAAGACAGGATACCAAAAACACACTGTTTTGAGCAGAACATGTTCCTAAGAGAGGGCATACAGAAACTACTTCATTTGACTATAATTCATTATCGTCATAATTTCCAAGTACCTCCAAACAAGCTTTCACTGTAAACAAGTAAAGCAAGGTCCTACATACAAAGATTTTACTTTGCATTTCAATGGTTGACCAAAAATGAGACAAACAAGAAAAGTTTTAAGAGATGTGTTTATTGAGCTAACGAATTCAGCTTAGTTATGAATGCAAATAAACACCTATATGCATATATAATTTCTGAAATACATTGATTTCTGATGAGGCCAAAACGGCTAAGAAATAGACAAAAAATGAGACAGACAAGGAATGTTTTAAGAGATGTGTTGATTGAGCTAACGAACTCAGCTTAGTTATGAATGCAAATAAACACCTATTTGCATATATAATTTCTGAAATACATTGATTTCTGATTAGGCCAAAACGGCTAAGAAATAGACTAACGTAAAAAAGGAACATTTCTAAAAGTAAGACCGGCTCTTCGTATAAGACACCATAAAAGCAACTTTTTTATAACTTGAAAAGCAACATAAATTTAAGAAGGTAACTTTTATAATAAAAAAGTGACTTAAGAACTAAAAAATACTCGTATAGGATACAATTTAGGTGTGACATTAATTACTGTTAAGATCATATACAAAAAGACGCTCTTATCATAGAATTGGTGGAAACAAAAAAGTGAAACCAAAAAAAAACATTAGAGAGACAGCGGGGGGGAGCAGATACAACAAGCTTGTCACTTTATATCGTAATTCTTACCAATGCTGGCGAGATGCTATTTATAAACACATTTACACCCAACACATAGCTAAATAAAATCAAAACTCTTCACTTAACTTGAAACACCTTACCCACACAGCTGGAGATAACATGTTAGCACTACCAATAACTCAATACAGAAATCCCAGAAGCTGAAAAGAGAATTTGGGATGACCAAAAGTCCAATCAAGTAACGAATTGACAGAAACAAGAAGCTCAGAAAGGCATACCTCTTCCCATAGTACTTTACTACGAGTAATATTCATAGTTACCAAACAGAAAGGAATGTAGGCAGAAGGCATTATAACATGAAGTGTGCTAACACCTTATCTTGTTAGCTGGCAAGGAAAGTGTCATCTCCGAGGAGGCCAATAGAAGAACTAAACAAATAACCAAATCGATGTAGCGGAAATGAAGCTTAACTACTTGATCTACTCACACGAATCACCAAAATCTAAAAATTGGTTCTTCTCTATGCACATGAACCACTCTTCCAGGGTTAAATTGTTGTCTCTTCTTTTGTTAAGAGTGTTTATTTTAATTTAATAATCCCATAATTAAACTATCATACAACAATGAGGTATCATTCTCTTCAAACGAAGACGATCCGACTAGCGGTTATAAAAAGATTCTGTGAATGCACATCACTCCCACAACCCCACACCAAAGACCCATACTCCCATAGACAGAAACTCCTTAGTGGCATGTTTGGGAACTTGGATTTGGAATTGAATTCCGGATTTGAAATATTTCGAGCGTTTGGAAACCTTGGGATTTGGATTTGAAATTTTGATCAAATCCAACCTAGTTCAATTTTGGTTTTCTCAAATTCCTAGCATATGGGTAGTCATTTCAATTCCGTCACTTGTCGTTTCTTTGTTTTTTTTGCATAATCTTTCGTAGTATTTGTTTTTCTTTATTTATTTTTTTTTACCGTATTTGGACATTTACATTTTTCTAATGAAAAATTTTAAAAAATAAAAATGGGTGACCTTGACCCGACTCCACCCGCCCGAAATTCAAATCCAAATTCAAGGGTACCCAAACACCATTTTGGATTTGGATTTAGATTTGAATTCTAGAAATTCAAATACAGGAATTGAATTCTTGATATTCATCAATTCCGAGTACCCAAACGCAACCTAGCAGAATTATGAATAATCTTATCTACACGGCTATGGCAAGATAAGTAGAACTGGATGTAAGGAACCTTTATCCATGTGCGGAAGAAACAAAGAAGCTTTTCTGGGTAAAATTGCGAATTATGCTATAAAACGAGTTGATGAACTTGTATTTCTTAATATAAGAAAGACATGTATAAGTGAATTAATTGGCTTTAGAGATGACTGAATAACTCTTCAAAAAAATACAAAGGGCATCAACATTATGGCTAAAATTCCTTAGTTTTAGTGCATGTTGTGTAAAGATATAAACTTTCATCAAAGACAAGAAAAAAGACTTGAAGAAAAGTTACAATGCTTGAGTCTAGATATGGCAAAAAGTGGAAACCGCAACATATCCATTCTAAGGACGAAATGAGAGAGTTTGCGCGATAGCTAGATTGTTTGGGGGGCACAAAATGCGACCAATGTCGCCTCCAAATGTGTTAAGATACGGTAGTCGTAAACTCCACAATATTGATACTTGGTTCATATTCAATATCAAAGTTTATTAACATAGGGTATGGGGTTGAAACATTGGACACGACCCGCCATGAGTGCTGTTTTAGGTCATTGGCATTTCAGCCAAGTCGTCGACGCTTTTTAATGTGAAAAGACAACAACGCCCTTCCCTAATTACATTCACTAACTTTGTTAATGAAATTAAAAAGTTTAATCGTGTTAATGAAACGATTTTTTTTTTTGAAAACCATCATTTTATTATGTTACGGATTATGTCATATTATATATCCTCTTCCACCCACCACAACACTAATATTATTAATAATATTAAAAATTCATATATAAACGTCATTGTTAGGGGGACACAAGTGTACTAATAGGCGATTTTAGGGAGTTTTAGAATCAGATATAGATAATATTTTAGTAAGGATTATCAACAATGTTCAATTGGTTTAGTGGTAAAAAGAGTCTCATTTATGTTCGAGAGGTTACGAGCTCGAGCCTTGGTAGTAACTTTTTTTGTAATTTCTGACGCCCAACAGGCCCATAAGCGTCATAAATTGACACCGGTCGCAGGGGCGTCAGTTTTGGACGTCAGACATGTTTTTCGTGTTCTTTTTTAAAATAATTTTTCATACGGAAATCAACGATAAGGACGTATAAAATCGAATACGTCAAACCGTAACAACTAAAATTGAATATTTCATTGATTACTTAACCACATGTTAGCTACGGGGAGACTAAACTATCAACTTAATCACAATTATAATGAAATTAATCGACCTAAATAAAATCACTTACAAAATATAAAGATTCCGGAGCTTTATTGAGACACATGTCTCAAAAACCATCAAAAATTATCAAACCGTAATCTTAAAGTAGTCGGAAAATAATAATTAGATTAATTAAGTAAAATAATTAATATCATTAATCATAATTAAAAAAGGGCAAAGGGGTAAAATCATGTATAAAAGACCGACGACCTGGCTGAAATACTGACGACCTAATGTAATAGTGCCTGCCATGGGTAACAATCTAGTAGGGCAAAGGTAGACTTTTCATCCTCTCTCTTTCAAAACTACGGAGTACCATTTGATCATGTGAAATACCACTATACAATTTTTTAAATTGTTACATTTTTATTTATATGTGAAATACCACTGTGCATATTTTTTAAATTGTTAGATTTGTTTTTCAAATCTTAAATTTTGAGAAGTTAACAAAAAAAATATTGAGGTAAAAAATCATTTTTACATGAAAATGGTACATGGAATGATGGACAGATAGGTAGCGTATAGATAAGGTGAGTATGGTTTTGGATCTTCACTAGGAGCGGATTTGGTTTTGGAAAACTAGTATGGGTAGTAGCACGAGTATTCAACTTTCCACGTATGTATGTACTACTCTACGAAGAATAAAGAAACCACACTACAAAATAATCACATGATTTAGCTTAGCAAGGTATTTTTGTTTCCAAGTGCACGGTGATTTTTCCCATCTTATTAAATACTCCGGTGTCTTGGTATCTCAACTTTTTTTACAAGCATATATTACAAGTATTGGGCCTGCATTATCCTAGAGACAAAATAAACGAAACATTAACAGAGAGTTGTCCAAGGACCTTATAACCTAGAACTATGGATTCTAGAAAATTGTCCCTATTAGTTTCCTGATATGAGGATTGTAATGTGCTCACTTTATAACTTCTTTTAACTGTTCACTATTTGAACTAAGCTTCCTAATCTATATTCATGCAAGTTAAAAGAGAGGCAATATGTAAATATTAACATATAGACTTAACTCTTAAGGAAACATGTTAATCTATTATCACATGGGAGAAGGTGTGAACAAGAAAGCCTACATGAACAGAGTAGTCTGAAAACAAATATGCATTAAAAGCCATGTTAAAACCAGTGTCCCCAATATGAAACCAATGCACTGATATCAATTTAATTACCCTACTATAGTTGGCAAAAGCTGACCCAACCCAAAATGCCTAAAATTCGACCTGGTAAAAGCTTCATTTTGGTAAACCAAAACTGAACTGGGCCTATCTTGATCTCAACCCATAAGCAAAAATGACCCGACAATGAAATCGCTTCACGATGTTCCAACAAAATCTCTTATATTCAACTTAGAAAGTGAATAAACGGATATTTTCAAGCACTGGCCTGATGCTTTTGTTTTAATATTGAAAATACACAGTTAACTATTCAAAATAACCCCAAATAAACCACGACTCCACACTTCACCTGGTGATGAACAGACTGAAAAACAATGGCCGAAACCAGAACCGACTCACCCTAAGATACACCTGACAAAACCGACCCGATGCGGATAACCCAATCGAACCCGACTCGACACCCGAATTGAAGACCTTTGACTCGACAAGAACTGACCCCGGACGTTTATTGTTGCATACGACGAGCCAATATCCCTAAAAAAAAGTTGAAAATAACATACACTGAAATGACCCAAATCCAAAATGATTCTCTACCCGTTGTTGTACTTGAAAAAAAAAATCATAAATTCACTAAAATATTAAAGGGAAGAAAAATCATAAAAAATCATAAATCATAAATTCACTAAAAATCATAAATTAATATTAAAGGGAAGAAAAATATGTATTTGAATATATTATGACATATAAGAGTTTGGGGGTGTTTCGCTAAAATAGGGGAAAGGGAATAGAAAAGGAATGCAAACAGAT
This sequence comes from Agrostemma githago, assembly GCA_958450325.1. Lineage (NCBI taxonomy): Eukaryota > Viridiplantae > Streptophyta > Magnoliopsida > Caryophyllales > Caryophyllaceae > Agrostemma > Agrostemma githago. The sequence continues at coordinate 14,904,162 of OY288245.1, read as the reverse complement.
ACCCTCGATTAAAGCACTTGTTAGGTATCTAATGGTAATTGGGAATCAAAATCCACCGTGTAAACCCACTACACCAACAACCACTGATCCACCACCATCCAAATAACACCCGCCATTATATCCACCAACAAAGCGGCATCATAATGATCTATATCATATAATCTTGTTCTTTGTGCGTGAAATTTCATTCTAATGGTACCTGTAAATGCATCATAGTTATCTCATACATCATAGTGACATGTGCAAACCATTAAACATGAACTTCAATACCCTCTGCTCAAGTTCTTTTTCAAACAAATTTAACCAACCACGTTTTCTTTTTCAAACAAATTTAACCAACCACGTTTTTTAAAACCCATAAAATTGCCAAGGAATCAAAGAACATCATATCATTAGGTATGTCTACCGTATTGGTGGGAGGGGGGGGATAGAAAATTGATTGAAAACATGATTACTACTACTTTTATCAAGAAAAGGTAGAAAAGCCATTAAAAAACAAGAGAAAAGTATGACGGAAGGTAGAAGGTGTTTAAATAGTGTATTGGGGAGGTTGTTGATGGGGTTTTAAGGGTGGAGTGGGTTGTGTTGCCGACAAGGTGGAGGGCAACGCGTCAACAGCGGGCGTCTCCAACATGAGGTTTCTCTGGCGAGGCATTTCCAGCAAGTAGGTGATGTATTTCCGGTAAGTAGGCGGCTGTAGACTGTAGTGGTGCATGCCGGTGACGTTTGGTGGTAGTCATGGGAGGTAGGGATAGTGTAGGGAAAGCGAATTTATACCCTTGGGGGGTTGGGGAATGAAGTTAGAAAGATTTGGAAGTATGGGAAGGAATGAAAACGGGAAAGAGAAAAGCAAAATTGGTAAAATAAACAACAAAGGGAATGAGGTCTGAGGTGTGGGGTGCGAGGATTCTCTTTCCCTTTTCTGTAGGCCCCAAACCAAACACCCCCTTAGTATTTGCAAAGGGGAAACTTCCTCCCAGATGAACCAATTAATCATAAATTCACCAGAAATGTTAACCAAGAAGCCGTTAACCAGATTGACAAACCCAGAATAACGATTATTAAATAAAAAACTGGTAAAGAAGAAAAAAGTAAGAACAAAAGAACAGGGTGACAGTACAAATATACTATTCCGACACTATTATAAGCTCTTCACTTCCAAGAGAGAAACACTGGCACTAGTCAGAGGATTGCAGTTTCAACTCTACTCATTTGACAACTATAACCAAATGGTTATCCATTGTGCTACAACTTTGCGTCTTTGTACTTGCATAGATATGAGATGATGTTACAATTAATCACAAATCACATCAAACAGAAAAAAGGATCTCCGAGTAATCCATGCAAGATACAATGTAATGTTTAATAAGAAATGAATCAAACAATGAAGACATCTTACATTATGCTACAACTTTGCACCTTCATACTTGCATTGAGATGAGATGACATTACAATTAATCACAAATCACATCAAGCAGAAAAAAGGATCTCCAAGTAATCTATGTAAGACACAATGTAATGTTTAATAAGAAATGAATCAAACATCGAAGAAAGCTTACATGAATAGAGAACGTACGTACCTCCACAACTTGTGGAACAGTCATCCTAAATGGTAAACAGCAAACCTCTTTCAAAAACTGGTCGAACCAGCTCTAATTGGAAATAGCCTATGAGCTCACACAAATCCTGAGGGAAAGAAACCTATTCTACAACTAAGTGGAATCCAACTGTCGTATCTCTAAAGACACCTTCAAATGTTCCTCGGCCCATGATTTCTTATCATCTCCCTCCTCCTCCTCCTCCTCAATCCTAAAGAAACTAGAAAGCTTCTGATTTCTCTTCTTTAAGCCAGATAAGTCAGAACTGAGCACAGACTTCTTCTCATTACTGAACTGAAGTCTCACTGGGGGCCTCCCATCTGATCTTAATGTATCCTTCCTCACCTCAGTCTCACATAAGTCCTTCGGCACACCTTCGTTTTCACTCATCCCACCATATGTGTCCATCATACTTCCATGATTTCGCACAAAAAATATTGATGGGGGTTCAACCAAAGCAACCTCCTTGTCACCATATCGCAAAGGTGGAGCAAGAAACGGGTTCACATTAGCCTCTGCCCTATCGTTAGGGACCAAATTCAAGTCCCTTTGTTCATCCTTCACCAGCTCAACTCCCTGATCTACTTTAGCACCATCAACATGTTCATCAGGAGAGCCATCCCTTCCATTTCCAACTCCCGGAAAGGCAGGCAACCAGGTAGGGATATGGTCCCCAAGGGGCTTATATCCCAAATGCGAAAAAGTGGGTGGCAACTTACATTCTTTACAAACCTGAAATCTGGGAACATCAAACACAAATGGTACATTCTCAACAAAATTCACATACTGATGGATCTCCTTAACGACCCCTGACTTTGAAAGGGGACGATGAACATCAGAAGCACCAGGAAAGCCTTGAACTAACCCTAAATCTTCTAATCCTTGTATCAAATCAAACACATTACATTCTGACCTACCAGCTACATTGGCGTAAAGATTAGAAGCTTTACCGAGTTGTTTAAGATATCGAATAGCAACATCCGAAAGAGCTTCGAGAGCAGATTGCTGGAAGCCTTGGAATCCCTCGTTTTCGCAGATTTGGGCAACTGCAATCTTGGCAATTGTACGAGTGAAATCCTCGTTCTCCGACGGCTTTCGCGAATAACGTTGTAGTTGTAGTTGTTGTTGAGGAGGAGGAGGAGGAGGAGGAGGAGGAGGAGGTTGAAGAGGTTGAGGTTCCTTTTCAGCATCTTTTGAGTCCTCCACCATCGCTCATCGCAACATTCACCACTGATTCATACAAGAACTGCGTTCTTCTTCAATAGCAAGCAGCTGATTTGGGGTAATTGAGATGATTGTAAGATTCTAGGGTTTTGAAAGGAAATCGTGCAACTGGAATTGGGAAATTGAAGTGTGAAATAGGAGGGAAGATGCAGAGCTTTTATAAACACCGGTAGAAACCTCTAAAGCTAGTTACGCCATACTTCGAACATATTGTTGGGTAATAAATTGTTAACAAAAATTTCAGAACAGATCACTTTCAAAAATGAGTACCTATATAATAATATAAAAAATATCGTTAGTCATGTACTTAATTATAGTTATCGTCTTTATTATTAAGTTAAAAAATATATTAGAAATTAATTAAGAGAGAAGGGTATAAATGTCATTTGTGTAATTAATGTCGTCATTCTAAAAGCAACATGCTAAATTCTAAATTTTAATATTTTATAATTAGAATAAGTTAAAAAATATTTTTATAGAAACCTATTATCTTTTGATTATATTTATAGATAAAAGTACAAATATACTTCGAAGTCACCAACTTGTTAATCTTCCGTAGTGACGAATAAAAGGAATCAAACACCTTTTCTAAAACAAAAAATCAAACACCTTCATTTAGTAGCTTAAGGATTGAGTTGTAGTGATGTCACGTGTCGGCTTGTAGTGATGCCACATGTCGGCTTATTAGAAAGGAGACTTGTTTGCCTTTTTATATTATTATATAGAAAAGACAAACTAAGAAGTCTCCCTGGTGACTTCGAAGTATCTTTGTACTTTTATCTATAAATATAATCAAAAGATAATATGTTTCTATAAAAATATTTTTTAACTTATTCTAATTATAAAATACCAAAATTTAGAATTTAGCATGTTGCTTTTAGAATGACGACATTAATTACACAAATGACATTTATACTCTTCCCTCCTAATTAGTTTCTAATATATTTTTTTAACTTAATAATAAAGACGATAACGATAATTAAACACATAACTAACGATGTTAACAATTTAAGCGGAAAAATATCAATTGATAACCAACGACGGTAATTAATGATGTGGACATGACATAGGTCCACCCCGACGCGGCCACGCGCGGGTTTGGGGAGGCGTATTGATGGGAGGGATTCGTCACGTCCCAACCGTCAATAAAATAACCGGCTAACCTAACTAGGGTAGATAGGGTAAGTCGGGTCGAATCCACGGGGACGGTAAGAGGCGTCTAGACTAGGTCGGCCCAAATACGAGACTAAGTCAACGAGCTAAACTAAAGAATGATAAGAAGGGGAGAAGACTAGACTATGACTAAGAAGAACAACTAAGGAAAACGGGCTAGGATTAGGTCGGGGTCAAAGGGGTAACGGAATGGTCAAGGGAGAACTAGAGTGAAGGAGGTAGTAGGGTGATCTAGGTTGGTCCGGGCTCTCGCAACTTAGACTCACCTAGAGGTTCCAACTAGAACTCATCTCGGCGATACACACGACAAACGGGGTTCTAGCGCGCTATGGTCCTAGGTCGAATCCGGGCTCTCGCTACTTAGACCGGCCTAGGGGTCGTCCTCACCGGGCTCTCGCAACTTAGTGAGGGGACCGAACCCACAACAAAGTAACACCCACAAAAGAAAGGCAAGAAAAACAAGCATTCGTACATACTTAGTCATTCAAGCAAATCCACAAACATGTGATGTGCATCAAACAAGAGGAAACCCAAATCTTCCACCAACATCTCTAACAAACCCTTAATCATTCAATTAACACCCTAATCACCTTACTAACCCTAGCAAGAACACTACTCTAACATAACTAATCTAGGATTAACACTAACAAGAGGAATCATCAAAGAAACAAAACAAACATCAACAAACTAGTGAAAACTATTAACTACAATCAAAGATTGAAACTTGAATAACATAAATAAAGATTAAGAGGAAAAGGAAGAGGAGTATACCAACTAGTGAAGAGGAAAGAACAAAACTTGCATTAATGAAGAAAACCCAAAACAAACATCCAAGGTTGTCAAGCTTGGTGAAGATCTTGAAGAATTCCCTTAATACAAGTACTAATCTATGATTAACTACTAATTACCGACTAATCTACACTAATCTAATCTAATCTATCCTAAAGTAGTCTAGGGTTTTTTAAGGATCTAACAAAACATAAGATAAGATGGTGTCTTAATACAAGAGGGGGGTTTATATAGGGTTACAAGTGGAAAGGAGAAGAAAGGAAACAATGCGGGCTGTAACTTACCCTTCCCGGTCGGGAAGGTTTGGTCCCGATCGGGATGGGCCATCCTTCCCGGTCGGGAAGGACCTTCCCGATCGGGATGGGCTCACAGTACCCGTGCTTCATGTTCCCTTCATCCCGAACGGGATGAGGCCATCCCGAACGGGATGGGTCTTTGTAGGCCTCCCTTAAGAGCTCTTTGGTCCCTCCTTGCCTCTCATGGGCTTCTCGTCGATTCTCGGGACTCGGGATCGGGTCTCGGAGGCTCGGGATTGGATCCCGATGTCTCGGAGTCGATTCCAAGGCATCGAGTCATCGTTCCTCTACTCCGTTGGCTCCAAAATGTGTATGTATCGAGTCAGAATCGCTCCAACTCTTCCAAATCGGTCTCGGGAACCTGAAACGAACTAAAGAAAGCATAAGAAGCCCCTAAACCGCTCCCAAAGAGCGATTCTACAAGTAAAATGGGACCAAAACACAACGAAATAGGCACTACAAACCACACTTATCAACTCCCCCACACTTAACCCTTACTCGCCCTCGAGTAAGCACATACTACTACTAAACTATCCGAGTGGGTATTAGCGCACCCTACGCCCTTTCAACTCACGCGAGTGCACTTAGAGGGCAAGTGCACTCCGCAAGGCAAGTTGGGTCTTGCGACAAAACTGTGGATGCAACCGGACACAAAACACATAAACAAACAAACACATAATCGGTTGCACCCAAAACAAAAGAAATACCGCTTCCCTCAAAAAGCGGTGAATGAAACACCGGTTTAGGACTCGAGGTAAGTGACAACGTTCCCAAGCTAGACATACAAACCAAGGTGAACTAAACCCTAATAGTATGACGATAAAGCAACAAAAACGTTGGTGACTTACCTAGGTCCTCCTAACTTTCTAAAAACGTACTACGGGACGATCGGCGGAGTGGAAAAGTGAAGAATCACGGTGTTAGTCGACACTGTAGGTAAGTGAGACCCCGCCCCCTTTAGCGTGAGCCAAGAGGGTCGTCCCGTGTCCAAGACCGCCTAACTAGTCCAAGTAAAAAGGTGGAAAACATGCAAAATGAGGGAAGACCGACTAATGCCGCTATCATCCTTCCTCGGGACTCGGTCCTTTGGTAGGCTCTTCACGACAAAAGTCGGAAAAAAGCTTATTTTTGTGGGGATTTCTTTTTGTGAGATGGGTTTTCTTTTGGCATTTTCTTTCTTCTTTTGCATTTTCGCTTTGTTTTGCCATGCCATTCTTTTTTTCTTTTTTTCTATTTTCTTTTTGGCTTTTGTGCCTTTTCTTTTTCTTCATTTCTTTTCTTTCTTTCATTTTTTTTTTCTTTTCTTTTCTTTGCCCTTTTTGGCAAGATTTGACATTTTTGGCATTTCTCGACACTCAAGAAAGAGAGAATCAACAATTTGCAAGTTATTGTGTGGATATGTGTGAGATGTAGGTAAATGGGTAAGTCGGGGGTCGCGATCCCTCTTCAAACCCACAAAAAGTGGATAACTAGGACTAATCAAACAATCCTAGACACGGTCACCTAAGGGACGAGGCTCGGTAACCAAGGCCTTTTCACACCGTGGGTGGTCATAATGGTCAAAAGTGCAAATCCCGTAGTAAATTCCTAGTAAGCTAGGTGGACTCAAGGTAAAGGACCAACGAAATCATTGATTTAGGGTCACTCTACTAGATTAAAGTCCAAGACTCGATTTATACAACTAGGAAGGGAAAAATAGACACTCACACACTAGCCTCTAAACCGGATTTTCGAAAACGGTTTACACACAACACAGCACAACACAAAATAAAGACACGACGAAAACGAACGAAAGAAAAAGAAGCAAAAGCAACAAAACAAGAACAAAACAAAACGAACACATACAAAACACACACCACCCCGAACTTCCAAATGAGCAACCAACCAACACCAAACTTTACAAAGCTCCGCCCGAGCACACCATAACACAAACCTCCAAACATCACAAGAAGTAAAGAGGAAAAAGGGATAAAAGGCGTCACCGGACGTCTTGCAAGCATTCCAAAGCTAACGGTGGTTGAGCAACCTAAAAGGAAAAAGGGAGGCAAAACACGCACACAAACAAATATACGACACAATAGACACAAAATGAAAAACACACAAAAGAAAAATCTTTTTGATTTTTTTGAAATTTTTTCAAATTTTTAGGTATTTTTAAAGGTTTTTTTTTTAAAAAGGGAAAAATAAAACTAACTACGATAGAATATCGCTCCCCCACACTTAAATCGAGCAATGTCCTCATATGCTCAATCGTAGTGTGCGGAGAGACAAAAGAAAAGAAAATAAACTACGAAAATAAAGCTAAAATTAAAAACAAAGTGGAGAAAAAGGTAGAAGGTGTCCGGCCGGAGTGTAGTCAAGTCACCATGGGCCGAGACGAGAAAAAGATATGGATGGGGGGAAGAAAGATAAAAAGAAAGAAATAAAAAGGAAATGGGAGGGGAGGGCTAGGTGTAATCAAGTCACCTAGCCCGGATTCCGCCTAAATCCGACTAAATCCTCAAAAAGAAGGAGTGAAAAACTTGTAAAAATTTGGATTTTGAAAATGACTCTCGATGTAGTCACATCATCGAGAGTCGGGAGCAACAACTACCGAGGCCTCGAAGGCCACCAAGGTACCATGACTCAAGACACGGAAGTGTATAAGGGGAAGGGAATAAACAAAGGAAAACAAGCAACAACAAAAACGGGAAAGAAAGGATAGTTGCCGTACCATAGGTTAGCAACTCACTCTCTCCATCGTCTCATAGATCAATATAGGCACTTGCTTGTCTTCATCTTTGCTATCCCGCTTCAAGCTTGATAGAACCGCATGGTAGAGGTAGTAATGGTGCGAGGGGGTGGGATTTGATGTGAATCTCGGTGTAAAGTGAGGTGTACGGGTCATATGATAGGAGTAAGGAGGAGTAGGGAGGTTGGGAGGGGGTATAATGGATGGGTGGAGTCAAAGGGGACCATCCCGGTCGGGATGGATGGTCCCGATCGGGTTGATAAACCCTTCCCGATCGGGAAGCTCTCGTCCCGGTCGGGAACGCACTCCAGTGGGTCTGATTTTCTGCACCTTCATCCCGATCGGGATGGCTCCTTCCCGGTCGGGATTCCTTATCCTTCCCGGTCGGGAAGCCCTCTTCCCGGTCGGGATGAGTCTTCTTTGCTTCCCCAAGCCCAAAAGCTTATCATAAGCTTCAAACCGACTTCCCGCTCGCAAACCAAACTCCATCATCAACTACTCCTTTCTAGGAGTCACCTTCACTTCACCTAGCATAATAAACTCAAAGTACACATCAAATTCACTCCCTCACATCGCTCATCAAAATACCGAAACAATTACAAGAATTCCACAAAAACAAACAAATCCAAGTAACAAAACACACAAATACAAGCACAAGTACTCTAAAGAAGAGGAGAGGAAGGAAATATACAACATGACGGTTCTTTTAGGAACTCCGTCAAACCTAGGATGGTGGACTCCATTCTTCAACCGTAGCCCTCAAGGGCATGGAGGAGCAAGTCGAACGCGCTACCGACATCGTAGTGAAGGCCCAAGAAGCGCTCGAGCTTAACCGACCTCCACGGCCTCCAAGGAGGAGGCAAGAAGTAGGATTCCCAAGACCCAAAATCATCTTCAAAGTTGTCTCCGGGGTCTATCCATCCTACGAGCTTCACCGATCTCTTCCTCCCTAGGCATCGCCTCCAATCATTAGCAAGCTTCATCTCCAAGAAACAAGGCACAAAAAGCGGTTTTGGCCTCATCTCCTCATTGCACACCCCCACACTTGCCTCAAGTTGTGGTTCCCCATCTTCATCACTCGGCCCCACATCATCTTGGAGGAGAGGATCAAAACTTCTACCGGCGGTTTCAATCTCCTCCAAGTCATTGCTTGGTTCACTTTCTAGGGGCTCTTGATGCTTATCCACATTCTCGGACAAGGGCAACTCGAGGCTCACAATTTCACCCAACAACTCCACAAACTCTACCAACCCATCCAACTCACTATCCTCCTCCAATTCTTCACCAACGATGCCTTCACCAAGAGTCATCTCCTCATTCGTCTCTTTTTGGGTAGACGATTGAGGTTCTTCAAAGCAAATCTCTCTTTCAAAGGGGACTACATCGGCGGCTTCGTAATTAGGTTGCTCCTCTCTCTCAAGTGGGCACCCTATATCTAAATACGATGCTCGGGATAAAGACATTACGGTTTGAACCGATAATGCATCTAAATGAGCATTCCTCGCCTCGTTTGCCCTTCGAAGTTGGACCCATAATTCATTTTGTTGTTTTTGAATTTGGGTGACCATTTCTTGGTTGCTCTTTTGCAATTGAAGAAGCGATTGAAACTCCTCCATGTCGGGCAATTGGTGATCATTGGGGTCTTTTAAAGCTCCTTCATAATCTTGATGATGCCCAAAGGGTGGGGCATCATATTGTTGGTAGCAAGGTTGGGGTGATTGGTAGTATTGTGGGTCATGGGGTTCATATTGTGGTTGGGGTGGAGGGTAATATGGTGGGTTTTGGGGGTATTGGCTTCCATAAGGTGAATCTTGATTGTACATGGTGGGTTCACAATCATAGCTTGAGTAATAGCCACCATGGTCGTAGGAGTGATAATCATTCACTTGTTGGTAGCCATATCCATACTCTTGAGGATCATACCCATCTTGATTACCCCAAGAGGCTTGATTATGGTAGGGGGACGTCATGTCATAGCTTTGGGTCATGGAAGAAGAGGAGTAGCTCATATCGGCTCCCGAGTATGTGGAGTTTAGATCAAACCCCATGCTTGCTCGAAAATTGTAGTCCATACCCGGTTGGAAACCACTCATCCTAGCAACCGTCCGTTTAAGCGGCTCTGAGTTGCAAGAAGAAGATAATCACCACCTCTAAGCACAAACTGTAGACTAAGAACAAACGTGAGAAGCCTAGTGCTTTTTGGGCACTAGACAAGAGAGAAATAAACTTCACACACACAAGAAGCAAGGTAACAAAAAGAAAAAAAAGAAAACACAACACAAAAACAAAGCCAAGCAAAAAGGAAAACAAAGTCTAAACTAGCAGCGTCCCCAGCAACGGCGCCAAATTGATGGGAGGGATTCGTCACGTCCCAACCGTCAATAAAATAACCGGCTAACCTAACTAGGGTAGATAGGGTAAGTCGGGTCGAATCCACATGGACGGTAAGAGGCGTCTAGACTAGGTCGGCCCAAATACGAGACTAAGTCAACGAGCTAAACTAAAGAATGATAAGAAGGGGAGAAGACTAGACTATGACTAAGAAGAACAACTAAGGAAAACGGGCTAGGATTAGGTCGGGGTCAAAGGGGTAACGGAATGGTCAAGGGAGAAATAGAGTGAAGGAGGTAGTAGGGTGATCTAGGTTGGTTCGGGCTCTCGCAACTTAGACTCACCTAGAGGTTCCACCTAGAACCCATCTCGGCGATACACACGACAAACGGGGTTCTAGCGCGCTATGGTCCTAGGTCGAATCTGGGCTCTCGCTACTTAGACCGGCCTAGGGGTCGTCCTCACCGGGCTCTCTTAGTGAGGGGACCGAACCCACAACAAACTAACACCCACAAAAGAAAGGCAAGAAAAACAAGCATTCGTACATACTTAGTCATTCAAGCAAATCCACAAACATGTGATGTGCATCAAACAAGAGGAAACCCAAATCTTCCACCAACATCTCTAACAAACCCTTAATCATTCAATTAACACCCTAATCACCTTACTAACCCTAGCAAGAACACTACTCTAACATAACTAATCTAGGATTAACACTAACAAGAGAAATCATCAAAGAAACAAAACAAACATCAACAAACTAGTGAAAACTATTAACTACAATCAAAGATTGAAACTTGAATAACATAAATAAAGATTAAGAGGAAAAGGAAGAGGAGTATAACAACTAGTGAAGAGGAAAGAACAAAACTTGCATTAATGAAGAAAACCCAAAACAAACATCCAAGGTTGTCAAGCTTGGTGAAGATCTTGAAGAATTCCCTTAATACAAGTACTAATCTATGATTAACTACTAATTACCGACTAATCTACACTAATCTAATCTAATCTATCCTAAATTAGTCTAAGGTTTTTTAAGGATCTAACAAAACATAAGATAAGATGGTGTCTTAATACAAGAGGGGGGTATATATAGGGTTACAAGTGGAAAGGAGAAGAAAGGAAACAATGCGGGCTGTAACTGACCCTTCCCGGTCGGGAAGGCTTGGTCCCGATCGGGATGGGCCATCCTTCCCGATCGGGATGGGCTCACAGTAGCCGTGCTTTATGTTCCCTTCATCCCGAACGGGATGAGGCCATCCCGAACGGGATGGGTCTTTGTAGGCCTCCCTTAAGAGCTCTTTGGTCCCTCCTTGCCTCTCATGGGCTTCTCGTCGATTCTCGGGACTCGAGATCGGGTCTCGGAGGCTCGAGATTGGATCCCGAGGTCTCGGGGTCGATTTCAAGGCATCGAGTCATCGTTCCTCTACTCCGTTGGCTCCAAAATGTGTATGTATCGAGTCGGAATCGCTCCAACTCTTCCAAATCGGTCTCGGGAACCTGAAACGAACTAAAGGAAGCATAAGAAGCCCCTAAACCGCTCCCAAAGAGCGATTTTACAAGTAAAATGGGACCAAAACACAACGAAATAGGCATTACAAACCACACTTATCACAAATGTATCTCCATATGAGAATGGATCGAATTGAAATTTAGGTCTATGTGGAGTCGCCACCGAATTTTGTGGTTATTCGGAACCATTCGAGCCCACTCTATGTCGTAGTGGGCCGTATACAAAATACGGCCCATTTCCGATGTCAGAGTTTATTGGGCTCGTCCCTTTGTATTGCGATACCGATACCGACATTATCGGATATCGTGTATTGAATGACTCTCGTGCGCCAACGGTTTCGGGCATCCGGAAACCGAGGTTCTGAGTAAGGGGTGAGGGTACGTGTTGGGAAGCCCACAAAGGACACCCAACCCCGCCCGCACATTAGCGGCCTCTACTAAGAATTCGAATGACTTACAATACGCGCGTTAGTAAAACGGGAAAATGATATGCAAAGATTATTTTCCCTAAACATGTGAATGAAATTGAAAAGGGTTTCTATGTCAATTTAATGCAATTAATTCTACATCAAAGTGGAATTTTAGCATGTGGGTTCATTTTAGTACAATAAACGAACAATAATTAAATTGACAAAAGAAATAACAAAGGCGTTAGTAACGATGTAATGATTCAACGAATAATAACGGTTTATGCAAATATGAGATGCGATGAAAAGGATGCGAATATGAGATGCATGGTTTGAAAAGGTAGTAGTACACATGATTAATTAAACACGTGTTGACATAAATCACAAATTACTACCGAGTTTTGAAAATAGAATAATGTACGATTTATTGTGTTAATCGTTATGGGTCACTCGATCGAGTGGTCGATGGACTCGATCGAGTGGACTTGTAAAAGACGATTCTGTTTCGCGCTACAGACCGTACTCGGCCGAGTTATTGACCAACTCGGTCGAGTACATGGCCACTCGATCGAGTCACTGTGAGACTCGACCGAGTGGTGGTTGTGACATGCATTCTGACTCGATTTTGTGATGTCACTTGATCGAGTGACTAAGGCACTCGGTCGAGTGGCATCCGTACGAATTGTAATTCGCTTGCAATTTTATATTGATTTTCGAAATAGCTTTATATTTTTTTGATGAATCGACGGTTTTACCGAATTGGGCATAAGTATTGCACAATTTATGTTCAACTTGGTTTTTTATAAATCGCGAATTTTGTTGAACCGAATATAAATATTGTTGAATTTATACTCGATTCTAATTTTGAATACTTGTTATATCCCATATTCGATTATTTGAATCGATATAGAATATTAGAGTGAAATAAAAAAAGAAAAAAAGAAAAATTAATTTTAGTCGTTTTAAATTAATTATTGTGATATGAACAAATCACGCTAATTAATTCATATGACTTGATTGTTAGATTCGATATCCAATTATGGAATTGGTATCGAATCTAAAATCGACGCTTTACTTGAATAAAAACTTGATTCCCTCGACTTCTACGACATCGAAATAAATCCCTAGGGATTGTGATGTCGGATCCGTGTCAACGGGTTTCGACCCTTATTAAAATTGATTTTAGAAAAATATGAATGTAAAAATCAATGATGATGATGATGACGAGAAAAAGGGAGGAAGGAAATAGAGGGTTTTGACACCCTCAACCTACATGTTCTTGTCTCGGTGCGGACTCGTAACCGTGGCTTCAACACAAGAGTCTTCGAGGTTTTATGTAGATTAAGTTATGGTGGCTCGGGATGGATTTCCTAAAACTAGGTTTAGGGTTTTTGCTAGTGTAGGATTACTAGGTCTTGACTAGGGTTTGTAAGGACGTAGTATGTGTGTGATTGCTTTAGGGTTTGCTAGGGTTGTAAAGGGATGTGTAATTGTGTTGCATGGGGGTTGCTTATATAGGCATGGCTAGGGCACCGGTTTAGGGTTACTCGACCGAGTATGGGGCTAACTCGGTCGAGTGGCCCGTGAAGCCTACCGTCGGGCTTGAAATGCGCCCACTCGATCGAGTGGGTGGGTCACTCGATCGAGTGGCCCAGTCGGGTTGCACGGGTCCATTGTTTTGGACCTTGACCTTGAGTTTCATGGGTTTTGTGTTTGACTTGGACTTTTGATGATTGTATGGCTGTTTTGTGTGTCTCGGAAACGACTTTGACCGGGGTTGACCCAATCGTGAAAAGTCGGTTTTAATTCCGGTGTCGGTTTTGGCCCAAATTAGTCTTGTTTGACTCGGAATGATCCACTGGGCCTGGATTCGAGGTTGTTTTTGTGAGATTTGTACTCCGTAAGTGTGTTAGCCAGCGATTAATGGATTTGAGCTCGTATCCGAGCGCGTAGAAACATGTTAGCGTCCGATCATCATCGGGTGTTTTTTGGAAACTGCCATAGACACCTGGCAGTCAAAATGCGGGTGTCTATAAATGAGATTAACAATAATAAGACACATAATTAACATTTTACAAATAAACGATCATGACGTAAACTATAATTAAACAATTATTTAACACTAAATTTAATCATTTGCATAAGTTTAAAAAATATTTAGACAAAATTATTAAACAAGTAATTAACGATTTAATGATCTAATTTACGTCTATTATAAATATTAATAAAACCCCAAAAATTGTCCCAGACCTCTTCGAGACTAGAACACTTCAAGGCTAAAACAAAGGGGATATAAATTCTTCTCAACATAAAACAAACACGTCCCGTGCGTTTGCACGGGTGAAAAAACTAGTTTTAAAAGTGATTAGGCTTCGTATGATTTATTCGGGTTCCGGTAAGAAGTTGTAATTCTCATGAATTTACTTCCCACGTCAACTTTTCGTGAATTTACAAATATTTATTTGGTTATCATCTTGAAATTCACACTTACATGAATTGAATTCTCGTATCGTGTTTGGTTGCACTCATCTAATTCCCATAATTTTGTTTATAAAGACGGTTATGTCCTTTATTAATCAAGGATTATAAAACTTATGAAATAATCATTACCATCATTTTTATGACTCTGTAAAAAATAGCATAATAAAAATATTGGTTCATTAATCAACTTATTATACTATTAAAAAAGAATTAAGTAAAAAAAATTATAAAAATGGAGAGTTGAGTGAAAAAAAAAGTAGAGTTATAAAGTGAGAAATATGATGACTGCATAAGGGTAAAAAAGTCATCGGCATAAGTTGGGATGTGGAAACTGCAACTCAACAAGGGGGGTTTGGTGAGCAAGCTCCCACACCATTTGAGTTACCCAAAATTTTCACTTTTGGGGTAACCAAACCACTCTCTCAAACTGTATTTCATGGACTCTTCCACTTCTCGAGAAGTGGAAGAGTAACCAAACGAGGCATTCACTCTCAAAATTAAAATTATGTTTTTATAAATTTAGCCCATTACCGGACTAATGATTATAATAAGTGAAAATTATCGACTATTATCACATAATATTGGATATCCCAACTAAGTACGATCTTTCTAAAAAAATTTAAATTAGGGTTATTTAACGACAATAATACTAAATATATGATGTCTTCCTAAAATAATATCAATTTCAATAAAAAAAAGGAGATACTGCTTCCTAAAATAACTCCTATAATTTTAGGAAATAATAACATCACATTCACTCATTCATTCATTCACGTTCACGTTCACCAAAACCTAAAAAAAAACGCTTCCAATATCACGTTCATTCATTCAAATTTGGGCTCGAAATCTCGTTACTATGGATTCAATGATCGCGACATCTTCATCAACTGTTGATAATCAATTCATCGACTATAACAATGATGAGTTTCGTTATTGCTTTCATGTTTTGCGTCAATTTTTATTCATCATCTTGACTAATTTGGTCAATTTGCTTTCACGTTTTTTCGTCGATTTGCATGTCGATATTGCTTTCATGATCATTTCATTCATCATAGATTCATATCTGGTTCATTGCTCACTTGTTAGTATAGATTCCAAATTTTTATATTTGTTAAAGGTGGAATTTTATTCATTTGATTATTCATAGATTCATATCAATGGTCCATTACTCTCGTGTTATTGTTTTGTTTATCCATTTCACGCACGAACAAATATATGGAGTTATTGTAATGCACATATTGTGTTACTTTAATATACACAATCTGTTATTTTAATGGCTAACCCCTGTTATTTTAATGCACATAATGTTAACTGAATCTCGTGTTACTTTAACGCACTTCATATGTTACTTTATAAATTTAGTTCTTTTCATCTGTTACTGTAATGCATTGGAGTGACAAAAAGGATTTAGAATACCGCCATATAAAAAAAAGATAATGCTTCCTATAATATGGGACGTGATTGACTTCAAAATAGGAAACAATATAAAAGAATATCGCCCTCATTCAAAGAAAGATATTGCGCGCGTCATACTCTCATTTCTGATCATTATATGAATTTTTTGCACTAACCTATACCTGGTGTTATTTTAATGAACATTATCTGTTACTTTAATTCACACTATCTATTACTTTAATGTCTGACCTCTATTACTTTAGACCTGGTGTATAAGCATCCTCTGTTAATTGAATCAAGTGTTACTTCAATGCACTTCATCTGTTACTTTAATTCTTGTCATCTATTACTTTAATTATTGTCATCTGTTACTTTAATCTATATTTCAAGTTCTGATTGTTTCTTTTTCGCCACGTTTATTGGCACTGTTATTATTTTTCAGTAGACGCAAAAGCACATGAATGGTGTAGGGATGTGGGTGAGAGTTTCCTCCATACATAGGGCAGATCTTCAAGGACGTGGATGAGTCAGTAAACTTCTATAAAATCTACGCATTGGCTTGTGGATTCGATGTGAGGAGGTACACAACGAAAAGATGGCGCGGTGGTTAGATTAAATCAAAGCTTCTGACGATGATGAAGAAGAAGAAGAAGAAGAAGAAGAAGAAGAAGAAGAAGACGAGGAGGATGAAGAAGCAGAATTCTAAGTAGGATAGTATATTGTTAGAGTAACATACATTATTCGTTAGAGTAACATACTTAATGAGTTACAGTAACATACTTAATGAGTTACAGTAATACATATTATGAGTAACAGGTGTGAAACATTGAAATTGTAATGAAGTTGATTCAATTGGAACTCCTGTACCAATTTATTTGTAACAACCCGGATTTTTGATGACTTAAATTAATAGATAATTCGTAAAATATCTAAGTCAATTAATTATACAATATCAGAGTATGTAAAATCCGGATCACTACGGATCCTTATAAGAAACGACTATTAACAACATAGTCTCGATTTACTAGTACAAAATATATATAAACCATATTTTATACAATATTTTATTAAGTCTCTCACTCGATCCTTTCCCATCGCCTCATACCTGCAAAAATATAAAACAGAGGCCGCTGAGCGGAACAACAACCAAATTGTTCATCTAACATCACCTCATACACATAAGACAATTATGTGAATAACAAATATTATGCTTATGAAAATATTAAAGGATATCACATAACAGATAGTTTCCTTTATTCCAATTAACCAACATGTGAGGTGATGAAAACGATAAAGTTTAGAAGATGGGACATTGACAACCATTTGATTTTAAATCATTTTTCAAGTGAAGATATAAACACATGAGTCGTGGCTCCTAGTATCACCGCTACATCCTATTGGCTTTAATCTCACTAATAGAAGTAACCGTGTTACCGACTCGTAGACCGAACCGATCTCATGAGGTTTACATCTCACCCATAAGGCTCAATTGGGTCGAACTTCAATTATATTATATGTTTATTCAGATGGGGCTCTGGGCGAAATGAAAGCTGATGATTACATTCTCTTCATCACCAAGAGGGAACCCGCAGTTTTCAGAATCTTGTTCTGCCCCCATAACCTAGGTAGTAATACTGATCAAGTACTTGTCTATATATGCGCATATACCCTACGCAGACTCTTGGACCGCAGTCCTCACTAACGTAGGACGACTACATTAAACACTAGGTCGACTCTCAGCCGCAGCTTTTGAGTCTGCTTTTCATTACAAGTGCAGTCGAAACACCACGAGTGGTAGAATCCAACACAAGCTATTCGTTCCAGACTCGCATCGTAAACTTTATATAAAAGTTGTCCGTGAACAATTAGTATTTTATTTAGTGACCTTAATAATTGGTTGGACTCATTTTAAATATTCACTTTCCCAAATTCTAACGTTCGGTGAGACAATGTGATACTTTATTCCTTTAGTATCATCCAAAACATCATATCTCAAATATTGTATACGGAGTATTCTTTAATTTAAAATAAAAATATCTTTTGAATAAGGTTAGATATTAAATTATAACTTAAGATATAAAAATATATTTAAAAATCTTAACATTTTTGGAAAAATACAATTTAAATCATACTTGGTCGATTTATAAAATTTTGACGTGAAATTTCTTTTAATAATCATGATCGTCGTATAAAAGTTTTTGAATAATTTAAGTTCGTTTATTATAGAAAACGTAATTAAGTTTATAAAATATAAGTGAAGTAAAATTTTATTCGTAAATGAACAATGAAAGCATTAAAACGAATTTAAACTTAAACACGCTATAAGTAAGTAATATTAACAAGTGTAATCAATAAGATGAAATGGAATTTATAAGTATAGGAACATAACATGAATTTAAAATAACGTACGTAAATTTTACTCTCTTTAGGTTCTTTTAACTATTTAATCCGTTTATCAAATAATTAGAAATGTAATGTGGTAAATAAATTTATCAAGTGATAATTTAGTCAAGTTAAATTTAGTCGTAAACGAAATGTATAACATGAATAAAATATGGCGTAACATTTTTATATATATAAGTAATTTAGTCATACAAATACGCCTAAATATTTAAATAAGCAATTTATTAAAGTTAGTAACACGATATATATATATATATAGAGGGGGTTCTAATGAGTCCCTATATACTTGTTGAGTCCCTGAGTCCTCATCCCATCCGTTAGATGGGAGATGGATCAAGGGACGAGATAAATCGCTGTTTTAATAAAAAAAAAAAATATATGAAGATACTGCATCCTACAAAATAGGAAGGTGAATATTCAGTAACGTAACATTCTCCATCATTCAATCATTCATTCCCTCTTTCATTCTGAATATACGTTTCATCCTTCTCTCGCCCATTCTTCTTCGTAGTTCTCTCGCCCATTCTTCTTCATCGTTCTCTCGCCCATTCAATCATCATTCATCAAAATCACATTCAGGCTTCATCATCTTAATCACGTCGCTGCCATTTATTTCAATACCACGCAATCAATAACGCATTCAGTCAATCCGCTTCTACAATCAATAACCATTTATTTTCATCGCGCTGCTTGTGATTCAATCCGGCTTCTACTTCTCATTCAATGGCTGATTTGCAAATCGTGGAAAAAACAAACTGTGAGTATATATTGTAGTTTATAGTTGAAAGGATATGGATTCATTAAGATGATACTAAATTTTTAGTTTCTACTTTTGTACGTTGAACTATAGTAATGCTGCATTATTTTAGTTCAGATACTTTGTTACTTTAGTGTATAATGTCTGTTACTGTAGTGACAAACTTCCATTACTTTAGATTGAAACGTCTATAATCGTAACGCATTAGTGTTGTAAAAAAAGATATTGTTTCCTATAATAGTGGGAGTCATTAAGATGATACTAAACCACCATGCTAAATCATAAAGATATTGGGTTATTTTAGTTCACATAATGTGTTACTTTAGTGCAGAATGTCTGTTATTTTAATGCCAAAGCTTCATTACTTTATGGTCTGTTACTTTAATTCATAAATTTGTTACTTTAGTTCTTAGCATCAGTTATTGTAGCGCATTAAAGAGCTATTGGAATATATGTAACCGCCGTATTAAACTAATGATTAAAAAAGATATTGTTTCCTATAATAGTGGGACGTGATTACCTACAAAATAGGAAACAAATAAAGAGAGTAACTGCCCATTCAAAGAAATATACTGCTTCAAAATAACCTAGAAATCAAAGTACACGATTGCAGTCAACGAATCATAATAGACGTTAGGCCATTAATCTTCAACCTTCTGCCGCTGCAACATCTCCTTCTATGGCTGATATTCAACCTGTCAAAGAAACAAACTGTAAGTTTTTTGTTAGTGATTTATACTGTAGACGGAAGCAATTAA
The DNA here is from genome assembly GCA_958450325.1 of Agrostemma githago. Lineage (NCBI taxonomy): Eukaryota > Viridiplantae > Streptophyta > Magnoliopsida > Caryophyllales > Caryophyllaceae > Agrostemma > Agrostemma githago. Next base: position 14,884,307 of record OY288245.1, on the reverse strand, counting down.
AATGCTCCTTATTATTAGATTTTAAGCTCATTGTATGTAAACTGCATGTCATCACATACTTTTTAAATACGTGGATGAAATATGCGTGGAGTTATTTTGGTGCACAATATTCGTTACTTTAATGAACACTAGACGTTACTGTGAAGCCATACATCTGTTACTGTATGTCTATCTTATACGCATCTTCTGTTAATTTAATTACCTCACTGCACTGTTTTGTTTTTCAGTTGATGCAGAAGCACACGAATGGTGCAGGGATGTAGGTGAGACTTTCACGCCATACCTAGGGCAGATATTCAAAGACCAGGAAGAAGCGGTAAACTTTTATAAAATCTACGCATTGGCCTGCGGGTTCGATGTGAGGAGGTACACAACAAAAAGATGGCGGGGTGGTGAGATTAAATCAAAGCTGCTAGTATGCAACAGGCAGGGTTTTTACAAAAAAAAAGTCAACGGAGATGGGGCATCCAAGGAGGGCACGTCGAAGGGGGAAGCAACTGAGGGGAAGACAGAGGGAGTCGCTGTGGAGGAACCAAAAAGGAAAACAAAAGTCCGTCGTGTTGGCTGTATGGCAAGAATTAAGTTGTTCAGCGAAGGCGGGCCTCTTAGAATTATTAAGTTTCACAGCGGGCACAACCACGAGCTAATTTCACCAAAAGACAGAGAGTTCCATAAGTTATCGAGAAACCTCACGAAGTACCACAAGCAAATGATACTGGATAATTCACGGGTATGTGTTGAGTAACTTCTTGCAGGTTCAATCATTTAAATTGAGATCACTGCGTGTTTAGTTCACATTCACATTCTGTATTAATATTTCGTTACTCTAATGCAGATTCTGTGTTACTGTGTTTATGTAGTCCATTACTTTAATGAAAAGCCGTCTGTTAATTACCAATTTCTGGTTACTCAATCAACATGTTACTTTAACGACGTCTAACTATTACTTCAACATTTGTCATACATTACTTTAATCAACGAATTGTTGCAGCTGAAGATCGGTGCAACGCAGACTTACAAGATATGTAAGGAGCAGGTTGAAGGGTTCGCAAACGTAGGTGCCAGCCTGGTCGACTTTAAAAACTTTGGAAGAGATATAAAGTGCTTCATCCATGAGAGGGACGGTCAGTTATTCATTGATCGTTTCAGGAGTATGGCGGACAATCACAAGGGATTTTTCTTTGATTACGACCTGGATGAGGATGGTAGTTTGAGCAGGGTCTTTTGGGCTGACGGTGTTGCCAGGAGGAACTACAGGTTATTTGGTGATGCAGTTTCGTTCGACCCAACATACGGGACGAATAAATATAAGATGATATTCACCCAATTCACCGGTGTCGATCACCACAAACGATCGGTGACTTTCGGTGGCGCTCTCATCGCGCACGAGGATGAGAAATCGTTCAGCTGGGTGTTCGAACGGTTCCTGACGGCTATGGACGGCAAGGAGCCTGAGTACATCATCACCGATCAGGACCCCGGTATCATTGCATCGTTTGAGAAGATGTTTAAATCGGCGTGGCAACGATTTTGTATGTGGCATATCATGAATAAGGTACCCACTAAATACGGCGCCTCGCGGGCCGACTACCAGGAATTCCTAAAGAAATTGAATGCAATAGTGTGGGATGACGAGATCGATGAAGCGGAGTTCGACGAGCGGTGGATGGAAATAATGGAGGAGCATGACGTGGGGGATGTTCAGTGGTTCGAAACTGCGTTTTTGATTAGGAAGCAGTGGGTCATGGCGCACTGCAGGGGTCTGAAGATGGGAGGCTTAATGCGAAGAACACAGAGATCGGAGAGCGAAAACAGTTTCTTCAAACGGTTTGAGAACCAGCATGGAACGTTGGTTGAATTCTGGATGCGGTTCGAGAGCGCCATGGATCAGCAGAGGTATAACCAGAAAAAGCTTGACAGCGAGAATGTACAATCTCTGCCGAAGACAATGACCCACCTCCTGATAGAACAGCACGCTGCAAGGGTATACACCCACGTGGTGTTTGATGAATTTCAAGAGGAGGTAAAGTGTTCAGTGGGGACGTGCAGTGTGAGAGGTTTTGCTGAAAGGGATGGGGCTAAAGTAACTACGGTGAGGGATGCCACAAGGGGTAAAGAATTTCTAGTCCACTACAAACAAGGTACGCAGTTGCCTGCTTGCTGTCTTATTTTATACGGGATTTATGAGTTAAAGTAACGGGATGAATGTGTTAGAGTAACATAACTTAGCAGTTAAAGTAACGCGGTTTGTAGGTTGTAGATAAAGCACAGGATGCAGTATTAAAGTAACAAAAATCACGAATTAAAGTAACACATAGTTTTAGTTAAAGTAACGCGAACTGATTTGTGAGTGGGTGGGTTGTGTATCTTAATGCTATACTAACCTCCTGCAGAAACGTCGGACGTCAATTGCACGTGTAAATTGTTTGAGACAAGGGGAATACTGTGTCGACACATAATTTGGATATATTCCTCGAAGGGCCTGACTAGTATACCCGATAACTACGTAGCTGGAAGGTGGTCGAGGGATGCGCTGCGCAAATATAGTGTTGTTGATGACGGTGTGGAAGGCGAAGAAATCGACAACATAGACGGAAAGCAGATAGAGATGTCTAAACTGTGGTCGGAAGTTCATGAGACGATGGGTATTCTACGGTCTGCTAATAAAGAAGATGTGGAGAACATGTGCGCTTTGATCCGCGAATTCAGGATGAAGCTTAAGCCGATTGGGAGTAGCGAGACATTGAATAAAACCCAAGAATTGGAAGAGATTCTAGGATGTACGTCAACAGCAGAGATAACGATACTCTAGTCGAAGATTTCCAAGACAAAAGGAAGCGGAAAGAGGTTGCTATCGAGCAAGGCGAAATCAATTGCACTTGCAAAGAAGCCAAAGCGCATGTGCAACAATTGTAAGCAGATGGCACACCACGACAAGAGGAATTGCCCCAATCCCTTTGCAACACGGCCGCCACCACCTGTCGAACCGTCTGACGATGAATCAAAATCAGAGTCAGAATCAGAAGAAGATGAGGACGAGGAAGATGTAGAAGATGAACCAGTATTCTGATTAGTGAAATTTTCTTCCTTATAGTAACATAGCTTGTTCTTTATGGTATTAATTTGGGAACATTACAGTAACATGTTTTGTAAAGGTTTATTGAATTACAGATATTCATTCCTTGGAGATTATAATAAGTAGAGGAAGATTCAGTTAAAGTAACACACATTATACATTAAAGTAACGCGATAGATGACTTAGAGTAACACGGGATATCATTTTTTAAGTGTTGATCGCATTGCAGATGTAAATTCCTTATAGATATTCATTCCTTGGAGAATATAGTAGGTAAAGGAAGATTCAGCTAGAGTAACAAACATTATTCATTAAAGTAACGTGATAGATGAGTTGGAATAACATGGGATATCATCTTTTAAGTGTTGATCGAATGACAGATATAAATTAACATGCAGCGTAGAAGATGTAAGAATTAAAGTAACACATGACATGCATTGAAGTAACAAATTCTGGGGGTTAGAGTAACAAAGTTTGACGGATAGAGTGACAAAGTTTAAGGTATAGGTTAACCTTGTACAAAATGACACTTAGTTTTTTGGTTAAACCTTGTACAAAATAATACTCAGTTAATCTAACCATTTACTGACTACCGTTTCCGGCTCTTTCCTCGCGTACCCTTCAATTCTTCAATTAATTTCGGCCTAGCTGCCACAAACTTGTCTACGTCACCGATCAGCCGCCTTCAATAAATGTTCAGGTCTGCTAGGAGGATGGTTGCTGCAAGCTGGACGACCAAGTATCTTCTGTTAACCTTCCTGTGGAGGTCATCGTTATTGAATTCGCGGCCCTCGTACAGTAGCATATGCATCAGAAGAAATATCCCTGACTCGTTACATACTGTGGACTGCCAGCCAAGCTTAATAGAGCGGAACTTGTAAGACACAATATCCGCCGCACCAGGAACTTCATAGGCGTCAATGAAGTCACTCATTGACGCCACCTGAAAATCATTGATGATAGTGGTCAAGGAAATCACTCATTGGAGCACAAGATTGTGATAAAAAACTGATGAAATGAAGAATAGAGAGACTAACAATTGTCTTGATGGCTGCAAATAGATCTGTTTCTCTGATCGCTGTGTATCGACGGTGGTCGAGGAAATCGACTGTCTTCTTCTTTCGGTTGACGGCTACGCATGAGAAGTACCCGTCAACGTTGATGGGCACAAAGATCAGATCAGCGTCCACCTGGAATGTATCACCACAGTTATCCTTGAAAGTATGCCATTCGTTCAACAATGCGTTTGCGTTCTTTAAGGACGCTGATTGATTTTCGGCAATAATCCTCATGATCGCATCCTGTAAAAAGGTTAGGATTGTGTGAATATTTGCAGTAACTACACAGTAATTAGTTGGTATCCTTGTTACCGCAACAGGTGTAGAGTGTTACTTCAATGCAGTTGAAGTGTTACTCTAGTCAAGAGTTTTCTAAAAAGAATCAGAATATGAGGCAAAAATAATGCATATGTACAAAGTAACTCGTTAGACATACCGTCTGCCGTAGACCAAGGAATGCCATCTTAGGGTAATCATCCGACCCGCTCCCGTTCGCGACGAGACTGTTCAGGAGCATTGACCAACACTCGACGACAGAGGACGACATGTCATTACCCGGGAGCATGGACATCACATCACCCCGGGTCATTATAGCCGACGGTGAATACTCCGCAACCATGTCGCTGCATTCAGGACAAATCAGTATGCTTTGCAGACAAGAGATAGGTGACAAAAATTTAAACAACACTATATATTCCAAATATGTGTAGTGTTCGCCTTATTACCTGTTGTTGTAGTTTTTGTGCTGAAATAAGCAGTAGTCCACGACATTTTTCCGCAAGATTTCAACAAAGCCCAAAAGGGTCCTGTTGTTTGAAAGGAATGGACATGCCATGGGTGCATTGGGATCTGGATTGCCACAGTCAATGGAGCAGCCTAAGCCGTCCCCGTTCCCTCTAGATCGACTCCCAAGAATAGATAATTCACCGGCAGTGTCCGGTGATATATACGCGGCTTCTACAGCAGGTGTTCCTGGAGTGGATGGTAGCACGCGGCTCTTTTTAGACGGTTGCACGTCAGGGATCGGCTCTCGTGACCTCTTTTCGAACTCACTGACGGGCGTAGCGACATCTGACATGGTCTTACTGATGGCAAGGTTGGCTTTGTCAGTAACAAAGGATGACACCCGCGAAATCAACAAGTCCCTCTCCTTGTTAATGTCGCAGAGACAAAGCGTCGCCGCGATTTCTGCCCTGTACAGATTGTTCGCCTCGCTCGTGCCCAAGGGACAGTCAAAGGCCTCCCCGGCGTACAACATCATGTGTATCATGAGGTATACGCCGCAATCGTTAGCCGAGAACCCGCTGCCCTGCCATCTGAACGGGACGTTGACGAGAGGGAACGAAGAGACATTGGCCCCTTTGTTGATGCCTCGCTGAACCATGTACTTGCCCATTTCTTCAGCCTTGGTGGTATTAGATAAAATAAAGTAAATAAATAAAAGACCGAGAAAATGAAGGAATGTTTAAATATATACCAAAATGAAGCAGACTTACCGAGAGCCGTGCCATCCCAACGTAAGGAAGACTTTCAAACTCCCCCTCGTCGTAAGACCTATTATCAAGGTATTCAATCCGTTTTGCCAAAAAATTGATACACGCGCAGCTGTAATGGTCATTGTTTTCTGACAGCACCGGAACGAATACCTGTAGGTAGGAAATGGGTATCATGTTGGTGTAGTTAAAAGAGAGTGGACACTAAAGTAACAGATAATATAAACTAAAGTAACAAGTTGAATGAATTAAAGTAACATCATATATACTGATAATAATGTAGATGATGCAGGTTAAAGTAACGGTTCTCATTGATTAAAGTAACACATATTGTTCACTAAAGTAACGTCGATTAACTGCTAAAGTAACATAAGATATGTTGGAGTAACATGCAGATTTGTAGATATTCAAGTCTTACAAAATATGTGATCTAAAATCAAAAATACCAGGTCAGAATCTAGCTCGAGATTCCCTTCGTTTGCGTCGACCCATATGTTCCAGAATTTGAACAATGCTTCGCTCATGTCCACAAACAAACCACGCTTTCTATTTCTCCAAATCTGGAGAGCTGTATCCTGCATGGAGTAACAGGTCGCTATCATTAGAGTAATGCAGAGAGTACATTACAGTAACACAGCCATAGAACTACAGTTATCATTTGGGATAAGCAAGTAAATAAATTAGCTTACGCTGTGGCTGACACCGAAAAAGCATCGTGATGTCCGACGCGGTGCAGACTGGGCAGCTGTCAAGTGATTCATGAGTATGCACCAGCAGTCAATCACAGCATTCGAGAGCTGCTCTCCGGGCGCAAGCGTGGCCAACTCACCACGGGGTATGTTGAAAAAGTCACTGAACCTCACAATCATTTCCCTGCAAATAATCGAAAGGATTATGAAACATTTAACAAAAAACGACAATAATGCGCACTAAAAAAAAATTAGGTGATGTAGACCACTTACGATGTACTGTATTTTTCATTTTTGTAGAAGACGTAGTCAATTACGTCTTTCCTCACAGACAAAACAGACCTGAAAAGCCTGCCGTCCCCACCCAGGAAGTCCGACACCGTGAGCTGGTCAGGATCTGGGACGTCACAGTCCCAAGAGCACCCAAGCCTCTCATCGACGACTTGCATGCATCCCAACAGCTTTTCAGAATGAAAAAAGAAAGGGTGGAAGACCTTCCTTCCGTCTACCACCACCGACAAACACTCACCGACATCCTCGTCTCCAATTCTGTCAATATCCCACAGAGAAAGCACTATCTGGCGGTCACTGCTTAAATTCAGTCCCCCCTGAATATCATTAACCTCAGCCGTCGAGTATGGCTGAATGTTAGGATCATCCTCCTCAGCTTGATTAGTATTTTTGGCCTCAAGTACCGGCCCCTGCTCCGACAACTCCCTAGCGCGACGCAGCGCCTCACAAACTTCATCCACCCCCCGGTGCAGCTCTGCTCCTCCCCAGAATGCCTGGGTTGCTTGTGATGGCACCGGGTCTTCGGGTAATGGATTGCCCGAAGTTATCCTCCTGATCTTCGCAGCATGTGAGACCCACCAATCATGGAATGCGATTGCATTCCTTCCCATCATCAGATGAATGTGATGGACCTCCTGCAGGAAAGAATAATTATGTTGCAAACGTGTACCAAAGTAACATTGAATGATAAACTGAAAGAATGTGTAGTGAAAATAGAGTATACACTAAAGTAACAGATATTATCAACTAAAATAACAAATGGTATGGATTAAAGTAACATCATATATGTTGGAGCAATAATGTGGACGAATCAGGTTAAAGTAACGGATTGTAAGAATTAAAGTAACACATGTTGATCACTAAAGTAACAGAAGATATGTTAGAGTAACATGCAGAGTTACAGACATCACAGATTTAAATCCTTACTGATTCCATGGTTTCCAACACAGACACAAATAGATTCATTAATGAATTATTGACATGATTACTTACGTCGACCGCCTTGGCTCTCAGTTCACTATCATCTTCAAGACCACGAGAAAGTTTGATGGTGGTGAACTTATCGTCCTCTTGTCCAGGCAATGAACCATCGTCAGTGTGACGGTTCTGTGTAATCTTCAACGGCGGTGACGGTTCTCCCTCCCTCACCGCATGTAAACAACGGGGGTACTCAACATCAGATCGGGTAAGCCGGCCCAGCCCACCACAAATGTACTCGCCGGCCAACCGTTCAAGAATGCGTTTATGATCCCAGTGCTTGATCAAAGGGAGATCACACGGGCACGGGAGATTGCGGTAGGCAAACCGCTGGAAGTATGTAATCATTAAAAACGGCACACAGCCAAGTAAATATGATCGGTTACGGAACACAAAATCCTCGCCCGCCTGCGCCAGTCCATCCAGTATGAACGTGCACCAGTCAAGGTTTTTAATCTGCTGTACATCTTGCACAGCCTTCAGTAGTCTCAGATCAACCCCATGGTTGGACGTCGGGCAGAAGAATATCGACATGCTGTACAGAACGAACATCCTACAGAACATCTCTCCACCCCCTAAATCATCCTGCAGTTTCCTAAGGACCTTTGACAGAGGGATTGCATCGCTTTCATTGCCGACATCAAAGTCACCCCTCCACTTTTTCTTCAGCGCCACGACGGACTCCTCTTCGGCCGCCTTCGATCGACCCATTGGCAGCAGCTCAACAGGGTCCGGTCCAAGTGGAAGGAGGAAGCAGTCATGTACATCGTGCTTGCTTACGAGGAACTGATTGGTACCGCATCTAAAAATCAGCGTGTCATCGCTGAATAAAGTCATGAAATCAGCAGCAAACTTTACAGGGAAGCTCTTAAGGTGCATTTCAAGTACACCGCCAAATCCGATCGCTGAAAGCGCCTCCCGCTGCCTCTGGTTTAAATTAGATATTAGATCAACAAGGAGCTGCGAGCTGCACCTTACAGAAGACGAACGGTCGACGTTGGCTGCATCTGTCAAACCGGTAGCTAGTTTCTTCAACTTCGATGGCTTGACAGCCGTTTTCTTTGCCCGTTGAACTCGCTTCTTAACCTGCCCCTCCTTCTCACCAGCAACAACAATCTTACCTTCTTCTGCCATCTGAAGATATATTATTATGAGAATAATGCCAATGATACAAACTGACTAGAGAATTACATACCCCTCATCCGCATTGTACTATACTAAAGTAACATGTCATGTGATTTAAAGTAACCCAATATATGAATTAAAGTAACCCAATAAAAAAGTTCTAGAAAAAGGATCCTTGTCATGGATCTACGCATAATAGTAACATAAATTATTTACTAAAGTAACATAATATATGAATTAAAGTAACAAAAACACATACATTCTGTATACATTACATTAATATGTTATCAGTACAAGGATAAGCAGCTCTGTAGATTATTCATTAAAATTCCGAATGATACGAGTCAAAATAACAAATAATGTTCATTACAGTAACGAAAATAACATGCAGGGGAGAAATATATACAATCAATCGTGCATTCTAGATACAGGTTGAGAGAAATAAAAAAAAACAAGACCTAATTTAAAGGTAGTTAGCAACACGAACAAGACCTAATTTACCATAAAAATTATCAAAACAAAAGAAAAAAAACCCTAATTTACCTTAAGTTTGGAGTTCAAATATGGTGTAGCTGCGTGGATGAAGTCGGTATGAGCGAAGAGAAGACGATGATGAGCGAAGGGAAGACGAAGATGAGCAAAGATGAGAAGACGAAAATGAAGGCGGGAGTGTTTCAGAAGATCAAAATAGCGCTGCTCTGGATGAAACGTGGTGTGAAGTAAAGCCGTGTGAAGTAAAGCGGTGAAACTGAAGAGTTTACAAGAGGTTGGGCGGGAGAAATCAAAGGAAGAGAGAGAAAATAAGATATATTTTCAAAGCTATTATGGTTATTTTCATAATTATGAGATTAGATCTTGGCCATTAATCTAACATTGAATCGATGGCTGATATGGGGACTCACGGACTCAACTTATACAAGGGGACTCACCTGATCCCACTTCTATATATATATATATATATATATATATAAAATGTTGTTAAAAGAAAAGTTTGGTTACCTTAATAGCTACTATTTATTAATTATATTAAAATTAAAGATTGTCGGGGTCGATGATGTTGCGAAGTTTGGAATATCGTCTTCTCCTTCTTCTACAATAATACGTTTACCCATACAAAATAAAATAAATTATTTAGATTCTGACCTAATTATAATAATAAAAAGTAAAATAATAAGTACAGTAAGTAAAATAGACTAATAAGATGAAAGATTTGAGGAGTAGTAAATAGACGTAAAGGTACTTACGTAAGTAGTAAGGTCGGGTTACGAACAAAGTACTCAAAAATTTTCTTCTATGTGCATGTTGTGAGATGTTACGTAGTATATATAGTGTAGCAATTCCCTAGCATCTATATAGGTAGGTTGAAGGAGTCATGTTTTTTTTTGTTTGCATGCAATGCACGTAAAATGGATGAAAGAAAGAAGAAAAACAAAATGACTCATCTTGTCGGTTAATTTTTTTTTTTACGTCTTTCTTTCTTTCTTAAAAAGTTGAAATGTAAGATTACGGAATTAAAATAATGGAACCCGTAACATTTATAATTTTTTTTTGGTAAGACGTAAGTACGTTCCGTGGTACTTGTTCACGACTTCGTGTAACTGGATTTTAAAACGTTATAAAATTTTGGCAAGTCATTTTCAAATTTTACGAGACGAGAAAACGTCAGCATTATAAGTTACTATTAAAATATTTTCGAGTCTTAAACTTTGTTTAACGAAAGATAATTTTTTTTAAATATGTTAATTAAACACGGAGTGTTACATTATTGATGTAAAATGAGTTAGAATAACACACATTATGCGTTAGAGCAACATACATAATGAGTCACAGTAACACAATTTATGAGTATAATTTAATTACCAATATCAAGTTCTTAGAGTAACAGGTGTGAAAAATTGGAATTATAATGGAGTTTTATAATTTTTGTTTTGGAGTATCCTTAATAGAAACATACATTTCGCAACGTACTGTTTTTTTAAGACACTATTATGTAACATTACAGATTTTATGAGTTAAAGTAACACAATTCATGAATTAGAGTCCAAATCATCATCAACGTAGCAACCATATAAAACAAGGAGGAGGAGAGGAAGAAGGCATTCAACTCATCATCAACGCATATCAGCTCCGAGCAAACATTACGACAAAATATTCATAGTCAATTGTAGTCATACTTGTACTTGTATCTCTTTCTTGTTCTCTTTCGTCCATAGTAGAATCTTGGTGGGATTCCGACTCCCCCCGCGGTTTTTCTCACATTGAGTTTCCGCGTCATCAAACTTTGCGTGTCATTCTCCTTATTTTGTTGTTCTTCGTTCATTAGATTCAACATTATTTCGCCGACCCGTGGTTTTAGGCCGATCACTTTAACCCGCAACCGAAATCGTAGACCCGGTAAATATTTACCAAAACAATTTGGCGCCCACCGTGGGACAAAGTGATCATTTCCTATAAGCCAAATCCTACAGTGAAGCAACTCGCGTATCATCATGTCCGGATCCAACCAAAGCCCCTCCAGCAGCCTGGAAGCATCAACTCAACCCACTGGAGGAGAACCGCTCCTAGGATCATCAGGGTCAATCTTCGCACCCCTTACCCAGGCAATCTCTACCAGCCTGGCAGCAGGACACGTACAAGTAACCTCACGACCACCTCATGTGCCTAAGACGTCGAAAGCGCCCTACCCCTTCAAGTCCAGTAGAGAAGGCGCTTCGTCCAAAACAGCGTTCAAGGAGGGTCACTTGGAGACTTTTCCAGAGTCTCAGCCTCACCATACCCCCTGAAGGATGTGCTCCAGGGGATCAATGCTCTGCGCCAGGCGGTGGAAACTCTGCAGAAGGATAACCAAGACATCAGGGCTCAGATCTTGGCGACGCCTAAGCCGCCGTCCACATCGGTCCAATTGTCACCAGAAGTGTTGCCCCTGATACCAGGAGGAGAGCCCAGCATCCACAGAGAACCCGCAACCGGCAGGCAAACCTCCAGAACACTTCCTCAGGAACTGGTCACCAGGCTGGAACTTGGACTCGCGCCGCCTAGCCAAGTCATTGAGCCTCGAGGGCTGGGATACCTATCCTACGGCCCCACACCCGACAGATCTTACACCACAAGTAATCCCTTCTCCAACATCGAAAGTCGAGAAACTAACTCACTGTCTCTTACAGGTACCCCTGTCCACCAGGCGCCAGGATGACAATCTGTAACCCCACTAGGAATGACCACCTTATCCAAAAACCAGTCCTCTGGAGGAGTGTGGACAACGCCTACTCCCAACCAGCAGACACTGGGATGGCAGCCAGGAGCTCCAGTCAGTATGGCGACCCCCGACAACAACCCGTATCCTAGAGGAATCTGGTCGCCCAGAGTCCCACTTCAGCATGCATCAGAATGGGAGTCCGGGTCCGCAGCAGTAGCCGCACCTTTACCTCCACCTCCTCCTCTCAGTAGTCAACACCTTGGAGGACCTCAGACAGGGAGTACACCTTTCAGCTTTTTCCCTCCTGTTTCTAACCCTCTTGCAGGAACAGGTAGCGTAATGGATCATCAGTATTAGGAACTGAGGGACCTGATCAACATAATTTCAGGAATGCCACTTTCTCTGGAGAAAGCAGCAAGAGACAGTTACGCAGATTCGCCCTTCACCGACGACCTGGCATGCGTTGCTATACCCAAAGGCTTTGTACCACCAGCCATGACGCTTTATGACGGCATCGTAGACCCTCTAGATCACATTAACCAGTGTAAACAGAAGATGATGGTGGTGACCGCTACGGGGCCCCTGAAGGAGCTGAGGCCTGCATGTGTAAAGGGTTTGGCTCCACTCTGTCAGGAGCAGCCCTCCATTGGTTCGTCGGTCTACCCAACCGGAGCATCACCTCCTTCGCTGACCTGGTGAACGCCTTCAACCAGCAGTTCGCTAGCAGCAGAAAGCCAGAAAAGCAGACCAGTGATCTGTACAGGGTGGTGCAGAAGTTCGAAGAGTCCACACGCGACTTCCTCAACAAATTTAATAAGGAGAAAGTGGCCATCCCCAGGTGCGATGTAGCCACCGCCATAAAAGCCTTCCGCCAAGGGCTCCACCAGGAATCAGATCTTTACAAGGATCTCACGAAGTACCCATGTGTCACTTTTGAGGACGTGCAAACCAAGGCGATGACAGCCATCAGGCTGGAAGAAGATTCGGTCCCCAGAAGGGCTGTGTACGGTTCAGAGCACGTCTTCAGAAAGACGCCAACAGAAAAGAGATGTGAAAGGTCGAAACCCTACGCTAGAAAGTGAGCAAAGTCTCTGAAGATAAAGACGGGAAGGATAATCAAGAGTTGCCACCTAAAGTAAGTGAATACGGGTTCTCCACCAACCTTGTTGGGGTGCTCAAAGCTCTGAGGGAGTTGGGGTGCAGAGTCAGGTGGCCCAGAAGACAGGAATACACCAGTGACCGTAGGGATGCCAGCAAGAGGTGCGAATTCCATGATGACATTGGGTATAACACCGATGAGTGTGTCCTGCTCAGGAAGGAGGCTAAGTTCCAGTGTGATCAGGGAAACCTGGACCACCTCGTATCCAGAAGCTTCAGCACAATAAACGCAGCAGATCAAGTACAGTGTTGGCTTCTCCACCTCCACTATGCACCAGAATCGTCAATGTGATCACATAAGGATCGGAATTATGCGGCTGACTTATTCAGCAGCCAAAAGGTATGCTTCCTGTAGATAACCAGATTTGGACCTGGTGGCTGCAGAGGCGCCGAAAAAACACCCGATGACGATAGGACTGCAACGCGACGCAGGTTCGCGGTGTTTTAGATAGTTTTTCTATAGAACGGATCAAATAAATTATTCGGGCAAATTAAACTAACATGATGGCAGCCTTAGTCGTGTCGTTACGATCGCACAGACACTAATTAGAGTCAATTCTGACACCGGGACCCCGAGTCGGTCCCGAAACTCGAACCGAGTAAACACCGCGCCAAGTGAACCTCGGGATGAACACCCGAGGCCCACTAAACCCACAGCGCTAGGTCAAACCCGGGGTAAACTTAATCTTCAAGAATCATATCACACTCCTCCCTCTCGGTTTTGGAAAGTATCAAAACCGTATCCTCAGAACTCCAACCGCGCCACTCTCGGACCCAGGCTCCCGAGTCTTAGTACGCCCTAGCTCGGGCGCCTATATGGGCGACGAGGGCCGAAAACACCTATAAATACCCGCCTTCACGCCCTCATTTCGACACACAACATTCAATTCCCTTCCCCCTCTAAAACTCTCGCTAAGGGCTCGCACTCCGACACCCGAGGCAAACGATCCACTCGATCGTAGTTCCGATAATAAAAGCGACATCGACACTACTCCTCACCTTCGAGCACCCCACTCGATACCGAGGTGCCTGTGATCAACTAGCTCATAACTAGTACCCAGGTTCTGTCGGATTAGCCGCAGAACTAGTCTTTAGCAACGAAGCTCTGCCGGAATAGCCGCGGGAAGGTCAAACGGTAACGGAACGCTGCCGGAATAACTGGTCAAGCTAGGAGGATCTGCCTGTCAAAGTCGTATCGTCACTAGTTGCCATCTAAACAAAACTTTCCGTATTCGCACTTTCTATTATTATGCACTACGACAACACTAGATGTGGGCACTAGGCCAACAAACATCTACTAAAATACGTAACGTCCCAACTTCAACCGCAAACATTAAAACACACTAAATAGACCCGAGTAATTCAGAGATTCGTTCTCAAACTATCTATACATCGTGTCCCGTTTAGTGTACACTCCGAGGGTGCAACTCCTCACAACGTGATTTACTTACATTCGCATTTACAACTTTTCGTATGATTTATTGCTTTTATGACCTTATAATCGCATGCTAAATCACCTAACACGGAATTCAAAACATAAAACAACTAAAATTGAGCAAAGTGATGGTCGGGTTCCGTATTAGTCCCGGTGCTCGCCTTATTAGGTTCGACGCATCTCCATTAATACCGAACCGACGCATCTTAAGCAGAATACCAGGTAAGGTATACCACGAGAACGACTAATATCTGTATTATCGCGTTAAAATTGATTTGCTAATACATATAATATTAGTACTCTCTACTCTCCTACGTGCATCTTTTCATGGCCTGCTTGTCACGTGAAATCGCATGCAAAGAATGTAAACGCAACTACTTTGACAACAAAACTTACTTGTCCTTAAACAATCGACATAGCAAAAGGCTTAGGGTTAAAATAACGGATGTTACCGTACTTCCACCACAACAAAAGAACTAGGACATCATCCCACCGATTGATTAGTAGAGGCCGCTATAGTGTGGGCGGGATTGGGTGTTGAAATCTATCGGATGTTGGCTTCCCAATACGTACTCTCACCCCTTACTCAGAATCGACGGTTTCTGGATGCCCGAAACCATTAGCAATGAGAGTCATTCCAGGCATGGAGTGCTTAACGGTACAAGTCTTTATCTTTAGGTTCCGTGCCACTCAACTTTGAGCCGGAAAGGGATCAAAGTTGACTTGAACGGTTTCCGAGTCCCCATAATTGACTCGGCGGCGACTCCACAAATCGGCAACAACTTTAGTTCACTAAAAAGGTCGCCTTACCAAACAAAACGGCCTTTAAGCATTTACAACCACGACTCGATCGATTCCCAAACGGAAACACGGGTGCCCCCACCCATCTAGTACAAGTCCGGATCGTCATCCAAATTGAGGTCCGACATTTCGCCCCGTATGCGAGATCGTACCGGCCCCCGGCAGGGAGGGGGCCGCGCGGGTGGCTGCCGCCACACGTTGAAAAACCGGGTCGGTCCCGCGCAGGCACGCACGGAGCGCCGGGCGGTGCGGACGAACGTCCACATTTTGGCGACTCCGCTGGGGACTTGGAAACAAGTTTCCAGTGGTGGTGTAACTTGAACGAGGTCGGTGAAGCTCATTTCTTAGTTCCTAGTTGTGGTCACTACAGGTTTTGGCCCTAAAAAGCCCACCCTAACCGATATCAGGACCAATCGACCTCTTCGCGGTAAGATCTTTAGGGACACGCGGAGAGATCCTCGATTGACGCTCCGACCGCCTAACGCGTACCCCGCGGGAATAATAAGCGGATAGTTCCGAATGGACGGTATGACACTCGTCTCCCCAGATCATTGTCAATGCCTAAGTAAACACTATTCGTGGGCGGTAGCCTACCCTAACCTACCCTTGTCTGCATCCTGCATGAGTGTATGCATTCCTAGTTACGTGTAGCGTGTTTGAACAATCCAACCCAAATAAAACACTAAAAATTTGGATTCAACCATGCCAACATATTCAACCACACCCAACTCCGTTTTCGAAAATATATCATCTTTTCAAAACAACCTCTTAAAACGCCGATACTCCGGTCAAGTCACGATTTCTAAAAAAGAGAAAAAAAACAACATGTTTCGAGACGCCGTTGTCATGACAAATTTTACACTCGATGTTTTCAAAAAAAAAAAATACATTTTCGAACGCCGTCGCATGGCTAAAATGAAACTCGTCAAACAATGAATACCGTTGATATTACCGAGACCCCAATTAATGGGATCAAGGCACACCAAACGGTTACATTTTATTTTCAAAAAAAAAGAGGAAGAAGTTTTTTACACACATACCGTAAACACAACTAAAAGCTTTAATTAATGAAGTCAAGGAATCCAAAACGATTACATTCTCGAAACAATTTTTTTTTTCACAACACACCACCATCCATTGTTGAATGTTATTGCAACCGACAAACGCGGATCACTTGTTTTAAAGAAAAAAACTTCGTTATTTTCAAAACCGGTCCTCCTAAGGACCGTGTTTATTTCAAAAAAAAAGAGGAAGAGAAAACGTCTACACTTTTGCTATCGTCAGATTCCCGACACACACATAGCAACGCACGTTTCGCATTACCAACGATGTTACCAAGCCACCGTCACCCTAATTTTACAAAATCGCCTTTTAAAAAAAAGAAGAGACTTTCCTCTGCGAGCATCGGTCGTTTTGAAAAAAATATCAAAATTCTTTGATCATGAGCCGGGATCGCGATCAATTCCTTACGTCGTACAACCGTGTGTTTAACTGTCTGTGTTAGCAACCAGGATCGCCTCTACTCGAGGTCTTACATTTTGGGTCGTCTCATTTCGAGAAGTCCTCTTTAAGCCTCACCTCCGAGGTTTGTGTCACATCGTCTCACTACAGAGATTCAAAATCCATTAGATGTTTCGCCGAATACATCAAGAGTCTAAAACACCCGAGTCCCTAAATCAGTGACCGCATCCACACGCGAGTCTAAGGTCTCATTTTTCGTGTCGCTCAGTTAAGAGCATTTCTTCGAGCTCCTAAAATAACCAACAAACTCGTTCTCACCAAAAACACCTTCTCTTAGTCATGACGGGGGATTTAAGCGTGGACGCGAGCAATCACAGAGGGGACAATGCCGGGCAATCCGCAGACAACACCATAGGGGCATTAGCTGACCTAATCCGGGATTTACAAGCCACTGTTATCACGGTGAACGCATCCGTGAACAACATAGACTCCCGTCTAGGCCATTTGGAGGACAAGGCCTCCGATGAACACCACACCCGGGTCCTCAACAAGGCCCTTTTGAGTTCTACCCCGTTAGGTGGAGCACCCATCGACCTCATCCCAAGCGATACCGTTGTCCCACCTCAAGACGACACCCTCCAATCCGCCATGAACCCTATAGATTTCCTCGAAAATCAAATGCGCTTGAACCAGGGAAACAACGTCCACCTCGAAAACCATAGAAAATTCGAATTGGTGAACGATCAATTACCTGAGAACTTCTCCCTAACCGATATCCCCAAGTTCAAGGGAACTGAGGACCCCCTTAACCACATCCGAGCCTTTAAGGATTACATGGCCATTAAAGGAGTCAAACCTAGCCTCTTCACTAAGATATTCCCCTCATCCCTAGGAGACACCCCACAATCATGGTTCTATTCACTTGACCCTAACAAGGTATCTACCTGGGACGATATATCCATAGAATTCGCAAAACAGTACGCAGATAATGCCGAAACACAAGTCACCATTAGGAGCCTCGAGGTCCTCTCCCAGAATGAGAAGGAAGGCTTCTCAGAGTTTCTGACTAGATGGAGGAAGGTCAGTACCCAACTAATAAACCGCCCGGACGAAGCCACTTTAGTGGAGAAATTCGTCAATAACCTGCCAGCCTACGCCTCCCATCTTAGTGTTGTGTGCCAAATTTGGACCGTTTTCCCTCCCATTTAGACCCGTTTTTCCTCCGTTTTGCGAGACTTGAGTGCGATTATCGCCGTATTTTGAGTAATTCTCGCATTAGTGTCTCTCTTTTGCATTTTATGTGTTTTTGGTAGTTTTCTGTCTATGTTGATAGGATTTTCGACCGAAAACGTAACCGAGCTTCCATGAGCACAAAAGAGAGAGATACGGTCCAAGAGCAAAGCACACAACTGAAAGTTCAAGTAATCCAATTGATCGACAAAGAAAGAGACCGGAAAAGAGGTGGAAGACCACCGGGCAAAGTTTCGCCCGGTGAGTCACCACCGGGCGAAGTTTCGCCCGACGATATTTTTTTCCACCCCCAAAGATTTTCACGGCACTCCCGACCGGGCGAAATTTCGCCAACCGGGTGAAATTTCGCCCGACGGAGAGAACGGGCCGAAATCGCATTTTGAGAAGAAAATTTCACCGGGTGAAATTTCACCCGGTGGGATTATTATGTCAAGCCTCGGGGCAAAATTTCGCCCCATGAAGATGCAAAGGGTGGAGGTCTAGCTTAAATGAAGAGGAATTGGATTATGGGCCTTGAAGTTTGTGCAACCCATTAAGCAACTCTATATATACCCCTCCTAGGGTTTTGTGCCTCCTTGAGCCTTAAGTGTGCCTTAAGTGAGCCTCTTAGGAGTAGGAGTTGGGTAGAAAATCTCCATAGTAGTAGTAGTAGTAGATTGTAGTAAGCTCTCTAGAAAAATCTCCAAAAACAATTAGTAGATCTACTTAGTATTAGTATAATTACTCTATAATTAGTCATCAAGAATCCATCTTTATTGAAGATTATGTTTTAATGTTGAAGATTCAAGGGTTTTGCAAGGGTTTATGTGACAAAGACTCTTGTTTTATTTCTTGAAGATTCATATTTTGTATTGAAGATTGAAGATTTATGCATGGATTAGTGACAAGTTCTTGTATATTTCTCCAAGATTCAATCTTTTATGTTTATCTTCATCTTCTACCTTAGTCTTCTCCATAGTTGGTAAATTCTTTCCTCTCCCTCTTCTCCATTAGTTGACTTATGTTTTTCTCTCCTTAGTATCAATTGCTAGTATAGTTGTTATTCATGCTTTAGTTAAATTCTCCTTAGTTAATGTTTTGTTGTTAATTATAATGACTAGTGAGTAGATTTTCTTGTTGGGGAATTAGGGAGGAGGATTTGGATTATTTGATTTAAGGGATGTTGGTGGGTTGTTTACTTGTTGATTATCAATTGTAAGGTTTTTGTGTCTTTGTTGACTTAGAATCGCGACTAGGCCGACCTTGACTCATTTCTACCAATATGGGGAAACTCGGGGTATAAATTACCATAATTTGAGACTTACCCTTTCGTCGCGAAAGCGGGTTTAGGTAGGTTGGGTTAAGAAACCGAAAGGTGGCATTCTCCCTTTTTAACGTTGTAACTAAAACTCGATCCCGAGACTCTTAGACCCCATTTCCGAATCCCGACTTTCCCCAACACCTTTCCTATTATTGACCCTAGCCTTAGTAGCGTAGCTCATTAGCATTAGTTCGACCTCTCTCGACCCAAAACCCCCATCTAAATCCCATTCACGATTAAACACTAGACTTGACCAATATCGCTTAACCCATCTCCCTGTGGATCGATCCCGACCTACCACTACTACACTAGTTAGGTTAGTCGGAGTTAAAAATATTGTTTGCATGCGTGTCGACGACAACGCGCATCACTTAGGTACCAAAATATCCACACCTTTAAGAAGTTATCCACTTTGGGAATACGTCTAGAGGATGATATGAAAAAAGGAGTATTCTCCAAAATAATGGGGATAGGCTATCAAGGGCCGACCACTTCTACGGGAACCCGATCTTATGGGAATAACAAAACCGAGGAAGTATACTTAGTTGAACCAACTACCCGGGGGAGGACGAACTTCACCCCTAGAACATTTTATAAGTTGGGCATCACATACACCGAAGCCTTAAAAAGATTAACCGAGCAAGGGAAGCTTGAACTAATAGGTCCTACTCTGGACCCGCCCACAGACAAGAGGGCAAGATCGTGGGACGCTGATAAGTACTGCCAGTACCACCATGGCAAGGGCCACGACACAGAGTCCTGTTTTCGGCTCAGGCATACCGTACAAGATATGATAGAAAATGGGACAATCCCTCTTCCCCCACCTGAGAAACCCAATAATACTACGAACCCCTTTAGTGTCCACGCCATCTTCGATGACACCATTGACTGCTCCCTCCTTGTCCCCTTAGGAGAAGAGGTCCTGAACATCGAGGATGAGCTAGACACTCAGCCAGAGCCCGTATCCCTCGACCTCGCAACAACTATCGAGAGCCTAACCCTCTTAGTGTCCCAAATACACCCCATACTCTCAAGGATTGAGACTAGGATAGCCCATATCGAAGAGAGACTCGAGGAACCTCCCAAACACCCCCTTTCCCCATGCAACGGGACGATCAAAGGGGAGGACCGAGGTTCACCCGAAACCATCGAACCCAGGAAAAAATTCACCCAAATCGGGGTCAGCTACGCGGCTGCACTCCGAAGATTAGCCTCCCTTCGCCTTTTACGACTCATAGGGCCAATGGCCGATCCCCCACTTAAGCACAGATCCCGTCATTGGTCCAAAGGGAAATACTGCCACTACCACCGCGGCAATGGCCATGATACGGAATCCTGTACGTTGCTAAAAGATAAAATCGAGGGGTTGATAAAAACGGGGGTAGTAAAAACCGCACTACTAACAAAAAGGCCGACCCGCTTCTTAGCGGATAACTCCGAGGAAAGGGGTCTCCGGCTACTAGAACACCTTGGGTTATCCCATGATCAGGCCCTAACCATGCTAATATCCGACGGGTTACTCTATCTCTTGAGCCAGACACCTGATCCACCTATCGACAAAAGGTCGTCGCATTGGAATGGTAACAAGTGGTGCCGGTACCACCAAGGCCGAGAGCATGACATCAGCGAGTGTCGTGAATTTAGGCAGCAAGTCCGCCACCTCATCCAGGAAGAAAACTTCGGGGCCTACCCTGAATACGAGGACACTAAGACGCCTACCGAGGCCAGCAAGTCCGCACCCGAGTCAGAGTCTAGTTCATCCTAGGGCCTAGACTAAGTAATAATAATAAATGTTTTTTTTTCCTTCATCAAGTCTAGGGAGATGCGAGGGACATGTCCTCCATCTCGCCCAATACAAAATCACGGGCATCTAGCCCATCTATTATATTATCAATAAAACAATCTTCTTTTTTTACAAACGTGCCTCGACAATCGCTCAATCTTCTTTCAACAGTTTACTTAGAATGCTTAAGAACTCGACTTTGCGCCAATTATCGATAACAACTAACTAAAATGCAAGGGCTACAACGAACGACCCATTTAGCCTCCCCCTAAAGAAGAAATCAGAAACAACGACCCTGGACTTAGCCCATCGTCGACCCATCACCAAACAACGATAAACCTACAACAAACGAACACCCATTAAACAAAACTTCCCCAACAGCCTGCTTAATAAGTCTCAATGCGGCCATGTCTCTAGGAGTCAAAAACCTTAGAGTACACGGAGATTCATCCTTAGTAGTCAACCAAGCCACGGGAAACTGGAAGGTCTATAGCGAAAGCCTAACTCCATACCAAACCAAGGTAGAAACAATGTCCCGGGAATTTACCGAAATTAAATTCATACACATACCCCACGAGGAAAACCAATTCGCTGACGCATTATCCAAACTAGCCTCACTAGTAAACATGCCCGATCACCTCTTCTCTATGCCCATTTGCGTAGAAGAAGCGAACAACCGGCCTACATCCATAGCCTCGAAACCGATGACACCTTCGAAGAACCTTGGTACAAAGCGATCCTAGACTTTAAAACCCATGGGTCATACCCGCCCAACACTAACACGAAGAACAAAAGAGCCCTACGAATACAAGCAACCCATTACGTCCTGAATCAAGGGTTACTATACAAACGAACCCCACAAGGAGTCCTCCTTAGGTGCATAAACAAAAACCAATCCGAGAGAGTCATGGAAGAGGTGCATGACGGAGAATGCGGACCCCACATGAGTGAACACCTACTAGCCCGAAAAATAATGAGACTGGGCTATTACTGGATTACCTTAGAGGCAGACTGTCGACGTCATGTCCGCACTGCCACAATTGCCAAATCTTTGCTAACATCAAACACCTACCGCCATATCCTCTACACACCATGGTCACACCCTGGCCTTTCTCTACTTAGGGAATAGACATCATAGGAAAAGTGCACCCATCCGGGACCGGTGGACACTGTTTTATACTAGTGGCCGTCGATTATTTCACCAAATGGGTAGAAGCCGCCTCTTACACCGTGCTAACCTCAAATCAAGTAGTCAAATTCTTACAAAACAACATCATCTGCCGATAGGGCATACCTCACGAGATCATCAGTGACCAAGGGGCTCACTTTAGGGCCGACACCCAGAAACTCCTCGACAAATACCAAATCCAAAGACACAAGTCATCACCATATAGACCACAAACAAACGGGGCCGTAGAGGCAGCCAACAAAACAATAACCACAATCCTTAAGAAAATGATAGACAATTACCGGGATTGGCCAAGCAAGATCCCCTTCGCCTTATGAGGATACCGAACATCTTACAGAACACCTACTGGAGCCACACCATATTACCTAACCTACGGTTCCGAAACCCGTACAACCCGTAGAGCTAGAAATACCGTCACTAAGGATATTAGCCGAGAGCGGTATTCCCGAAGAGGAATGGAACCAAAAGCGGTATGACGAGCTAGTACTCCTAGACGAGCGTAGGATACATGCCTTATCCAACGTACAAGCATACCAACAACGCACCCAACGAGCCTTCAATAAGCGAGTGAAATCCCAAAACATACACTAGGGAGATTTAGTGATCAAATCCATTAGAGCACCCCTTCCCGTCGACCCTAGAGGGAAATTCAAACCAAACTGGGCGGGCCCTTACCTCGCCAAGAAAATACTCTCCGGTGGCGCAGTGATCCTCACCGACCTAGACGGTGAAGAATTCTCAACCCCAACAAACATGGATCAACTTAAACGATACTACCCATAGAGACCCTGCCAACCACATCCCAACCTCCGACTTAGGGGGAAGCAAAAAAAAAACAAAAATAATAATTAATCAAGTTCGTATCGATAATTGGCATAGACGAGTCTAAAGCAAATTCACTCACATTTTTTTAAAAAGAACTACGAACATGGTTTGATTCCGTCCAAAAGCGGATACGTAGGCAACCCTTCTCCGGGTACAACCAAACAACTAAACAAAACAGTCGATTAATCGATTCACGAATAAACCGAGATTCCTCCCACGACCCAGTCGATGAGTGAATTAAAATGACGAAGCACAAACAACGAGCCGAGGACGGGGTGAAAACACGAAAGGCGCCCCAGGCAAAATGAAGAAACGAGTTGCGAGCCGTCGTCAAAAAAAAAAATGACGAGCCGAGGACGGGGTGAAAACCCGAAAGCGCGCCCCGGGCAAAATGAAGAAACGAGTTGCGAGCCGTAAAAAAAAAGAGAGAGACAAAACAAACAAAAAAAGAAAAAAAAAAAGGTGAGCCGAGACGGAGTGAAAACCCGAAAGGGCGCTCCGGGTAAAATGAAGAATCGAGTTGCGAGCCTCCCAAAAAAAAAAAGAAAAAAAAATGTGCTTCTCATTGAAAACAAAACCGGTTAAATCGAGCCTTTGTCGAGGCATCTACATCAAACATCCAAAATCCGGACATCCCGGAAAATTAACAACGTGTCTAAGTTCCGCAAAAGCTAGTACGAATACGCCACATAATATCAACTAATACAACATAGTACTAAACGGCTGGGCTCTACCGGTCCAACCTTTCCTTACCCTCACTAATCGGGTGTGAGTGCTTGTGTTCTTCCTCTTCGATTTTCCGGAAGCAAGCTTCTAACACCCTATCTAAACGTGAGTCCAGCAAATCCTACTTTCTTTGCTCCTTCACAGCTTTAATATTGGTCTTGTCGGTCTTGGCCCATTCAGATGAACTGACTAAACTAGGATCGGTTCCACTGTCTTTGGATAGGCGCTTAATAACGGTCTCTCGAGTCTCCTTTTCGCCTCTTAGCGGCGCTGTCTTCCTAACTTTTGAGTCGGTCTGTCCTGATGGGTGTTCACAAACCCTCTTTCGGACGGAAGTATTGTCTGTCGGTCGAGCAACGGGATGCAAAAACTTCTGCTCCCAAGACACCCTGAACCCCCCTAAGCAAATCCTCTGTCCATGGATCAGAACTAGAAACGACCTTAGCATCATCTGGAATAGGAGGTCGGACACCCATTTGATTTGACAACATGCTCCGGTAAATATAAACTTGATCCCTCATGGATAGTAGTGACAAAGCCCAGGTCGAAGACGAAAATGGAAACCCGACACACCCACTAATATTCCACCACGGGATGGACCACCTGATGACAACATCTCCCCTAACCAAGTAGGAAAGCCAATTCTCCTCTTCGGGATTTTTGCTCCACACCAACACCATCTTCCGGCCCGTGAAACCCCTGTAGTTGTAATCTTTGAAACATCGGGGAGGGTCGATTAAACCGAGCCGCTCTTGCAACCAAACCTGTACAAAACACGACAAAGCATCGCACCTCCAAAGCCAAAGCAACCACAAAACAAATAAAACCAAGCTACAAAAACATAACAAAAAAAAAACAACACACCTATAAAATGACCCTAGAACCTCGAGAGGGTGTCCCCTGTACCAGAACATTAGCGTCAAGACCCAGAACAAGCTCACCCAAAATAAGCAAAGAGGGTGATCGTCCATGTTCCATAGCCGCTACCACGTCCAAAACGCGAGGATTCCCCCAACCTTCACGTGACCGCGCGTCCTCAAAACGATAATAGCAAGCAATGGCAATATTAAAAGCACGCCTACATGCCAAGACCGAAACATAATGAGAGCCAACCCAAGAGAATGTCCTAGAAAGCAACTCTAAGTTAAGACCATCCACACCAAAATAGCCTTTAGCCTCCTCTAATGAAGAAAGGTCCAAAAAGTGGTAAAATCGCTCCACATAAGCGTCATCTCCACAAGGCACACAAGGTCGAACCGAGCTCCACCCACCTATAACATCTATCTCTTCGGGCAAAGGGCAAACTTTACCCCCGGGGAAAGCAAAAACATGATATTTCAAGTCCCAAAGTCTAGAGCATGCCCGTAGAAAATCATCCTGTACCTTGACCCGACTCAATGCAACAACCGTCGACAAACCATCGTTTGAACTAACATCGGAATAACATTTCTTAAACAAACCCGCCCACTCGGTCAGGACATTCCCGAAACCCGATATGACCCTAGATATGGTTCTATACCTTACGGATATCCTAGTATGTCTAGAACATGCACCCACAACCCGTATATATAGCCCCAATCCCACAAGAATTAGGAAACAACGGAAATTTCCATAACCCGGGGTTCGGACCGCACCGGCCCACGCGCCCGGGTCTCCGGCCGCCCAAGCCCAAGTGGCTCGGGACCCAATTGCATATGTCCAAGCGCCTGAAGCCAGGCACGACTAAACCCGAGCAACCCAAGGATAGAAATTTGAACCCCCGTGATCACCATAACTGTCATCCTATACCTCAGACACCGAGAACGACCTCTCAAAGTCACTAGAGCCCACCCCTGATGTGGGTTAAGTCGTCTCACCCAATCAAGATAAACCTAATGCTACTAACTAGAAGATAGCGGCAAGCAAGGTATCGAATCCACAGGGAAACATTAAATTTTCGTCAATTAGCTATGACGATTCTAAAATGCTCCAAACGGTTAATCGATTGAGAATAAATAAAAAACTCCTAAAAAAACGATAATAAAAATCAAATCTAATAATGAGATGAGAACTAAGGTCACGGGTTCACGATAGATGTTCAATAATGATGCGTCCATAATAATAAACACATAAACATACTAGTCGGCTATAACACGTTCTCTCGAATCGTGTCAACCTAGGAAGGATCTAACGGGCTCTCGCAACTTATTAGACTCCCTACCAAATCGCGCGTGATCTAATCCTAATTCGGCTTTCGCACAAGAACTAGAATTTCCCAAATAGATTAAAATGTTGTGGCCTTTAACAAATTAATCGACAAACAAAACACGCGAAGGTGGTACTAGCATATTTATAAATTTAGTATCAAAGCGACATAATCGT
This sequence comes from Agrostemma githago, assembly GCA_958450325.1. Taxonomy (NCBI): domain Eukaryota; kingdom Viridiplantae; phylum Streptophyta; class Magnoliopsida; order Caryophyllales; family Caryophyllaceae; genus Agrostemma; species Agrostemma githago. The sequence continues at coordinate 14,858,111 of OY288245.1, read as the reverse complement.
ATAATAATCCATCGATCCCCCTCGACCCTAGCGAGAAAATTAGCTACGCATGATGATTACGAAACAATAAATCGCATACATGGAATTCATGATAGAAAGGTGAAGCAAATAAATCCAATAACAAACGAACGAGAATCTAGCGAATCAAAGTAAACAACGAATTACAAATAAGGAAAATTGCAACGAACAAAAATAATTTACGATGAAGATTAAAACGTAAACTGAAGATTGCATAAACGAGATTACCGAAATCGAATCCGAGTGAAAACCGAGTGCTAGAATCTTAAGAGTCACGAGCTTCTCAAGTCAAAATAAAACTAAGTATGAAAAAGTATCCTAAGAAATGATACAAGCCTCCTTAGTTATACAAAATTAGGCGAAAATAATCTGTGTGTCGCGCCGGCCGGCTGGCAGGCCGCCTGCCACATGCAGGGGCCGAGACACACCAAAAATTGAAGCTAAAAACGCCCTTGTGTCATGCCGGCTGGCGCGCACAACACTACTAAAACAAGCATTGGGCCGCTTTCCTGGGCCCAACGAATCGACACTTCTCATTTCTTCTTCGCCTAAACGTCTCGAAGCACGGGTTTTGTCTCGGGATCGTTCTTCTAACCAGATATGAGTGTAAATGCACATAAAAACCTGAAATCGTGTAGAATCTACAAAAACACTCACTCAAAGCAAAATGTTAGAAGAAACGGCTCTAAAGAGCGCGTTCCGACCGGAAAAGACAACGGAATCGAGGGAATAAAGTTATATAAACACGACACATCAAACTCCCCCGAACCAAACCCTTGCTTGTCCTCAAGCAAGACCCGTAAGAAAATAACTAATATAATACCGAAACAGCTCAAAGCAAATAATAGGCAACCAAATACTCAAGTCCGTCATAGCGAACATCGAACCAAGTCTAAGAAACGGATTCCAAGACGGGAAATAGGAAAAATAATCCATCAACAAATTCACAACTTTACCAAGCATAATATGTAGAAACCACATTTTCAACCAAAACCCTTACATAGGCTACTTACGGAGGCACTCATCGCTCAATTAGGAAAGGTGTGTATATGTGAAATATATATGTGAAAACGCTCAACTACTCCAACTCATGGAAATATGCCCGCAATCTAGTATGGTATCAACCTCTAAATTTTGACAAAACATGCTAAGATCACAAAGGGAGGCAAGGATGGTGATAACAAGGTAGAAGGTGGAAATCGATATGGTCATGTGAGGTTAAAGCCAAGCTAGTGAACTAACTAGCGCGATAATGCTCAACTCAAAAATTCTTCCACTTCCATAAACAAAACATACAAATCACCAACCAACGAGAATGAGTCCGGGATCAAACGAGGGCGCTCAAATTTCATCAAGTAAACGGAAAATAAAAGTAACGACAATAACATATATATTTTTTTTTTGATTTTTTTTTTGTTTTTTTTTTTCGATTCTTTTTTTTCGATTTTTTTCTTTTTGATTCTTTTCTCATTTTTTCTCATTTTTGATTTTTTCGATTTTTTCAAAGTTTGATGAAATTAGAAGCAAATATAAACAATGACTCAAATTGACCCGAACAGAATCTACATACTCCCTTGAAACAGATTCAACCACATCCAAACATCCATCGAAAATCTCCATAATCGCACAATAACGAGCATATAACGCACTAGGTGACCTACTTCATCAAGCTTGGCTAGGTAGGCAAATTTGATTTTGTAGTTCATTTTGTGAATTCTTTATATAATAGCCAAGGAGAAAATGGATAGAAATAGATGAAAAATGAAAAAAGTCCCAAAAATGATCACTAGGCAAGTTAGTCAAAATAAAGGGGAAAATACCATATTTATGCGTATTGACATAACATATTCCACGAGGAGACCTACACACACAACCTAAGTGGTAGCCAGGTATGAATGTACTGGCTACAGGAGGCTCTAAATCTCACCAATTTTGTAGCTAAAGCCTAAATGCAAGGTCGGTCTAAATGGGAATCAAAAATTATAGCTCAGTTGGTTGCAAACTTGTCGATTAATTATTATTCCACATAACAAAGGTCAGATGAATGCCAATTAAGAATGAGTAGGTAGCCTAAAGAGCGCAAATTATCATCATTGCTGCATAATCGGTATCATAGACAGACGCTAAGACTCAAGGAAATAAAACTAAAAATACTAAAAACTCCCCCACGCTAGACTCGACATTGTCCTCAATGTCCATATCATACAGACTCAAAATTGGTGGGGGCACAAATAAAAACTGAGGATAGAGAAAAGACATACCAAATATATACACGGAGAGGTAGCGAAATCAGCAATCCGCTACTGATCATCATCACCGAAATCATCGTCATCACCGAAATCATCATCCTCCATATCATCATCTGCAGCACTCCCGGAGCCGGATGCACCACCCGTATACCAACCACCTCCCTGATAATCACTAACGGCTCCAAAAGCAGGGCCCGTTGGGGCGCTGAAATAGTCAGTGTGAAGATGAAAGCCGCCATGAATCGAAGGATCAGTATAACCACCCACGGGCCACGAAAAGTACGAGGGGTAAGGGCCCTGTGGTGGCACAGCCGCACGCCTAGCATAGTCATCATATACGGGATACATCCCGAGGCATTGATCAGCATATAACCTGTCTAGGCGAGCGTGAGTAGCAGCAGTGTCGGCACGAGTCTCCGTGCGCAAAGTATCAAAATCGGAACGGGATGAACTGGCACTCAACTCCATGCGCTCCATCCAAGAAATCAGATCGGGATGGAGAGGAGCATACTGGGGTGGTGGAGGAGGCTGCTCAAAAGCAGTAGTGGTGGTAGGCTCAGAAGCAGGCTGAGATGGACCGGGCTCAGAGGCGGGCTGGGAAGCACTAGGCTCGCTCGTCGGGCGACGAGTATAGGTAACAGCATGCGACGAGGGAAGAGAGCTAGGGGCAGCGACGGGTAATAAATAATTAGGTTGATCAGCCTCAAGTGACAAAACCGACCCGGCTTGCAAAATAATAGTCGCCTGCTCATGAATAAGCCAAGCCCAACGATTCTGATGCCTAGAAGAAATCCAGTTAAGAGAAGCCAAATACCGAAGGCTAAGGGTAATCTCGCCCTGGACCGGAGCATGGTCCGCTTCGTTAAAAGCGGTCAACCGAGCAGCTAATTGTGTGACTAACCCGCCTATATAAATAGGAACATCGGCAACGGCCGTAGCTATTCTCCTAAACTGAAGAAAGAGGTGATAGGCAATATTAATATGCCACACCTTCGGCTTACGCCGCAAATACGAGCCCAAAATAGACACCTCCTCGGTGCGCACATTATGTGGCTCCTTCCTAGCAAAAATCGTCCATCCCATAAACCTCTGCCAAACCTTAATAACAAGATTATGAATATTGTTTGAACTCATATGCCCCGCGGTAGTATGCGGGGCATCAGCAATACAATCCCAAAAATCTCCCACCCTAAAATTAGCATACTCAGGTGGTGTACGGTCATCATAATCTTTAAGGTCAAAACAATTCCCAAACTGCTTCAGGCTCAGCGCATAACTAGTATTCAGTAAACGGAACTCAACAGAAATATCACCAGACCGTCTATTCTTATGTACCTCAAACGAACTCAGAAATTCCAACGTAAGCTGGGTATACGTATTACGACGCATCGTAAAAAATGTACCCATACCAACACCCTTAAACAATAGTTCCAAAGCAGAATCTAAGCCTAAAGTTCGCATAGCATCACGATCGATAAAGCGAGTTGGAACAATAGACCGCTTTCTCAAATTTTGAAACCGTACCTTTTGGTCAATAGTGGTAAAAATTACACTTGGAAAAATTGGATCGGGCTCAATGTCGGGTTGAGCATGCTCATTCCTGGTGCGCTTGTTCCGAGGAGGCATTGCAAATCAGCTGAAAGTAGCAGTTTATGGGGAAAAAAATAGGGAAAATTTGAGGAGTGATAGTGAAAGAGGGAGATGGTGGAGCTGGGAAATGGGGGAAATTGGGGTTTGGGGGATGAGAGAGAGAAGAGAGAGGCGAGGGAGGTAGGAATGAATGAAGAAATGACGAGAAAATGGGGTTTGGGGGTCTGATGTACGCCCCAGCCGGTCTGGACCGGCGGCCGGCTGGCCGGCCTGAAGCACTCCTTCGCTATTTTCGAATTTTTAAAAGAATTATTCCTCTCACGGACCAGCCGGTCAGGACCGGCGGCCTGCTAGCCGGCCTGACCGCACAAATGCCTTTGTTTTCGAGACTTTGCCCAACTTTTTCCTCCAATTTGCTTTGTACTCGGCCCCTGAAGTTAACAGGGGGCCTAGGGGCAGGCTGAGACGCACAAATCACACTATTAGTACTCAAATTCACTTCGCGCCTCGGCCCCTAGAGTCGATAGGCCCCCTAGGCCTAGGCTGAGGCGACCCGCTATATTATCACAAGCATGGTGAATATCTCCTCTTTTTTTTTTTTTCCAATAACTTCAATTCGAGTTATCTCCGATGATTCTGCGCGTTTCCAAAAACATTAGTCCCTCCTCTCGTCCTCACTAAAACATCTAAAAAAAATAAAAATAAAAATAAAAATAAAAACGAGAATGAGGGAAATTATTTACATACTCGGGCTGCCTCCCGGTAGCGCTGGTTTAAAGTCCCGCACGACTTGATGAGTTTCAAGATTTAGTGGAATGAGGGAACGGGATGAAGTCGCATAACTTCAATCGCTCCAACTTGAGCACCTTCATGATATAACTTCAATCGTTGACCATTCACCTTAAATCGTTCACCCGAATCACTCTCGACTTCAATCGAGCCGAATTTACCCACATGGGTGACAGAAAAAGGTCCGGACCAACGAGATTTCAACTTTCCGGGAAACAACCGGAGCCTAGAATTGAATAATAATACCTTATCCCCCACATCGAACTCACGGTGAAGGATATGCTTGTCATGCCACCGCTTCGTGCGCTCCTTATAAACCCGAGCACTATCATAGGCACCAAGACGGAATTCTTCTAACTCATTCAATTGCATAAGTCTCTTCTCCCCGCTTAAATGTGGGTCCAAGTTAAGTTCCTTGATCGCCCACCAAGCCTTGTACTCAAGGTCGACCGGTAAATGGCATGACTTGCCATAAACCAATCGGTAAGGTGAAGTACCAATAGGCGTTTTAAAGGCGGTACGATAAGCCCATAGTGTATCATCTAGCTTAGAACTCCAATCCTTCCGAGCTTTTGACACGACCTTTTGGAGAATAGACTTGATTTCCCTATTGGACACCTCAATTTGCCCACTCGTTTGAGGGTGGTAGGCAAGACCGGTACGGTGAGAGACACCGTACTTAGCAAGTAAAGCATCAAGTCGCTTCTCATGGAAATGGCTTCCACCATCACTAATAATCGCTCGTGGAACACCAAAGCGGGGAAAAATAGTCTTTTTAAACAGAGATATTACCGTTCTAGCATCATTAGCAGGAGATGCTACCGCCTCCACCCACTTGGAGACATAATCAACCGCAACCAAAATATATCGGTTGCCCTTGGATGACGGGAACGGGCCTTGGTAGTCCACACCCCAAACATCAAAAATCTCTACCTCAAGAATTCCATTTTGAGGCATCTCATGCCTCCGAGAAATATTACCGGTCCTTTGACATGCGTCGCAAGACATAATAAAAGCTTGGGCATCTCGGAATAAGGTTGGCCAATAAAAACCCGACTGGAGGACCTTAGCCGTGGTTCGGCTCGGTCCATGATGACCACCATATGGTGATGAATGACAACTCTCTAGAACTCCTTGAACTTCCCACTGAGGGACATCGACGGAAAATACCATCGGCACACTCCTTAAATAAATAGGGGTCATCCCAGAAAAATTGTCGAACATCATGTAGAAATTTTTTCTTTTGTTGATAAGAGAGATCGGAGGGTAATACCTTGCCAACTAAATAATTGGCATAATCCGCATACCAAGGTCCTTCGCTTTCACCGGTAGTTAAGGCCATGAGAGAATCATCGGGAAAAGAGTCATCTATGGGGATGACAACTCCTTCCTCCTCGACTCTAAGCCTCGATAAATGATCTGCAACGGCATTTTCCGCTCCTTTCTTATCCCGGATCGATAAATCAAACTCTTGGAGGAGGAGGATCCATCGAAGTAATCGGGGCATCGCTTCTTTCTTAGCAAGGAGGTACTTGAGAGCCGCATGATCGGTGAAAACAATGACTTCCGATCCAACCAAGTAAGTTCTGAACTTCTCCAAAGCATACACTATAGCTAGCAATTCCTTCTCGGTAGTTGCATAGTTAACTTGAGCATTATCAAGTGTTTTACTAGCATAGTATATAGCATGCAAGACTTTGTCCTTCCTTTGGCCCAAAACCGCTCCCACAGCATAATCACTCGCGTCACACATTATCTCGAATGGCAAATTCCAATCCGGTGACTGAATAATCGGAGCCGATATAAGGGCCTGCTTAATCCTGTTAAAAGCTTCCACACACTCATCAGTAAAATCGAAAGGGGCATCCTTTAGGAGCAATTGTGTAAGTGGCTTAGCAATTTTGGAAAAGTCCTTGATAAAGCGGCGATAAAATCCCGCATGACCAAGGAAACTTCTCACTCCCTTTACATTAACCGGCAAGGGCAATTGCTCAATCACTTGCACTTTTGCTTTATCCACCTGAATGCCCTTTTCGGAGACCACATGACCTAAAACTACACCCTCAGTGACCATAAAATGGCACTTCTCCCAATTCAAGACCAAACTGACCTCGACACATCGGTTTAAAATGGTATCCAAGTTAGCTAAACAAGCTGAAAAACTCATACCATACACACTAAAGTCGTCCATAAACACTTCCATAATGGACTCGATGTAGTCGGAAAAGATGCTCATCATGCATCTTTGAAAGGTGGCGGGTGCGTTACATAGCCCGAATGGCATCCTGCGATATGCGAAAGTGCCATAGGGACAAGTAAACGTGGTCTTTTCTTGGTCGGCGGGGTGTATCGGGATCTGGAAAAATCCCGAATACCCATCCAAATAGCAAAAATACTTGTGAGATGCTAGTCTCTCAAGCATTTGGTCGATAAAAGGCAATGGGAAATGGTCTTTAAGTGTAGCGGTGTTCAACCTTCTATAGTCTATGCACATTCTCCATCCCGTCATGATTCGTGTAGGGATTAATTCATTCTTTTCATTCGGGACCACAGTAGTCCCGCCCTTCTTAGGTACAACTTGTACCGGACTCACCCACTTTCAATCGGGAACCGCATAAATAATTCCCGCATCCAACAATTTCATAACTTCCTTTTTAACAACCTCTTCCATATTCGGGTTCAACTTACGTTGACCCTGGACACAAGGACGATGACCTTCCTCGAGATTAATTCTATGCATACAAAAATCGGGACTAATTTCCTTCAAGTCATCAAGACTATACCCCAAAGCCTTCCTATTTTTCTTCAAAACAACTAACAAATCAGAAAGTTGTTGCTCAGTTAAATCGGCACTTACAATCACGGGGAAGCTCTCGGTATCGTCTAAAAAGGCATATTTTAGGTGAGACGGAAGTGGCTTACGCTCCGGAATGGATATGTCAATAGTAAATGAGGTGTGCACGATGTTGGTTACATCGACACCTTGCTCCTCCGTGAGCATCCTTCCTTCCAAAGCGGCTTCCAAAGCATCAACAACAGCAGAGTCAACGGAAGCATCACCTGCACACGCTTCCAAACATATCAAAGCCTCTAAGGGGTCCCGTATAAGGGACGCCTCCATAGAATCTTGAACTAAGATATCCACAACATCAATCATGCAACAAGAATCCGTTACCATCGGGTTCTTAAGTGTACTATCTAAGCAGAAAACAATGGTGTCTCCACCCACTTCCAAGGTCAATTTACCGTTCTTGACATCAATCACCGCGCCGGCGGTGTGCAAAAATGGCCTTCCCAAAATTATGGGAATTTGGGTGTCCTCGGCCATGTCAAGGACGATAAAATCAACCGGGATAAAAAATTTTCCAACTCTAACGGGCACGTCTTCTAAAACTCCCAAAGGGCGTTTTATGGAACGATCCGCCATCTGCAAAGTTACACTAGTACACTTAAGAGGACCCATATTAAGTTTTTCACAAACGGAATAAGGCATGACACTAACACTAGCACCTAAATCACATAAAGCCTTATCGATCGATAAGGTGCCAATAGTGCAAGGAATCGAAAAACTACCGGGGTCCTTTAGCTTTGGTGGGGCCTTGTTCTGTAAAAATGCACTACACTCTGCAGTAAGAGCGACGGTTTCTACCTCACCAATGCTTCTCTTCCGAGTCAAGATGTCCTTCATAAACTTTGCGTAAGACGGGACCTGCAAAATGAGCTCGGTAAACGGGACCGTGACCTGCAAAATCTTCACAACCTCCATGAACTTGCCAAATTGGGTAGCTTCCTTTCGATTCTTCAATCGACCTGGGAATGGTACTTGAATTGTTGGACTAGTCGGGGTGGGAATGGGAGTAGTGGGTGGTGGAACTTGATCTTCACTTGGAGTTTCCACAATAACGTCCTCATTGACATCTTCCACTAGAACCTCCTCCTTCTCGGCGGGTGTATCATCTTTAGGCATCGGCGGACCCTCATAGTGTGTGCCACTATGAAGAGTGATCGCATTAGCCGTATCATGCTGTTGATCACCTTGAGAAGGGAGTTTACCTTGTTGACGCGTTGCTTGTGACGCGGCAAGGTGCCCCACTTGGTTCTCCAAATTCTTGATGGCATTATCCTTAGCTTGATCATTCTTTTGCATTTGTGCCATCATCGAGTCCTGGGTCTTGGCCATCATCTGCATCATACTACGAAGCTCAGCCATTTCATTAGAACTCGAAGAAGAAGAAGAATTACCTTGAGCTTGTGCTGAGGATTGGCCAAAATTCTGCTGACTAGTACCGAAATTCTGGTGAGAATTCCCGAAGTTCTGATTAGTATTACCAAAATTTTGTTGAAATTGACCCGAGTGAGGTCGCTGCTGAAAATTTCCCTGATTTTGGAAATTCTTCTGATTACCGAAAATCTGCTGGTTCTGAAAATTTCCTTGATTCTGGAAATTCTGCTGATTTAGGAGATGCTGCTTTGGTGGGGGCACATAAACTGGTGTAATAGGCGGGTTCAAGACATTAGTACTCCTGTAAGACAAAAGAGATGCATTATATCCTGGTTGGTTCATATATGGATAACGTGGACGCATAGAATGGAACGCATTCACCTGTTCTATGGAGCCTAGGCAATCCTGAGCTTGATGGTCCGCGGCACCACAACGCATACATGCATACTCTTGCATGGCATGTACTTGATGCATGCCTCCTTCTCCTTGAGAATTTGACACTTCAAATGCATCAAATCTCTTAGCCAAAGCAGCTAATTGAACGGCCACGACATTAGAGGACCCACTTTCACCGGAGTTTGATCGAGTATTACCACGCGGATTACCCCATCGAGAGTGGTGAGATGCCATCTCTTCTATTGTTTGCCAAGCCTTATCATCATCCACATTACATTGGAAACGCCCATTGCATGCTGAATCAAGTGTACTCCTGCAATCATCATACAACCCGTTATAAAATTTGTTACAAAGAAACCAAACCTGAAAACCATGGTGCGGGCATTCCTTCACAAGCTTCTTGAACCGCTCCCACGCTTCATGAATATTCTCGTTCGGAGTTTGACGAAAATTGGTGATTTGACTCCGGAGCATGTTCGTCTTTTGTGGAGGGTAGTAGTGCTTGTAGAAGGCAAGAGCGAGAGAATTCCAATCAGTGATCCCCTCGGTGAATTTATCGAGATCGGTTATCCACTCCCTAGCGGAATCCCGTAGTGAGAACATGAAGAGCATCTCCATGACTTCTTCTTGAGTTACCCCGGCCGGGAGTGGAATCGTGGAGCAATAGTCGGTAAAAATCCTCATATGCTTGTGAGGATCCTCCCTAGGTTCACCACCAAATTGATTCTTCTCCACCAAAGTGATAAAGGCGGGTCGAATCTCAAATGTACCTTGAGTGGCAGTTGGTCGTTTAACCAACTTAGGAAGAGCAGTTTGCTCGGGCTCCGAATGACTAGAAAGCTTCGGCATTTTTATGATCGGAGGAGGTGGTAAAATGGTCTCGGATTGAGATTGATGTTCCTCTTCAAAGGACTGATTCTCAGCTACAAATTCAGTATGAATAGCTTCCAAAGTCGCAAGATTGGGAGCTGCGGAAATCTCTCTCCAAAACTGTCGTCGCCTACGAAAGGTTTTCTCGGGTTCAGGATCAAACGGAGTAAGCTCTGATGGCCGGAAAGACCTGGGCATAAGCAAAACTACAAGTAGGGAGTGAGATCAATCTCAAGGAATTTTAATTCCTTGAGACGAAAGAGAGCATAAAAGAAACAAGCTAAAAAAAACAAGAAAAACCGTTTCCCCGGCAACGGCGCCAAATCTGATGTGGGTTAAGTCGTCTCACCCAATCAAGATAAACCTAATGCTACTAACTAGAAGATAGCGGCAAGCAAGGTATCGAATCCACAGGGAAACAGTCAATTTTCGTCAATTAGCTATGGCGATTCTAAAATGCTCCAAACGGTTAATCGATTGAGAATAAATAAAAAACTCCTAAAAAAAACGATAATAAAAATCAAATCTAATAATGAGATGAGAACTAAGGTCACGGGTTCACGATAGATGTTCAATAATTATGCGTCCATAATAATAAACACATAAACATACTAGTCGGCTATAACACGTTCTCTCGAATCGTGTCAACCTAGGAAGGATCTAACGGGCTCTCGCAACTTATTAGACTCCCTACCAAATCGCGCGTGATCTCATCCTAATTCGGCTTTCGCACAAGAACTAGAATTTCCCAAATAGATTAAAATGTTGTGGCCTTTAACAAATTAATCGACAAACAAAACACGCGAAGGTGGTACTAGCATATTTATAAATTTAGTATCAAAGCGACATAATCGTATAATAATCCATCGATCCCCCTCGACCCTAGCGAGAAAATTAGCTACGCATGATGATTACGAAACAATAAATCGCATACATGGAATTCATGATAGAAAGGTGAAGCAAATAAATACAATAACAAACGAACGAGAATCTAGCGAATCAAAGTAAACAACGAATTACAAATAAGGAAAATTGCAACGAACAAAAATAATTTACGATGAAGATTAAAACATAAACTGAAGATTGCATAAACGAGATTACCGAAATCGAATCCGAGTGAAAACCGAGTGCTAGAATCTTAAGAGTCACGAGCTTCTCAAGTCAAAATAAAACTAAGTATGAAAAAGTATCCTAAGAAATGATACAAGCCTCCTTAGTTATACAAAATTAGGCGAAAATAAGCTGTGTGTCGCGCCGGCCGGCTGGCAGGCCGCCTGCCACATGCAGGGGCCGAGACACACCAAAAATTGAAGCTAAAAACGCCCTTGTGTCATGCCGGCCGGCCAGCAGGCCGCCTGCCACATGCAGGCTGGCGCGCACAACACTACTAAAACAAGCATTGGGCCGCTTTCCTGGGCCCAACGAATCGACACTTCTCATTTCTTCTTCGCCTAAACGTCTCGAAGCACGGGTTTTGTCTCGGGATCGTTCTTCTAACCAGATATGAGTGTAAATGCACATAAAAACCTGAAATCGTGTAGAATCTACAAAAACACTCACTCAAAGCAAAATGTTAGAAGAAACGGCTCTAAAGAGCGCGTTCCGACCGGAAAAGACAACGGAATCGAGGGAATAAAGTTATATAAACGCGACACATCACCCCGAAAACCGAGATATCCATACTGAAGCTGCAGGAACGCGAGTTCACTCGTCGGACGCACGAGACTTAGACGTTTTTTTATTTTTTTAGTGGGATAAGCTACCCCACCTAGGCGTGTCGTAGCCTATTAACGGTTATCGTCAAGTCGCGTCTGTAGCCTGACAAGGCGATTTTATGAATGTATAAAAAGTAGTCTAACTTTTTTTCAAAAGTCGCCCGAATGTTAAACTTCGGCCTCGTTCTGAACATCTACGCTCATCTTTTAACACACTCGGTCAAAGCATGTTAATATTTTACATCTCGAGTCAAAACATTTTAATCGACGTACTACCTGATCTGATTCTCGGCTCAAGCTAACGCATTTCAAAAACATCCGAAACAAACGGTTTTCATACTCTCATGCAACACTAACACGCCCTAAACTAGGTCAAATCGCAAATGAACACAAAAGTGATTACTTGTCAGTTTAGGTAAACAAATTCGCCAAGCACAAGACTAATCCAACTAATTCAAATACTAAAAATCTGAAACGAATAAACAAAATATACAAATCCTTATACAGACTGAGGCTAGGAAGGACCCCTAGAAGCCGCACCGACAGCTATCACAACCTTGCAAAGGTTGTCATCCAAACCGAGATCCTCTAAGTATATGAGGGGAGACTCACTACTGATAAGTGTGTTTTGTAGTGCTTATTTGTTGTGTTTGGTCCCGGTTTCTCTTGTGGAATCGCTCCTTGGAGCGGTTTTCGAGGCTACTTACGATTCGTCTAGCTTGTTTTAGGTTCCTAGGGCTTATCTTGAAGTAACGGAACGATTCCGACTCGTTTCCGACACATTTGGAGCCATCGAAGAGAAGCGACGATCACTCGGTGGCTTAGACTCGATCCTGAGACCTTGGGACCCATTCCCGACCCCCTTAGACTCGATCCCGAACACCGAGAATCGATGAGAAGCCTATGAAGAGCAAATGGGGACCTTTATGATCATATTGGAGGCCTACAAGACCCTTCCCGGGCGGGAAGAGTATCCTTCCCGGTCGGGAAGGAGTGCAAGAAAGAAGCGTGTTCTGATGGGCCATCCCGGTTGGGATCATCACCCTTCCCGACTGGGAAGAGCAATAACACTGCCTGGTGTTATGCATAACACAGCCCGGTGTTATGCATGATCCCGGTCGGGACCATCTCGTCCCGGTCGGGACCACCACCATCCCGACCGGGATGGAGCAGCTGTAACCCGCGCTTCCTTTTTTCTTCTCCTTTGCTCTTGTAACCCTATAAATACCCCCCCTCTTGTAATCTTATGTTATGTTAGACATTACCCACAAAACCCTAGACTACTTTAGGTTAGATTAGCTTAGATTAGTGTATATTAGTCCTTAATTAGTCGTTAATCTTAGTTTTACTCTTGTATTATGAGAATTCTTGAAGATCTCCACCAAGATTGACAACCTTGGTTGATGTATTTGGCTTTTCTTCTATATATGCAAGATTTCTTCTTTTCATCTTCTCTTGTAAGGTATAATCTCTCTTTTCCCTTCTCTTAATCTTGTTTTATCATTAAAGTTTCATTCTTTGTGCATTTTTCATCTTTGTTATTGTTTGTTGTTCATCCTTATTTGTTCTTTATAATGAATGGGGTTGTTCTTGTGTTTGTTCTTTTGTTAGTGTTAGTTTTAGTATGAATATGTGTGAGTAGATTCTCTTGCTAGGGTTAGTAGGGGGATTGGATGTTAATTAGGGATGATTAGGGTAAGATGGGTGGTACTAGTTGTAGTTTTTGTTGTTTCCCATTTACCTTGCACTCCACATGTTTGATGAATTGCTTGTGAGACTAGAGACGATCAATCCTTGTTTTTCTTGCCTCTCCTCTTGTATGTGTGTGTTTGGTTGGTTGGTTTGGTTCCCTCACTAGTAGCGAGAGCGTGGTGAGGATGACCCCTAGGCCGTTTAAGTAGCGAGAGCCCGATCAGAACCTAGGCTACGAAAGCACGCTAGTAACCCCGTTTCCTTCTTTTTATCTTCTTGACATCCATGAACCCGACCTAGCCCTAGCTTCTTCTTATCGATTTATTTGTTTCCTTTTGTCATTAGTTACTTGTTTAGCCTTGTTAGTTCGTGTTCTAGACCTTAGCTTAGTCATTAGTCTATCCCCTAGATTAGCTTGTCTCGAACCTAGTCTTAGACCGTAGCACACCTTAGTCTGACACCCCGTCCCTGTGGATCGACTCGACTTAACCTAGCTACCCAACTTAGGTTCGTTGGTTATTATTTGACCGGTAGGATAGACGACAAACACTACCCATCAAATTGGCGCCGTCGCCGGGGACGGCGTAGTTTAGACTTTTGTGTGCTTAGTTGTAGACTTTGTTCTTGATTTCTATGTTTTCTTCTCCTTGTGTATCTCCGTTTTTCCTCTTGTGCCCTATTTCTCTCTTCCTAGTGCCTCAAAAGCACTAGGCTACTAACGTTTGTTCAAGTGCTTCTAGTGCATTCATTGTATCAAGGCAACGTTACGACAATGTGGCATCCAAGCTACCATCAATCATCATGGAACAATCATGGGGCAAATTGCCAAGACCCACAATTTCACCAACCATATCAACAATCTTATGAACCCCCTCCATATGGTTACCATGAAAGTTGTCAAGGATCATTCCAACATCCTAACAACTACCAAATACCCTCACACGGCCCACAACCAAAAAACCCCCAACTTTGAGCTTTGTCAAATGATGATTCAAATGCAAAAGAGTCAACAAGAGATGATGATTCAATTGCAAAAGAGTCAACAAGAGATGATGATCAAAATGCAAAGGGATAAAGAGGAGCTCAAGGCCCAAAACGAGGTGCGGATACTCGAATCAATGCACTCATGGCTCGTATCACGATGTTGGCCACCTGAGCTCCACAACTTGTTGAGGAAGATTCATTTGTGCAAGAAGGTCGGGTGTCTCCACAAGAAAATCAACCCGATCATGAAGCCATGAATGAAGAAGAGAGGGTCAATCAAGAGATCATTGTTGAGTGTTGCTTAGATGGTGAGAATATGGGAAGAATAAAGGAAGTTGAAGCTTCAAGGGTCAACAATGAGGAGGAAATTGAACATGATTCTCAAGGTAACTCTTAGGGAGCCAATGTATTGGCTATTAAATTGGATTTGTATGATTTTCTTCGTGATGAACCGGATCTTGACAATCCAAAGCCAAGTGAAGACATACCTCCTCTAGGCCATATTGACAAGGTGGGTGAAAAGGAACGTAATACATGGGAGAAAGAGGTAGATGCCTTGAAACTTGCCTTGAATGGGAAATTGGAGGAGCCAATTGCCTCCAATGAAGAAAACTTGATGCCTTCTCCTCCTCTATCGCACTCGATTTCTAGTCCCTTGTCTTGTGAGACGGTTGATGAGGAGGATCCTTGTCGGGCGGTGGAAAAGAGTTCCACTCTCGACCCCATAGAAGAAGCAACCCCCTTAGGGTGTGATCTCCCAAATCACAATGCCAAGCAAGACTTTAGACCACAATACCTACCGGATGGCCATAAGAGTCGTTGCTATCATGGTTCGGAAGACCCGGAAGATCACAAGAAAACCGAGCGTAATGGATTAGATGATTGCTTCTTGACTCCGACTTGGAAACTCTTGTTGATGGCTAGGAACGGCCACATGAGCGTTAATGAAGATGTTGCTAGGGCATTTGACTTACTTCTCCGAGCTCTTGATGGCTATGAAGGCGTAGATGGTGAGAGTATCATGTAAATATCTTTTGCCTTTTCTTTTGTTTTTGTATTTGTATTTATATGATTGGATAGTTTGGTTTCTAGGATTTGTAAGTTTTTGTGGAATTCTTGTAATTTGGGATTTTCTTGAGTGATGTGAGAGAGGGAATTCGATGGTGTTTATTGAGTTTACTTGTTAGGTTGATAGTGAAGATGAAGTTTTGAGAGGAGTTGTTGATGATAGAAGCTTGGAGTTTGGTGGAGGAAGTCGGTTTTTGAGCTTTTGACAAGCTTTTGGGGACGAGATTTTAGATCTCGATGTATTGGCGATAAGTGTATTTTGTAGTGACTATTTTGTTGTGTTTGGTCCCTTTTTACCTTGTGAAATCGCTCTTTGGAGCGGTTTATGGGCTACCCATGCTTCCTTTAGTTCGTTTTAGGTTCCCGAGACCGTTCATGGAGAATTGGAACGATTCCGACTCGTTTCATACACTTTTGGAGCCAACGAAGAGAAAGAACGATCACTCGGTGCCTTGGATTCGATCCCGAGATCTTGGGACCCATTCTCGAGCCCCTTAGACTCGATCCCGATCCCTGGAATCGACGGGAAGTCCATGAGAAGCAAGGAGGGACCTTAGAGATCATAATGGAGGCCTACAAGGTCCTTCCCGGGCTGGAAGAGTACCCATCCTGACCCGGAAGGAGTGCGTGTTTACATAGGCTGCTGTTTAGGCCGTCCCGACCGGGACCAATCCTTCCCGACCGGGATGGAGTAGCTGTAGCTGCGTGACTTCATTTTCTTCTCCTTCACTCTTGTAACCTTATAAATACTCCTCCATTGTATTGTTTAAGCATCTTACATTACCATACATTATTATAAACCCTAGTTAGAGTGCCTCCTCTCATTAGCTTAATCTTTTCTCTAAACTTTTGTTAATCCTAGATTAAATTAGTTAATTAGTCTTGTATTAAAGTTCTCTTGAATAATCCATCAATTCTTGACAACTTTTGGTGGAGATTTTTAGGTGTTCTTTTAATACAAGTTCTCATCTTTTTCATCCCCTAGTAGTTGGTATAATTTCTTTTCTCTTGTTCTTTGTTTATTTCTGCAAGTTTTAATCTTTACATATTGTTGAGTGTTATTGTTAGTTCATAATGGAAGTTTTGTTATTTATGATGATTTCTCTTGTTAGTGTTAGATTTAGTTTCATTATGAGTGAGTAGACTCTTTGTGGGGTTAGTAGGGGGATTAAGTGTGGATTATGGGTAATTAGGGTTTGATTAAGGGAAAAGGTGGAATCTTTGTTACTAGTCACATGTTGAGCACTCTATGTGTTTGTTGAATTGCTTGTTTGAGTTGTAGTGGCCATGCTTCTCATTCTTGTTTTCATCTTCTCATCTTGTAATCGACTTGTGGTTGAATGCTTGTGTTTTGGGTAATACTTTGCATGAGTGTTCGGGTCTAGTCTTAGACACGAGAGTGCGGACTTTGGCTTTGGCGCGAGAGCGCAAACCGACCTTAGTAATTGAGTGACACCTACACCCTTGACCTCCCAATCATCCTACTACACTTATGAACCCGACCTAACCCTACTCCCTTTCATATTTGATTTATCCACCTCTTTAGCCATCTTTTTTAGTTTGTTAGTATCTTAAATCTTTAGTTGTTTCGATTAGTTTATGTCATACATAGTACATTGTTAGCCCACTTTCATTACCTTCATCCATCATAGTTTGTCAATTCTCTTCATCTTTGTGTTGTTCAGGTAGCCTAGTCTCGGTTTTAGGACGACCTAGTCTAGACATTACATAACCGTCTCTGTGGACACGACCCGACTTACCCTAGCTACCCGTTAGGTATAGTTGGTTATTACTTGACGGTGGGGGACGCGGCAAAACCCTACCATCAATTTGGCGTCGTTGCCGGGGACGGTGCATGTTTGGACTTAGTTTGCTTATTAGCTAGACTTAGTTACCCTTCTTTGTGTCCTTTCTCTATCACTTGTGCATATTTTAGGCTTTTTCTTTGTTTTTATCGTTTTCTTTCTTCTTTGTATCCCGTTGTGCTTGTTTATTGTCTTTGCCTAGTGCCCATAAAGCACTAGGTGTTCTTACGTTTGTTCGAGTGTGTAGTGTATGCCTAGGAGGGGAGGCGATTTCTTTCTCTTCAATCCAGAGCCGGAAAGACTCTTTAGAGCCTTTCGCCAACGGACGATTGACCGGGTTAGAATCTCTCAACCAAGTGCTAGCAATACCAATCAAGAACAAGCTCAAGGTTCTGACTTGAACGAGTTACCTCGAGAGACGGCCGAAGGGAATTTCATCAATCCTTTCGGTACTTCTAGTCCTAGTTCTCCTTCTTCAACTACATCAACACCGTCTACACCATCATCTCCCGCATATCCAACCATGCCTA
This sequence comes from Agrostemma githago, assembly GCA_958450325.1. Classification (NCBI taxonomy): domain Eukaryota; kingdom Viridiplantae; phylum Streptophyta; class Magnoliopsida; order Caryophyllales; family Caryophyllaceae; genus Agrostemma; species Agrostemma githago. The sequence goes on along the minus strand of OY288245.1, from coordinate 14,840,183 downwards.
AGTTCTCTTCTCATTCGACCTTTACGGAAGACATTTTGCTCGGTCCAACCGTTTTACCGGAGGCATATACCGGTAACTTTGTGGCAAAAACGCAATTCATCCAATTGGTCGAAAGAAGTCAATTTAGTGGGATACCAACCGAAGATTCTCATCAACACATGGAAACCTTTTCGAATTATTGCGATGCTATCTCACAAACGGGAATAACCCAGGACCAAATCCGGTGGGTATTATTTCCCTTCTCTTTAATCGGTAAAGCTAAGCAATGGTTCAAGGGGTTAGACAAAGCGTCTCTTGGTATTGATACTTGGAAGAAGCTAGCCTTAGATTTCTACCAACAATTTTATCCCCCGGAGAAGACAAATCTATTCAGAGCCTCTATCACAGGATTCCAACAACGTGATGAAGAAAGCCTCTACGAATCGTGGGAAAGATTCAAAGCCTTGATCCGCTCTTGTCCTCACCATGGTCTATCATAATGGTTTCTAGTTCAACAGTTTTGGAACGGGTTATATGAAGACTCAAGGGCCATACTCAATATGGGATCGAATGGAAGGTTTACCGAGGTGGATGACGACCAAACTTGATCAAGAATCGAGGAGATGGCAGTACACAACTCCCAATACTCAAGGCCTAGAAAGGCGAATCGAGGAGGAAGGCACGAGATCGATGCCATTACACAACTAAGCATTGATCTTGGAGCTCAACTAAAAACCCACATGGAATCTATTGACAAGAAGCTCCAAAGCCATTTTGACCAAGGTCAAAGCGCAAGTGCCTCCCACCAACATTCTATCCAACAAGTCAATGCTTTGGGAGTTATATCTCCTACACCTTATTATGGGATGTGCGATATTTGCGGGATAGTTGGACATGAGCCTATACATTGTCGAGGTAGTATTGAGCAAGTGAACGCCTTTCAAGCGTTCAAGCAAGGTGCCCCCTACCCACACATGTTCCAAGCTTCCCAACAACAATCTCTACAACACCGTCCATATGTGCCACCTCTCTTAAGGGACAACAACCAAGGTTACCAAGGTTATATGGGCAACCCAAGGCCTTTCAACAATTTCAAGCAACATAACCAAGGTACCTTCAACAACAATCAAGGATTCCAACAAGGGAACTTCAATCAAGGTGGTTTCCAAGGAAACCAACACAACCAAGGTCATCAAAACTACAACCAAAACACTCAAGGCCTTAATCAAGGCAACTACCATGGGTTCCAAGGGAACCATCAACAACAACAAGCAACCCAAGGTAATCGACAAGGAAGCAAGCCAAGGAGCCGGTCTCCTATTCATGATTATGGTACTCCCTTAGCCCTCACCGATACTCCGCATAATCCACAATCTCCACCTCGAGATTTCGACATGCAAAAATCAATGATGGATGTGCAAAGGAGTAATCAAGAAATGCAAAGAAGCCAAATGGAAATGTTAAGAAACCAACAAGAGTTCTTTGCTCATCTTCAAAGGGAGAACATAGCAAGAGATGCTCATATGAAGATGCTCGAAACCCAAATATATCAAGTTGCTTCGGGAAGCTCTTCTAGGCAAAAGGGGCAACTACCTCCTCAAGGTGAAGCGGCGAAAGTTGAGCATGTGAATGCTATTACTTTGAGGAGTGGCACATCTTATGATTCCCCCTTAAATCCTAGTGAGCAAGTACCAATGGAAGAAGTTGTATTTCCAACTCAAGAGAATTCAAGCATGGGAAATCCAATGGAGGAACAAGTCTTGTGGGAGATTGAGAAACCCCATGAAGACAAGCTTCCCCCACTTCAAGGAGAAGACTAAGGTAAGGGGAAAATGTCATTTGAGAAGTCCAACCTTAGTGAGCGAGTCAAGGTACAAATCAAGTTGCCTTTCCCAACAAGGCAAATGAAGACCAAAGTGGATGTCCAATATGACAAGTTCCTAGACATTGTGAAGAAATGGGATGTGAGTGTCCCGTTTACCGAGCTACTTACCCAAATCCCGGCATATGGAAGATTTATGAAAGAAATCTTGGCTAGGAAGAGATCCGTCGACAAGGAAGAGACCATAGCGTTCACAAGAGTGGTGAGCGAGCTTATACAAGGTTCTACGCTTCCCAAGTTGAAAGATCCGGGTAGTTTCTCGATCCCTTGCACCATAGGAAACTTCAAGATTGAGAGAGCACTATGTGTAGACACCCAAAATTTGACCGCCAGGTGTCTATGGCAGTTTCCAAAAAACACCCGATGATGATCGGACGCAAATGTGACTTAGTGTACTCGGACTTGGGCTCAGAATCAATAATATCCGACATGGACTTTTAGCGGAGTAAAAATCTCGCAAAACCAACCTCAAATTCAGGCCCAGTGGGTCATTCCGAGTCAAACAAGACTAATTTGGGTCAAAATAGACACCAAAAACAATTCCCGTCTTTTAGCGACCGGGTCAAAACCCGGTCAAGACAAACCCGACACAAAGAGCGACCGGGTGCGTTCCCGAAACATGCACCAGGTTCACAAGTCTATCCAAATCACTCACAAATCAGCCAAAATTAGCCAAATCCATCACAATCAATTAAGCATAAATCAAGGGCAATCACGCCCAAAATAGCCCGTTCTAATTGATCCACTCGACCGAGTGGATTGGCCACTCGATCGAGTGGAGCCTCTTTGAACCCGTCCAGGTTCATTCGCAGGGGCACTCGACCGAGTGCACCCGCGCCACTCGGTCGAGTAACCCAGGGTCGGGGCTCCCTATAAATACCCCATGACCCCCATGCATTTCACAAGCTTTTGGCATACATTATCCTTAACCTACATTCACTAACACTTTTGCAACTACACAAATCCCATACACACAATACTAAGACCCTAGCGATCCTAGGCAAGACACACAAAACCCGAGCCTCTCGTCCCTCGGAGAACCGGCGAAGCATACACACACATATACACACCATAACCCGCATACATCCTCGATACTCTCAAGCCCGTGCCGCTATTACGAGTCCATTTCCGAGGTCCTTACTAAGCATGTATGTTGAGGGTGTCCTAAACCCCATCTCGACCTCTTTTTCTAGTCTCATTTTCATTTTATTTATCGTATTTTTCATATCGTATCTATAATCATAATCATAGTAGTGACACTAGCATTAATGTTGTCATACTTTCGCGTCTTCATTTTTGTATCATCATTTCTTTATCATCATTATCGTCATAATGTCGCATAAATGCATTTTAATACGAAAAATTCGGTTTTGAATGTGTTGAACTATGATAACCAATCTAAAGTCATAGTTGAACGCATTTAATCTCATTTCCAATTAGTACGAAACCCGTTGATACGAAAACCGACATCACATAACTCGAAAGAGTTAGTTTCGATGTCGTGACGTAGAGGGACATCCTTCGTCACTAATTCAAATTTTCTAAACTAACAATAAACGTTTTCCTAAAACTCCGGTGACGGTATTATAATCATTCATACATGATTATGGCACCGGAAGCTAAATTAAATGCGAATCACGCAATATTCGTATTTAATTTAGCCGATCATCGATTTCAAATCATAAAACGAAACGAATTTTCATTCGTACAGGGGCTACTCGACCGAGTACGTACGCTACTCGATCGAGTAGCACCCATAAAAACGGGCAGTAGCTACGTCTAAGGACACACTCGACCGAGTCAGGCCATGACTCGACCGAGTGGGTCCTGCAGCCCAGAAACCGAGTGCTCTTCTTTTTATCATTCGAGCCTCGTCTTTTTAAAAGCGACTTAGTCGACACGTGTAAAGTCAATCACGTGGCTTTTCCAAAATTCATGCATATCACTTCACTTAAACGATTTTGATCGACGGTCTCACATTATTAATTTTATGTCGACGACTCTTTAGTCGTATCCGATGTAAAATTAATTTAGACTCAATTTCTCGAGGTGATAAGTCGGGACAAGGCATCGAGGTTCGAGATCGGGCTAGCACCACGTCTAGGTCTCGAACCTCCGTCCCTTGATTAACATGCAATATAATGTGTAATTAATTAAGGTTCGTCCACCCACACAAAATCACGGTCTAGTTTACACACGGGTCCGCTTATAATTATTGCTCGTCATTTCAATTGTATATTTCGATTATTCTATTTTATTGTACGCCGTATTGTGAATTCCGGGTTGTATTCCGCCCGTGTAACTTGTAATCGATTTATTTTTGCTTTGCTTTATTTATTTGCGTTTTACCGCTTTTAAATGAACCCTCGCATGCTAAACCACTTCGACAATAAATTAGATGCATTAAATTGACGTAGCTCACATTTAATTCGCATGCTTAGCTAAAACGCTGTTTGCATAACATTTCACCGAATCACTAACGGGCATATTAAAAAGTCAAACGATGTCCTAGTAGAGGCCGCTAAGTGCGGGCGGGGTTGGGTGTCCTTAGTGGGCTTCCCAACACGTACCCTCACCCATTACTCAGAACCGTGGTTTCCGGATGTTCGAATCCATTGGCAACGAGAGTCATTCAATATACGATTAACCGCTCAAGTCGGCATCTATATCGATATGCAAAGGGACGAGCCCAATAAACTCTCAAAACAAAATGGGCCATACTTTGTGTATGGGCCATGGCGATTTAGAGTGGGCTCGAACGGTTCCGAATAACCATAAAATTCGGTGGCGACTCCATTTCGACTTAAATTTCAATTCGATCCTTCTCATATGGAGGTTCATTCGCCTACCCAAACCCGCGCGTGGCCGCGTCGGGGTGGACCTACGTCATGTCCACACTATGTGATTTGGGTGCGAGTGTAAGCATCATTCCCTATTCCATTTGTGAGCGACTCGGGATGAAGGAGCTCAAGTGTACTTCTATTACACTCCAAATGGCCGATAGTTCACTCAACCGACCATTGGGGATGTTAGAAGATGTGCCAATTAGAATCGGGAAGTACTTCATTCCGGTCGACTTCCTCGTGCTTGATATGCCGGAAGATGCTATCACTCCCATTATCCTTGGGCACCCATTTCTACATACCGCCGGTGCTATGATCAATGTGAAGAATGGTAGAATCACATTTGAGCTAGGCGACGAGAAGCTCGTGTTTGACCTCCAAGGCAACACCTCGCCTACTAATGATGAGTCGTGCAAAATGATCCAAACCATGAAAGACATCGATCTAGGGGATGAGTCAGGTGAAAGCTTGAAGAACAACTTCTATGGAATTGAAGATGATGATTCCGAGCTTGGGGCGGATGAATGCCCATATCATGATGTTGAACACAAGTTGCAAGACAAGGAGAAAGACGAGCCTCCCTTGGGGCCACATGAGGATAGATGGACATTTGGGTATATACCGAAGGGTCGAAAGTACAAGTTCAAGCCATTGAACTTAGTAGATCGGGATGCCCCGGGAACGTCTAGAAAAGGTTGTGAAGAACCTTGGAGTGTGGATGGTTATACCACTAGTTTGATTGAAGACTTCTCGAGAGCCTTCGATTTGTTGCTTCGTGCTCTTGATGGCGATGGAATTGGCCATAGTGTTGTTTAAAAATGATTGAAGAATGCACCATCCTTGGTTTGACGGAGTTCCAAAAGAACCGCCTCATTGTATATATCTCTTTCTTGTAATTATTTTGAGCTTTTGTGAAATCCTTGTACTTTGGTATTTTGATGAGTGATGTGAGAGAGGGATTTTGATGAATGTGTTTGAGCTTATTTGATAGGTGTGAAATGAAGATGAATCCTAGAGAGGAGTGGTTAATGATAGAACTTGGATTGTGAGCAAGGGAATCAGTTTTTGAAGCTTTGGACAAGCTTTTGGGGTTATGGAAGGCTAGAAGATTCATCCCGGGCGAGAAGAAGGCATCCCGATCGGGAAGGATGATCCATCCCGATCGGGAAGGATGATCCATCCCGACCGGGAAGGATCCATCCCGACCGGGAAGGATCCATCCCGACCGGGATGAGGGTACCAAATTTCGAGTTTTCTGGAGTGCCTTTCCGACCGGGACGGGTGTGTCATCCCGACCGGGACCGTCCATTTCGACCGGGACCGTCCATCCCGACCGGGATGGTCCCCTGCTCCACCTTTTGCTTCCTCTTCGACACTCGAGCCCACCCAACCATTTTATACCCCCTCCCAACCTCCCTACTTACCCTTGCACCTATCATATGACCCCTACACTTCATATACATACCCTCACCTCATCTTATCTTCACTACATACCGAGCCTCAGATTAAATCCCACCTCCTTTTACCTTTGTACTTCAATCATGCGGGCTTATCAAGAATGAAGAGGAATAACTATGACGAAGACTAGCTATGTGCCGATATCGAACTATGAGACGATGGAGCGAGTGAGTTGCTAGCCGATTGGTACGGCAACTATCCTTTCTTTTTCGTCTTTTATTGCTTGTCTTCCGTTGTTGTTCCCTTCCCCTCGTACACTTTTGTGTCATGGTGGCCCTCGGGGCCTTGGTAGTCATTGCTCCAGACTCTCGATGACGTGAATACATCGAGAGTCCTTTCGAAATCCAAATTTACAAGAATTTTCACTTTTTTCTTTGATTTTAGTTTCTTTTGGTTGGATTTAGTCGGATTCGGGCGGAATTCGGGCTAGGTGACTTGATTACACCTAGTCCTCCCCTCCCATTTCCTTTTATTTCCTTCTTTTTATTTCTTCCCCCATCCATATCTTTTCTCGTCTCGGCCCATGGTGACTTGACTACACCCCGTCCGGACACATTCTACCCTTTTCTCCGCTTTATTTTTTATTTTTAGCTTTATTTTCGTAGTTCCTTTTCTTTTCTTTAGTGTCTCCATACACTACGATCGAGCATGAGGACATTGCTCGGTTTAAGTGTGGGGGAGCGATATTCTAGTATAGTTTGATTTTATTTTCGTAGTCCTTTTGAAAAATCTTTAAAAACACAAAAAATTTGAAATTTTTTTCACAAAAATCAAAAAGATTTTCTTTTGTGTGTTTTCCTTTTATGTCTTTGTATCGTATGTTTGTTTTGTTGTGCGTGTTTTGCCTCCCTTTTTCCTTGTAGGTCGCTTAATCACCGCTAACTTTGGAGGGCTTTCAAGACTTCCGGTAACATCTTTACCCCTTTTTCTTCTTTATCTCTTGTGGAGTGTGGAGGAGATTTGTGATAATGTGTGCTCGGGTGGAGCTTTGTAAAGTTTGATGATGATTTGGTTGCTTATTTGGAAATTCGGGGTGGTGTTTGTTCTCTTTATGTGTTTGTCTTGTTGCTTTTGCTTCTTTTTCTTTCGTTTTCGTCGTGTCTTCGTTTTGTGATGTGTAGTTATGTCTAGCGTGTAAAGAGGTTTTCGAAAACCCGGTTTTGAGACTAGTGTACAAGTGGTTACTTTCCCTTTCTAGTAGTATGAATCGAGTCTTGGACTTTAGTCTAGTAGAATGACCCTAAATCAATAGTTTGGTTGATCCTTTACCTTGAGTCCACCTAGTCTACTAGGGATTTACTACGGGATTCGCATTTTGACCATTATGACCACCCATGGTGTGAAAAGGCCTTGGTTGCCGAGTCCCGTCTCTTAGGTGACCGTGTTCGGAATTGTTTGATTAGTCCAAGTTTTCCCCTTTTTGTGGGTTTGAAGGGAGGGTGCCGTCCCAACTTACCCATTCCCCTACCTCCTACACATATCCACAAAATAAAGTTGCAAATTGTTGAAATCTCTTTCTTAGTTGCAAAGAAATGCCTACAACTCGAATCTATCCAAAAGGGCAAAGAAAAGAAAAAGAAAGAAAATGAAAGAAAGAAAAGATTGAAGAAAAAGAAAAGGCACAAAAAGCCAAAAAGAAAATACAAAAGAAGAAAAAAAAGAAATGGCATAGCAACACGAAAAGCAAAAATGCAAGAGATAGAAAATGCCAACGAAAATCGCCACACAAAAAGAACCCTCACCCCTCAAAAATAAGCCTTTTTCCGACTATTACCGTGAAGAGCCTACCAAAGGACCGAGTCCCTACGAAGGATGATAACGGTAATGTTCGGTCTTCCCTCATTTCGCAAACTTATCCACCTTTTTACTTGGACTAGTTGAGCGGTTTTGGGCATGGGACGACCCTCTTGGCTCATTGCTAAAGAGGGCGGGGTCTCACTTACGTACAGTGTCGACTAACACCGTGGTTCATCCTTTTTCCTTCTCGCCGATCGTCCCGTAGTACGTTCTTAGAAGGCTAGGAGGACCTAGATAAGTTACCAACTTTTTTATTGCTTTGTTGTCATACTATTAGAGTTTAGTTCATTTCGATTTGTATGATTAGCTTGGGAACATTGTCGCTTGCCTTGAGTCCTAAACCGGTGCTTCTTTCACCGCCTTTTAGAGGGAAGCGGTATTTATTTCTTTTTGGGTGCAACCGATTACTTGTTGTTTGTATGTTTGGTTGTGTTTGTGTTTTTGTGTCCGGTTGCATCCACAGTTTTGTCGCAAGACCCCACTTGCCTTGCGGAGTGCACTTTCCTCTAAGTGTACTCGCGTGAGTTGAAAGGGCGTAGGATGCGCTAATACCCGCTCGGTTAGTAGTCTAGTTTTTTTTAGTTTTTAGTTAGTTGGTGCTTACTCGAGGGCGAGTAAGGGTTAAGTGTGGGGGAGTTGATAAGTGTATTTTGTAGTGCCTATTTTGTTGTGTTTGGTCCCTTTTTACCTTGTGAAATCGCTCTTTGGAGCGGTTTCTGGGCTAATCATGCTTCCTTTAGTTCGTTTTAGGTTCCCGAGACCGTTCATGGAGAATTGGAACGATTCCGACTCGTTTCATACACTTTTGGAGCCAACGAAGAGAAGGAACGATCACTCGGTGCCTTGGATTCGATCCCGAGATCTTGGGACCCATTTCCGAGCCCCTTAGACTTGATCCCGAGCCCCGAGAATCGACGGGAAGTCCATGAGAAGCAAGGAGGGACCTTAGAGATCATAATGGAGGCCTACAAGGTCCTTCCCGGGCTGGAAGAGTACCCATCCTGACCGGGAAGGAGTGCGTGTTTACATAGGCTGCTATTTAGGCCGTCCCGACCGGGACCATTCCGCCCCGACCGGGAAGGATGGCCCATCCTGACCGGGACCAATCCTTCCCGACCGGGACGGAGTAGCTGTAGCCGCGTGACTTCCTTTTCTTCTCCTTCACTCTTTTAACCTTATAAATACTCCTCCATTGTATTGTTTAAGCATCTTATATTACCATACATTATGATTAACCCTAGATAGAGTGCCTCCTCTCATTAGCTTTATCTTTTCTCTAAACTTTTGTTAATCCTAGATTAAATTAGTTAATTAGTCTTATATTAAAGTTCTCTTGAAGAATCCATCAATTCTTGACAACTTTTGGTGGAGATTTTTGGGTGTTCTTTTAATACAAGTGATGGTAAGGATTTGTCACGTCCCTAGCCAACAATAAAACACCGACTAACCTAGTGAGTAGCTAGGGTAAGTCGGGATCATATCCACGAGGACGGTATATCAAAGCTTAGACTAGGTCGACCTACAACGAGACTAGATTACCAAACAAACACAAAGAAGCGATGAATGGAAAACTATTAAGGAGGAGGAGTAAGAACTAGACTAATGATCGAACTAATAAATAAACTAGAAGAACTATGACTAACTAAGACGATGGATCAAATATGGAAAGAAGTGGGGTAGGTCGGGTTCATAGGAGTAGAAGGGTAATTGGGGTGATCAAGGGTATAGGTGTCTCCTAATCGCTAGAGTCGGTCCGGGCTCTCGCAACTTAGACCGATGTCAAGGTGGGTCCGGGCTCTCGCAACTTAGACTCTAGTCCGCGCTCTCGCGACTAAACTATTCTCAACATTTCCACAAAATAAGCAATCAATGAGAAGATGAACACAAGTATGGGAAGCATGGCCACTACAACTCACACAAGCATATCAACAAACACATAGAGTGCCTACAATGTGACTAACAACAAAGATGAAACCTTTTCCCCTTAATCAACCCTAATCATCCATAATCTACCCCTAATCCCCCTACTAACCCCACAAGAAGACTACTCACTCATTATCAAGAATAAAACAACCATAACAAGAGAAAATATTATCACTAAACAAACATCCATAATGATTAACAAGAACAATGATACTAACAATATGAAAAGATTCAAATAAGATTAAATAAACAAGATTAAGAGTAAGAAAGGTTATACCAACACTAAGGAGATGAAAAGATGCAATCTTGTATAAATAAGAACCCAAATAAAACCCAAGGTTGTCAATCTTGGAGAATTCTTCAAATATCCTCTTAATACAAGAACTAATTACAATAATTAACTAAGGGTTAACTAAGATTAAAGGAAGATTAAGGCTAATGAGTCAGAGTAAATCTAGTGTTTTGGAGGCTTAAACTAATTTAGGGTAAGATAAGATGTCTTAAAATTACAAGAAGGGAGTATATATATGGGTACAAGAATGAAGGAGAAGAAAGAAAAAGAGTCGTGCAGCAGCATCACGATCCCGACCGGGACGGATCATCCCGATCGGGATGGCCCTATCATCCCGACCGGGACGGGATGGTCCCGACCGGGATGGGCTCACAGCAGCCTCCTTCAAAGTGCATCCCATCCCGAACGGGATGGGTCTTGTATGCCTTCCTTAAACGCTCTTTGGTCCTTCCTTGCCTCTCATGGGCTTCCCACCGATTCTCGGGACTCGGGATCGGGTCTCGGAGGCTCGGAGATTGGGTCCCAAGGTCTCGGGGTCGATTCCAAGGCCTCGAGTCATCGTTCCTTTATCTCCTTGGCTCCAAAATGTGTATGTATTGAGTCGGAATCGCTCCAACTCTTCCAAATCGGTCTCGGGAACCTGAAACGAACTAAAGGAAGCATAAGAAGCCCATGAATCGCTCCAAAGGAGCGATTCCACAAGGAAAAAGGGACCAAAACACAACAAATAGGCACTACAAACTACACTTATCAACTCCCCCACACTTAACCCTTACTCGCCCTCGAGTAAGCACACACTAACTACTAAACTAGCCGAATGGGTATTAGCGCACCCTACGCCCCTTCAACTCACGCGAGTGCACTTAGAGGAAAAGTGCACTTCGCAAGGCAAGTCGAGTCTTGCGACAAAACTGTGGATGCAACCGGACACATAACACATAAACAAACAAACACACAAACAAACACATAGACGGTTGCACCCGAAACAAAAGAAATACCGCTTCCCTCTAAAAGCGGTGAATGAAACACCGGTTTAGGACTCGAGGTAAGTGACAACGTTCCCAAGCTAGCATTACAAACCAAGGTGGACTAAACCCTAATAGTATGACGATAAAGCAACAAGAACGTTGGTGACTTACCTAGGTCCTCCTAACTTTCTAAAAACGTACTACGGGACGATCGGCGGAGTGGAAAAGTGAGGAACCACGGTGTTAGTCGACACTGTAGGTAAGTGAGACCCCGCCCCCTTTAGCGTGAGCCAAGAGGGTCGTCCCGTGTCCAAGACCGCCTAACTAGTCCAAGTAAAAAGGTGGGAAACATGCAAAATGAGGGAAGACCGACTAATGTCGCTATCATCCTTCCTCGGGACTCGGTCCTTTGGTAGGCTCTTCACGGCAAAAGTCGAAAAAAGGCTTATTTTTGTGGGGATTTCTTTTTGTGAGACGGGTTTTCTTTTGGCATTTTCTTTCTTCTTTTGCATTTTCGCTTTGTTTTGCCATGCCATTCTTTTTCTTCTTTTCTATTTTCTTTTTGGCTTTTGTGCCTTTTCTTTTTCTTCATTCTTTTCTTTCTTTCATTTTTTCTTTCTTGTTTTCTTCTCTTTGCCCTTTTTTGGCAAGATTTGGCTTTTTGGCATTTCTTGACAATTAAGAAAGAGAGAATCAAAAAATTTGCATTTTATTGCGTGGATATGTGTAGGAGGTAGGGTAATGGGAGAGTCGGGGAGTGTCCTTCCCTTCAAACCCACAAAAAATGGAGAACTTGGACTAATCAAACGATCCTAAACCCGGTCACCTAGGGGACGAGACTCGGTAACCAAGGCCTTTTCACACCGTGGGTGGTCATAATGGTCAAAAGTGCAAATCCCGTAGTAAATTCCTAGTAAGCTAGGTGGACTCAAGGTAAAGGACCAACGAATTCATTGATTTAGGGTCATTCTACTAGGCTAAAGTCCAAGACTCGATTTACACTACTAGGAGGGGAAAGTACGCACTCGCACACTAGCCTCTAAACCGGGTTTTCGAAAACGGTTTACGCACAAGACACAAGTACACACACAAAACAAAGACTCAACGAAAACGAAAGAAAAAGAAACAAAGGAAACAAAAACAAAACATAACAAAACAAACATACAACAAACACCACCCCGGTAATCCATACATGTCACCAAATCCACCACAAGAATGCACAAGCTTCACCCGAGCACACCTCAACACAACCTTCTCCAAACATCACAAGGAATAAAGAAGGAAAGAGGGTTAGAAGATGTTACCGGATGTCTTTAGAGCTTTCCCAAGTCATTGGCGATTAAAGCAACCTATAAGGACAAAGGGAGGCAAAACACAAATATACGACACAAAGGCACAAAATGAAAACACAAAAGAGAAAATCTTTTTGATTTTGGTGAAAATTTTTCAAATTTTTAGGTATTTTTGAAGATTTTTTTCGAAAAACTAAGAAAATAAACTAAGCTATACTAGAATATCGCTCCCCCACACTTAAATCGAGCCATGTCCTCATGCTCGATCGTAGGGTGCGGAGAGACAAAAGAAAAGGAAAAGAAACTACGAAAATAAAGCTAAAAATCAAAAATGAAGATGAAGAAAAGGTAGAAGGTGTCCGGCCGGGGTGTAGTCAAGTCACCATGGGCCGAGACGAGAAAAAGATATGGAAGGGGGAAGAAAAATAAAAAGAAAGAAATAAAAGGAAATGGGAGGGGAGGGCTAGGTGTAATCAAGTCACCTAGCCCGGATTCCGTCCAAATCCGACTAACGCCTAAAAAGGGGTGAAAATCTTGTAATTTGGATTAATCGATTGACTCTCGACGTAATCACGTCGTCGGGAGTCGGGAGCAACCATACTACGGCCTCGAAGGCCACCATGACATCAAGACACGAAAGTGTACAAGGGGAAGGGAATAAACAAAGGAAAACGAGCAACAACAAAAACGGAAAAGAAAGGATAGTTGCCGTACCATAGGTTAGCAACTCACTCTCTCCATCGTCTCATAGATCGATAAAGGCGCTTGCTTGTCTTCATCATTGCTTTTCCGCTTCATTCTCGATAACATCTCATGGTAGAGGTAGTAATGGTGCGAGGGGGTGGAATTTGATGCGAATCACGGTGTATAGTGAAGAGGAAATGAGGTGAAGGTATGACAATGAAGTACGTGGGGCATATGGTAAGGCTAGGGTATCTAGGGAGGTTGGGAGGGGGCATAAAACGGTTGGGTGGACTCGATTTGTGAAGAAGAATCACAAAGGGGGAGCAGAGGACTATCCCGGTCGGGAAGGTTGATCCCGATCGGGTTACCTCACCCGTCCCGGCCGGGACGCCTTCATCCCGGTCGGGACAGACTCACAGTAAGCTCAAAATGCGGCGCACCCATCCCGATCGGGATGGCATCCTTCCCGGTCGGGATGCCTTACCCTTCCCGGTCGGGACGCCTCATCCCGGTCGGGATGGGTCTTCTTCGACCTCCACGATCCCAAAAACTTGTTCCAAGTCTCAAAAACCCAATCTTCTAGCTCACAACCCAAGGTAAACCATAGCCAATCCTCTCTAGGAGCATTCTCACTTCACCTATCAAACAATACTCAAACACACATCAAACTCTCTCCCTCACAACGCTCATCAATCAATCCAAATAACAAGAATTCACAAAAATCCAACTAACTACAAGAAAGAGATATATACAATGAGATGGTTCTTGTGGAACTCCGTCAAACCAAGGTGGTGCTTTCTTCAATCTTTTTCAACAACCAAAACTAGTTCCATCTCCATCAAGGGCACGTAAGAACAAGTCGAAGGCCCTTGAGAAGTCTTCAATCAAGCTCGTAATGTAACCGACCACATCCCAAGGCTCCTCATGGCCTTGCCTTGACGTTCCCGGGGCATCCCGCTCTTCCAAGTTCAATGACTTGAACTTGTACTTTTGGTCCTTGGGGATATACCCAAACGTCCACCGGTCCTCATGCGGCCCCAAGGGAGGCTCATCTTTTTCCTTGTCATTGCACTTCAACTTGTCATCAAGCCCATGAATTGGGCACTCATCTTCCTCCATATCGGAGTCATCATCATCAAGTACATGAGAGTACTTCTTCAAGCTTTGTTCCGGTTCACCCCCTAGATCGATGTCTTTCTTGGCTTGGATCATATTGCATGATTCATCCTTAGTAGGCGTAGTGTTGCCTTGGAGGTCGAACATTATCTTTTCCTCGCCTAACTCAAATGTGATCCTACCGTGCTTCACATCGATCATGGCACCCGCAGTGTGTAGAAATGGGCGCCCAAGAATAATGGGAGTGTTGGCATCCTCCGGCATGTCAAGCACAATGAAGTCGACCGGAATGAAGTATTTCCCCACTCGTACCGGTACGTCCTCTAACATTCCTAATGGTCGATTGAATGATTTATCGGCCATTTGAAGGGTGAGGAACGTACATTTCAACTCTTTCATTCCGAGTCGGCAACAAATAGAATAGGGAATGATGCTCACACTCGCGCCCAAGTCGCATAACGCATTCGTGATCAAGAAGTTGCCTATGGTGCAAGGGATCGAAAAACTACCCGGATCCTTCAACTTCGGAAGCGTGGAACCTTGAATAAGCTCGCTCACCACCCTTGTGAACGCTACGGTCTCTTCCTTGTCGACGGATCTCTTCCTAGCTAAGATTTCTCTCATAAATCTTCCATATGCCGGGATTTGGGTGAGTAATTTGGTGAACGGGACACTAACATCCAATTTCTTCACAATACTAAGGAACTTGTCGTAATGAGTGTCCACCTTAGTCTTCATTTGCCTTGATGGATAAGGCAACTTGATTTGGTACTTGTTTTGATCAATTGGGGTGGACTCTTCAAAGGACACTTTCCTTTTTCCCTTGTCTTTCTCTTGAAGAGGGGGAGGGTCGTCTTCTTGGGGTTTCTCGGCCTCCCATAAGACTTGCTCCTCAATTGGGATGTCAAAGCTTGCATTATCTTGAGAGGGGGGTATGACTTCTTGTCTTGGTTCTTGCTCACTAGGTGAAAAAGGGGGTTCATAGGACGTACCACTCCTCGTAGTAATAGCATTTACATGCTCAAATTTTGGTGTTTCGCCTTGAGGAGGTAGTTGCCCCTTTTGTCTTGTAGAGATCTCCGAAGCAAGTTGAGATATTCGGGTTTCCATCGACTTCGCATGAGCATCTCTTGCTTGGTTGTCCTTTTGAACGTAAGCAAAGAACTCTTGTTGATTTCTTGCCATCTCTTGATTACTCCTTTGCATATCCATCATATACTTTTGTACGTCGAAATCCCGTGGTGGAGATGATGGATTATGTGGAGTATCGGTGAGGGCTAACGGAGTACCATAGTCATGGATAGGAGACCGACTCCTAGGCTTGCTTTGTTGTTGATGACTTTGATTTGCTTGTTGTTGATGGTTCCCTTGGAACCCATGAGAATTGCCTTGATTAAGGCCTTGATTGTGGTTTTGTTGTTGTTGAAAGTTCCGGTTTCCTTGGAAATTTTGGTTTCCTTGGAAACCACCTTGATTGAAGTTCCCTTGTTGGAACCCTTGCTTGTTGTTGAAGTTGCCTTGGTTATTTTGCTTGAAGTTGTTAAAGGGTCTTTGGTTACCCACATAACCTTGGTAACTTTCATTGTTGTCCCGTAAAGGAGGTGGAACATAGGGACGATGTTGTTGTTGATGTTGAAAGGCTTGTTGTTGAGGGACTTGATTGGAAGCTTGGTATTGATTAGAGTAGGAGGCACCTTGCTTGAATGCTTGAAAGGCGTTCACTTGCTCAATACTCCCTCTACAATGCATAGGATCATGACCAACGATTCCACAAGTATCACACATCCCAAAATAAGGCGTAGGAGGTGCGAACCCCAAAGCATTCACTTCTTGAATCTGTTGATGGTGGGAGGAACTAGAGCTTTGAACTTGGTTGAGGTGGCTTTGGAGCTTTTTGTCAATGGTCTCCATGTGAGTCCTTAGTTGAGCCCCAAGATCAATGCGCAATTGTGTAATGGCATCAACCTCATGCCTACCTCCCCAATTTGCCTTCCTAGGCCTAGAGTATTGTGAATTATGCACCGCCATCTCTTCGATTCTCGCCCATGTTTGGTCTTCATCGACCTCGGTGAATCTACCGTTAGAGCCCATGTTAAGAATAGCTCTCGAGTCCTCATAAAGTCCATTCCAAAATTGTTGCACTAAGAACCATTGTGAGAGTCCATGATGGGGGCACGATCTTACCAAAGACTTAAACCGCTCCCAAGCTTCATATAGGCTCTCTTCATCCCTTTGTTGGAACCCGGTGATGGAGGCCCTAAGCAAGTTCGTCTTTTCCGGAGGGTAAAACTTTTGGTAGAACGCCAAGGCAAGCTTTTTCCAATTGTCGATACCCATGGTTGCCCTATCGAGACTCTTGATCCATTGCTTCGCTTTTCCAATACGAGAAAACGGGAAGAGTACCCAACGAATTTGGTCTTGAGTAACCCCGGTTTGAGATATAGGGTCACAATAATAGGAGAAGGTCTCCATGTGTTGGTGAGGATCTTCAGTTGGTAACCCACTAAATTGACTTCTCTCGACCAATTGGATAAATTGCGTTTTCGCCACAAAATTCCCGGTATATGCCTCCGGTAGAGTGGATGGACCCGGGAAAACGTCTTCCGTAAAGGTTGAGTGAGAAGAGAACTTAGGCATGATTGGATATAAGGGACACGATGGTGGTGTAGACGGTGTTGATGTAGAAGAGGAGGCGGAACTAGGAGAAGAATCACCGAAGGGATTGATGAAGGTCCCTCCGGCCGTCTCTCGAGGTGAAATGCTCAAGTCGGCTCCTTGGGCTTGCCCTTGATGAGTGGTGCTTGCACTTGGTTGAGAGATCCTAACCCGATTAATCGTTCGTTGGCGAAAGGCTCGAAAGAGTCTCTCCGGCTATGGATTAAAGAGATAGAAGTCGCCTCCCCTCCTAGGCATACACTACACACTAGAACAAACGTAAGAACACCTAGTGCTTTGTGGGCACTAGGCAACGACAATAAACAAACACAACTAGAGACAAAGAGAAAAAGAAAACTAAGGAAAGAAGAGAAACTAGAAAATATTCACAAGAGAAGATGGGAGAGCACAAAGAAGGGTAACTAAGTCTACAAATAAGCAAACTAAGTCTAAAGAATGCACCGTCCCCGGCAACGACGCCAAATTGATGGTAAGGATTTGTCACGTCCCTAGCCAACAATAAAACACCGAATAACCTAGTGAGTAGCTAGGGTAAGTCGGGATCGTATCCACGAGGACGGTATATCAAAGCTTAGACTAGGTCGACCTATAACGAGACTAGATTACGAAACAAACACAAAGAAGCGATGAATGGAAAACTATTAAGGAGGAGGAGTAAGAACTAGACTAATGATCGAACTAATAAATAAACTAGAAGAACTATGACTAACTAAGACGATGGATCAAATATGGAAAGAAGTGGGGTAGGTCGGGTTCATAGGAGTAGAAGGGTAATTGGGGTGATCAAGGGTATAGGTGTCTCCTAATTGCTAGAGTCGGTCCGGGCTCTCGCAACTTAGACCGATGTCAAGGTGGGTCCGGGCTCTCGCAACTTAGACTCTAGTCCGCGCTCTCGCGACTAAACTATTCTCAACATTTCCACAAAATAAGCAATCAATGAGAAGATGAACACAAGTATGGGAAGCATGGCCACTACAACTCACACAAGCATATCAACAAACACATAGAGTGCCTACAATGTGACTAACAACAAAGATGAAACGTTTTCCCCTTAATCAACCCTAATCATCCATAATCTACCCTTAATCCCCCTACTAACCCCAAAAGAAGACTACTCACTCATTATCAAGAATAAAACAACCATAACAAGAGAAAATATTATCACTAAACAAACATCCATAATGATTAACAAGAACAATGATACTAACAATATGAAAAGATTCAAACAAGATTAAATAAACAAGATTAAGAGTAAGAAAGGTTATACCAACACTAAGGAGATGAAAAGATGCAATCTTGTATAAATAAGAACCCAAATAAAACCCAAGGTTGTCAATCTTGGAGAATTCTTCAAATATCCTCTTAATACAAGAACTAATTACAATAATTAACTAAGGGTTAACTAAGATTAAAGGAAGATTAAGGCTAATGAGTCAGAGTAAATCTAGTGTTTTGGAGGCTTAAACTAATCTAGGGTAAGATAAGATGTCTTAAAATTACAAGAAGGGAGTATATATATGGGTACAAGAATGAAGGAGAGGAAAGAAAAAGAGTCGTGCAGCAGCATCACGGTCCCGACCGGGACGGATCATCCCGATCGGGACGGCCCTGTCATCCCGACCAGGACGGGATGGTCCCGACCGGGATGGGCTCAGCAGCCTCCTTCAAAGTGCATACCATCCCGAACGGGATGAGGCCATCCCAAACGGGATGGGTCTTGTATGCCTTCCTTAAACGCTCTTTGGTCCTTCCTTGCCTCTCAGGGCTTCCCACCGATTCTCGGGACTCGGGATCGGGTCTCGGAGGCTCGGGATTGGGTCCCAAGGTCTCGGGGTCGATTCCAAGGCCTCGAGTCATCGTTCCTTTATCTCGTTGGCTCCAAAATGTGTATGTATTGAGTCGGAATCGCTCCAACTCTTCCAAATCGGTCTCGGGAACCTGAAACGAACTAAAGGAAGCATAAGAAGCCCATGAATCGCTCCAAAGGAGCGATTCCACAAGGAAAAAGGGACCAAAACACAACAAATAGGCACTACAAACTACACTTATCAACAAGTTCTCATCTTTTTCATCCCCTAGTAGTTGGTATAATTTCTTTTGTCTTGTTCTTTGTTTATTTCTTCAAGTTTTAATCTTTACATATTGTTGAGTGTTCTTGTTATTTCATAATGGAAGTTTTGTTATTTATAATGATTTCTCTTGTTAGTGTTAGATTTAGTTTCATTATGAGTGAGTAGACTCTTTGTGGGGTTAGTAGGGGGATTAAGTGTGGATTATGGGTAATTAGGGTTTGATTAAGGGAAAAGGTGGAATCTTTGTTACTAGTCACATGTTGAGCACTCTATGTATTTGTTGAATTGCTTGTTTGAGTTGTAGTGGCCATGCTTCTCATTCTTGTTTTCATCTTCTCATCTTGTAATCGACTTGTGGTTGAATGCTTGTGTTTTGGGTAATACTTTGCATGAGTGTTCGGGTCTAGTCTTAGACACGAGAGTACGGACTTTGGCTTTTGATGGTAGGGATTCGTCACGTCCCTAGCCGATCAATATAACACCGACTAACCTAGTGAGTAGCTAGGGTAAGTCGGGATCGATTCCACGAGGACGGTATATCAAAGCTTAGACTATGTCGGCTTACAAACGAGACTATGCTACCAAAAACGACACAAAGAAAGCGATAAAAGGAAAACTAATGATGGAGAAGAGGTAAGACTAAACTAATGATCAAACTAACAAATACACTAAAAGAATGATGGCTAACTAGGAATATTAACACAAATATGGAAAGAAGTGGGGTAGGTCGGGTTCATAGACGTAGAAGGGTAATTGGGGTGAGCAAGGGTAAAGGTGTCTCCTAATCGCTAGGGTCGGTCCGGACTCTCGCAACTTAGACCGATGTCAAGGTGGGTCCGGGCTCTCGCATCTTAGACCCTAGTCGGCACTCTCGTGACTATGACTATTCTCAACATTTCCACAAAATAAGCAATCAATGAGAAGATGAACACAAGCATGGGAAGCATGGCCACTACAACTCACACAAGCATATCAACAAACACATAGTGTGCCCACAATGTGACTAACAACAAAGATACAACCTTTTCCCCTTAATCAACCCTAATCATCCATAATCTACCCCTAATCCCCCTACTAACCCCACAAGAAGACTACTCACTCATTATCAATGAGGAACTAACAATCACAAGAGAAAACAAACTTATAAACCAAACATCCATTATGAACAATGAGAACAATGATAAGAACAATGTAAAAAGATTGAAACTAGAATGAATAAACAAGGATTAGAGTATAGAAGATTATACCAACAATAATATGATGAAAAAGATGAAAACTTGCATTAATGAGAAACCCAAATACAATCCCAAGGTTGTCAAGCTTGGAACTATCTTTAATAATCCTCTTAATACAAGAACTAATTACAATGATTAACTAATAATCAACTAAGATTAAGGGAAGATTAAAGCTAATGAGTGAGAGTAAGTCTAGGGTTTTGGAGGCTTAAACTAATGTAGGGTAAGATAAGATGTCTTAAAATTACAAGAAGGGAGTATATATATGGGTACAAGAATGAAAGAGAAGAAAGAAAAAGAGTCGTGCAGCAGCATCACGGTCCCGACCGGGACGGATCATCCCGATCGGGACGGCTCTGTCATCCCGATCGGGACGGGTTGGTCCCGACCGGGATGGGCTCACAGCAGCCATCCTAATGTAGCACCCCATCCCGAACGGGATGAGGCCATCCCGAACGGGACGGGCCTTGTATGCCTTCCTTAAACGCTCCTTGGTCCTTCCTTGCCTCTCATGAGCTTCCCACCGATTCTCGGGACTCGGGATCGGGTCTCGGAGGCTCGAGATTGGGCCCCAAGGTCTCGGGGTCGATTCCAAGGCCTCGAGTCATCGTTCCTTTATCTCGTTGGCTCCAAAAGGTGTATGTATTGAGTCGGAATCGCTCCAACTCTTCCAAATTGGTCTCGGGAACCTGAAACGAACTAGAGGAAGCATAAGAAGCCCATGAATCGCTCCAAAGGAGCGATTCCACAAGGAAAAAGGGACCAAAACACAACAAAGAGGCACTACAAACTACACTTATCAACTCCCCCACACTTAACCCTTACTCGCCCTCGAGTAAGCACACACTAACTACTAAACTAGCCGAATGGGTATTAGCGCACCCTACGCCCCTTCAACTCACGCGAGTGCACTTAGAGGACAAGTGCACTCCGCAAGGCAAGTTGGGTCTTGCGACAAAACTGTGGATGCAACCGGACACAAAACACATAAACAAACAAACACACAAACAAACACCTAATCGGTTGCACCCAAAACAAAAGAAATACCGCTTCCCTCTAAAAGCGGTGAATGAAACACCGGTTTAGGACTCGAGGTAAGTGACAACGTTCCCAAGCTAGCAGTACAAACCGAGGTGAACTAAACCCTAATAGTATGACGATAAAGCAATAAAAACGTTGGTAACTTACCTAGGTCCTCCTAACTTTCTAAAAACGTACTACGGGACGATCGGCGGAGTGGAAAGTGAAGAACCACGGTGTTAGTCGACACTGTAGGTAAGTGAGACCCCGCCCCCTTTAGCGTGAGCCAAGAGGGTCGTCCCGTGTCCAAGACCGCCTAACTAGTCCAAGTAAAAAGGTGGAAAACATTCAAAATGAGGGAAGACCGACTAATGCCGCTATCATCCTTCCTCGGGACTCGGTCCTTTGGTAGGCTCTTCACGGCAAAAGTCGGAAAAAGACTTATTTTTGTGGGGATTTTCTTTTTGTGAGATGGGTTTTCTTTTGGCATTTTCTTTCCTTTTGACGTTTTTGCTTTGTTTGTTGCCATGCCATTTCTTTTTCTTCTTTTTTATTTTGTTTTTGGATTTTGTGCCTTTTCTTTTTTCTTCATTCTTCTCTTTCTTTCATTTTTTTTTTCTTTCTTTTCTCTTTTTTTTTCTTTCTTTTCTTTGTCCCTTTTGGCAAGATTTGGCATTTTTGGCAATTCTTTGGGTGATGAGAAAGAGAGAACTCAAAAAATCGCATTTTATTGTGTGGATATGCGTAGGAGGTAGGGTAATGGGTATGTCGGGACGACGTCTTTCTTTCATACTCACAAAAAGGGGAGAACTTGGACTAATCAAACAACCCTAAACACGGTCACCTAGGGGACGAGACTCGGTAACCAAGGCCTTTTCACACCGTGGGTGGTCATAATGGTCAAAAGTGCAAATCCCGTAGTAAATTCCTAGTAAGCTAGGTGGACTCGAGGTAAAGGACCAACGAATTCATTGATTTAGGGTCATTCTACTAGGCTAAAGTCCAAGACTCGATTTACACTACTAAAGAGGGAAAACACACACTCACACACTAGCCTCTAAACCGGGTTTTCGAAAACCATTTACACACAAGACACACAACACAACACAAAATGAAGACATGACGAAAACAAAAAGGAAAAAGAACAAAAGCAACAAAAACAAAACAAGGCAAAACAGATCACATAGACAAAACAACCACCACCCCTATATTCCATACAAGCCATCAAATCATCCACCATTATGCACAAAGCTCCACCCGAGCACACCTCAACACAACCTTCTCCAAACATCACAAGGAATAAAGGAGAAAAAGGGATAAGGTGTTACCGGAAGTCTTTAGAGCTTTCCAAGTCATTGGCGAATAAAGCAACCTATAAGAACAAAGGGAGGCAAAACACGCGCACAAACAAATATACGACACAAAGACACAAAATGAAAACACAATAAAGAGAAAATCTTTTTGATTTTTGTGAAATTTTTTCAAATTTTTAGGATTTTTAAAGTTTTTTTTTCGAAAAACTATGAAAATAAAACTAACTACGATAGAATATCGCTCCCCCACACTTAAATCGAGCAATGTCCTCATATGCTCAATCGTAGTGTGCGGAGAGACAAAAGAAAAGAAAATAAACTACGAAAATAAAGCTAAAAATCAAAGAATAAGGTGAAGAAAATGGTAGAAGGTGTCCGGCCGGGGTGTAGTCAAGTCACCATGGGCCGAGACGAGAAAAAGATATGCAAGGGGGAAGAAAAATAAAAAGAAGGAAATAAAAGGAAATGGGAGGGGAGGGCTAGGTGTAATCAAGTCACCTAGCCCGGATTCCGTCCAAATCCGACTAACTCCTAAAAAGGGGTGAAAATCTTGTAAATTGGATTAATCGACTGACTCTCGACGTAATCACGTCGTCGGGAGTCGGGAGCAACCATACTACGGTCTCGAAGGCGACTAAGACACCGTGACTCAAGGGAAGGGGGCAAACAATGAAAAAGAAGCGATAAAAAGACGGAAAAGTAAGGATAGTTACCCAAACCGAGCGGCTAGTAACTCACTTGCTCCATCGTCTCGTTGATCATTAGAGGCTCGTCGCTTATTTTCTCGTTTGCCATCTCGCTTCACACTTGAAGAGAACTCACGGTATAGGTAGTAATGGTAGGGGGTGGGATTTGATGTGAGAGTCGGCGTAAAGCGGATAGGAAATGGAGTGAGGGCATGACAATGAAGTACATGGGGCATATGATAAGGCTAGGGTAGTTAGGGAGGTTGGGAGGGGGCGTAAAACGGTTGGGTGGAGTCAATTGTCGAAGAAGAAACACAAAGGGGGAGTAGAGGACCATCCCGGTCGGGATGGTTAATCCCGATCGGGTTACCTCACTCGTCTCGGTCGGGACGACCTCATCCCGGTCGGTTCGACCTCATCCCGGTCGGGACGGATCCACAGTGAGCTCAAATCTTGGTACACCCATCCCGATCGGGACGGCTCCTTCCCGGTCGGGATGTCACTCCCGTCCCGGTCGGGACGCCCTCATCCCGGTCGGGACGAACTCACAGGGAGCTCCAAATATGGCGCACCCATCCCGATCGGGATGGGTCCTTCCCGGTCGGGTTGCCTTACCCTTCCCGGTCGGGACGCCTCATCCCGGCCGGGATGGGTCTTCTTCAACTTCCACAATCCCCAAAAGCTTGCTTCGAGCTTCAAAAACCCGATCCTCGTGCCAACAACCCAAGGTATAACATCGCCAATCTCCTCTAGGAGCATTCTCACTTCACCTATAAAGCATTACTCAAACATGCATCAAACTCTCTCCCTCACAACGCTCTTCAATCAATCCAAATAACAAGAATTCACAAAAATTCCAACAAACTACAAGAAAGAGACATATACAATGAGACGGTTCTTGTGGAACACCGTCAAACCAAGGTGGTGCTTTCTTCATTCTTTTTCAACAACCTTGAACAATTCCATCTCCATCAAGGGCACGTAAGAACAAGTCGAAGGCCCTAGAGAAGTTTTCAATCAAGCTCGAGATATAACCGACCACATCCCGAGGCTCTTCAAGGCCTTGCCTCGACGTTCCCGGGGCATCCCGATCTACTAAGTTCAATGGTTTGAACTTGTACTTGCGATCCTTCGGGATATACCCAAACGTCCAACGATCCTCAAGTGGCCCCAAGGGAGGCTCATCTTTGTCCTTGCTTTGCAACTTGTCGTCAAGCCCATTATTCGGGCACTCATCTTCCTCCAAATCGGAGTCATCATCCTCAAGTACATAAGAGTACTCTTTCAAGCTTTGTCCCAATCCTTCCCCTAGATCGATGTCTTCCGTGGCATGGATCATATTACATGTCTCGGTCATAGGCGAAGTGTTGCCTTGGAGGTCAAACACTAACTCCTCGTCGCCTAGTTGAAAAGTGATCCTACCCTTCTTCACATCGATCACGGCACCGGCGGTGTGTAAAAATGGGCGTCCAAGGATGATGGGAGTGTTAGCATCCTCCGGCATGTCAACCACAATGAAGTCGACCGGAATGAAGAACTTCCCTATTTGTACCGGCACATCCTCTAACATTCCCAATGGTCGGTTAAGAGACTTATCGGCCATTTGGAGTGTAATGGACGTACACTTCAACTCCGTCATCCCTAATCGCTCACAAATGGTGTAGGGAATAATGCTCACACTCGCGCCCAAATCGCACATAGCTCTCTTGATCTTGTAGTTGCCGATGGTGCATGGGATAGAGAAACTACCCGGGTCCTTCAACTTCGGAAGCGTGGAACCTTGAATAAGCTCGCTCACCGCCCTAGTGAACGCTACCATCTCTTCCTTGTCGATGGACCTCTTCCTAGCCAAGATTTATTTCATGAATTTACCATATGCCGGGATTTGGGTAAGTAACTCGGTAAACGGGACACTAACATCCAATTTCTTCACGATATTAAGGAACTTGTCGAATTGAGTGTCCACCTTAGTCTTCATTTGCCTAGATGGGTAGGGCAACTTGATTTGGTACTTGTTTTGATCACTAAGGGTGGACTCTTCAGAGGACACTTTCCTTTTTCCCTTGTCTTTATCTTGAAGAGAGGGAGGGTTGTCTTCTTGGGGTTTCTCGACCTCCCGTAAAACTTGCTCCTCAATTGGATTATTAAAGCTTGACTCTTCTTGATTTGGAGATGCCAATTCCATTCTCGGTTCTTGCATTGGCTCTTGCTCACTAGGATATGGAGGGGGGTCATAGGATGTACCTCTCCTTGTGGTGATAGCATTTACATGCTCAAATGTCGGTGTTTCACCTTGAGAAGGTAGTTACCCCTTTTGCCTTGAAGAGCTCCCCGAAGCGAGTTGAGATACTTGAGTCTCAAGTATCTTCATACGGGTGTCTCTTATCGCGTTTTCCCCTTGAATATAAGTGAAGAGCTCATGATGGTTTCTTGATATGTCCATTTGGCCTTGTTGCATGTCCATCAAAGTCTTTTGAATGTCGAAATCCCGAGGTGGGGAGGATGGATTATGTGGAGTGTCGGTGATGGCGAGGGGAATGCCATAATCATGAGTAGGAGACCGGCTCCTAGGCTTGCTTTGTTGTTGTTGATTTTGAGTTGCTTGTTGACGGTTCCCTTGGAACCCATGAGAATTACCTTGTTGATGGCCTTGATTGTTGCCATGGTTGCGGTTTTGATACCCTTGAAAATTTTGGTTTCCATGGAAACCACCTTGATTGAAGTTCCCTTGTTGGAACCCTTGCTTGTTGTTGAAGTTGCCTTGTTATTTTGCTTGAAATTGTTGAAGGGTCTTTGATTACCCCCATAACCTGGGTAACCTTCATTGTTGTCCCGTAAGGGAGGTGGAACATAGGGACGAGGTTGTTGTTGATGTTGAAGTGCTTGTTGTTGAGGAACTTGATTGGAAGCTTGGTATTGATTAGAGTAGGAGGCACCTTGCTTGAACGCTTGAAAGGCGTTCACTTGCTCAATACTCCCTCTACAATGCATAGGATCATGACCAACGATTCCACAAGTATCACATATCCCAAAATAAGGCAAAGGAGGTGCAAAATCCAAAGCATTCACATCATGGATCGAGTGTTGGTTGGAGGAACTAGAGCTTTGAACTTGGTTGAGATGGCTTTGGAGCTTTTTGTCAATGGTCTCCATGTGAGTTCTTAGTTGAGCCCCAAGATCAATGCTCAATTGTGTAATGGCATCAACCTCATGCCTACCTCCCCGATTTGCCTTCCTAGGCCTTGAGTATTGTGAATTATGCACCGCCATCTCTTCGATCATTGACCAAGTTTGGTCATCCTCCACTTCGGTAAACCTACCGTTAGATCCCATATTGAGTATGGCCCTCGAGTCTTCATATAGCCCATTCCAAAAATTGTTGTACGAGGAACCATTGTGATAAGCCATGGTGTGGACAAGAACGAATCAAGGGTTTGAATCTTTCCCACGATTCATAGAGGCTTTCATCATCACGTTGTTGGAAACCCGTGATAGAGGCTCTCAATAGATTTGTCTTCTCCGAGGGATAGAATTGTTGGTAGAAGGCTAAGGCTAGCTTCTTCCAAGTATCAATGCCAAGTCTTGCTTTATCCAACCCCTTGAACCATTGCTTCGCCTTACCGATAAGAGATAAAGGAAATAATATCCACCGGATTTGGTCTTGAGTTATTCCCGTTTGTGAAATAGCGTCACAATAGTCCGAAAAGGTTTCCATGTGTTGATGAGGATCTTCGGTTGGTAACCCGCTAAATTGACTTCTCTCGACCAATTGGATAAATTACGTTTTCGCCACAAAATTCCCGGTATATGCCTCCGGTAAAGTGGATGGACCCGGCAAAACGTCTTCCGTAAAGGTTGAGTGAGAAGAGAACTTAGGCATGATTGGATATAAGGGAGAGGATGGTGGCGTAGAGAGTGTTGATGTAGAAGAGGAGGGGGAACTAGGAGAAGAATCACCGAAGGGATTGATGAAGGTCCCTCCGGCCGTCTCTCGAGGTGAAATGCTCAAGTCGGCTCCTTGGGCTTGCCCTTGATGAGTGGTGCTTGCACTTGGTTGAGAGATCCTAACCCGATTAATCGTCTGTTGGCGAAAGGCTCGAAAGAGTCTCTCCGGCTCTGGATTAAAGAGATAGAAGTCGCCTCCCCTCCTAGGCATACACTACACACTAGAACAAACGTAAGAACACCTAGTGCTTTATGGGCACTAGGCAACGACAACAGCAAACACAGCTAGAGACAAAGAGAAAAAGAGGAAATAACACCAAGGAAAGAAGAAAAATCTAGAGAATATTCACAAGAGAAGATGGGAGAGCACAAAGAGGGGTAACTAAGTCTAGAAATAAGCAAACTAAGTCTAAACAATGCACCGTCCCCGGCAACGGCGCCAAATTGATGGTAGGGATTCGTCACGTCCCTAGCCGATCAATATAACACCGACTAACCTAGTGAGTAGCTAGGGTAAGTCGGGATCGATTCCACAAGGACGGTATATCAAAGCTTAGACTATGTCGGCTTACAAACGAGACTATGCTACCAAAAACGACACAAAAAAAGCGATAAAAGGAAAACTAATGATGGAGAAGAGGTAAGACTAAACTAATGATCAAACTAACAAATAAACTAAAAGAATGATGGCTAACTAGGAATATTAACACAAATATGGAAAGAAGTGGGGTAGGTCGGGTTCATAGAGGTAGAAGGGTAATTGGGGTGAGCAAGGGTAAAGGTGTCTCCTAATCGCTAGGGTCGGTCCGGGCTCTCGCAACTTAGACCGATGTCAAGGTGGGTCCGGGCTCTCGCATCTTAGACCCTAGTCGGCACTCTCGTGACTATGACTATTCTCAACATTTCCACAAAATAAGCAATCAATGAGAAGATGAACACAAGCATGGGAAGCATGGCCACTACAACTCACACAAGCATATCAACAAACACATAGTGTGCCCACAATGTGACTAGCAACAAAGATACAACCTTTTCCCCTTAATCAACCCTAATCATCCATAATCTACCCCTAATCCCCCTACTAACCCCACAAGAAGACTACTCACTCATTATCAATGAGGAACTAACAATCACAAGAGAAAACAAACTCATAAACCAAACATCCGTTATGAACAATGAGAACAATGATAAGAACAATGTAAAAAGATTGAAACTAGAATGAATAAACAAGGATTAGAGTAGAGAAGATTATACCAACAATACTATGATGAAAAAGATGAAAACTTGCATTAATGAGAAACCCAAATACAATCCCAAGGTTGTCAAGCTTGGAACTATCTTCAAGAATCCTCTTAATACAAGAACTAATTACAATGATTAACTAATAATCAACTAAGATTAAGGGAAGATTAAAGCTAATGAGTGAGAGTAAATCTAGGGTTTTGGAGGCTTAAACTAATGTAGGGTAAGATAAGATGTCTTAAAATTACAAGAAGGGAGTATATATATGGGTACAAGAATGAAGGAGAAGAAAGAAAAAGAGTCGTGCAGCAGCATCACGGTCCCGACTGGGACGGATCATCCCGATCGGGACGGCTCTGTCATCCCGATCAGGACGGGTTGGTCCCGACCGAGATGGGCTCACAGCAGCCATCCTAATGTAGCACCCCATCCTGAACGGGATGAGGCCATCCCGAACGGGATGGGCCTTGTATGCCTTCCTTAAACGCTCCTTGGTCCTTCCTTGCCTCTCATGGGCTTCCCACCAATTCTCGGGACTCGGGATCGGGTCTCGGAGGCTCGGGATTGGGCCCCAAGGTCTCGGGGTTGATTCCAAGGCCTCGAGTCATCCTTCCTTTATCTCATTGGCTCCAAAATGTGTATGTATTGAGTCGGAATCGCTCCAACTCTTCCAAATTGGTCTCGGGAACCTGAAACGAACTAGAGGAAGCATAAGAAGCCCATGAATCGCTCCAAAGGAGCGATTCCACAAGGAAAAAGGGACCAAAACACAACAAATAGGCACTACAAACTACACTTATCAGCTTTGGCGCGAGAGCGCAAACCGACCTTAGTAATTGAGTGACACCTACACCCTTGACCTCCCAATCATCCTACTACACTTATGAACCCGACCTAATCCTACTCCCTTTTATATTTGATTTATCCACCTCTTTAGCCATCTTTTCTAGTTTGTTAGTATCTTAAATCTTTAGTTGTTTCGATTAGTTTATGTCATACATAGTACATTGTTAGCCCACTTTCATTACCTTCATCCATCATAGTTTGTCAATTCTCTTCATCTTTGTGTTGTTTTGGTAGCCTAGTCTCGTTTTTAGGTCGACCTAGTCTAGACATTACATAACCGTCTCCGTGGACACGACCCGACTTACCCTAGCTACCCGTTAGGTATAGTTGGTTATTACTTGACGGTGGGGGACGCAGCAAAACCCTACCATCAATTGGATGACTAGTGGGTGATGCTATCAAGAGATTGAAGGGCTAGAAGACTCATCCCGACCGGGAAGGATACAATCCCGATCGGGATGAGTGCTGAAAAGTGGGTTCACTGATGTGCCATCCCGACCGGGATCAAGTTCGTCCCGGCCGGGAAGGAACCGTCCCGACCGGGAAGAAGTCCATCTCAATCGGGATGGTACCCAGCTCCCCCTTTTGCCTCTTCTTCGACATTTGAGCCCACCCAACCACATTGTACCCCCTCCCAACCTCCCTACCTACCCTTGCAACTATCTATGACCCATATACTTCATATATACACCTTCACTTCATCTTCTCTTCACTACACACCGTGTTTCACATCAAATCCTACCCTCATTTTACCAGCGAGCCTAGTACTTCAACCATGCGACCATATTGAGAATGAAGAGGAATAACAATGATGAGGACAAGTAATGTGCCGATATCGAACATTGAGACGATGGAGTGAGTGAGTTACTAACCGATTGGTACGACAACTATCCTTTCTTTTCCGTCTTTTATTACTTGTCTCCCTTTGTTTGTTCCCTTCCACTTTTTGTGTCATGGTGGCCCTCGGGCCCTTGGGGGTAATTGCTCCCGATTCTCGATGACGTGACTACATCGAGAGTCCTTTGAAAAATCCATGTTTGCAAGTCTTTTCACTCTTTCCTTAATTTTATTTCTTCTTTTGGTAGAATTTGGTCGGATTTAGGCGGAATCCGTGCTAGGTGACTTGATTACACCTAGCTCTCCCCTCCCATTTCCTTTTATTTTCTTCTTTTTATTTCTTCCCCCATCCATATCTTTTATCGTCTCTGAAAGGTTCATAACCCTCTAATTAGACTCCTCTAATTAGTTACTAAATTACTTGTTAATTTAGTATATAAAGATCTAGTTACATGCATGAGATAAAAAATGACAAAGCAAGATACAAGAAGAAATTTCCTTACATAAACAAATAGGAAATAATGGGCACAATAAGAAAACTTCTTTTCTTATTGTTCTTGAGCTTATATTAGCATGGATGATCCTCCAAAACTTGAATCTCCAAAGTAGAAGATCTCCTTCTAGTTGCACCAAGATTCAACCCAAACTTCACTATTATTATTAACTAGATAATAGTAGTGATGAACCTATACTAATATTATTAATATTACTACTTTAGTAATAAGGATGAATATTAGTATATGAGAGTATTTTTGGAGAAGAGGAAAAGCATTCACTAATTCAAGGATAGATCTCAAAAGAGAACAAAATTTTCCCTTATATGAACCCCAAAACCGGCCACCCCCACCCTAGGGAAGACCAAATTGCTTTATTTTATTTGCATGCTTAAAGGTCTAGGGTCTAGGGTAACTATGACTATTATTCATGCATGCACATAAATAAGAACAACCATCATTGCCCTTATTTTTCTAGTGTGCTATGTACATGTAAATAAAATGAGTCCATTTTATTTTTGTCATTTGTCTTACAAGTGCTTATGTGTGACATGATCAATTATCTTATATAATTGATCACATCAAATAAATAATATACCCTTAACTCTTTAAGTAGTACATTACTATTATATCTATATATAATAGGTCCCATAATAATAATAATAATCATTTAGCTAAATTTACAACTCCTTGTAAATATTAATAGCTAATCACCACTACCCAAAAAGGCATACAAAACCTCAACTAATTTTAGTAATTAACTATTAAATACTAAATTAGGTCTTATTTAATCGTATTAAAATAAGACGTAAAATTTTTTCAGTCAATTATCGTATAATAGACTAATAAACTTAATCAGACTGAGTTCTAAACTCTATCTGCAATAAATAACTCTCGTTACCAAGCATATATCAAATATATACGCAAGGAACTAATTAACTGTAACAAATACAAGAAATTAGTTTTCTATTTGGGTCTCATCCTATAGGTGTGACCGAAAGGGATCAGCTGATCACCGCCGTCATACGACAATAACGTCAAACTCTAGTCAGCTGAGCCTTACCGATTTACGTTAATCAACTGACGTGGAGTATCAATGTACTAATTATCCCAAGTATATTCCGTCCATGAGATTTAATATATCAATGCACTATTGTGGAGGACACTTGCTCCAACAATCTCCCACTTGTCCGATACAAGTTGTGCATGTAGCCACTATATTGCAGAGGACTCCTACTCCATCAATATCTCCCACTTGTCTACACAAGTTGTGTGCTACCGATTCTCTTGTCTCTTTGATGTCACATCCTCCCACTCATCACAAGGTGTCTTTCAGGTTGCACTTGTGATTTAATTATAATTAGAGTGGTTTTCTCGATCTGGAGAATAACTGTCTGACCGGAAAATCTACTATAGATCTATTTCTGAGCATGGCCACACATTTCCAGTTACTTCTCCTCGAGTGGCCCAAGGATGTTTGTACCCAACGTGGGTGGACAATTCCTGTTGACCCATCTTATAGTGTATAATGCAGATCACCATGACCTAGAAGATGTTCATCAGCCTCCTTTCACGGTACGACCTAGGACACCAACCAAAGCCAATCGAAAACTGCACTGACTCAGATAAATGGTCGTCAGTCTAAAGAATCGACTCATAGGAATAAAATAGAAATCCCCGCCACGACCAGGCCTCAACTATTTTTGATAAGGGACTCTATTGTGGTCACTGCCCGGCAGAGTGACAATCAGTCTGCCTATGTAAATGACCAGTCATCTCCATGACCCCATGGTCTTGAACTAACCATCGATCAACTTACAATCTTGTCACTCCGAGTCGTCACCTCATTAAGTGAGAAGGGGCAAAAATACTATGTTCAAATGTTCACTTGAATAGGGTTCAAGATTGTCTCACAATCCATTCGAATGAATAAAGTATAAGTTTTAGTCAAACTAAATAAAAGAGTTCATATTGAAACTCGAACAATGAATGCTATTATCAGAAATGTAAAAATTGCTACAATATCCAATTATTACATCTTAGATAACTTAAAGAAAATCTGGGACTTTTCTCAATCCCATTGCAACAACATGACCATCATGTTTAACCTTTGAAAGAGGCTTGGTTAAAGGATAAGCGATGTTCTCGTCTGTCCCAACCATACATATATCGATTTCCTTCCTTTCCTCGAGATCTCTTATCACGTGGTATTTCCTAAGTACATGTCTAGACTTATTGCTAGACTTGGGCTCTTTTGCTTGAAAAATGGCCCCGCTGTTATCACAATATATGGTGATAGGATCTTTGACGGAGTGGACTACTCCTAGTCCTTCCAAAAACTGACGAATCCAAACAGCTTCTTTTGCAGCTTCCGAAGCCGCGATGTACTCAGCTTCTGTTGTAGAATCCGCGGTGACACTTTGCTTGGAGCTCTTCCAACTAATGGCTCCTCTATTCAACATATAAACATAGCCAGATTGGGATTTCAAATAATCTCGATCGGATTGGAAACTGGCATCCGTGTAACCTCTTACACGTAATTCATTATCCCCTCCAAACACTAAGAATGAATCCTTAGTCCTTCGCAAGTACTTAAGGATGTTCTTTACGGCTGTCCAGTGACTTTCACCTGGATTGGCTTGATAACGACTCGTCATGCTCAAAGCATACGAAACATCGGGACGAGTGCACGTCATGGCATACATGATTGATCCAACAGCGGAAGAATATGGGATCAACTTCATGCGTTCAATCTCTTCGGGTGTGGTAGGACACTGTGACTTGCACAAAATGGTACCTTGACTCATGGGAAGAAAGCCTCTCTTAGAGTCTTTTATTTTGAATCTATCAAGAATCTTATCTATATAAGCTTCTTGACTTAATACCAACATCCTTTTGGACCTATCTTTATGGATCCGAATACCCAAAATGCATTGTGCATTTCCCAAATCTTTCATTTGGAAGTGTTTTCCTAGCCACTCCTTTACGGAAGCAAGCATCAGAACGTCATTCCCGATAAGAAGTATGTCATCCACATACAAGACAAGAAAGGTTACCTTACTTCCACTAAACTTCATGTACAAACAAGGTTCTTCGACACTTCGAACAAAACCATACTGTTTGATAACATGATCAAAGCGATGATTCCAACTTCTGGACGCTTGCTTAAGACCATAAATGGATCTCTTAAGCTTGCATACCTTCCTAGGATTAGATGTATCTACAAAACCTTCTGGTTGTGTCATATACACTTCCTCTTCTAGAATCCCATTCAAGAAGGCGGTTTTGACATCCATTTGCCAAATCTCATAATCATGAAATGCGGCAATCGCTAAGATAATCCTTATGGAGCAAAGCATTGCTACTGGAGCAAAGGTTTCGTCATAGTGAAGACCATGAACCTGAGTAAAACCCTTTGCCACGAATCTGGCTTTGTAGACATCTTTATGTCCATCTATGCCATTCTTGATCTTAAAGATCCACTTACACTGAAGAGGTCTCACCTTTTCAGGTAAATCAACCAAATCCCATACTTGGTTTTCGTGCATAGAGTCCATTTCGGATCGCATGGCTTCAAGCCATTGCATGGAATCACGACTAGATATGGCCGCCTTGTAGGTTGTAGGTTCGTCACTTTCGCAAAGTACCATATCTAACGCATCTTCCTCGACAATAGAAAGGTATCGATCAGGAGGATGACTAATCCTCGTGGATTTCCTAGGTTCAAAGGGAACAAGAACCGTGTCCGAGGAGGAGGGAACGCTTTCCTCCACTTCATTTTCGGTTTGTGGCTCTTGGACTTCATCAAGTTCAAATTTTCTCCCACTCTGTCTTCTAGAAATGAAGTCATTTTCTAGAAAGACGGCGTCACGTGCCACAAAAACTTTGTTTTCGTGACGATTGTAGAAGTAATAACCTTATGTTTTCTTTGGATACCCTACAAACAGACATTTGTCGGATCTTGGTGCGAGTTTGTTGTCAGACTTGTTCTGAACATATGCCTCACAACCCCATATTCTCATAAACGACAAATAAGGAACCCTTCCCTTCTATATCTCATATGGTGTCTTATTGGCTGCTTTAGTCGGGCTTCGATTTAGTGAAAATATTGCGGACAAAATAGCAAAACCCCAAAAAGAATCAGGAAGCTCAGTGAGACTCATCATGGACCGAACCATATCTAATAAAGTTCGGTTTCTCCTTTCGGCCACACCATTCAATTGTGGTGTGCCAGGAGGAGTCCATTGTGATACTATGCCACAATCTTTTAGGTGTGAATCAAATTCATTATTTAGGTATTCACCACCATGATCGGATCGTAGTACTTTAATCTTTTTATCCAATTGGTTTTCTACTTCACTTTGAAACTCTTTGAACTTTTCAAAAGCATCGCTCTTGTGCCTCATTAAGTAGACATACCCATATGTACTTAAGTCATCGGTTAAGTGATGAAGTAGTTGTAACCACCCCTAGCGGTGATAGTCATTGGGCCACACACATCGGTATGTATAAGGCCCAATACCTCACTTGCTCGTGTTTCTTTACTTGAGAAAGGAGCACGAGTCATCTTGCCTAATAGGCAAGACTCGCATACACCATAAGATTCGTAATCAAATGGTTTGAGAAGTTTCGTTGAAACAAGCCTCTTTATGCGTCGTTCGTTTATATGTCCTAAACGACAATGCCAAAGGTAGGATTGATTAGGTTCACCCGTTTTGAGCTTCTTGTTTTCTACATGATATACATCATTAACATTATCTAGAACATAAATACCTCCGATAGACGTAGCTTTACCATAAACCATGTCATTAATTGAAAAAGTACAACAATTGTCCTTAATCACAAAGGAAAAACCTTCCATATCAAGTAAGAAAATGGAGATAATGTTCTTAGTTAAAGTTGGTACGAAATAACAATTATTCAAATACAACTCAAAACCACTAGCTAGAGTGAGTACATAAGTGCCTACGGATATAACGGCTACTCTAGCTCCATTTCCAATGCATAGGTCCACATCACCCTTGGCTAGTGCTCGCACGTCCCTCAGCCCCTGTAAATGATTACAAAGATGAGAACCACATCCGGTATCTAATACCCAAGTGGAAGTGCAAGTATAGTTAATGTCTATCATATAGAGAGAAGTGAGGACAATACCTGACGGAGTCTCACTCTCGTCTTTCCTGTTCTTCAAATCCTTCAAATATTTGGGACAATTGCGCTTCCAATGTCCCTTGCCATTACAATAATAGCAATCGGCGTCGGCATGTTTGTTAACCTTAGCCTTAGGTTTGCTATTCACAATAGCTTTCCCTTTGTTCTTGTCTTTACCTTGTCTCTTGAATTGGGTCTTACCCTTGTTTTTACCCTTTTGAACCCCAAGGATGAGACTCTTCATTTTCATGGAGTGATGAACGTAGTTCATATGTATATTTATTCTCATTTTATTCTCCGTTTTTCACCGATTTCACATGCCTTAAGAATAATTTAGTAGCCTTTTATCCGTAGTTTGTTATGTTGGGTATATGGTTTATGTTTTGACAGGAAACATAGCAAAAGACGGAGTTAAGAGCTACAAATGAAGATAACACGAAGAACAAGGCAGTAAGGAGGACAACGAAGGCCGAACCGGTTGGTATGATACCGAACCGGTCGGTTTGATACTGTACCGAGCGGTTTGAATTCGAACCGATCGGTTCGTTTCCGTACCGCTCGGTTTGTTTGTGAACCGAGCGGTTCGCGACTCGTCCAAGTGACTTTCCTAAATTTTCTGAAGAATCCGTACTCTGCCTTAATTAGAATCCTACGGAATTATTTTATTAAATTATATTCTATTTCCTAATTAGACCCTTTGTAATAAGTATAAATACCCTTCTTAGGGCTAGGTTAAGGGCACCTTTTATTCATTCAAAAACTTTAGTTTAGTTTCATTATTAGCATCGGAATTTTGCAAGCTTGTAGCGGTACTTTTTAGCTTTCAATTATTATTTAATCTTTCAGTTCTTAATAATCGGTATTTTTCCCTTTTCCCTTATTTTCATATTGATTTCGATTATGCTTAATTCTTTTGTTGTTCCATCTTTCGTCATGAGTAGCTAATTTATTCATCTAGGGTTGAAGGGGATCTATGTTAATTGAATTGGGGATGTTAGTTTAATTAATTATTTGATTGATCATTCATATGTTATTGCCTTACTACTTGTTTTGTATTGTCGTTCGATTAGTTTGAGACATTGAACTAGTTGAATGTCTAGGAACCCGAACCTAAGATCGAAAGCCTGGTAAGGGTAGACTTACAAGTAAGTGGGTAGGATAATCTGGTAAGTTGCGAGAGCCCGTCAGAATCTATCCTAAGGTTGACATAAGATCCGAAAGGCCGTGTCTTTGCCCTGAATAACTGTGATTGATTAATTGAATAATTAAATAACTTTACCCAATTTAATTACATAGTGAACCGTAAGACCCTAGATTCTTTTAATATTGTTAGAACCTCGATTAATTTACATTATTGCTTTAGTTTAGATAAAATTCAAATTAAAAAAACCGGAATTAGAATAGTTTAGAATCGACTTATAGATAATTAGCGGTAATCGTCCGTCTCTCTGTGGATTCGACCCTTACTCACTACTAGCTACTTGTTAGTTGTTCGTTAGGATTATTTTGATATAGGTGATACGACTTTACCCTTATCAATTTTGGCGCCGTTGCCGGGGAGACGGTTTTGTTTTATTGCTTTTTATTTGTCTTAGATTCTAGATTATTTCTCTTTATCTCAGGGAATCCACAAATTCCTTGAGACAGTCTCTCACTTCTTTATTGTAGTTTCTTGCCTATGCCCAGGTGTTCCCGTTCAGAATTATATCCGTTTGATCCTGAACCAGAGAAGACCCTCCGTAAGCGACGAAATTTCTTTAGGTTGCGTTTGGATACTCGGAATTGATTTGAATATCAAGAATTCAATTCCTGTATTTGAATTTCTAGAATTCAAATCTAAATCCAAATCCAAAATGGTGTTTGGATACCCTTGGATTTGGATTTGGATTTCGGGCGGGTGAAGTCGGGTCAAGGTCACCAATTTTTATTTTTTAAAATTTTTCATTAAAAAAATATAAATGTTCAAATACGAGAAAAATAAATAAAGAAAAACAAATATTACGACAAGATTATGCGAAAAAACAAGCAAACGACAAGGGACGGATTTGAAATGACTACCATATACTAGGGATTTGAGAAAACCAAATTTGAACTAGGTTGGATTTGATCAAAATTTCAAATCTAAATCCCAGGGTTTCCAAACGCACGAAATATTTCAAATCCGGAATTCAAATCCAAATTCAAGTTCCCAAACATGCCATTAAGGAAATCACAGAAACATCGGATCTTTCAATTTTGGAAGATCTACACCAGGAGTTCATCGCGGAATATCAGTCCTTAGAAGAGGACACTCCCGCTCTCGATACTTCACCACCTCTCCGTCTACTACCACCCCCGCCAGTCAAGATGCCTAAACTCGCCAGTCACTCCGAGCCAGAGCAGGCTGCCCTTCCAAAGTTGGTCAAACGTCCAACTGCTACTAATGGCGTCTTTGAGATCCGTCCCGCTTTCATTACCTTGGTCGAGAAGAATCAGTTTGGAGGCGATGCTAGGGAAGATCCCGCTAAACATATGAGAATTTTTACTGACTATTGCTCTACTATTCCCCTTCCTGCAGGAGTTACACAGGAGCAAGTCATGGAAATGCTTTTTATGTTCTCTCTACGTGATGCGACCAGGGAATGGATCACTGATCTCGACAAAGTCTCAGCTGGAATCAATGAATGGAATTCTCTTGCATTGGCTTTCTACAAACATTATTATCCGCCCGAGAAGACGAATATGCTACGAAGTCAGATTACAAATTTTCGTCAAACACCTCATGAGAATATTCATGAGGCATGGGAAAGGTTCAAGAAACTAGTCAAAGAATGTCCTCATCATGGGTTTGAAGAATGGTTCCTTTGCAATCAGTTCTATAATGGCTTATACGACGATTGTCGTAATACTCTTGATTCGGCTTGCAACGGGAGGTTCCAGTCTAATGTTGATGATGATAAGGCGTGGCATACTATTGAGGATATGGCATCCCACCATGCACGATGGGGAAATCCACGCGGTAATACCCGAGGTAATGGTAACGATACTGACTCTGCAATCGCTAATCAATTAGCTGTTTTGACTAAGCGATTCGATTCCTATGAGGCATCTAATTCAGATAAAGGAATGCATCGAGTGCATGCTATGACCCAGGAAATAGTTTGTGATGATTGTGGCGTACCTGGACATCACGCTCACGAATGCATGGGAACACAAGAACAAGTCAATGCTTATCAATCGTTCCAACGGAATCAGAATTTGCCTTACATGAATCAACCTGGCTATAACCGTGCTCTATTATCTTATGCAAGTCACAATGTGTTGAATCCTACAACACCTCCACCCCGCAATCCACCATATGTGCCTCCTCACGGTCGAATTCAGGGAAATCAACAGAATCCAAGACCTCAAGGCCAAAACATAATTCAGAACAATCAACAACAGTTTCCACCACTTCCCTTTGCATTAGAGGATCAACCACACCAACACTCTGTTGAAATAGCCGAGCTAAGGAACATGATGATGAACATGATGACCCAATTTCAGACAGGTCATAAGATGCTCGAGAAACAAGTTACTCAGATAGCTAATTCTCAAGCTACACGTCAGCCAGGAACTTTGCCGCCTCGAGGGAATCCACCTCAAGGTAATGAACATATCAATGCTATTACCCTAAGGAGTGGAACTGCCTAGATGGTCCGAAGATGCCAGAACCGGAAGACGAGGTTAGGAAGGAAATACCGGATGAAGTCGAGAAAGAAGCAGGAGACGACAAGCAAACCGGTCGGGATAAAGACGAACCGACCGGTACAAATTCGAACCGATCGGTTCGAAATCATACCGAACGGGATAAAGACGAACCGACCGGTTCGCAATCAAACCGATCGGTTCGTCCATCGGAGCAGCTCAATTCTTCTACAGCCAAACACGTGAAGCTCCCATTCCCAGGTCGTCAACGCAACAGCAAGATCGACGGTCAATTCAGTAAGTTTATGGACATTGTGAAAAATCTTCAGGTAACCATTCCATTTACTGATTTAATTACACAAGTACCTGCATATGCTAAATTTATGAAAGACATACTTACTAGGAAGCGTTCTTTTAATGAGGTTGAAACGATTGGTTTTACGGGAGAGTGCAGTGCACTCCTTCAAAATAGATCACCTCCAAAACTTAAGGATCCTGGTAGTTTTTCTATCCCATGCACTATAGGTACTCATGTTGTGGATAATGCATTGTGTGATCTTGGGGCTAGTGTTAGTGTTATGCCTTATTCTATTTGTGAGAAGTTAGATATGGGAGGGTTGAAGTGTACAAGTATCACACTTCAAATGGCTGATCGATCAGTCCGTAGACCTCTAGGTGTCTTAGAAGACGTCCCGGTTAAGGTAGGGAAGTTCTTTTTTCCTGTCGACTTTGTTGTCTTAGACATAGCTGAGGATACACACATCCCTATCATTCTAGGTCGTCCATTCCTTCACACCGCGGGCGCGATTATTGATGTCAAAAATGGTAGTTTGACACTTGAGGTCGGGGAAGATAAAGTCACATTTAATCTAAATAAAGCTTTAAAAGCCCCTATAACTGATGAGTCATGCTACTGTTCAGACACCTTTGATTCAGTTGATGACATTATTGAGTCTACTTTGCTCGGATCCTTGACAAAGGATCCCTTGGAGTTACTAATGTGTGAATCACGTTATACAGGTGACGGAGTAATTTGGATGGCTGAGGTAGATGAGATAGAAGCACTTTTATGTGCAGGAGATCCAAAGGAAGCTGAGACGGTCAAAACCGTCAACCTTGATTTGTCTTATTCTTGTTCAGTCGAGGTACAGAAACCTGAACTTAAACCATTACCCACGAATCTCAGGTATGCTTTTCTCGATGAGGGTGAGCTAAACCCGGTTTTAGTAAGTAATTCTTTGACTGAGTCTCAGTTGACTGATTTATTAACTATTTTGAGAAAACATAAGAAGGCATTGGGGTATAGTTTAAGTGATTTAAAAGGTATTTCTCCTGATTTTTGCATGCATCGCATTCATCTTGAAGACGGTTATAGACCGTCTATCCAGGGTCAGCATCGACTAAACCTGAATATGCAGGAAGTTGTTAAAACAGAAGTTATGAAACTTCTAGATGCCGGTATTATATATGCTATATCCGACTCTAATTGGGTCAGTCCGGTTCAAGTGGTACCTAAGAAAGGAGGCACCACGGTAGTAAAGAATGATAGGAATGAACTAATTCCTACTGGGATTGTTACAGGATGGCGCATGTGCATTGATTATAGGAAATTAAATGTCGCCACTAAAAAAGACCATTACCCACTTCCATTCATAGATCAAATGTTAGAGAGATTAGCTCGTCATAAGTATTTTTGTTATCTAGATGGCTACTCAGGTTTTTTTCAGATCCCCATTCATCCCGAGGACCAAGAAAAAACCACCTTTACTTGTCCTTATGGTACCTTCGCTTATCGTAGGATGCCCTTCAGATTATGTAACGCCCCGGCCACTTTTCAGAGATGCATGATTAGTATTTTCTCTAATTTCATTGAATCAATTATGGAAGTATTTATGGACGATTTCAGTGTGTATGGTTCTGACTTTGATTCTTGTCTGCTGAATTTGTCTAAAGTTTTAGGTCGCTGTGAGGAAGTTGACTTGGTACTTAATTGGGAAAAGTGTCACTTCATGGTCAACGAGGGAGTAGTGCTTGGTCATTTAGTTTCTGATAAGGGAATTCAAGTAGACCGGGCAAAAATTCAAGTGATAGAGCAATTGCCTCCTCCTACTAATGTTAAGGGGGTTAGAAGCTTCCTTGGTCATGCGGGATTTTATTGCCGCTTTATCAAGGACTTCTCTAAAATTGCTAAACCACTTACCCAACTCCTTCTTAAAGATGCCTCCTTTTGCTTTATTGATGCTTGTCGTGAATCTTTTGACATGATTAAGGAGGCATTAATCTCAGCACCCATTATTCGATCGCCGGATTGGAATCTACCTTTCGAGATTATGTGTGATGCAAGCGACTATGCCGTAGGAGCAGTTTTGGGTCAGAGAAAAGATAAAGTTTTACACGCTATTTACTATGCTAGTAAGACTTTAGATGAAGCTCAGGTCAATTACGCGACAAAGGAAAAGGAGTTATTAGCCATCATATATGCCCTCGATAAATTCCGAACTTATCTCATAGGTTCTAAGGTGATTGTTTATACCGATCATGCCGCATTGAAATACCTCTTAGCAAAGAAGGAAGCAAAGCACAGATTAATTCGTTGGATCTTACTACTTCAAGAATTTGATCTAGAGATTCGGGATAAGAAGGGAGCCGAGAATGTTGTAGCTGATCATCTATCACGACTTAGATTCAACGAAGACGGACTGATCCTACCAATTGATGATTCATTTCCCGACGATTCCTTACTTGCGATCACCCTTGCTGAGTTAACTACCAACGAGCCATGGTATGCTGATTTTGCTAACTTTTTGGTTGGTGGTTATTTTTCTCCTAATTGTACTTATCAACAAAAGAAGAAATTCTTATCCGATGTGAGGAGGTATTATTGGGATGATCCTTACCTATTTCGAGAATGTGCGGATGGAATCTTTCGGAAGTGCGTACCCGATTGGGAAGTTAGGGGTGTCTTGGAAGGTTGTCATTCTTCTCCCTATGGTGGTCATCATGGTCCGTCTCGCACCGTTGCTAAGATTTTACAATCCGGATTTTATTGGCTGACTTTATTCAAAGATGCACAAAACTTTGTCCTTGCTTGTGATGCATGCCAACGATCCGGAAATATTTCTAGACGACATGAGATGCCACAAACTGGTATATTATAGGTCGAGATTTCGACGTGTGGGGAATCAATTATCAAGGTCCGTTTCCTTCCTCTTTTGGCAACCGGTATATTCTAGTTGCAGTAGATTATGTGTCCAAATGGGTCGAGGCGGTAGCTTGTCCTACAAACGATGCTAAAGTAGTTATAAATCTCTTTAAGAAAATAATTTTTCCTAGGTTCGGGGTTCCTCGAGCCATTATTAGTGATGGAGGTTCACACTTCCACGAAAAGAGATTAGAAACTTTGCTACGTAAATATGGTGTTATGCAACGTACCGGATTGGCTTATCATCCTCAAACAAGCGGTCAAGTGGAAGTATCTAATCGAGAAATTAAATCAATTCTCGAAAAGGTGGTTTCTAAATCAAGAAAGGATTGGAGTGCCAAGCTAGACGATGCATTATGGGCCTATCGCACCGCTTACAAGACACCCATCGGTACATCTCTCTAACGGTTAGTCTATGGTAAGGCATGTCATCTTCCCATCGAGTTAGAATATAAAGCTTTTTGGGCAGTAAAGGAGCTTAATTTTGACCCGACTCTGAGTGGGGAGAAGCGGTTGCTCCAGTTAAATGAATTGGACGAATTTCGTCTAAGTGCTTACAAGAGTTCCCGAGTTTATAAGGAACGCACGAAGAAGTGGCATGATAAATGTATTCTCCCAAAGCAATTTAAGGAGGGTGACAAAGTTTTGCTACATAATTCTCGCCTTCGCATATTCCCGGGTAAGCTAAGATCTAGATGGTCCGGTCCCTACACCGTCACCAATGTTAGAAAATCTGGAGCAATCGAAGTGCAGAATGAATCGGGAGAAGTCTTTATGGCCAATGGACACCGATTAAAGCTATATCATGAAGATGCAGTTGTAGGTAACATCGACGTGATTTACCTACAATCTCCTTCCTCTTGAGGTAATTTCGGTCGAGCGGGACCGTAAAAACCAGCGCTTCTCGGGAGGCAACCCGTGTGTATAACCTCTGTAATTTCCCTTTTTCTGTCGTGTGTTAGATTTTTTTTTTTTAATTTTGAGTGAAAGTAAGGGAGGGTACTGATGTACATTGTGAGATAAAAATATGCAGGTACGGCAGGTGAACCGCTCGGTACAGAATCAAACCGAGCGGTACAGAGATGAACCGATCGGTACAGAATCGAACCGGTCGGTACAGAATCAAACCAAGCGGTTCGGAAGCGAACCGATCGGTTCGCTTGGCGGGTCCTTTTTCTGGATTTATTTATACACCTCTACCCCTCTACTCACCCCCCATTCCCTCATTTCACTCTCTCTCACTAAACCCTTCCCATCCCTCTCTACAACAAAACCCCCATAAAACACCTCCATCATCCTAAAAACCATCTTCCACCTTACCTTCACCCATCACCTCGACCACACTTTTTCATCTACAACCATGGTGTTCGGAAGGAAAAGGCGAAACGTCAACCGCCGGTCAGATTCTCCACCAGAATCATCACATGCAACGGAATCATTGGAGGCTCCGCCGTCACCACCAGAATTCCCACCAGTAACCGGGTATGAGCATATTATTTTTGGATCGGAAAGGCAGCGCGAACTCTTCCTTGTTATGGCTTCCAAACCGGTAACACATACTCGATTTCTTAGCCATGCTTTATTATGTCGCTGTGGTCTCGAGGAGTCTATGGAGCAATTTTTTGATGGCACTGGTATAGGTGGTCTTTTTAATATGAATTTACCCACTTATAAAGACTTAACCCTAGAATTCTTTAGCAGTTTTCAATACACTGATTCTACTGCTACAATGACATTTAGATTGATGAATCAAAATCATACCATTCCTATCCGACTATTTAGGGATGCCTTTGGCTTGGATTCTGGTGATGTTTTGAGTGCTCCCGATTCTTTTGATCATCAGTTACTTTGGGACTGTCTTACAGGTCAAGTTTTACCACCCCGTTTTAAGCGTGTTCCTTGTCAGGCCATTCAACACCCTGTTATTCGTATTTGGCAAAGATTTGTTTCTGGGTCGATATTTGGTCGTTTCGAGCATGGTGCTGTGACTAAAACTGAAATTGAGATGATCGGGATGGCCCTTAATGTTCAATCCCAACCCTTATTTGATCTAGATATTTATGCACTAATCATGAAACATTTTGGTTTGATAGTTACTAAAATAGGTCGCTTAATGTCGATTAATGGTGGAGGATTGGTGACTCATCTTGCCCAGAATTTACTACGAGGTACTTTTGATGAGGAGAACCGGGTGCCTATTTCAACGGAA
Source organism: Agrostemma githago (assembly GCA_958450325.1). Lineage (NCBI taxonomy): Eukaryota > Viridiplantae > Streptophyta > Magnoliopsida > Caryophyllales > Caryophyllaceae > Agrostemma > Agrostemma githago. The sequence continues at coordinate 14,795,355 of OY288245.1, read as the reverse complement.
ATTGTATACACTGCAAGTGATTTTCCTGTAGGTTGGTTCTCCGTGAATGCTGACAATAAGTATACTTGGCACTTTGCTCCGGGTCAGTCTCGCACTCTTCCCGATCCTTCTCTACCAGAGCTCTGGCAGCATCCACCGGTCGATGACGGTATCCCACCTCCTGCCGCACCTAGTTATTTACTTACCGTTACCCCCGGAGCTACTCCACAGGGTAACTGAGGGCATTCCACTTTCGAACAAGGTGAAGGTTCAGGTTCTCGTCAAGCTCCTCAGTTTCAGCCACCTCGTCCGCAGGCTCCTTCTCCGCCCTATCAGAGGCCATTTGTCCCACCTACAGGTGCCTACTACCCGCCTCAGCCGGGTTATACGGAGATGCTTCACTTAATGCGGTCGATGTATGTCGACCAACAGCGAGCCTATTTTCCACACCTCAGACAGCTTCAGCAGCAGGGTCAGCTACAGCCGACTGATCACTTACCCTCCTGGTTCGGTCCTGACGGTTCGTTTCAAGGACCTACCGGTCCACCTCCTTTTGGTCAATCCAACTTCGGGGTGCAGTATGACTATGATCACGGTGTTAGCTACTATGGACACGACGATACCTATTCCTGCCATGATGCTTCTTTACATGGAGGTACTACTTTTGCAGATGAGACCCGACATGGTGGACGAGAGTTCGTGGATCTTATGTCTAGTCCGGAGGCAGCTGATGATGATGATTACGACATTGATGGTTATGAGTCTGATTCTTTGTCCCCCGGTTGGTTAGTTGCTGGTTTGGGGGGACTTACTTGCAGTACATATAGTGTCGGTACCTTCTCTTATCTTTTTGTCTTACCTCCATTCTTTGTTATACTTTTTGTCCTAATTCTTGCATATTGGTTCACAATGAGGACATTGTGTGATTTGGTTTGGGGGGATGTTTGGTATATTTTATTTATTTGGTAAAAAAAAAAAAAAACGTTTTGCTTTAATTTTTTTCGTTTTTCGTGTGTTTTAGTAGAGTCGTGTCGGCGATGATGACATTGCGTTTGTCACATGCTTTTCCCTAGTTCTTTTACTCTTCCTTGTGCATGATACTATTTCCCGTTATTTGAGTTTAGTATTTCTTGAATCTTACCGCCAATTATGTTTTGAATGCCAAATGAGTCAATTGGCCTGTTGTCGAGTAAGCTACTTATATTGTGAGACTTAGAGCCTAAACTGATGACATCCATGATCAGTTTCATATAGGTTGAGAGTAGCACTCCTTATGAGACATGTAACATAAAATTGCATAAGCATGACATTCGTCTCTTAAATACCTGTATACATTCAGTTTGTGATTGTGATACATGTAGAAGAGGCAATCCCCTTTCTTTTATCTAATTCCCATGAACTTCACATAGCCATAATTTGATCTGTTTTGACCCGTTTATTAACTACATGCCATATTTGCCTACCCTAGTCAAGTTAGTTGGTTAATTAGACGGAATTATTTTTTGCGGGTGAAATTTGGTACCATGTCGATTGAGAAAGGGAATTGAGAAAAAAATGATGAATATTTTGGAAAGAAAATCAATGAAAAAAAAGAGAAAGAAAGGAGATAGTTGAAAAAAAAAGAAAAGAAAAAAAAAAGTGAAACAAGAAAAGGAATTTGTTTTTGCTATGAGAAGAAAAGAAATTAATTTCTATATTTTCGTAGTTGTTGGTAAAAAGTCGGTTATGAAAAATTGAAAATAAAATGGTGCTTGGTACTACTCATAATTCCTTTGATTAAAGATTGGTTAGGAATGGAATGAGTTTAGTTTGGTTACGGTTGGACTAGCTTGGCTTTTACCTCCACATACCCAAATCGTTTTGCCCCTTCTTACCCGATTACCCTCACTTTATCCATATGTAAGTCCTCGGCATGTGTTTTGGTCCGATTAAATGTATATGTACGGTTGGTAGAGATTGATATCATGTTAGATTGCATGCATGTTCCCGTAAGTCGCAGTTACGTGAGTGTTTTGTCTTTCCAATTTTACATAAACTCACAATATTGCCCTTGATGAGTGCTGAGTGTAAACCGCGAGAAATCTCGACATAGATGGTTATGCAAGATTAAAAGTTTGGCATTTGAATATTAATTGGGTCTTGGTTTTTGGAATTCTTATACTCTTCATCTTCAGCTTTAGAATTTGTTTCTTTAGCTTAGTGTCATTCGCTTATTAGGGTGTTAGATTTGGGATGGTGCGTGTTGACAAAGTTTGCTCTGAGCCATTTTATGTTGTCCAATATGAGTTTGCTTGGGGACAAGCAAAGGTTCGGTTTGGGGGAATTTGATGAACGCAGTTCATATGTATATTTATTCTCATTTTATTCTCCGTTTTTCACCGATTTCACATGCCTTAAGAATAATTTAGTAGCCTTTTATCCGTAGTTTGTTATGTTGGGTATATGGTTTATGTTTTGACAGGAAACATAGCAAAAGACGGAGTTAAGAGCTACAAATGAAGATAACACGAAAAACAAGGCAGTTAGGAGGACAACGAAGGCCGAACCGGTCGGTATGATACCGAACCGGTCGGTATGATACCGAACCGGTCGGTTTGATACTGTACCGAGCGGTTTGATTTCGAACCGATCGGTTCGTTTCCGTACCGCTCGGTTTGTTTGTGAACCGAGCGTTTCGCGACTCGTCCAAGTGACTTTCCTAAATTTTCTGAAGAATCCGTACTCTGCCTTAATTAGAATCCTACGGAATTATTTTATTAAATTATATTCTATTTCCTAATTAGACCCTTTGTAATAAGTATAAATACCCTTCTTAGGGCTAGGTTAAGGGCACCTTTTATTCATTCAAAAACTTTAGTTTAGTTTCATTATTAGCATCGGAATTTTGCAAGCTTGTAGCGGTACTTTTTAGCTTTCAATTATTATTTAATCTTTCAGTTCTTAATAATCGGTATTTTTCCCTTTTCCCTTATTTTCATATTGATTTCGATTATGCTTAATTCTTTTGTTGTTCAATCTTTCGTCATGAGTAGCTAATTTATTCATCTAGGGTTGAAGGGGATCTATGTTAATTGAATTGGGGATGTTAGTTTAATTAATTATTTGATTGATCATTCATATGTTATTGCCTTACTACTTGTTTTGTATTGTCGTTCGATTAGTTTGAGACATTGAACTAGTTGAATGTCTAGTAACCCGAACCTAAGATCGAAAGCTTGGTAAGGATAGACTTACAAGTAAGTGGGTAGGATAATCTGGTAAGTTGCAAGAGCCCGTCAGAATCTATCCTAAGGTTGACATAAGATCCGAAAGGCCGTGTCTTTGCCCTGAATAACTGTGATTGATTAATTGAATAATTAATTAACTTTACCCAATTTAATTACATAGTGAACCGTAAGACCCTAGATCCTTTTAATATTGTTAGAACCTCGATTAATTTACATTATTGCTTTAGTTTAGATAAAATTCAAATCAAACAAACCGGAATTAGAATAGTTTAGAATCGACTTATAGATAATTAGCGGTAATCGTCCGTCTCTCTGTGGATTCGACCCTTACTCACTACTAGCTACCTGTTAGTTGTTCGTTAGGATTATTTTGATATAGGTGATACGACTTTACCCTTATCATGGAGAGCATGTCTCTCTTCTCACTCCCACTAGCCTCCATGTCCTTCTCCGCTTGGTTGAGGAGTGCATGAAGCTCTTGGAAACTCTTGTCCATGCCATGCATATTATAGTTCACCCTAATTTGGGAGAACTTGGAGGGGAGTGAGTGAAGAATGCGACCTATCGCAAGCTTCTTGGGAATGCTACACCCTAGACGCTCTAAAGTGTCAATATGCTCAATCATCTTGAGCACATGGGGTCCAACTTTTTGACCCTTTTCTAGCTTACCCTCAAAGAATTTCATCATAGCCTCATATTGACGGATATCGGGTGATTGAGAAAAAGCCGTCGTAACCCTTGAGAATATCTCATATGCATTAAGGGTAATGTATTGAAGCTTGAGTTTTGTAGACATTGACCAATATCAAGACATTCTTGATATCGTTAGATACCTTCAAAAACTCCTCATAGGCGGTCCTTTGTGCCGGGGCGGCTCTAGGACCGGGTTCATTGGGTGGTGGCTCGTTCAAGTAACGAAGGACGTAGTCGGACAACGCCGCACCTTTTATGGTAGACTCTCATTCGATGAAATTACTTCCATCGTCTTTCAAGATACATTTGTCCATAACGGACCTAAGCCAAGAATCCTTTCCGAGTTGAATGGTTGCATTGGTAGCCATAGCGAATTATAAACACTACAACAAAGTTTAGGAAATATTAACATTCATTGTTACATAATTTACTTGTAAAACAATTTTAACAAGTCACTCATATAATGACCCCTCACGAAATTATATAAGTGATTCCGAGACCCGCATTTAGATGAGAACTAACATCGCATGTAATCCTTATGTAAAAACGGTAAGTCATTACTTCGACCAATTCTACCCTAGAACTCTCGGTTGACGGATTTCAACCAAATCCATCTCCTAGCCCCGAAATAACTCTTATCTCGTTGAGTCCAACCCAATCTTGGCATGTGATCTTATCACCCTAGTTACCCAAGGTAAAAAGGGGTCCACGTTGTGGTTGCCCTAATGAACAAGGGGTTCATAGGTGCTTTAATTGGTAAGGCTAAATCTCAATTCTTACTATGCATGTGAGAGGTCTTGTCAATATTAAGTTACTAATCACTTATAAGTGAACTAAGTTGGTGATTACGTAAATTGGTGAATTGACAATCAACGAATAAAATGCATGATTGGCGATTTTGGCATGAGCGAATATAAAGCAAGCATCAAACAAAATAAATTCTAGTATGGCCATCTAGCTAATCTAATTAATTAGACTTTTACAAAATCGGAAACCAACTCCTTGGACCCTGGCCTCTTCAATGGAACACCTCCAAAAGGCACCGTCTTTTGTCCACCGTTTTGGGTAATCTCCGTCTTCATAATAATTATTTACAAATGATACAAATGAATACATAGCAGTTCCTATTATACATTTGTATAAATAAAATTATTAATTATTACAAACGGGCGATACGAGATCGCAATTAATTACAACCAAATCGATATTCCCTTACATTACGGGTAATACCGATTAAAAGACTAGGCCATACTAGGTACAATCTTGCAAAATAATCAATAAATGACAATCATTCATTCAACAACATTAAAATAAATAAAATGCTGTAAAAATCATGCCAAAATCGCCCTATAATTTATCAAGTTCATCCTAGCTCGATTTTTATGGAATTTATCGATTTTTAACCATTAAAAATCATTAATCAACACTTAATTCTTAATTAAGCTCAAACTAATTTTTCCAAACCAATTTGGAATTTCAAGAATTAGTCTCCACTAATTTGAAAAATAAAAATAAAAATTAGTTTGAATTGATTTAATTTGCTAATTTAATCGGTAAATAGCAATTTTATGAAATAAATTCAAATTAAATCATAAAACACCAAAAAATAAAAATGAAAAATTTTGTACATTCTGCAACATTTCCAGGAACTCAAAAATAAAAATTTGTCCATAAAAAAGTTCAAATAAATTTGGAACAAATAAATGCATGTTTATCGATTTTTAACCAATAAAAAATAATAAACATTCTAAAACGACAAAATAAATTTCAAAAAATTTATAAATATGTCCTTAAACATATGATGAAATGTACAAAAACTTATCATGCCCAAAAACAACATGCAACTATTTTTCGTTAACTTTTAACATCAAATAGGCATAAAACTCGGTTTTTTAAGGCATAAATGATTATAAATTAGCTAATTAATTCCAAAAATTACCAAACTCGACCACAAACATTTTGAGTTTATTAGCTTTGCATGTACCCAAAAATTTCGTGTGAAACATATTTTTACACAAAATTTTCGGTTTTTACAAAGTTATCATATAACCCGAAAAATGTCAAAAAATCGACATGCATGCAACAACAAAGCTCTGATACCACTTAAAGGTTCATAACCCTCTAATTAGACTCCTCTAATTAGTTACTAAATTACTTGTTAATTTAGTATATAAAGATCTAGTTACATGCATGAGATAAAAAATGACAAAACAAGATACAAGAAGAAATTTCCTTACATAAACAAATAGGAAATAATGGGCACAATAAGAAAACTCCTTTTCTTATTGTTCTTGAGCTTATATTAGCATGGATGATCCTCCAAAACTTGAATCTCCAAAGTAGAAGATCTCCTTCTAGTTGCACCAAGATTCAACCCAAACTTCACTATTATTATTAACTAGATAATAGTAGTGATGAACCTATACTAATATTATGAATATTACTACTTTAGTAATAAGGATGAATATGAGTATATGAGAGTATTTTTGGAGAAGAGGAAAAGCATTCACTAATTCAAGGATAGATCTCAAAAGAGAACAAAATGTTCCCTTATATGAACCCCAAAACCGGCCACCCCCACCCTAGAGAAAACCAAATTGCTTTATTTTATTTGCATGATTAAAGGTCTAGGGTCTAGGGTAATTATGACTATTATTCATGCATGCACATAAATAAGAACAACCATCATTGCCCTTATTTTTCTAGTGTGCTATGTACATGTAAATAAAATGGGTCCATTTTATTTTTGTCATTTGTCTTACAAATGCTTATGTGTGACATGATCAATTATCTTATATAATTGATCACATCAAATAAATAATATACCCTTAACTCTTTAAGTAGTACATTACTATTATATCTATATATAATAGGTCCCATAATAATAATAATAATAATAATAATAATAATAATAATCATTTAGCTAAATTTACAACTCCTTGTAAATATTAATAGCTAATCACCACTACCCAAAAAGGCATACAAAACCTCAACTAATTTTAGTAATTAACTATTAAATACTAAATTAGGTCTTATTTAATCGTATTAAAATAAGACGTAAAATTTATTCAACCAATTATCGTATAATAGACTAATAAAATTAATCGGACTGAGTTCTAAACTCTATCTGCAATAAATAACTCTCGTTACCAAGCATATATCAAATATATACTCAAGGAACTAATTAACTGTATCAAATACAAGAAATTAGTTTTCTATTTGGGTCTCATCCTATAGGTGTGACCGAAAGGGATCAGCTGATCACCCGCCGTCATACGACAATAACGTCAAACTCTAGTCAGCTGAGCGTTACCGATTTACGTTAATCAACTGACGTGGAGTATCAATGTACTAATTATCCCAAGTATATTCCGTCCATGAGATTTAATATATCAATGCACTATTGTGGAGGACACTTGCTCCAACAGTCTCGGCCCATGGTGACTTGACTACACCCCGGCCGGACACATTCCCTCTTCTTCACCTTTATTTTTGATTTTTAGCTTTATTTTCGTAGTTTCTTTTCTTTTTAGTGTCTCCGCACACACTACCTGTAATCCCCTAAAAATTCTAGCGCGATACAGTGGCGGAAACACTGTAGAGTCGGGATTAAAACACACAGAACTATGTCTTAGTAAATTAAATTGGTAAAGTCAAACATGCGCCATACTTGAAAATGGCTAAAATTTAAAACAATCCATAAAGAGGTTAAACAATCCATTCCCATAAAGAGGCTAAAATTTAAAACAGTCCATTCCCAAAATAACGTCGAACTCAGCGAGAGGGAACTCAAGGAGAGTAGAAGGAAGAATAGTACCAGCAAAGAGAATAGGTACATTCAGATAAGATTTAGAACAGTCAACGACTTCACCAGAAGGGAGGGAAATAGCTATAGGCTCAGCTAGACAGGGGGTTAAGGATAGTTTTGGAGCCAGAGTAGAAGATATTACAGACGTGGAAGCGCCGGTATCGAATAATATATAAGCACTAACACCAGAAATCATAAACATACCCGTAACTACATCAGGATTAGCCTCAGCGTCGGCACGGCTCATCACAAAGATGCGTCCCTTACGAGGAGCAGAAGTAGAGACAGCGCCAGCTGCAGTAGCGGTATTGGTTGTTGCTTTCTTTGGGCAGTAGGTAGAACGATGTCCCACTTCCCCACAGTGGAAACAGGTAATAGGGTTACGCTCACAAGTCAAACCCGGATGATAGGCCTTCTTGCATTTGAAACAGTTAGAATCCTTCTTGTTGTTGGGCTTCGAGTTGAAATTGTTTTTCTTGAAACCACTACCTCCAGAGTTGAACTTCTTAGAAGAAGATGAAGAGTTATTCCCTGTATGGGTGAAAGGTCTTTTATATCCAGATGATGGGTTCATAGATTTCACCCGCTCAATCGAAGATTCCGCGTATAGCGCGGCATTATAAAGCTCATTAACAGTTGAGAGACTCCGGGGCATGTTGAGAGTGATATCGGCTCGAAGTCCTCCTCGATAAAAGAAAGCTCGGGAATTCTCATTGGGTAACAGATCTCCAGCATAATTCGCCAGAAAGTGAAACCGAGTGGTGTAAGCTTCAACCGACATGTTATTCTGGCTTAGAGTGTTGAATTCAGTCATCCTCTGACGCCTCAGCTCCTCGGGATAAAATCTCTGCTCTAAGAGAGCCTTGAACTGAGTCCAGTTGAATCCTGGAGTCTGAAGAGTAGTCGGGCCAACTTGGCTCCACCATCTGTCTGCATCGTCTGACAAGTACAACACAGCTAGGCCCACCTTCTGATCCTCGGGGGCGGAGTAAATTCCAAACTGTCTTTCCATCACTCGAAACCAACGGTTCATGACTTCAGGGTCCACGGAACCGTCATAATAGTCCAATCTGCTTTTAGCCATTCCTTCAGCAGCGTGAGAGAAGTTGAAGGGCCTCTGCTGGTTCCGGTTGTTCATCTCGTTCATAGCCTGCGCTATATTGCGTAGCGTGTCAGCCAGAGCTTCGATACCTCCTTGATCATTGTTGTTGTTGTTGTTGCGGTTGTTGTTGTTTCGGTTACCTCTTCCGGCCATCTTGAAGTTCACAAATAACAACATAAAATCAATGCTAATCATCGAGTCCAGGAACAGACAATCTTAACAGTTAAGTCCTTATCTGTTTCTACCCATTTCTAATAATATCTTTATTTACTGTTTAAATAATTTACTGGTATTTTTCCCTAATTTCAAGTGTGTAAGCGTCGGGAGCAGTGATGCTCTGATACCAACTGTAATCCCCTAAATATTCTAGCGCGATACAGTGGCGGAAACACTGTAGAGTCGGGATTAAAACACACAGAACTATGTCTTAGTAAATTAAATTGGTAAAGTCAAACATGCGCCATACATAAAAATGGCTAAAATTTAAAACAATCCATAAAGAGGTTAAACAATCCTTAAAACTTGATTATAAAAAAAATCAGCAGGATCCAAGACTGCTCGCTAGCCCACACCCACCGGAAAAATAAACACGTATACCTGCCATGTTAAAACATAACAGCCACAATCAGTGGGGAGCAACGCCAACGTTCTCCCAGCCGTATAACAGGATTTTAAAACAGTAATTACTAATATAGGAAAAATAGTAAAAATGGAAAACATTAAAACATCATATTAAAATAAGGTTTAGCGTCGAACAAATTATTCAAAAGGGTTGCCGAAGAAACATAAAAATATTTGCCAACCTGCAAACCAATTTGTATCGATAATAAATAAAATAATCAAAATGGTGTTATGGATAGGATTAATGTAGAATCTAGACTTTCACTAGAATAATACTAAAAACTAGTTTCGAGAACTTAGTCAAAACAAATTAGACTTTGGTCTCTAACTAGGCAACTCAACCATAACAGGACTGCGTGCAGCGAGGTCCTGGCTTAAGTAATGCACACCCCTCCTGGATACAAACCATACCCAGTTCAACCCGACGCGACTTATACGATGCGATATCTAAGTTTAAGGTAAATATACACTCTCCTGAACACAAACCATGCTCAGTTCAACAACCAATGCGCCCCATAACGACACACCAGCCTTACAGTTGATGGCAAAACGTACATCCCAGACTATATTACTCTAAACCCACACTTGTCCTTATTCCATAACTCCAAAACAAACCATTATCGATATTTAAAAGATGTATTCATCATAAACAATATGAGGATAAAAGAAGTAAACATTTATATTCTAAAAGAGGAAACTTTCTATTTTAGGAAACTTCTATTTTTAGAAACTTTACTAAAAATAGCATCATATCAAAGTAGTGAAAATATTAGTTCATACTAGTACCACATTTTAGTAAACGATATAGATTTATAAAACTAATACTTTCGGCCTTAACAATATTAATTATTAAAGTAAGAACATTTGATTTTATGAAATTATTAAAATATCGTACAAGTGTTATAAAATGATTAAAATCATCTTAAATATTTTAATATTACTAATTAGGGTGTTTTCAAAAGTTATAAAACTAAAATTCCCTAATTATTATTAGTTTCGACGATAAAATTATAAATAGGATTTTACGGCAAACATCAAATTAAATATTTGAACGTCTTTTATTTAATCAAACCAACAAATACATTTAGAGTATGTTAAGGGATGATTTAACTCCTAAAGTTTCAGATTTAAATACTTTCAAAATTGCTGGAAAAATAATTCTTTTAGTTAATACGAAGCATTTAACGATAAATCACAATTTGTCCGAAAATCAATATTTATTAATTAAAGACTATAATAAATAGTACAAAAATTACGTAAAATAGTTAAATTATATTTATGGACATTCTGTCCAGAAAAGAAAATTTCCAGAATTCTAAAAACTCGGTTTTTAAAGCGTTTTCTTGTTAATCGTCCAATCTCGACAATAACGATTAATAAAAATAGTAATTACAAGACGATTTAAGTATTAATATCCAAAAATTATTGTTACACTTTAAAATCCTGATTTTACAGAATATAAATTTTTTCCAGATTTTTCCCAAAACTCAGATTCAACAAATTTCAACAAAACCGTCATTTAAACCCGTTTTTGCAATTAACGATTTTATTAATAAACCTATCGTTCCTAACATTTTATTAAGGCACTAAAAATCATAATAATACATTTTAATATGAAATCATCAGAATCATAATTTTTTCCAGATTTAAACCAAAGACCAGAAATCGAGAATTTAAACAACAAACACGGTTTTAACGATAAACGATGATTTAAGTGATTAATTAATTCATCCACTTAACAATTCCGAAAAACTATGAAAAAATTCAGAAAATTTTATTTCACCAGAAAGCTTCACCACGTCAAAAATCAGATTAAAATAAAATGTTTAAGTACTAGAACTAAAATCGGTTTTCAATCGTTTTTGTCCGAAAACGATAATAATTCAATAATCGATATCAAAAATATCCGAAAAATACTAAATTACTAAAAATCATCAAAAACAACATTTTTCCAGAATATAAACATATATTACATGTTTAGGCCGATTATTACGATTTTACAAATTAATATAACAATTTTTCGAAACATATCGAAACATGCAAAAATTTCAACTTTAAAAATTTTTCCAGAATCCGTGACTTACATATATTGCCAAAATAAAATATAAATATATATACATGCAAATACTCAATTAAAATCTTGAAATACCGAGTAACATCGACGTTACCTCTACTCCAAGTCTGAATCAACGATGTATTCGTCGGCTTCGGGATCGTCCAAAAATCCTACCAAACACGTAAATCATGGCAGAAAAATACCATGAGAAAACTAAAAAAACAAGGTAAAAATTGATCGGAAAAGATGCCGATTAATACCTTAACGAAGGAGTCGGAAAGAGGATTATTATGACGATAAGAATGATGCGATTGGGACTTGAAATGGAGCAAAATTTTGCCTAGAATGGCTGAGGGACACACGGCCAAAAGAGAGGAGAAGGGAGTGATGAATATTTTTGGTGAATGCAAAAATGAATGTAGAGAGTAAAGGAGGAGATGGGTGATACAACACTTAAAGGAGTAAGCATGAATTAAGGCTTCAAAATGAGGAATACAAAAATGTACCTAGACCATAAGTTGGCCGGCCAAATGGGATAAGAGAGGGAGTAAGAAAAGCTTTGACATAAATGCTACAATGAATGAAAATGATTTATCTTATGATTACGTTTTAATGTGATAAAATGAATCGTTTAAATAAAATGTAATAAAACTTGTGACCAAGAGCTTAGTCGGTCCAAAATGTGAGAAAACAGTCTCAAATAATTTATAAGTTGATAAAAAGTATAATCGTAAAATAGTTAAAGGCATTTCAAAGTAATTCGAGTAAACCTCGCGTAAGAAAATAATTATTCGCGAAGCTTCGTAATAAAATCATAAATGGCTTGTTTTTAGTAACTAAAATATATCTTAGTAGAAATTATTCCATAAACGTATTCAAACATTTTTAGGAAAAAGGAATCACTTAAATCCAAGCTTAAAAATGTCAATTCGGAGAGAAATAGAATTCCTCGCGGAAAAATTACTTAGTTTACGAAGAGACCAAATAAATGGATTTAAAAGAATTTTAAATCTTTAAAATTAAAAATAGAAATTATTAAACTCGAAAATTAAAGTAAAGCTTAGTAAAATGATAAAATATGAGGCCAAAAGTGACAGAGTTAAGACGAAGTCCTAACAGAAAGAATAAAATGCTTAGGAAAAATAGCGGGTGTTACAATCCTCCCCACTAAAAGAAAGTTTCGTCCTCGAAACTAAGAATAAGCGGATAGGAAATCGAGGTTTACCTTACTCGAAGAGTTGAGGATGCTTAGCTCGCATCGAAGACTCGGTTTCCCATGTTTCTTCCTCAAACCGATTACAGCGCCACAAAACCTTCACCAGAGGTACAACTTTGTTCCTTAAACGCTTCTCGCGGCGATCAGTAATCTTCACCGGCCTTTCTTCATAAGTCAAATCCGGCTCGAGATCCACAATCTTGGGCTCCAACACGTGCTCGGGATCACTAACATATTTCCTTAACTGAGAAACATGAAATACATCGTGAACCTTACCCATGGATGCAGGCAATTCCAGTTTGTAAGCAACTTCGCCCACTCTCTCGATCACAGGGTATGGGCCAACGAACTTAGGGCTGAGCTTGCCTTTAATCCCAAACCGTTTCACCCCTTTCATAGGTGATACCTTCAGGAACACAAGATCACCAACCGAAAACTCCAAAGGTCGGCGACGAACATCAGCATACGACTTCTGTCGATCCTGGGCAGACTTCATCCTAGATCGAACCACACTCACAACGTCAATAGTCTGAGCCAACAAATCCGGGCCCAAAATCTTTACTTCACCGGGAACATCCCAACAGACGGGACTACGGCACTTTCGACCATAAAGTGCTTCAAACGGGGACATCTTAATAGAAGCATGGTAGCTGTTGTTATAGGAAAACTCTACCAATGGAAGATGTGGGATCCAACTCTCTTGGAAATCCAAGGCACAAGCCCGCAACATATCCTCCAAAGTTTGGATTGTTCTCTCGGACTGTCCATCTGTAGCAGCATGGAAAGCAGTACTCATAAATAACTTGCTCCCCAAAGCATCTTGCAAAGCCTTCCAAAATTTAGAGCAGAACCTCGGGTCTCGATCCGAAACAATCTCGAGCGGTACACCGTGATGACGGACGATCTCTGCAATATACACTTCTGCGAGCTTCTCCAAACTCCAAGTGTCGCGAATTGGAACGAATCGTGCACATTTGGTCAAGCGCTCCACAATAACCCAAATACCGTTTCTACCATTCACGGTTCTAGGTAAAGCCATCACAAAATCCATCGATATGCACTGCCATTTCCACTCTGGAACAGGGAGTGGTTGTAGCAAACCTCCAGGCTTCTTGTGCTCGAACTTCACCTGCTGACAAGTCAAGCACTTACTTACAAACTCTGCAATGTCCTCTCTCATATGAGGCCACCAGAAATGGAGCTTCAAATCCCGATACATCTTGTCACCACCAGGATGAATAGAGTACCTCGTCTTATGTGCTTCGGTTAGCACTTGCTTTCTCACCTCAGCATCACCAGGGACAACCCAGCGGTTCTTAAATTTCAGTGCTCCACTGGAATCCACAGAAAAATCTAGAGCCTTACCAAGATTCATCTTTTCTCGGATGCCAGCCACAAAAGGGTCATCCAACTGCTTCTCACGAATCTCACGGAAAAGAGTTGGTTCAGCAACAAGGGCATACAGGCGACCATCATAATCTTCATCCATAACATCAATAGACATCTTGGCAAAATCTCGGGACAACTTCTCCGGCAAGCTAGAACACGGAGACAAGGAATGAAGGATCTTTCTGCTAAGGGCATCAGCAACCACGTTAGCCTTTCCCTCACAATACACCAATTCAAGGTCATAGTCATTCACTAACTCGATCCAGCGTCTCTGTCTCGCATTCAGATCTTTCTGCGTGAAGAGATATCGCAGACTTTTATGGTCAGTGTGAACCTTGCATCTTACTCCGTACAAATAATGCCTCCAAACCTTCAAGGCATGCACCACAGCTGCTAACTCCAAGTCGTGGGTAGGGTAATTCACCTCATGAACTTTCAACTGTCTAGAGGCATAAGCGATCACCTTACCGTTCTGCATAAGGACACAACCCAAACCATTCTTAGAAGCGTCACAGTACACATCAAAACCAACGCCTTCTTCAGGTAGGGTCAGGATAGGAGCAGAGGTGAGCTTTCTCTTGAGCTCAGAAAAAGCATCTTCACAAGCTTGACTCCACAGAAACTTATTCTCTTTTTTGAGTAATTGAGTCATAGGTCGTGCTAACTTAGAAAAGTCCTGCACAAATCTTCGATAATAGCCGGCAAGACCTAGGAAACTTCGGATCTCGCCAACATCTTTGGGACTTGCCCAGCTCTCGATAGCTGAAATCTTAGCAGGGTCAACCTTAATACCTTCCTTGGTGATAACATGACCCAGAAAAGCTACCTCGGAAAGCCAGAACTCACACTTGGAAAACTTAGCATACCACTTCTGATCTCGTAGGATGCCAAGAATAACCTTGAGATGTTCTGCATGTTCAACTTCTGACTTGGAATAAATCAGGATGTCATCAATAAAGACAACAACACACTGATCCAAATACTCCCTGAAAGTTCTGTTCATCTGATCCATAAAAACAGCAGGAGCATTGGTTAGTCCAAAAGGCATGACTTTGAATTCATAATGTCCATACCTCGAACGGAAAGCCGTCTTAGGAATGTCTGATTCACGGACGGGAATTTGGTGATATCCAGACCTTAGATCGATCTTGGAAAATACGGAAGCACCCTTAAGTTGATCAAAGAGATCATCAATTCTGGGCAGGGGATATTTGTTCTTGATCGTAACCTTGT
Organism: Agrostemma githago; assembly: GCA_958450325.1. Classification (NCBI taxonomy): domain Eukaryota; kingdom Viridiplantae; phylum Streptophyta; class Magnoliopsida; order Caryophyllales; family Caryophyllaceae; genus Agrostemma; species Agrostemma githago. The sequence continues at coordinate 14,780,031 of OY288245.1, read as the reverse complement.
TGAGATCACGATAATCAATACACAGGCGCATTGAACCATCTTTCTTCCTGACAAAAAGTACAGGAGCGCCCCAAGGGGAAGAACTTGGACGAATGAAATCTTTCTCAATCATTTCATCCAATTGCTTGCGTAGCTCTTGCAACTCAGCAGGTGCCATTCTATAAGGTGCTTTGGCGATTGGGCCTGTACCAGGCACGAGTTCAATAGTGAATTCCACATCTCGTTCGGGTGGAATACCTGGTAACTCCTCAGGAAATACATCTGCATAATCACACACTATGCGCACCTCTTCGAGCTTGGGGAGTTCAGCAGTTACAGTCACCGTACATAGAAATGCTTGGCAACCTTTTCTCTGCATTCTGATAGCCTTCATGGCAGAAATAATCTTGATACCCTTCTGTCTTCGACCACCACGATAAGTCACTCGAACACCTTCGGGGGTCTTCAGAGAAATCTTCTGATCTCGACACTGAAATCTTGCATCATACTGAGCTAACCAGTCCATTCCCAAAATAACGTCGAACTCAGCGAGAGGGAACTCAAGGAGAGTAGAAGGAAGAATAGTACCAGCAAAGAGAATAGGTACATTCAGATAAGCTTTAGAACAGTCAACGACTTCACCAGAAGGGAGGGAAATAGCTATAGGCTCAGCTAGACAGGGGGTTAAGGATAGTTTTGGAGCCAGAGTAGAAGATATTACAGACGTGGAAGCGCCGGTATCGAATAATATATAAGCACTAACACCAGAAATCAGAAACATACCCGTAACTACATCAGGATTAGCCTCAGCGTCGGCACGGCTCATCACAAAGATGCGTCCCTTACGAGGAGCAGAAGTAGAGACAGCGCCAGCTGCAGTAGCGGTATTGGTTGTTGCTTTCTTTGGGCAGTAGGTAGAACGATGTCCCACTTCCCCACAGTGGAAACAGGTAATAGGGTTACCCTCACAAGTCAAACCCGGATGATAGGCCTTCTTGCATTTGAAACAGTTAGAATCCTTCTTGTTGTTGGGCTTCGAGTTGAAATTGTTTTTCTTGAAACCACTACCTCCAGAGTTGAACTTCTTAGAAGAAGATGAAGAGTTATTCCCTGTATGGGTGAAAGGTCTTTTATAACCAGATGATGGGTTCATAGATTTCACCCGCTCAATCGAAGATTCCGCGTATAGCGCGGCATTATAAAGCTCATTAACAGTTGAGAGACTCCGGGGCATGTTGAGAGTGATATCGGCTCGAAGTCCTCCTCGATAAAAGAAAGCTCGGGAATTCTCATTGGGTAACAGATCTCCAGCATAATTCGCCAGAAAGTGAAACCGAGTGGTGTAAGCTTCAACCGACATGTTATTCTGGCTTAGAGTGTTGAATTCAGTCATCCTCTGACGCCTCAGCTCCTCGGGATAAAATCTCTGCTCTAAGAGAGCCTTGAACTGAGTCCAGTTGAATCCTGGAGTCTGAAGAGTAGTCGGGCCAACTTGGCTCCACCATCTGTCTGCATCGTCTGACAAGTACAACACAGCTAGGCCCACCTTCTGATCCTCGGGGGCGGAGTAAATTCCAAACTGTCTTTCCATCACTCGAAACCAACGGTTCATGACTTCAGGGTCCACGGAACCGTCATAATAGTCCAATCTGCTTTTAGCCATTCCTTCAGCAGCGTGAGAGAAGTTGAAGGGCCTCTGCTGGTTCCGGTTGTTCATCTCGTTCATAGCCTGCGCTATATTGCGTAGCGTGTCAGCCAGAGCTTCGATACCTCCTTGATCATTGTTGTTGTTGTTGTTGCGGTTGTTGTTGTTTCGGTTACCTCTTCCGGCCATCTTGAAGTTCACAAATAACAACATAAAATCAATGCTAATCATCGAGTCCAGGAACAGACAATCTTAACAGTTAAGTCCTTATCTGTTTCTACCCATTTCTAATAATATCTTTATTTACTGTTTAAATAATTTGCTGGTATTTTTCCCTAATTTCAAGTGTGTAAGCGTCGGGAGCAGTGATGCTCTGATACCAACTGTAATCCCCTAAAAATTCTAGCGCGATACAGTGGCGGAAACACTGTAGAGTCGGGATTAAAACACACAGAACTATGTCTTAGTAAATTAAATTGGTAAAGTCAAACATGCGCCATACATAAAAATGGCTAAAATTTAAAACAATCCATAAAGAGGTTAAACAATCCTTAAAACTTGATTATAAAAAAAATCAGCAGGATCCAAGACTGCTCGCTAGCCCACACCCACCGGAAAAATAAACACGTATACCTGCCATGTTAAAACATAACAGCCACAATCAGTGGGGAGCAACGCCAACGTTCTCCCAGCCGTATAACAGGATTTTAAAACAGTAATTACTAATATAGGAAAAATAGTAAAAATGGAAAACATTAAAACATCATATTAAAATAAGGTTTAGCGTCGAACAAATTATTCAAAAGGGTTGCCGAAGAAACATAAAAATATTTGCCAACCTGCAAACCAATTTGTATCGATAATAAATAAAATAATCAAAATGGTGTTATGGATAGGATTAATGTAGAATCTAGACTTTCACTAGAATAATACTAAAAACTAGTTTCGAGAACTTAGTCAAAACAAATTAGACTTTGGTCTCTAACTAGGCAACTCAACCATAACAGGACTGCGTGCAGCGAGGTCCTGGCTTAAGTAATGCACACCCCTCCTGGATACAAACCATACCCAGTTCAACCCGACGCGACTTATACGATGCGATATCTAAGTTTAAGGTAAATATACACTCTCTTGAACACAAACCATGCTCAGTTCAACAACCAATGCGCCCCATAAAGACACACCAGCCTTACAGTTGATGGCAAAACGTACATCCCAGACTATATTACTCTAAACCCACACTTGTCCTTATTCCATAACTCCAAAACAAACCATTATCGATATTTAAAAGATGTATTCATCATAAACAATATGAGGATAAAAGAAGTAAACATTTATATTCTAAAAGAGGAAACTTTCTATTTTAGGAAACTTCTATTTTTAGAAACTTTACTAAAAATAGCATCATATCAAAGTAGTGAAAATATTAGTTCATACTAGTACCACATTTTAGTAAACGATATAGATTTATAAAACTAATACTTTCGGCCTTAACAATATTAATTATTAAAGTAAGAACATTTGATTTTATGAAATTATTAAAATATCGTACAAGTGTTATAAAATGATTAAAATCATCTTAAATATTTTAATATTACTAATTAGGGTGTTTTCAAAAGTTATAAAACTAAAATTCCCTAATTATTATTAGTTCCGACGATAAAATTATAAATAGGATTTTACGGCAAACATCAAATTAAATATTTGAACGTCTTTTATTTAATCAAACCAACAAATACATTTAGAGTATGTTAAGGGATGATTTAACTCCTAAAGTTTCAGATTTAAATACTTTCAAAATTGCTGGAAAAATAATTCTTTTAGTTAATACGAAGCATTTAACGATAAATCACAATTTGTCCGAAAATCAATATTTATTAATTAAAGACTATAATAAATAGTACAAAAATTACGTAAAATAGTTAAATTATATTTATGGACATTCTGTCCAGAAAAGAAAATTTCCAGAATTCTAAAAACTCGGTTTTTAAAGCGTTTTCTTGTTAATCGTCCAATCTCGACAATAACGATTAATAAAAATAGTAATTACAAGACGATTTAAGTATTAATATCCAAAAATTATTGTTACACTTTAAAATCCTGATTTTACAGAATATAAATTTTTTCCAGATTTTTCCCAAAACTCAGATTCAACAAATTTCAACAAAACCGTCATTTAAACCCGTTTTTGCAATTAACGATTTTATTAATAAACCTATCGTTCCTAATATTTTATTAAGGCACTAAAAATCATAATAATACATTTTAATATGAAATCATCAGAATCATAATTTTTTCCAGATTTAAACCAAAGACCAGAAATCGAGAATTTAAACAACAAACACGGTTTTAACGATAAACGATGATTTAAGTGATTAATTAATTCATCCACTTAACAATTCCGAAAAACTATGAAAAAATTCAGAAAATTTTATTTCACCAGAAAGCTTCACCACGTCAAAAATCAGATTAAAATAAAATGTTTAAGTACTAGAACTAAAATCGGTTTTCAATCGTTTTTGTCCGAAAACGATAATAATTCAATAATCGATATCAAAAATATCCGAAAAATAATAAATTACTAAAAATCATCAAAAACAACATTTTTCCAGAATATAAACATATATTACATGTTTAGGCCGATTATTACGATTTTATAAATTAATATAACAATTTAATCGTTAATCTCGTAAAAGCGATAAAAATATCGAAACATGCAAAATTTCAACTTTAAAAATTTTTCCAGAATCCGTGACTTACATATATTGCCAAAATAAAATATAAATATATATACATGCAAATACTCAATTAAAATCTTGAAATACCGAGTAACATCGACGTTACCTCTACTCCAAGTCTGAATCAACGATGTATTCGTCGGCTTCGGGATCATCCAAAAATCCTACCAAACACGTAAATCATGGCAGAAAAATACCATGAGAAAACTAAAAAAACAAGGTAAAAATTGATCGGAAAAGATGCCGATTAATACCTTAACGAAGGAGTCGGAAAGAGGATTATTATGACGATAAGAATGATGCGATTGGGACTTGAAATGGAGCAAAATTTTGCCTAGAATGGCTGAGGGACACACGGCCAAAAGAGAGGAGAAGGGAGTGATGAATATTTTTGGTGAATGCAAAAATGAATGTAGAGAGTAAAGGAGGAGATGGGTGATACAACACTTAAAGGAGTAAGCATGAATTAAGGCTTCAAAATGAGGAATACAAAAATGTACCTAGACCATAAGTTGGCCGGCCAAATGGGATAAGAGAGGGAGTAAGAAAAGCTTTGACATAAATGCTACAATGAATGAAAATGATTTATCTTATGATTACGTTTTAATGTGATAAAATGAATCGTTTAAATAAAATGTAATAAAACTTGTGACCAAGAGCTTAGTCGGTCCAAAATGTGAGAAAACAGTCTCAAATAATTTATAAGTTGATAAAAAGTATAATCGTAAAATAGTTAAAGGCATTTCAAAGTAATTCGAGTAAACCTCGCGTAAGAAAATAATTATTCGCGAAGCTTCGTAATAAAATCATAAATGGCTTGTTTTTAGTAACTAAAATATATCTTAGTAGAAATTATTCCATAAACGTATTCAAACATTTTTAGGAAAAAGGAATCACTTAAATCCAAGCTTAAAAATGTCAATTCGGAGAGAAATAGAATTCCTCGCGGAAAAATTACTTAGTTTACGAAGAGACCAAATAAATGGATTTAAAAGAATTTTAAATCTTTAAAATTAAAAATAGAAATTATTAAACTCGAAAATTAAAGTAAAGCTTAGTAAAATGATAAAATATGAGGCCAAAAGTGACAGAGTTAAGACGAAGTCCTAACAGAAAGAATAAAATGCTTAGGAAAAATAGCGGGTGTTACACTACCGATCGAGCATGAGGACATTGCTCGGTTTAAGTGTGGGGGATCGATATCCTTGCCTAGTTAGTTTTATTTTCGTAGTTTTTTCGAAAAATCTTAAAAAACCCTAAAAATTTGAAAATTGTCACAAAAATAAAAAAGATTTTCTTTTTGTGTCTTTTTCTTTTGTGTCCTTGTGCCGTATATTTGTTGTGTTGTGTGTTTTGCCTCCCCATTTCCTTGTAGGTTCCGCGATCGTCGTCAAGTTTCGAAAAGCAAGACATCCGGTAATATCCCTTCATTTCTTTCTCCTTTTTCCTTTTTGTGGAGTTTGGAGGATGTGTTGTGATGGTGTTTGCTCGGGTGGAGCTCTTTGGAGTTTTTGGTTGATGTGGTGGCTTGCTTGGAAGTTTCAGGGTGGTGATTGTTTATTTTGTGTGTTTGTTTTCTTGTCTCTTGTTTTATTTGGTTTTGTTATGTTTGTCTCATTTTCTTTCGTTTTTGTTGTGTCCTTGTTTTGTCTTGTCTAAGTTTGTGTCTTGTGTAGTAAAAGGTTTTCGAAAACCCGGTTTTGAGGCTAGTGCGCAAGTGTTTACTTTCCCTTTTCTTGTAATATGAGTCGATTCTTCGACTTTAGTCTAGTAGAATGACTTTAAATCAATAGTTTCGTTGGTCCTTTACCTTGAGTCCACCTAGTCTACTAGGGATTTACTAAGGGATTTGCATTTTGACCATTTTGACCACCCACGGTGTGAAAAGGCCTTGGTTGCCGAGTCCCGTTCCTTAGGTGACCGTGTTCGAAATTGTTTGATTAGTCCAAGTCTTCCACCTTTTTGTGGGTTCGAAGGGGAATCGCGACCCCCGACTCACCCATTTCCCTACCTCCTACACATCTCCACAAATAAGTCGCAAAGTGTTGAAATTCTCACTTGGTTGCAAGAATTGCCTACAAAACAAAATCATCCAAAAGGCAAGCCAAGTCAAAAAGAAAGAAAAAGAAAGAAAGAAAAGAAAGAAGAAAAAGAAAAGGCACAACAAATCAAAAACAAAATACAAAAGAAGAAAATGATTTGGCATAGAAGCTCAAAAGCCAAATGCAAAAGAGAAAAAAAAAATGCCAAAAGAAAATCGTCTCACAAAAAGAATCCTCACCTCTCAAAATAAGCCTTTTTCCTATCGTTACCGTGAAGAGCCTACCAAAGGACCGAGTCCCTAGGAAGGATGATAGCGGTAATGATCGGTCTTCCCTCATTTTGCAATCATATTCCACCTTTTTACTTGGACTAGTTGGGCGATTTTGAGCATGGGACGACCCTCTTGGCTTATCGCTAAAGGGGGCGGGGTCTCACTTACCTACAGTGTCGACTAACTCCGTGGTTCATCCTTTTTCCATCCCGCCGATCGTCCCGTAGTACGTTCTTAGAAGGTTAGGAGGACCTAGGTAAGTTATCAACGTTTTTATTGCTTTGTTGTCATACTATTAGGGTTTCGTCCATATCGATTTGTATTATTAGCTTGGGAACGTTGTCACTTGCCTTGAGTCCTTAACCGGTGCTTCTTTCACCGATTTGTTGAGGGAAGCGGTATTTATTTCTTCTTGGGTGGAACCGATTGCCTGTTTGTTTGTATGTTTGTTTGTTTGTGTGTTTTAGTGTCCGGTTGCATCCACAGTTTTGTCGCAAGACCTCACTTGCCTTGCGGAGTACACTTTTCCTCTAGGTGTACTCGCGCGAGTTGAAAGGGCGTAGGGTGCGCTAATACCCGCTCGGATTAGTAGTCTAGTTTCTTTTAGTTTTTAGTTAGTTTGTGCTTACTCGAGGGCGAGTAAGGGTTAAGTGTGGGGGAGTTGATAAGTGTGTTTTGTAGTGCTTATTTGTTGTGTTTGGTCCCGGTTTGTCTTGTGGAATCGCTCCTTGGAGCAGTTTTCGAGGCTACTTACGCTTCTTCTAGCTTGTTTTAGGTTCCTAGGGCTTATCTTGAAGTAACGAAACGATTCCGACTCGTTTCCGACACATTTGGAGCCATCGAAGAGAAGCGACGATCACTCGGTGGCTTAGACTCGATCCCGAGACCTTGGGACCCATTCCCGAGCCCCTTAGACTCGATCCCGAGCATCGTGAATCGATGAGAAGCCTATGAAGAGCAAATAGGGACCTTTATGATCATATTGGAGGCCTACAAGACCCTTCCCGGGCGGGAAGAGTAGCCTTCTCGGTCGGGAAGGAGTGCAAGAAAGAAGCGTGTTCTGATGGGCCATCCCGGTCGGGATCATCACCCTTCCCGACCGGGAAGAGCAATAACACCGCCTGGTGTTATGCATAACACAGCCCAGTGTTATGCATGATCCCGGTCGGGACCATCTCGTCCCGGTCGGGACTACCACCATCCCGACCGGGATGGAGCAGCTGTAACCCGCGCTTCCTTTTTTCTTCTCCTTTGCTATTGTAACCCTATTAATACCCCCTCTTGTAATCTTATGTTATGTTAGACATTACCCACAAAACCCTAGACTACTTTAGGTTAGATTAGCTTAGATTTGTGTAAATTAGTCCTTAATTAGTCGTTAATCTTCGTTTAACTCTTGTATTATGGGAATTCTTGAAGATCTCCACCAAGATTGACAACCTTGGTTGATGTATTTGGCTTTTTTTTCTATATATGCAAGATTTCTTCTTTTCATCTTCTCTTGTTTGGTATAATCTCTATTTTCCCTTCTCTTAATATTGTTTTATCATTAAAGTTTCATTCTTTGTTCATTTTTCATCTTTGTTATTGTTTGTTGTTCATTTGTCGGAACCTAGGCTACGAAAGCACGCTAGTAACCCCGTTTCCTTCTTTTTATCTTCTTGACATCCATGAACCCGACCTAGCCCTAGCTTCTTCTTATCGATTTATTTGTTTCCTTTTGTCATTAGTTACTTGTTTAGCCTTGTTAGTTCGTGTTCTAGACCTTAGCTTAGTCATTAGTCTATCCCCTAGATTAGCTTGTCTCGAACCTAGTCTTAGACCGTAGCACACCTTAGTCCGACACCCCGTCCCTGTGGATCGACTCGACTTACCCTAGCTACCCAGCTTAGGTTCGTTGGTTATTATTTGACCGGTAGGATAGACGACAAACACTACCCATCAACTACCGTCCATCCCCTACAACATATCTAGGGTAGTCGTCTCGGGGACCCCTCCAAACTCCTCATTAGCACCCGTAGTCTCAGCCTCAGCCTCCCTCTCGATCTGATGCTTGGCCTCACCCTGTGCGGAAGTCTCCCCCCGAGACCGAGCCAATTGCTTCTTTAGGAAGGCGATCTCGTCAGCCCGAGATTGCAGGAGCCACTGTGACTCAACATCTTTCTCCTCGAGCTCGGTCACCCGAGTCTCCAGCTGTCCCACCATATCCGAGACATCCTGTGAGTGCACTCAAACTTTAGGATATCACACACAAGCAACCTAGAGAACCACATTAGTCACACAAACTCACCGATCGAGGCCCCAAAGTGTCACGGGAAACCCTCGAGGCATAGGCCCGGAAGCAGTTAACAGCCTGCCACAACCGCTGATGGCAAGCCGACGAAACCTGAGAGTAAAACCATGAAAGTTAGGCAAACCGACCCTACATTCTTAGAACCCAAATCGAAAACAAAAGCCAAAACTTACCCGGTACACCCGGTCTCGCCATTCTATCCCGGCATCAATCTCCTCAGCAGAACACGGAGGAAGGGGCTCAGTAAAGGGTACCCCAGCCGCATCCACCCTAAGCAGCGTCAGGGGAAAATCTGGGGGCTGGATCTCATCAGCCGGGTCGGCCAACTAAGAAGACAATAGATTGGTCGGCTAGAGAGCAAAGAAACAATAAACCACAAAACAAACCTTAGAGCCAAGATTGAAGCCTTACCACGAGGCGATACCAAGCTAACCGTCGGGTGACGTGAGATAGGTAGGAGGACCAGGCACCAAGAGTGTATCGCCTCCTTCTCCGTCCCTATCCTCTAGGATCTCTGCGGCGGTCGATGGTCTGAACATGGTCCGGGAAGGATCAACCGGCACCTTGAAATCGTTATATAGGCACTGACGCACCAACCGTTCGCCCAGGTACCAAACTGGACGAATCAACGCAGGAAGGAGCATCCTCCTATAACTCCACGGCCTCAGCTCCGTAGCCACATACTCCGGCACACCCTCGTAATTGGCCCAAGGGCGGGCCACAAACTACACAAATAAAACCAACATCCTAATGAAATCCCAAGCCTTGGGGGCTATTGAGCAAATAAACTATAGAAGAAACTTACATCGTCAAGGCCTAGCTTGTTAACCAGCGCATTCTCCACCGGGTAATGGCTGATTGCGCTCTTAGGCTGAGCCAACCTCCACTCGATTCTCGCCGGTAATCTCTTCGGGTGCGCCCGTACCGTCTTCGAAGCTAAGCACGGGAAGTAGGAATAGATCCAAGCCTGCAAAATTCTAAAACAACTTTAGCAATTCAAGCCAAAACCTAAGTAGAACTCAAAACACAAGAGCGAGAAAAGCAACTAACCTTCAGTATAAGGCCCGGACCCACAATGGGCACAACTGAGGCCGACCCTATCATCAGCGGCCTCACCATGACTTGCATGCAGCGAGTCATCTCCGCGAAAGCCGCGGTCACCCAATCGTAACGCCCCAGCTGAGTCAGCTCAGCTAGGAAGGGCAAAATCCTAGTGCTGAACCTCTCGCCCTTATCCGAGAAGTGGGTCGAACCTAGGAAGTACCACAACCACAACCAGGTATCCTGCTCCGGTGTGTTGGGTTCTCGACCCTCTAACACCGCCACCCACTCGAAGTGATCGGTGATGTAAGAACTCACCAAAGCATGAGGCGTACTATATGCCTCACGCGGTAAACAATCCCCGATGAGGCCCCGCACCTCATCACTATCTAGACTAGGGCCTTCGGCAGCCCACCTAATCCTTTCCGGACCCCAAGGCAGAGCGCTAATCATGCCAAAGTCCTCTAGGGTCATCCCGACCTCCCCAAAAGCCATATGAAAGGTCGAGGTAGTATTGTGAAAGCGATCTATCATCGCCCTGATCACCATAAGGTTGCATTTAGTCTGGCAACCCACCAACCTAACCCACTGTCCAACCACGGGACCTAGAGCGGTCCCCGCAATAATCCCCTTTACCGCGGGGGTCAACTTCTTGAAGTAGACATCGAGGCACGTAGTAAAGCCCGAGAATGTCCTCATCGGACCTGGGGGCTGCAAACCGAGACAATGCTAGAATGAACAAAACAAATCTAGCCTAACCCGAGCAAAAAATAATAACAATAGAAAAGTCTGAGTCATAACTAATAAACACGAATAGGACACTCACCAGGCCCCGCACAATGCGGCTAGAAATGTGACGGTCAAGATGAAACATTAGCTGGTGACCATCCCAGTCCCGAGCTCACTCGGGATCCTCGTAAACGATCTCCTCATTCTCCGGCACCGAAGCCGAAGCATGAGCCCTCCTAGCCACTGTCTCCGGAAGCTTGCGCTTCTTCACTCTATCAATCTCAGCCTCATTAATAGTCTCAGGGTCACGCCGCTGAAACGAGACGCTCCGTCTCCTCCTGCGAATCCCTCGGGGAGTCTGCGAACTAGCCCCGGCAACCTCCTCACTAGCACTAGCACCAATCGAGGAAGTACCCTCGGGACGCTCGGTATCACCTCTAGCTGTGAAACCCAAAACAAAACACAACAAAACGTAACCCTAGTCAGGCTAAATCAGCTAAAATAGGTCAAAATTTCGAATGAGGATATCAAAATTACGAAAAGGCCGCTAGCACGCTTTTTCGATCCCGATCACAATGGAAGTGGTTTCGAGAAAATCCGCCATCGTTTCGACACCTTTTTGTTCGCCTTAAGAGACACAAAATCTCACGAAGGGTCCTAAAAGTCATCCTAGCTCATAAGAATCGACAATAAGAGCTACCCACATCCTCACAAACACTATTTGAGCAAAAATGTGCAAAATAATCATAGGAATAATTGGGAAACAGTCCTTAACCCTAGCTTTCCCAAACACATTTCCATAAGGAACCATTGCCGCACCTCGAACATCCTTATCAAGCTTATAACTACTTCAACAAGCTCTAATCGACTTTAACTTAACAATAAAATCAAGCCCAAACATCGAAACTTAACAAATAAAAAACACCCAAATCGTTTTTCTAGGGTTTTCAACAAACCAACTCATAATCAATCTAATCAAGCAAAACCCACAAAACCCACAAATAAACAAATAAGGAACACTTACCCGAAGTCGACATTGTTGTAAATAACGGAAATCGAGACGAAATTTGGCGAGAAAAGTCGGAAGGACGATCTTGAGGCGAAAGGGGCGACGCGTTCGATTTTTAAGAAATAAAACGATCGCCCCAATCTTCATTTACTTAAACAGACCCGAACCACGAAAATCCGACCGCCCCAGCTTACGCGCTCGAGTTCTAGCGCGCTGGGGGATGGGCGCCTGAGTCTTGGAGCGCTGAAGGATGCGCGCCTAAGCGGCCCAACCCAGACTAAAACAAAGCAAAACAAACGCGACTCAAAGACAATACACGCACCTACTAAGACAAGCAAAACAACAATAATAAGACAACTACTGATTAAACATCGACAATACACTCTCGACTAATAAAACAAGCACTTAACGCTGCACCCGGACACGTAACAAAACAACCGAGACTGACATAATTGATCGCTGAACAGACTCGAATGCATAAACAAACCAAGACAAAAGCAAGAGCAAACCCGAACAAAATAAGATAAGCCTGCAAAACAAAATTAACTAAGACAAACTCACAAAACAAGCATTTTACTAAAACAAATAAACAAACAGCAATTTTGCCCGAGGTTCAGAGTTATCCCGGAGGCAGAGCAACAACAATTTTTGCCCGAGGGTCAGAGTTATCCCGGAGGCACAGCAACAACAATTTTGCCCAAGGGTCAGAGTTATCCCGGAGGCACAGCAATTTTGCCCGAGGGTCAGAGTTATCCCGGAGGCACAACAGTTTTGCCCGAGGGTCAGAGTTATCCCGGAGGCACAGCAACAACAATTTTGCCCGAGGGTCAGAGTTATCCCGGAGGCACAGCAACAACAATTTTGCCCGAGGGTCAGAGTTATCCCGGAGGCACAGCAACAACAATTTTGCCCGAGGGTCAGAGTTATCCCGGAGGCACAGCAACAACAATTTTGCCCGAGGGTCAGAGTTATCCCGGAGGCACAACAATTTGCCATAGGGTCAGAGTTATCCCGGAGGCACAACAATTTTTGTCCTAGGGGTCATAAGCATCCCGAAAGACAGTTATTCGAGTGGAGACTGATGCCCTCAAATAGTTTTATATCAACAATTTTTGTCCTAGGGGTCATAAGCATCCCGAAAGACAGCTATTCGAGTGGAGACTGACGCCCTCGAATAGTTTTATATCAACAATTTTTGTCCTAGGGGTCATAAGCATCCCGAAAGACAGCTATTCGAGTGGAGACTGACGCCCTCGAATAGTTTTATATCAACAATTTTTATCCTAGGGGTCATAAGCATCCCAAAAGACAACTATTCGAGTGGAGACTGACGCCCTCGAATAGTTTTATATCAGCAAGTTTTGTCCTAGGGGTCATAAGCATCCCGAAAGACAGCTATTCGAGTGGGGACTAACGCCCTCAAGTAGTTTTATATCATTTTATCTCGTTTTATTTCATCAAGAGGTCACAAGCATCCCAAAGCCAACCATTCGAGTGGAGACTGACGCCACCGAACGTTTTATTCCATCAAGGGTTCACAAGCATCCCAAAGATATTCGCCCAAATGAAAAGCAATACATTTACACCTAACACATAAAAGCGCTTAAAATAAATCGAAGAAGACAAAGCGCGCGTGCACAAAGAATCAAGAACAAGATAAAAAGCAACGGCCCGGGCCCAAGCAAACAACCACAAGCGAAGACGTCAGGTATGACTTCTAAACCTTGGCTGGCGAGCCTCAACGCACAGTCTAACGGACTTAAAACGACCCGACCGGAGAGCAACCAGGTCGTAATCTTCGATTGACCTGGGCGGCTATACTTTGACTTTCCCCTTGTCCAAGCCTCAGTCAAAGTGGGGCTCGCACTCCGACACCCGAGGCAAATGATCCACTCGATCGTAGTTCTGATAATAAAAGTGACATCGACGCTACTCCTCACCTTCGAGCACCCCATTCGATACCGAGGTGCCTGTGATCAACTAGCTCATAACTAGTACCCAGGTTCTATCGGAATAGCCGCGGGAAGGTCAAACGGTAACGGAACGCTGCCGGAATAACTGGTCAAGCTAGGAGGATCTGCCTGTCGAAGTCGTATCGTCATTAGGTTGCCATCTAAACAAAACTTTCCATATTCGCACTTTCTATTATTATGCACTACGACAACACTAGATGTGGGCACTAGGCCCACAAACATCTACTAAAATAAGTAACGTCCCAACTTCAACCGCAAACATTAAAACACACTAAATAGACCCGAGTAATTCCGAGATCCGTTCTCAAACTATCTATACATCGTGTCCCGTTTAGTGTACACTCCGAGGGTGCAACTCCTCACAATTTGATTTACTTACATTCGCATTTACAGCTTTTCGTATGATTTATTGCTTTTATGACCTTATAATCGCATGCTAAATCACCTAACACGGAATTCAAAACATAAAACAACTAAAATTGAGGAAAGTGATGGTCGTCTTCCGTATTAGTCCCGGTGCTCGCCTTATTAGGTTCGACGCATCTCCATTAATACCGAACCGACGCATCTTAAGCAGAATACCAAGTAAGGTATACCACGAGAACGACTAATATCCGTATTATCGCGTTAAAACTGATTTGCTAATACATATAATATTAGTACTCTCTACTCTCCTACATGCATCTTTTCATGGCCTGCTTGTCACGTGAAATCGCATGCAAAGAATGTAAACGCAACTACTTTGACAACAAAACTTACTTGTCCTTAAACTACCGACATAGCAAAAGGCTTAGGGTTAAAATAACGGATGTTACAGTACTTCCACCACAACAAAAGAACTAGGATATTAGCCCACCGATTGATTAGTAGAGGCCGCTATAGTGCGGGCGGGATTGGGTGTTGAAATCTATCGGATGTTGGCTTCCCAATACGTACCCTCACCCCTTACTCAGAATCGACGGTTTCTGGATGCCCAAAATCATTGGCAATGAGAGTCATTTCAGGCATGGAGTGCTTAAGGGTACAAGTCTTTATCTTTAGGTCCCGTGCTACTCAACTTTGAGCCGGCTAAGGATCAAAGTTGACTTGAACGATTTTTGAGTCCCCATAATTGAATCGGTGGCGACTCCACAAATCGGCAACAACTTCAGTTCACTAAAAAGGTCGCCTTACCAAACAAAACGGCCTTTAAGCATTTACAACCACGACTCGATCGATTCCCAAATGGAAACACGGGTGCCCCCACCCGTCTAGTACAAGACCTGATCGTCATCCAAATCGAGGTCCGACACTTCGCCCAGTTTGCGAGATCGGACCGGCCCCCGGTAGGGAGGGGGGCGCGTTGGTGGCCGCCGCCACACGTTGAAAAACCGGGTCAGTCCCGCGCGGGCACGCTCGGGGCGCCGGGCGGTGCGGACGGACGTCCACACTTCCCAGGCTAGAGGAGACAGACTGGAACACTCCTCCGGAATCAATTGCAAGGATCTCCCAGCCATCACCTTTGACGAAACTGACGCAGAATCTACTCAAGAATCTCACCATGATGCCCTGATCATCACACTCTCCATAGGAAATTGAACCGTGAAGAAAATATTGGTGGACACCGGGAGTTCGGTTAATCTCATCATGTTGGAGACCCTCCAGAACATGGGGTTTAGTGAGAAAGACTTAGGCAAAAAGGCGGTTCGCCTGATAGACTTCAGCGGAGAAACCAAATATTCCTTGGGAGAGATCACCATCCCCACCTATGCAGGAGGAGTGAATAAGCTAGTGCGATATCTGGTCATTGATGGACCCTCCACCTACAACGTGATCTTGGGAAGGCCCTGGATCCATGAGATGAAGGCGATTACCTCAACCTATCACCAGTGCCTGAAGTTCCCTACACCATGGGGGGTGCAAAAAATCAGAGGAGATCAGGAAGAGGTGAAAGACTGCTACAAGATAGCTCTCAAGAAGACTGCAAGGCCTTCAGCGTAGCAATTACAGAGCCAGCATATTCAGGAGGAGTACATCGAACCACCTCAGGCAGAGGTAGATGAAGTCAAACTAGATAAGCTACACCCAGAGCGAAAAGTGTTAATCGGATTAGAGTGTACAAGTAGTATCCGCCAAAATCTCATTGAATTATTAAAAACTAACATGGATTGTTTTGCTTGGTCACCTGAAGATATGGTAGGTATAGACCCCAACATTATAACCAATAGGCTAAGTGTGGATCCCAGCTACAAACCAATCCAACAGAAAAGAAGGAAGTTCGCCCTAGAAAGAAACCAAGTCATAAACCAGGAGGTGGACAACCTGCTGGCTACTGGGAAAATCAGAGAGGTGAAGTATCCAGAGTAGTTATCTAACGTGGTGGTGGTCCAAAAGAAGAATGGCAAGTGGAGGGCGTGTGTCGACTTTACCGACTTGAACAAAGCATGCCCAAAAGACCCATTCCCCCTGCCACATATAGATGCCATGGTAGATGTTACAGTAGGGCATGAGATGCTAACTTTCCTTGATGCATAGAGTGGCTACAACCAGATCAAGATGCATCTAGCAGATCAGGAGAAGACGACATTCAGGTCTGAAAGAGGAATCTATTGTTACAATTACTACCTACCAGAGACTAGTCAACAGATGTTCAAGAGGCAAATTGGCGACAAGATAGAAGTATTGTAGACACCCACATTTTGACCGCCAAGTGTCTATAGCAGTTTCCAAAAAACAACCGATGATGATCGGACGTAAACATAGCTTAATACACTCGATTTCGGACTCGGAATCAATAGTAGTTGGCACGAGCTTTTAGCGGAGTAAAAATCTCACCAAACCGACCTCAAATTCAGGCCCAGTGGGTTGTTTCCAGTCAAATGAGACTAATTTGGGTCAAAACCGAGACCAACGGCAAAACCGTCTTTTAGCGATCGGGTCAAACCTCGGTCAAAGGCATTTCCGAGCAATAAATATCTGGCACACCACCTCGAAAATACAACTTAAAGTCAAACACCTACAAAAAATCAGCAATGAAGAAGAGTTAAGCAACTAAAACTCTCCCAAAAGGACAAAACTCGATCTCTAAGGAGGTCTCCCACCCGGCTAGACCTACTCGATCGAGTGGACGTGGACCAGCTCACTCGATCGAGTGGACTCATAAAATCAGCCAAAACCGGGTGTTTTCTTCCCTTACAAGCAACCTTTTCCTATCCAAAGATGGAATCGTATTGTATCCAAGACTACTACCTTTCCTATCCGAAACAGGAATTTCTTCCCATCCAAGCCAGGAAACCTCCCCTATAAATACACCCTCCTACAGAACACAATTACAACATCCACAACAGTTACACACACACAATTCCCGACAATTCACAAACCCGAAATTCTAGGCAATTTTAGGCAAACTATACACAAATACCGTCCCGATTTTCTTCTAGAAATCCCGTAGCAAACCCGAGAGCAAAACTCGTCAAATCCCCTCCCTAATCATACACACCATAACTCACCTATATACATCTTAACGCTCCCGCGCCTAGGCCGCTACTACGAGTCCGTTTTCGAGATAATCAAGCATGTAGGTTGAGGGTGTTTCAAATCCCGACTTCTCCCTTTTCTTCTCTTTCTCTCGTCAGTCCGTCTTTTTAATCAGGTCGTCGTCGCGTCGTTTTTTTATTTCTTTTCTCGTTAATAATATCGATATTATCGTGCTATTTTCAATAAAGCGTCGTCCCTAGGATTCGATATCGATCTATAGTCAAATGTCGTATCTAAAGGTATCAATCATTAAATCATGTTAAGCATAATCCCGTTGAAGCCGAGTAATGATCACATGGTCCGAAAAGACTAATTACGACTTTACAACGTGGAGGAATTACCTCGTCTTAACAACATCCAAAACGATTTCTAAACAATTTTTTTCAAAATCCACTCTAAATATTCGATATTGATTCTATAACCAAGCATCGAATATTACGAGTATCAATATTTAAGTCGAGTATAAATTGCATCATAGTTTTACGCGACTTAACAAAAGTATCGATTTTTGAAAAAGCAATTTCGAGATCAAAATCAAACCGGACAGCGGCCCGTACAGGGGGCACGCGATCGAGTGCCTAGACCACTCGATCGAGTGCCTAGCCCACTTGATCGAGTGGCACCCCAAAAAATTACGAGTATCAATATTTAAGTCGAGTATAAATTGCATCATAGTTTTACGCGACTTAACAAAAGTATCGATTTTTGAAAAAGCAATTTCGAGATCAAAATCAAACCGGACAGCGGCCCGTACAGGGGGCACGCGATCGAGTGCCTAGACCACTCGATCGAGTGCCTAGCCCACTCGATCGAGTGGCACCCGAAAAACCGAGGCAGAAACTTTTTTTCGAGACCACTCGATCGAGTCCCTCAATGACTCGACCGAGTGGCTCCTGATATAGCAAAACAGCGAGTCCTTCAGCATCCCTCGAGTCTCGATAAAATATTTTTAATGACTTTGGTCAACACGTGTCAAGTCTCTCACGTGATTTAAAATCATACATCATATCATATTTACATTGCTTATTCAATTTACAAACCCTTACTAACTCGTTTGTTCTTTGTCTTTGTATCTTATTTTCGTTCTTTGTTTTATTGTACTAAAACGGACCTCGCATGCTAAATACAACTTCGACATAGATTCAAAGATGCATTAAATCGACGTAGATCAAACATAATTCACATGTTTAGTCGAAAATACTGTTTGCATATTATTCAACCGAATTACTAACGCGCGTATTTTAAAATCAAACGATATCTTAGTAGAGGCCGCTAAGTGCGGGCGGGGTTGGGTGTTCTTTGTGAACTTCCCAACACGTACCCTCATACCTTACTCAGAACCTCGGTTTCCGGATGTCCGAAACCGTTGGCGCACGAGAGTCATTCAATACACGGTATCCGATAACGTTGGTATCGGTATCAAAATGCAAGGGACGAACCCAATAAACTCTGAAATCGGAATGGGCCGTATTTTGTACACGGCCCACTAAGATATAGAGTGGGTTCGAACGGGCCCGAACCCCCACAAAGTTCGGTGGCGACTCCACTTCGATTTAAATTTCAATTCGATCCATCTCACATGAGATTCATTCGCCTCCCCAAACCCGTGCGTGGCCGCGTCGGGGTGGACCTATGTCATGTCCACAAGTATACATTGACGACATGGTCGTCAAGTCAAAGCAAGCTTCGCAACACACGACGCACCTAGAGGACACTTTCAACACTTTGAGGGAATATAAGATGAAGCTGAATCCTTCAAAATGCACGTTTGGAGTATCGTGTGGGAAATTTCTGGGGTATGTGGTCACCCAGAGAGGAATTGAAGCCAGCACAGAACAGATCAAAGCCGTCCTCCAGCTGGAATATCCGTAGAAACCTAAAGACTTGCAGCGCCTGACGGGAAGAATCGCTGCTTTAAACAGATTCATATCCAGGTCCTCAGATAGGTGCAGGCTGTTCTATGATATACTGAAGAAGGCCCAAAGGTTTGATTGGACAGCAGAGCACGAGAAAATATTGATGCGGTAAATAATTTGATATTCCCACTAATAAGAATTGTACTAATTGTATTCGACGCGATAAATACAATGAAATGTCATTTAGTGACAATTGTTGTAATTTTATTCGATACGATAAGTAATACAAGTGTCATTTATTTACAACTTTATTCGACGCAATAAGTATTGCTATTACAATTGTAACAATTACATTCGACAGCAGAGCACGAGAAAATATTGATGCGGTAAATAATTTGATATTCCCACTAATAAGAATTGTAGTGATTGTATTCGACGCGATAAATACAATGAAATGTCATTTAGTGACAATTGTTGTAATTTTATTCGATACGATAAGTAATACAAGTGTCATTTATTTACAACTTTATTCGACGCAATAAGTATTGCTATTACAATTGTAACAATTACATTCGACACGATATGTATTACAAATTGTCCTTTCCATTTTAAACAAACACGGACAAAACACGAAACTTGACCGAAACCCGCAACTTGCAATTCATACAAAACAGTGTGCATTCCTCAGTTGTGTGAAGATATAATCTGTCCAAAGCAGCCCAAAACAGAGACCAACAACACCAATAGCAGAAATTAACCTGAAATGGAGCCTTGACCAAATAGAACAGGCGGCATGAACTTAGCTCTAGTGCAGCCTTAAGCTTCGCCTCTCTAAACCAGTAAACCATAGCTTTCAATTTGTATCCATTCAACTTGCTATGAGCATAAATGCAGCCTGAATCGATGAAGGAGCAACTCGATTTATGACTGAACAACAGCTGCTATTCCAATATTACAACATCACCCTGCCCTTGGAATGAACACACAAAAGATCTGAAATGCAAGCATTGCATTCATCAATTAAAGACTAAGTAGAGGAGGATGAGAGTTTAGTTTAGAGCTAAAATTAGATCAAAATAGGTCTAAATTAGCGGCTTGATTCTTGTCATATAAGTGCAGAAGCACTATGATAGAACTTTGTCCTAAATTCGAGCATCCAGGCACGGTATTTCCGAGTTAAATAGAAGCCTTAATTGAGTAAGAATCATGTTCTACAAATCCTTCATAAGACCCTGCATTCAGAAGACCAACATTTGCATCAAAAAGCCTGAAGTAGTATCAAAACGCATCTGAAAGTCAAGTTAAGCAGAAACGAATATTTATCCAAGATGGTCCCATATACCAGAAGAAGAAGAAGATAAAGTTTTGATTTTATGCGTACAGGATTAATCGATTCAATGATTTAATTAATGAGTTACTCTGTATCTTCAAACAAATCAATCACTTGGCTTCTTACTACCTAATTGTCTTCCAGGTTGTTGACACACCTCTACGTTTCTAATAACTAATTAATCTACTTTTTTTATTAACTGCTTTCACTTCAATTATTTTAAAATTAATTGTGAAAATCTCGTGATCAGGAATTAAAGGTAGTGACACAAGAGTAATCTTTTGAGAGACATTATATATAGGGATGAATCCGACATTTGGAGACAGTCTGACTGCGTGAGTAAGACATAAAAATGACATTTACAGTCACTCTAAGCCTGTTTTCAGTAGTTATATCGACATAAACATGAACTGGTGAGCCTAGGTCGTATGCTCCCAAAGATAAATAATTAAGTCCTATTACATTTAACAATATAGTAGAGGTAAGTCGGGTGTCGAATCCACAGGGAAGGCGAGGTAAATTAATGTGTGAATAAAATAAAAAAACGTAACAAGAATAATGGGGGGTTTTGTGATTGAATTGACTAATAACTAAAATAACGAAAGTGAAATAACTAATAACGAGAATTCAGTTGATTAAGAAACTCGTCTCAAAGAAAATCCACTAACTAGTTAAACGATTGATCATCAACTACTAACCTTTATTTAATCCTTGAGTATTCTATTGTGAAACCGAAAGTTTCAATTGTTCCGTAGATAATATTACTTGGGTCGAAACGCAATACTAAGCAACCTAATTATTGAACAACCTAATCCACGCGTCTAGATTTAATTCACTAACAGCATGAACGATATGAACAAATCAATAGAAATAACGACCTTTAACACACGCGGTTATTGGTTCGAATCATATGTTTATTCCTCCCTTTACCCAATTACGATGAAACGCATACAAATAATTAGGTCTAAAGGTTGCAACTTTATTCAGTGAATTGAACAATTAAGGATTCAAACACAAAGAATTGCAATAGATTGAAGATTGAAATAATCAACTGGCCAAAAAGATTAAACAAACAACAATCATAAAATTAGCACAGGGAATAAACAATACTCAAGTAATTAAATAAATATTCTCACAATCAATTAACTAGAAAGCTTCAAATTCTTGATCCGAGAACGAAGATTAGTTACACATGAGAAAATTAGGGTTCTTCTTCCTTTTAATCAAAAGTAACGTGAATTCTCATTAACGTAATCCTCCTCAACTAATACTGTAATATATAGTCTAATAATAATAATAATAATAATAGGAAAGTCTAGTAATTTCCTAACTCTAATAATAATATAATAATAAATAATAATTAAGCTAACACGGAACCCGAACTAGTTCCGTCTTAAATTCCCGAGCTGCGCTTTGACTTTTCACTCGGTTTTGTTGGGCTTGTTCTTCGTACTCTCTGTCTCGAGCCCAAAATCATACCTCAAAGAATCAGAGCTCTAAAAACCGTCTTTTCTTCATTAAAGCACAATTTATTGGATAAAACCAATTAGACGATTTTCACTCTAAATCCGCACCTTTCAACATCGAATCTAGCATAATTCTTCATCGTAAACACATACAAAACATGCTAGATCAACTTCCCCACACTTAGACCTTTGCTCGTCCTGAGCAAAACTTGGAAACGTCAACAATAAAACACCGACGGTCTTACAAACGAAACATAGGAAGCTCGACATCAAATAACAAACTCATCCCTTCAACCACCCTCCTTATATCATCCTAAGGTTAAGCACAAGGTCACAATAACATGAAAATTCTCTACAACAACCAAAGATTGTGACCACAAAACAACACCTAAAATCATCGGAAATGACACTACGCCCCTTATTTCTCCGAATCCTAAACATGATCACATGTGCTACAAAATATCACCAATGGTAAATGATGTATACCACTATTCTCCACAACCCACACATGTGATCGACCTAAACGCCTCTAACATCTCAAAACAACACTCCAGTCGCATAAACTTTAGTGCTACGACTACACCGCACCGCGATTCTTCTCACCTTAACCAACTATCCTACCCGACCGACCTTCTATGTCACCCTTCTTTTGACACCAACACCAAGAATGGAGAAAGTATATGTGAATTTTTTTCCTAAATCCCTCATTTTGCCTAGAGTGTCCGCCCTTGCGGATTTTCACTCTAGCTTTTCATTTTTTTTTCTCACACTACTCTCGTGGCACGCAACTTGATTTTTCTTCTTACCCGGAGCGCCCTTTCGGGTTTTCACTCCATCCTCGGCCACTTTTCCCATTCTTGCCTAAGCGCCCTTCCGGGTTTTCACCTAGCCGGGTATTCCTTTTATTTTTTCTTTTTCTTTCATCATTTTTTTCATTTTTTTTAACTACAACTCAAAGACGAGTAATATATTTCCCTTCCCCACACTTATTCCGAACATTGCCCTCAATGCGAGACTAAGGACATAAGGATAAACAATAACAGGGGAAAGGGTCGCCAACATGAAAAAATTGTCTCATCCCAACCAACGGGATTCCAATACTAACGACGGAGAGTCAAACATCCACTCTCACGCTTATATAAACATCTACTCACAACTAGTCATCAAAAATACCGAATGAAACAGACTCGACATAACAATCTCCCATTAACCTGACGTCAACTCAGCACACATCAACTCATACACTACCAAACTTGACCAATTCGGTATAATTCCAAACCGACTCTATGACTAAGTCTAATGAGCAACAGCAACAAACCCAACTGTCACACTCTCGAGACGAGAACCAACGAGATGACTTACCACCACCCACAAACTAATGCAATTGCCACGAGTAAGCACCACATATCACAACGGACCATCACAATATCACCCTGACTCACATAGCCCATGTAGCTCGAAACACACCAACCTCGGAATTGGAAACTTACAACTCGCGACACAACTGACTGACCACGCTCCCACGTATAGAACTCCGAAATCCACCAGAGGACACACCGAACGGAAACACTGATAGCGACTAGGTCGCATAACCGGAATTCGAGACAACTCTAAAATCAAGGTGAATGAAAGAAGAAATGTGGATGATGAAAGAGAGAGTGAAGGACATATATGGGGATGAATTTGATGTTAAAAATCGGAGGGGATATTTTGAGCTAGAGCAAAAGGAGATTGAAAATTGTAATTCAGATTGGGAGAAATCGGGATTGAAAAGTAGATTAATGGAGGGAGGAAGCAAAAGGAATTGAAGATGGGGATTGAAAAGGAAGAGAGGATAAGGAGATTGGGGAGAGGAAGAAGAAGATGAAGGGGAAAACAGGTGGGATACTGGGCTCGTTTAATTTTTTTGAATTTTTTTTTATTTTTTTTTTGAAAATAGAGGAGAAACTCATACCTGCAACAGACGCGCGACTCGCCTTGGGCATATGCGGCTCGCCCGGGAGTGTGAAACTTCAAGCTTCGGGATTGATAAGTGTCGTTTGTAGTGCCTATTTCGTAGTGTTTTGGTCCCATTTTCCTTGTAGAATCGCTCCTTGGGAGCGGTTCAGGGGCTTCTTATGCTTCCTTTAGTTCGTTTCAGGTTCCCAAGACCGATTTGGAAGAGTTGGAGAAATTCCTACTCAATACATACACATTTTGGAGCCAACGAAACTACGGAACGATGACTCGATGCCTTGGAGTCGACCCCGAGACCTTGGGACCCAATCCCGAGCCTCCGAGACCCGATCCCGAGTCCCGAGAATCGGTGAGAAGCCCATGAGAAGCAAGGAGGGACAAAAAAGATCATAATGGAGGCCTACAAGGCTCATCCCGTTCGGGATGAAGGAGCAAAAAGAGAAGCTGCTGACCTGGGCCCATCCCGATCGGGATGGAGGCCTCCCGACCGGGACCGACCTCGTCCCGACCGGGACCACCCCGTCTCGGCCGGGACGGGCCACTGCTACTCCGCTTTGTTTTCTTTTCTTCTCCCTTTCATTTGTAACCCTATATATATTCTTCCCTTGTTATGTAAAGCACATGCACTTCATATATCCTTAAACCCTAGACTACTTTAGGTTAGATTAGTGTAGATTAGTCGATAATTAGTAGTTAATCATAGATTAGTACTTGTATTAAGGGAATTCTTCAAGATCTTCTCCAAACATGACAAACTTGGATGTTTGTTTTGGGTTTTCTTCATTAATGCAAGTTTCGTTCTTTCTCCTTCACTAGTTTGGTATAATCCTTTTCTTTTTCTCTTAATCTTTATTTATGTTATTCAAGTTTCAATCTTTGATTGTAGTTAATAGTTTTCACTAGTTTGTAGATGTTTGTGTTGTTTCTTTTGTTAATCCATCTTGTTAGTGTTAGTTGTAGTTTGATTATGTTAGAGTAGTGTTCTTGCTAGGGTTAGTAAGGTGAGTAGGGTGTTAATTGGGTGATTAAGGGTTGGTTAGAGATGTTGGTGGAAGACTTGGGTTTCCTCTTGTTTGATGCACATCACATGTTTGTGGAATTGCTTGAATGACTAAGTATGTACGAATGCTTGTTTTTCTTGCCTTTCTTGTGTGGGTGTTAGTTTGTTGTGGGTTCGGTCCCCTCACTAAGTTGCGAGAGCCCGGTGAGGACGACCCCTAGGTCGGTCTAAGTCGCGAGAGCCCGGATTCGACCTAGGCCTATAGTGCGCTAGAACCCCGATTGTGTCGTGTGTATCGCCGAGATGGGTTCTAGGTGGAACCTCTAGGTGGGTCTAAGATGCGAGAGCCCGGACTAACCTAGATCACCCTACTACCTCCTTCACTCTAGTCCTCCCTTGACCATTCCGTTACCCCTTTGACCCCGACCTAATCCTAGCCCGTTCTCCTTTGTTTATCTTCTCCTTAGACTTAGTCTTAGTCTAGCTCTCTCCCCTTCTATCATTCCTTAGTTTAGCTCGTTGACTTAGTCTAGTATTTAGGCGACCTTAGTCTAGACGCCTCTTACCGTCCCCGTGGATTCGACCCGACTTACCCTATCTACTCTAGTTAGGTTAGCCGGTTATATTATTGACGGTTGGGACGTGACGAATCCCACCCATCAATTTGGCGCCGTTGCCGGGGACGGTGCTAGTTTAGACTTTGTTTTCCTATTTGCTTGACTTAGTCTTTGTGTTTGTGTTTTCTTTTTTTTTTTCTTTTTTGTTACCTTGCTTTTTGTGTGTGTGTGGTTTATTTATCTCTCCTCTAGTGCCCAAAAAGCACTAGACTTCTCACGTTTGTTCTTAGTCTACAGTTTGCAACTCAGAGCCGCTTAAACGGACGGTTGCTAGAATGAGTGGTTTCCAACCGGGTATGGACTACGATTTTCGAGCGAGCATGGGGTTTGATCTAAACTCCACACACTCGGGAGCCGATATGAGCTACCACTCTTCTTCCATGAACCAAGGGTATGACATGACGTCCCCCTACCACTATCAAGCTTCTTGGGGTGACTCTAGTGGGTATGATCTTCAAGGTTATGAAAACGGCTACCAACAAGTGAACGATTACCAATCCTACGAGCATGGTGACTATTACTCGAGTTATGATTGTGAAACCACCATGTTCAATCAAGATTCACCTTATGGAAGCCAATACCCCCAAAACCCACAATATTACCCTCCACCCCAACCACAATATGAGCCCCATGACCCACAATACTACCAATCACCCCAACCTTTCTACCAACAATATGATGCCCCACCCCTTGGGCATCATCAAGATTATCAAGGAGCTTTACAAGACCCCAATGACCGCCAAATGCCAAACTTGGAGTTTCATCAATCGTTGCTTCAAATGCAACAAGAAATGGCCATCCAATTGCAAAAGAATAAGGAACTCTTGGCCCAAATTCGAAGGGGAAACGAGGCGAGGAATGCTCAACTAAATGCGTTAGCGGTTCAAACCGTAATGTCTTTATCCCGAGCATCATATTTAGATGGAGGATGCCCACTTGAGAGAGAGGAGCAACCTAATTACGAAGCTGCCGATGTAGTTCCCTTTGAAAAAGAGATTTGCTTTGAAGAACCTCAATCGTCTACCCAAAAGGAGACGAATGAGGAGATAACTCTTGGTGAAGGCATCGTTGGTGAAGAATTGGAGGAGGATAGTGAGTGGGATGGTTTGGTGGAGTTTGTAGAGTTGTTAGGTGAGATTGTTAGCCTCGAGTTGCCCTTGTGCGATAATTTGGACAAGCATCAAGAGCCCCTTGCTAGTACACCGAGAGATGACTTGGAAGAGATTGAAACCGCCGGTAGAAGTTTCGATCCTCTCCTCCAAGATGATGTGGGGCCGAGTGATGAAGATGGGGAACCGCAACTTGAGGAAAGTGTGGGGGTGTGCATCGAGGAAGTGAGGCCAAAACCGCTTTTTGTGCCTTGTTTCTTGGAGATGAAGCTTGCTAATGATTGGAGGCAATGCTTAGGGAGGAAGAGATCGGTAAAGCTCGTAGGATGGATAGACCCCGGAAACAACTTTGAAGATGATTTTGGGTCTTGGGAATCCTACTTCTTGCCTCCTCCTTGGAGGCCGTGGAGGTCGGTTAAGCTCGAGCGCTTCTTGGGCCTTCACTATGATGTCGGTAGCGCGTTCGACTTGCTCCTCCATGCCCTTGAGGGCTACGGTTGAAGAACGGAGTCCACCATCCTAGGTTTGACGGAGTTCCTAAAAAGAACCGTCATGTTGTATATTCCCCTCTCCTCTTCTTTAGAATACTTGTGCTTGTATTTGTGTTTTATCTCTTGATTTTGTTAGTTTTGTGATATTCTTGTAATATTGGATTATTGATGAGCGTTGTGAGGGAAAGAATTTGATGTTTTGTTTGAGTTTATTGTGATAGGTGAAGTGAAGATGACTCATAGAAAGGAGTGGTCGATGATGGAGTTTGGTTTGCGAGCGAGGAAGTCGGTTTTTGAAGCTTATGATAAGTTTTTGGGCTTGGGGAAGCATAGAAGACTCATCCCGACCGGGAAGAAGCCATCCCGATCGGGATGAAGGTGCAGAAGTTTGGACTCACTAGAGTGCATTCCCGACCGGGACGAGAGCTTCCCGATCGGGAAGGGTTTATCAACCCGATCGGGACCATCCATCCCGACCGGGATGGTCCCCTTTGTCTCCACCCATCCATTATACCCCCTCCCAACCTCCCTACTCCTCCTTACTCCTATCATATGACCCGTACACCTCACTTTACACACCGAGATCCACATCAAATCCCACCCCCTACCATTACCACCCCAACCATGCGGTTTTAGCAAGCTTGAAGGAGGATGACAACGAAGGCAACAAGCAAGCGCCTATATTGATCTATGAGACGATGGAGCGAGTGAGTTACTAGCCGATTAGTTTGGGTAACTATCCTTACTTTTCTGTCTTTTATTGCTTGTTTTCCTTTGTTTATTCCCTTCCCCTTGTACACTTATGTGTCTTGATGTCATGGTGGCCTTCGAGGCCTTGGTATATGTTGATCCCGACTCTCGATGATGTGATTACATCGAGAGTCATTTTCAAAATCCAAATTTTTACAAGATTTTCACTTTCTTTTTGAGGATTTAGTCGGATTTAGGCGGAATCCGGGTTAGGTGACTTGATTACACCTAGCACTCCCCTCCCATTTCCTTTTATTTCCTTCTTTTATTTCTTCCCCCATCCATATCTTTTTCTTGTCTCGGCCCATGGTGACTTGACTACACCCCGGCCGGACACCTTCTACCTTTTCTTCACTTTATTCTTTGATTTTTAGTTTTATTTTCGTAGTTTCTTTTTCTTTCTCTTTTGTCTCTCCGCACACTACGATTGAGCATATGAAGACATTGCTCGATTTAAGTGTGGGGGAGCGATATTCTAGTATAGTTAGTTTTATTTTCTTAGTTTTTTCCGAAAAATTCTTAAAAATCCCTAAAAATTTGAAAAAATTTCGCAAAAATCAAAAAAAGATTATTTTTTTGTGTGTTTTCCTTTTGTGTCATTGTGTCGTATATTTGTTTTGTGTGCGTGTTCGCCTCCCTTTTTCCCTATAGGTTGCTTAATCACCGTTAGCTTTGGAGAGCTTTCAAGACACCCGGTAACATCTTTTCACCCTTTTTCCTCTCTGTTTCTTTTGGAGTTTGGAGGAGATGTATGTTGTGGTGTGCTCGGGTGGAGCTTTGTAAAGTTTGTGGACGATTTGGTGGCTTGTTTGGAAATTTGGGGTGGTGTTTGTGTTTTGTATGTGTTCGTTTTGTTTTGTGTTGTTTTGTTGCTTTTGTCTCTTTTTCTGTCATTCTCGTTGATTCTTCATTTTGTGTTGTGTTTGTTGAGTCTTGTGTGTTAACCGTTTTCTAAAACCCGGTTTAGAGGCTAGTGTGCAAGCGTTTACTTTCCCTTCCTAATAGTATAAATCGAGTCTTGGACTTTAGTCTAGTAGAATGACCCTAAATCAATGATTTCGTTGGTCCTTTACCTTGAGTCCACCTAGCTTAATAGGGATTTACTACGGGATTTGCATTTTGACCATTATGACCACCCACGGTGTGAAAAGGCCTTGGTTACCGAGTCTCGTTCCCTAGGTGACCGTGTTTAGGGTTGTTTGATTGGTCCAAGTTATCCGCTTTTTGTGGGTTTGAAGGGGGATCGCGACCCCCGACTTACCCATTCACCTACCTCCTACACATTCCACACAAATAAAATGCAATTTGTTGATTTCTCTCTTTCTCAATTGTCAAAGAAATGCCAAAAATGCCAAATCTTGTCAAAAGGGTAAAGAAAAGAAAAGAAAAGAAAAATGAAAGAAAGAAAAGAAATGAAGAAAAAGAAAAGGCACAAAAGCCAAAAAGAAAATAGAAAAGAAGAAAAAGAAATGGCATGGCAACAAACAAATCAAAATGTCGAAAAGAAAGAAAATGCCAAAAGAAAACCCGTCTCACAAAAAGAAATCCCCACAAAAATAAGCCTTCTCCCGACTTTTGCCGTGAAAGCCTACCAAAGGACCGAGTCCCGAGGAAGGATGATAGCGGCATTAGTCGGTCTTCCCTCATTTTGCATGTTTTCCAACTTTTTACTTGGACTAGTTAGGCGGTCTTGGACACAGGACGACCCTCTTGGCTCACGCTAAAGGGGGCGGTGTCTCACTTACCTACAGTGTCGACTAACACCGTGGTTCTTCACTTTTCCACTCCGCCGATCGTCCCGTAGTACGTTTTTAGAAAGTTAGGAGGAGCTAGGTAAGTTACCAACGTTTTTGTTGCTTTATCGTCATACTATTAGGGTTTAGTTCACCTTGGTTTGTATGTCTAGCTTGGGAACTTTATCACCTACCTCGAGTCCTAAACCGGTGTTTCATTCACCGCTTTTTGAGGGAAGCGGTATTTCTTTTGTTTTGGGTGCAACCGATTATGTGTTTGTTTGTGTGTTTGTTTGTTTGTGTGTTTTGTGTCCGGTTGCATCCACAGTTTAGTCGCAAGACCCAACTTGCCTTGCGGAGTGCACTTGTCCTCTAAGTACACTCGCGTGAGTTGAAGGGGCGTAGGGTGCGCTAATACCCATTCGGCTAGTATAGTAGTTAGTTTGTGCTTACTCGAGGGCGAGTAAGGGTTAAGTGTGGGGGAGTTGATAAGTGTCGTTTGTAGTGCCTATTTCGTAGTGTTTTGGTCCCATTTTCCTTGTAGAATCGCTCCTTGGGAGCGGTTCAGGGGCTTCTTATGCTTCCTTTAGTTCGTTTCAGGTTCCCGAGACCGATTTGGAAGAGTTGGAGAAATTCCGACTCAATACATACACATTTTGGAGCCAACGAAACTAAGGAACGATGACTCGATGCCTTGGAGTCGACCCCGAGACCTTGGGACCCAATCCCGAGCCTCCGAGACCCGATCCCGAGTCCCGAGAATCGGTGAGAAGCCCATGAGAAGCAAGGAGGGACCAAAAAGATCATAATGGAGGCCTACAAGGCTCATCCCGTTCGGGATAAGCTCATCCCGTTCGGGATGAAGGAGCAAAAAGAGAAGCTGCTGACCTGGGCCCATCCCGATCGGGATGGAGGCGTCCCGACCGGGACCGACCTCGTCCCGCCGGGACCACCCCGTCTCGGCCGGGACGGGCCACTGCTACTCCGCTTTGTTTTCTTTTCTTCTCCCTTTCATTTGTAACCCTATATATATTCTTCCCTTGTTATGTAAAGCACATGCACTTCATATATCCTTAAACCCTAGACTACTTTAGGTTAGATTAGTGTAGATTAGTCGATAATTAGTAGTTAATCATAGATTAGTACTTGTATTAAGGGAATTCTTCAAGATCTTCTCCAAACTTGACAAACTTGGATGTTTGTTTTGGGTTTTCTTCATTAATGCAAGTTTTGTTCTTTCTCCTTCACTAGTTTGGTATAATCCTTTTCTTTTCCTCTTAATCTTTATTTATGTTATTCAAGTTTCAATCTTTGATTGTAGTTAATAGTTTTCACTAGTTTGTAGATGTTTGTGTTGTTTCTTTTGTTAATCCATCTTGTTAGTGTTAGTTGTAGTTTGATTATGTTAGAGTAGTGTTCTTGCTAGGGTTAGTAAGGTGATTAGGGTGTTAATTGGGTGATTAAGGGTTGGTTAGAGATGTTGGTGGAAGACTTGGGTTTCCTCTTGTTTGATGCACATCACATGTTTGTGGAATTGCTTGAATGACTAAGTATGTACGAATGCTTGTTTTTCTTGCCTTTCTTGTGTGGGTGTTAGTTTGTTGTGGGTTCGGTCCCCTCACTAAGTTGCGAGAGCCCGGTGAGGACGACCCCTAGGTCGGTCTAAGTCGCGAGAGCCCGGATTCGACCTAGGCCTATAGTGCGCTAGAACCCCGATTGTGTCGTGTGTATCGCCGAGATGGGTTCTAGGTGGAACCTCTAGGTGGGTCTAAGATGCGAGAGCCCGGACTAACCTAGATCACCCTACTACCTCCTTCACTCTAGTCCTCCCTTGACCATTCCGTTACCCCTTTGACCCCGACCTAATCCTAGCCCGTTCTCCTTTGTTTATCTTCTCCTTAGACTTAGTCTTAGTCTAGCTCTCTCCCCTTCTATCATTCCTTAGTTTAGCTCGTTGACTTAGTCTAGTATTTAGGCGACCTTAGTCTAGACGCCTCTTACCGTCCCCGTGGATTCGACCCGACTTACCCTATCTACTCTAGTTAGGTTAGCCGGTTATATTATTGACGGTTGGGACGTGACGAATCCCACCCATCAGGGATGAATTTCTTCGTTTTTGCTCCGATTTCGAGGGGCCGCCATGCTAGTCGCCTAGGGCTCGCACAACTCGCCCCAACTCCTGAAATTAGTCTTTCTCGTTCCTCCCAGAAGCACTCTTGTTTTACGTCGTTGACCCGACGTCGAAAGCGGAATCTTCATTAATTGGATCGAAAAGATCAATTCTCACGACTGCTCCCTTTCTCCAATTTTAAGTGAAGTCCACAAACTAACTTATTCAAAAACAACAAAAAAAATCATCAAATAACAAAAACTCGGGTTGCCTCCGTAAGCACTAATTTAACGTCTCGCACGACGGTGAGGGGTCACACAGCACTACCCCTCTATGAAGTAACCCATTTTATATTAAGATCGGAACAAGTCAATGCTCGTAGGAGACGGTCAAAAAAGCTAGAAAAAGAGTCAGTGAAAACCGTATAAAACATTACAATAAGAATATACCATCCACACCGCATTAATATAGAGGTATATAGAACGTTGGATTTATGGTATGGTTCTCTAGATAACAACGTCATCTCAAACAATTTTTCTGTATCCCTACTCCTGAATGTGTCTTTCAAATCCCATAATATATCACCCGATTCACCACCCAAAGAGGGATCAATAAAATATGTGGGTAACGGTAAATCTGATACGGGTTCTATATAGGGCACAGTCAATAAATACAAGTCACCTTCCTCTCCCTCATCATCTAGTGGGGCACCCTCGCCATGAGTAAGGGAAATAGGATACTCAATTTTGGTCACATCATCACTAATAATCGATTCATATTTAGGAGACTCAAAGTATTGGGGAAGTTCAAGAAATAAAGTGGTTACCTCTAATTCTCGAGCATTGTTAACCAGAACATCAATTACATCCCATTTTTCATTACGACCTAACTCAAGAAATCTACCATCACTTTCAACTTGTAAATCGATTTGAGTTGCACGATTAAAGTTATGGTAAATCGCTACCAAGAGTTGTTCGTTACTCAAAGGTAAATATTTGCGTTCTAGCACATACTCCGTGAGTATTCCAAAATAGTGATGTAGTAACTCATTATCAAGTTGGGGACAACAAAAACTCATTTCTAGATGACAAACAAAAAAACCCTTAATTAAAATATATATTTACAATAGACACAAAAACAAATAATCAAACAAAAACAACTAATTGCCTTCCCCGGCAACGGCGCCAAAATTTGGTGAGCCTAGGTCGTATGCTCCCAAAGATAAATAATTAAGTCCTATTACCTTTAACAATATAGTAGAGGTAAGTCGGGTGTCGAATCCACAGGGAAGGCGAGGTAAATTAATGTGTGAATAAAATAAATAAACATAACAAGAATAATGGGGGGTTTTGTGATTGAAATGACTAATAACTAAAATAATGAAAGTGAAAAAACTAATAACGAGAATTCAGTTGATTAAGAAACTCGATTCAAAGAAAATCCACTAACTAGTTAAACGATTGATCATCGACTACTAACCTTTATTTAATCCTTGAGTATTCTATTGTGAAACCGAAAGTTTCAATTGTTCCGTAGATAATATTACTTGGGTCGAAACGCAATACTAAGCAACCTAATTATTGAACAACCTAATCCACGCGTCTAGATTTAATTCAATAACAGCATGAACGATATGAACAAATCAATAGAAATAACGACCTTTAACACACGCGGTTATTGGTTCGAATCATATGTTTATTCCTCCCTTTACCCAATTACGATGAAACGCATACAAATAATTAGGTCTAAAGGTTGCAACTTTATCCAGTGAATTGAACAATTACGGATTCAAACACAACGAATTGCAATAGATTGAAGATTGAAATAATCAACTGGCCAAAAAGATTAAACAAACAACAATCATAAAATTAGCACAGGGAATAAACAATACTCAAGTAATTAAATAAATATTCTCACAATCAATTAACTAGAAAGCTTCAAATCCTTGATCCGAGAACGAAGATTAGTTACACATGAGAAAATTAGGGTTCTTCTTCCTTTTAATCAAAAGTAACGTGAATTCTCATTAACGTAATCCTCCTCAACTAATACTGTAATATATAGTCTAATAATAATAATAATAATAATAATAATAATAATAATAATAGGAAAGTCTAGTAATTTCCTAACTCTAATAATAATATAATAATAAATAATAATTAAGCTAACACGGAACCCGAACTAGTTCCGTCTTAAATTCCCGAGCTGCGCTTTGACTTTTCACTCGGTTTTGTTGGGCTTGTTCTTCGTACTCTCTGTCTCGAGCCCAAAATCATACCTCAAAGAATCAGAGCTCTAAAAACCGTCTTTTCTTCAATAAAGCACAATTTATTGGATAAAACCAATTAGACGATTTTCACTCTAAATCCGCACCTTTCAACATCGAATCTAGCATAATTCTTCATCGTAAACACATACAAAACATGCTAGATCATGAACCCAAAAGACCGACAGTTGCAGACAGTAATAGTAACATACTGCAAAATGCTTCAGTAATGCAATGCTTATTACATAGACACGAATCCGACAGTTGCAGACAGTATCAGTAACATAATGTTACATGCATTAGTATCAGTAATGATAGGACGACATCAGTTCACTGTAAGACTGTTTTCAGTAGTTATATCGACATACACATGAATCCGAGTCCGACAGTTGCAGACAGTAATAGTAACATACTGTTAAACACTTCAGTAATGCTTATTAAATCGACAAACCAATCGACTCTAATTGACTACAACAACAACAATAACCAATCATCTATTCAGCAAGCCCTAAATTAAAAAACACCAATCTCCCATATCAAACAAACACAAGCAGAAAATCAGATCAAATCAAAATAAAAATATTCCGATTTTTGAATCATGAAACATACCAGCAGTTACGACCCGACTAGTCCGCAAATGACTCGCTGCACCACCTGGTGAATTAAATTTTTGTGAAGAAATCAAATTCATGGGTTTACTGAGGCATTTGGGTTATCTTTGCAATTAGAGAAAAGTTTCCCCTTTTGTGTGAATCTGGAGTTGTAGATTAGGGTTTTGAAAGATTAATCGTCGCGGGCGAGAAGAAATCAAATTCATGGATTTACAGGAATTGAGATGTGGTCTGTTTATGGAATGCACATGTGAATGTTTGAGTTTGGAAGTTGTAGATTGCAATGTCTGTATTAAGGCTTGAAAGTTTAATCGCGGCGGATGAAGTTGTTAATAATTCGAAGAAAATTTTGTTTGGTGAAGAAATCAAATTCATCTGTTTACTGAGGAATTAAGCAGATGGGGGCCATGGGGCCATTGATGCAGATGATGCGTTCCTTATGTAAACTAGAGAATTTGCCGACAATGGAATTGGTAGGCGGGGATAATTTCTGAGTGAATGTGATTTCTAGTAACAAGGAAGGTAGGTCTGAAGTGGGTTTATAGAATATTAGGGTTGTGAAGAGATAACCCGTTGAGTTGTCGGGTTTATTAGTGTCGATTGATATTTGTTACAGTAGAGGGTCATTAATAAGGAATATAAGTATATTATTTATGTCGATTTCTCAATCGTCATGATATAATCGCCACGAAAAAGTTTTTTTGTTGTAGTGCCACTCTTCCTGTATCTATCAGTAACTGAAGTAGCAGTCAGCGCAGTATTGGTGCATGAGCATGAAGGGGCGCAACACCCGGTATATTATGTCAGTAAGTCTCTGCTTCCTGCAGCGACCAGGTACACCTCTCTCGAAAAACTCGTACTAGCACTTGTTACAGCTTCTTAATAACTGCGACCCTATTTCGAATCACATGCTATTTCTGTAATAACAAACTATCCACTAAACACTATTATGAGAAAACCTGAGTTGTCATGAAGAATGGCCAAGTGATGGGAAGGATTTTGCCGTCAATCCTACCAAACAAGTAAAACCAACTATTCCTAGCTATGTAGCTAGGGTAAGTCGGGTCGCTCCACAGGGAAGGGGTGTCGGACCTAGGTGTGCTACGGTCTAGGACTAGGTTCAAGACAAGCTAAACTAGGGTGATGGTTAATAGCTAAACTAGGTCTAAAACACGGAAAAGGGAGACAAAACAAGAAAATAACGACTAAAGGAAGCAAATATATCAGTAAGAAGGAAAATTAGGGCTAGGTCGGGTTCATGGATGCAAAGGAGACAAAAAGGGGAAAAACGGGGTTACTAGCGTGCATTCGTAGCCTAGGTCACGTTCGGGCTCTCGCTACATAAACGGCCTAGGGGTCGTCCTCACCCCGTTCTCGCTACTAATGAGGGAACCAAACCTACAACCAAACAACCACATACAAGAGAAGAGGCAAGAAAAACAAGGATTCGTCGTCTCTAGTCTCACAAGCATTTCATCAAACATGTGTAGTGCAAGGTTAATAGAAAACAACAAAGACAACATCTAGTACTACCCATCTCACCATAATCATTCTCAATATCACCCAATCCCCCTAATAACCCTAGAAAGAGTCTACTCAGACATAATTAAACTACAACAAACAAGAACAAGATAAACTAACTCAAGAACAAGAGCATACATATGTAAAACTAACAAGGATGATGAACAAAACAATAAACAAGAGCTGAAGATTGAAACTTGAATAATAAAACAAAGATAAAGAGAAGGGAAAAGAGATTATACCATACTAGAAGATGAAAGGAAGAATGAAAACTTGTATAAAAGAGAAAACCCAAATATATCTACCAAGGTTGTCAATCTTGGTAGAGATCTTCAAGAATTCAATTAATACAAGGATAATCTAAGATTAAGAAGTAATTAAAGACTAATCTACACTAATCTAGTCTAATCTATGCTAAAGTAATCTAGGGTTTAGTCGGTAATGAAGAACATAACATAAGATTACAAGAGGGGGGGTATATATAGGGTTACAATGAATAGGGAAGAAGGAAAAGCGAAACAGCTCTTCGCTGGGCCCATCCCGGTCGGGATGGAGGCGGTCCCGGTCGGGATGAAGTCGGTCCCGGTCGGGATGGACTCATCCCGGTCGAGATGGACTCATCCCGGTCGGGATGGACTCATCAGTAGCCGTCTTCTTTTGCTTCTTCATCCCGGTCGGGATGAGGTCCTTCCCGACCGGGATGGGTCTTGTAGGCTTCAAATATGATCCCATAGGTCCCTCCTTGCTCTTGTTAGGCTTCTCATCGATTCTCGGTTCTCGGGAATGGGTCTCGAGGTCTCGGGATCGAGTATAGGCTACCGAGTGATCTTCGCTCCTCCTCGTTGGCTCCAAATGTGTCTGAAACGAGTCGGAATCGTTCCATATCTCCAATAATGGTCCTAGGAACCTAACAAAAGCTAGAAGAAGCGTAAGTAGCCTCTAAAACCGCTCCGCAGAGCAATTCTAAAAGAGAAGCCGGGGCCAAACACAACAAATAAGCACTACAAACCACGCTTATCAACTCCCCCACACTTAACCCTTACTCGCCGTCGAGTAAGTACAAACTAACACTACTAAACTAGCCGAGCGGGTATTAGCGCACCCTACGCCCTTTCAACTCACGCGAGTACACTTAGAGGGAAAGTGCACTCCGCAAGGCAAGTAAGGTCTTGCGACAAAACTGTGGATGCAACCGGACACAAAAACACATAAACAAACAAGCATACAAACAAACAAACAATCGGTTGCACCCAAAAAGAAATAAATACCGCTTCCCTCTAAAAAGTTGTGAAAGAAGCACCGGTTTAGGACTCAAGGCAAGTGACAACGTTCCCATGCTAATAACACAAATTGAAATGAACTAAACCCTAATAGTATGACAACAAAGCAATAAGAGCGTTGGTAACTTACCTAGGTCCTCCTAACCTTCTAAAAACG
This sequence comes from Agrostemma githago, assembly GCA_958450325.1. Taxonomy (NCBI): domain Eukaryota; kingdom Viridiplantae; phylum Streptophyta; class Magnoliopsida; order Caryophyllales; family Caryophyllaceae; genus Agrostemma; species Agrostemma githago. The sequence goes on along the minus strand of OY288245.1, from coordinate 14,742,541 downwards.
TACTACGGGACGATCGGCAGGATGGAAAAAGGATGAACCACAGTCTTAGTCGACAGTGTAGGTAAGTGAGGACCCACCCCCTTTAGCGATGAGCCAAGAGGGTCGTCCCATGCCAAAAACCGCTTAACTGGTCCAAGTAAAAAGGTGAATATTATTGCAAAATGAAAGAAGACCGACCATTACCGCTATCATCCTTCCTAGGGACTCGGTCCTTTGGTAGGTTCTTCACGGTAATAGTCAGTGAAAGGCTTATTTTTGGGGTGTGGGGATTCTTTTTGTGAGACGGTTTTCTTTTGGCATTTTTCTTTCTTTTGCATTTTTGCTTTGTGTGTTGCTATGCCATTTCTTTTTCTTCTTTTGTATTTTGTTTTTGGCTTTTTGTGCCTTTTCTTTTTTCTTCATTTCTTTCTTTCATTTTCTTTTCTTTGCCCTTTTGGCTAGATTTGAGTTGTAGGCATTTCTTTTTGCAACAAAGAAAGATGATTTCAACAATTTGCAACTTTATTTTGTGGATATGTGTAGGAGGTAGGGGAATGGGTATGTCGGGAGCGCGCTTTCCCTTCAAACCCACAAAAAGGGGAGAAACTTGGACTTAATCAAATAATTCTGAACATGGTCACCTAAGGGACGGGACTCGGCAACCAAGGCCTTTTCACACCGTGGGTGGTCAAAATGGTCAAAATGCAAATCCCGTAGTAAATCCCTAGTAAGCTAGGTGGACTCAAGGTAAAGGACCAACGAAACTATTGATTTAGGGTCATTCTACTAGACTAAAGTCCAAGACTCGATTCATATCACTAGAAAGGAAAAGTAAACACTCGCGCACTAGCCTCAAAACCGGGTTTTCGAAAACATTTTTACATACTAGACACAACTAAACGAGGCAAAGCAAAGACACGACAAAAACGAGAGGAGATGAGACAAACATGACAAAGCCAAATAAAACAAGAGACAAGAAAAATAAACACACAAGATAAACAATCACCACCCCGAAACTTCCAAGCAAGCCACCACATCAACCACAAACTCCGAAAAGCTTCACCCGAGCACACATCATCACAAAATCTCCTCCAAACTCCACAAGAGACAAAGAGGAAAAAGGGATAATGATGTTACCGGATGTCTTGAAAGCTCTCCAAAGTTAACGGTGATTAAGCAACCTATAAGGAAAAAAGGGGGGCAAAACACGCACAACAAAACAAATATACGACACAACGACACAAACGGAAAAGACACAAAGAAAATCTTTTTGATTTTTGTGAAATTTTCAAATTTTTAGGGTTTTTAAAGATTTTTCGAAAAGATTACGAAAATAAAACTAAATTATACTAGAATAGCGCTCCCACACACTTAAACCGAGCAATGTCCTCATGCTCGATCTTAGTGTATGGAGAACCAAAGAAAAGGAAAGAAACTACGAAAATAAAGCTAAAAATCAAAAAGAAAAGCGGAGAAAAGGTAGAATGTGTCCGGCCGGGGTGTAGTCAAGTCACCATGGGCCGAGACGAGAAAAGATATGGATGGGGGGAAATAAAAAGAAGGAAATAAAAGGAAATGGGAGGGGAGGACTAGGTGTAATCAAGTCACCTAGTCCGGATTCCGCCCGAATCCGACTAAATCCTAAAAAGTGAAAAATAAAGTGAAAAGGCTTGTAAATTTGGATTTTGAAATGATTCTCGACGTAGTCACGTCATCGAGAGTCGGGAGCAATAACTACCAAGGCCCCGAGGGCCACCATGACACAAAAGTGTAAAAGGGGAAGGGGACAAACAAAGGAAGACAAGCGATAAAAGACGAAAAAGAAAGGATAGTTGCCGTACCCATCGGTTAGCAACTCACTCGCTCCATCGTCTCATAGTTCAGTATCGGCACAAAGCTAGTCTTCGTCATCGCTATTCCTCTTCAATCTTGATAAGCCTGCATGGTTGAAGTAGTATGCTTGCATTGGTAGAAGGAGGCGGGATTTGATGTGAGGCTCGGTATGTAGTGAAGATAAGATGAGGTGAGGGTGTGTATATGAAGTGTAGGGTCATATGATATGTGCAAGGATAGGTAGGGAGGTTGGGAGGGGGTATAAAGTGGTAGGGTGGGCTCATATGACGAAGAAGAGGCCAAAAGAGGAGCAGGGGTCATCCCGGTCGGGATGGATGGTCCCGGTCGGGATGACACACCCGTCCCGGTCGGGATGGCTCAACAGAAAGCTCCATTTTTTGTACCCTCATCCCGATCGTGATGGCTCCTTCCCGGTCGGGACGACACGCCCTTCCCGGTCGGGATGCTCTCTTCTCAGCCGGGAGAGTTCTTCTAGCCCTTCACATCCCCAAAAGCTTGTCCAAAGCTTCAAAAACCGACTCCCTTGCTCAAATCCAAGCTTCTATCATCATCTAATCTCCTCGAGACTTCATCTTCACTAAGACCTACCAAATAAACTCGAATAACATTCATCAAGATCCCTCCCTCACATCACTCATCAAAATACAAAATTACAAGATTTCCACAAAAACTGACAATCCTAAAAACCAAAATATCCAAACAAACATATACACAAACACAAGCACAAAAGAAAAGGGAAAAGACATTTACACTAAGATACTCTCACCATCTACGCCTCCATAGCCATCAAGAGCTCGGAGGAGTAAGTCAAATGCCCTAGCAACATCTTCATTGAGGCTCACATGGCCGAGCCTAGCTACTTTCAAGAGCTTCCAAGTCGGAGGCAAGAAGCGTTCATCTTCATTGTGTTCGGGGTTCTCGTGATCTTCCGGGTCTTCCGAACCATGATAGCAACGACTCTTATGACCATCCGGTAGGTATAGTGGTCTAGAGTCATGCTCGGTGTTATGATGTGGGAGATCACACCCTAGGGGTGTTGCTTCTTCTACAGGTTCGAGAGTGGAACTCTTTTCCACCGTCCGACAAGGATCCTCTTCATCAACCGTCTCAGAAGACAAGGGACTTGAAATCAAGTTCGATAAAGGAAGAGAAGGCATCAAGTTTTCTTCATTGGAGGCTTTAGGCTCCTCCAATTTCCCATTCAAGGCGAGTTCTAAGGCATCTACCTCTTTTTCCCAAGTATTACGTTTCTTTTCACTCGCCTTGTCAATTTGGTCTTGAGGGGTTATCTCTTCACCTGGGTTTGGATTGTCAACATCCGGCTCATCGCGAAGAAAATCATACAAATCCAATTTAATAGCCAATACATTGCCTACCTAAGAGTTATCTTGATAATCATGTTCAAATTCCTCCTCATTGTTAACCCTTGAAGCTTCAACTTCCTCCATTCTTCCCATATCTTCACCATCCAAGCAACACTCAACAATGATCTCTTGATTTACCCTCTCTTCTTCATTCGTGGCTTCATGATCGGGTAGATTTCCATGTGGAGACAACCGATCTTCTTGCTCAAATGAACCTTCCTCAACAATTTGTGGAGCTCGAGTGGCCGACATCGTGATGCGAGCCATGAGTGCATCGATTCGAGCATCTTGCACCGCTTTTTGGGCCCTAAGCTCCTCTTGGACCCATTGTATTTGAATCATCATCTCTTGTTGACTCTTTTGCAATAGAATCATCATCTCTTGTTGATTCTTTTGCATTTGAACCAACATTTGACAAGTCTCAAAGTTGGGGATTTTTGGTTGTGGGTTATGTGAGGGTATTTGGTGGTCGTTAGGATGTCGGAATGATCCTTGAAAACATTCATGGTAACCATATGGAGGGCGTTCGTAAGATTGTTGATGAGGTTGATAAGGTTGGTAAAATTTTGGGACTTGGCAATTTGCCCCATAGTTGTTCCGTGACGATTAATGGAAGCTAGGACGTGCCATTTCCATAACGTTGCTCTGATACCTAGGATGAACTAGAAGCACTTGAGCAAACGTTAGTAGCCTAGTGCTTTTGAGGCACTAGGAAGAGAGAATAGCACACAATAAGTAGAACGGACATACACAAGGAGAAGAAAATACAAAGATCAAGAACAAAGTCTAAAACTAAGCACACAAAAGTCTAAACTACGCCGTCCCCGGCAACGGTGCCAATTTGATGGGAAGGATTATGCCGTCAATCCTACCAAACAAGTAAAACCAACTATTCCTAGCTAGGTAGCTAGGGTAAGTCGGGTTGATCCACAGGGACGGGGTGTCGGACCTAGGTGTGCTACGGTCTAGGACTAGGTTCAAGACAAGCTAAACTAGGGTGATGGCTAATAACTAAACTAGGTCTAAAACACGGAAAAGGGAGACACAACAAGTAACTAACGACTAAAGGAAGCAAAGATATCAATAAGAAGGAAAACTAGGGCTAGGTCGGGTTAATGGATGCAAAGGAGACAAAAAGGGGAAAAACGGGGTTACTAGCGTACTTTCATAGCCTAGGTCACGTTCGGGCTCTCGCTACTTAAACGGCCTAGGGGTCGTCCTCACCCCGCTCTCGCTACTAATGAGGGATCCAAACCTACAACCAAACAACCACATACAAGAGAAGAGGCAAGAAAAACAAGGATTGATTGTCTCTAGTCTCACAAGCATTTCATCAAACATGTGTAGTGCAAGGTTAATAGGAAACAACAAAGTCAACATCTAGTACCACCCATCTCACCATAATCATTCTCAATATCACCCAATCCCCCTAATAACCCTAGCAAGAGTCTACTCAAACATAATTAAACTACAACAAACAAGAACAAGATAAACTAACTCAAGAACAAGAGCATACATATGTAAAACTAACAAGGATGATGAACAAAACAATAAACAAGAGCTAAAGATTGAAACTTGAATAATAAAACAAAGATAAAGAGAAGGGAAAAGAGATTATACCATAATAGAAGATGAAAGGAAGAATGAAAACTTGTATAAAAGAGAAAACCCAAATATATCTACCAAGGTTGTAAATCTTGGTAGAGATCTTCAAGAATTCAATTAATACAAGGATAATCTAAGATTAAGAAGTAATTACAGACTAATCTCCACTAATCTAGGCTAATCTATGCTAAAGTAATCTAGGGTTTAGTCGGTAATGAAGAACATAACATAAGATTACAAGAGGGGGGGTTATATAGGGTTACAATGAATAGGGAAGAAGGAAAAGCGAAACAGCTCTTCGCTGGGCCCATCCCGTTCCGGATGGAGGTGATCCCGGGGGGGATGAGGTCGGTCCCGGTCGGGATGGACTCATCCCGATCGGGATGGACTCATCAGTAGCCGTCTTCTTTTGCTTCTTCATCCCGGTCGGGATGAGGTCCTTCCCGACCGGGATGGGTCTTGTAGGCTTGAAATATGATCCCATAGGTCCCTCCTTGCTCTTGTTAGGCTTCTCATCGATTCTCGATGCTCGGGAATGGGTCTCGAGGTCTCGGGATCGAGTATAGGCTACCGAGTGATCGTCGCTTCTCCTCGTTGGCTCCAAATGTGTCTGAAACGAGTCGGAATCGTTCCATATCTCCAATAATGGTCCTAGGAACCTAACAAAAGCTAGAAGAAGCGTAAGTAGCCTCTAAAACCACTCCGAAGAGCGATTCTACAAGAAAAGCCGTGGCCAAACACAACAAATAAGCACTACAAACCACGCTTATCACCAAGTGGTCCATGCACCTAAGTGGCTTCGACCTAAAGTTCGTCCCCAGAACAGCAATAAAGTCCCAAGCGCTAGCAGACTTTGTATCCGACTTCAGCTCAACACTGCAGTCCCAGGCAGAGAAAGACATCCTCCTCCTGGAGGAAGACAAGGGCGAACAGGGGTGGAAACTGAATGTAGACGGCGCCTCCAACATGAGAGGATCTGGAGCAGGACTAGTTCTCAAGTCACCTCAGGGGGATCTCATAGTCCGAGCGGTGCGATGCGAATTCCGGACAACAAACAACGAGGCAGAATATGAAGCTCTGATCTTAGGCCTCCAGCTGGCCCTAGATCTCAAAATCAAGCCCCTGGAGGTGTACAGTGACTCCCAGCTGATAGTTAATCACATAAACGATTCATATGCAGCAAAGGACTCCAAAATGTTGGCTTACCTTGAAGTGGCAAGAGATTTATCCCTCAGATTTGTAGCCTTTTCAGTCAGCCAAATCCCGAGGGACCAAAATGCAGAAGCAGACGCCCTTGCCACCCTGGGGGCAACATTCAAGCCTGGAGTAGTCTCCACCATACCCATTGTCCACGTCCTGGAGCCAGCAGTCCAGAGGGATACGCAGGAACACAAGACGTCTAGGGAAGGAAAAAATTCAGCCAAACCAAACCAGTGGCTACAATGGCTACGGGTAGTAGGAGTATGCAGTGCCACGACAGATCAGGGGGAGATTTCAGACTGGAGAAAACCCTACCAGAAATGGCTACAGGACGACATCCTGCCAGCAGACAAGAAAGAAATCAGGAGCTTTAAAATGAAGGCATCTAAATACACCCTCATTGATGGGAGGATTTTGCCGTCAATCCTACCAAACAAGTAAAACCAACTATTCCTAACTGGGTAGATAAGGCAAGTCAGGTCGAATCCACAGGGACGGGGTGTCGGACTAAGGTGTGCTACGGTCTAAGACTAGGTTCAAGACTAACTACACTAGGCGATGGCTAAAGTAGACTAAAGACTAAGCTAAACAAGCAACTAATGAATAAAGGAAGTGAATAAATCAACAAGAAAGAAACTAGGGCTAGGTCGGGTTCATGGATGTCAAGGAGACAAAAAGGGGAAAAACGGGGTTACTAGCATGCTTTCGTAGCCTAGGTTCCGATCGGGCTCTCGCTACTTAAACGGCCTAGGGGTCATCCTCACCACGCTCTCTCTACTAATGAGGGAACCAAACCAACCAACCAAACAAACATATACAAGAGAAGAGGCAAGAAAAACAAGGATTGATCATCTCTAGTCTCACAAGCATTTCATCAAACATGTGGAGTGCAAGGTAAATGGGAAACAACAAAAACAACATCTAGTACCACCCATCTCACCCTAATCATCCCTAATCACACCCAATCCCCCTACTAACCCTAGGGAATAACTACTCACACATATCTAAATTAAAACAAGCACAAACAAGAGAAACAATCACAAGAACAAAAACATTCATAATGGAAAACAAGGATGAGCAATGAACAAGATAAAAAGAATGAAACTTGAATGAAAAAACAAAGATTAAGAGAAGGGAAAAGAGAGATTATACCAAACTAGTGAAGAAAAAAGATTGAAACTTGTAATAATAAGAAAACCCAAATACATCAACCAAGGTTGTCAATCTTGGTGGAGATATTCAAGAATTCCCATAATACAAGAGTTAAACTAAGATTAAAAAGTAATTAAAGACTAATCTACACTAATCTAAGCTAATCTAGGCTAAATAATGTCTAGGGTTTCGTAAGATAGTGTATGGTGCTTAAACAATACAAAGGGAGGGTATTTATAAGGTTACAAGAGCAAAGGAATTGAAAGGAAGTCACGCGGTGCTGTATTGGGCCCTTCCCAGTCAGGATGGATCGTCCCGGTTGGGATGACACATCCTTTCCGGTCGGGAAGCTTACTTCCCGGTCGGGATGGCCCATCAGAAGACGCCTCTTTCTTGCACTCCTTCCAGACCGGGAAGGCTATTCTTCCCGCCCGAGAAGGGTCTTGTAGGCCTCCAATATGATCATAAAGGTCCCTATTTACTCTTCATAGGCTTCTCATCGATTCTCGGTGCTCGGGATCGAGTCTAAGGGGCTCGGGAATGGGTCCTAAGGTCTCGGGATCGAGTCTAAGCCACCGAGTGATCGTCGCTTCTCTTCTATGGCTCCAAATGTGTCGGAAACGAGTCGGAATCGTTCCATTTCTCCAATATTTGTCTTAGGAGCCTAAAACAAACTAGAAGAAGCGTAAGTAGCCTCGAAACTGCTGCCAAAGAGCGATTCCACAAGAGAAACCGAGACCAAACACAAGAAATAGGCACTACAAACTACACTTATCAACTCCCCCATACTTAACCCGTACTCGCCCTCGAGTAAGCACAAACTAACTAAAAGAACTAGACTACTAACCGAGCGGGTATTAGCGCACCCTACGCCCTTTCAACTCACGCGAGAACACTTAGAGGAAAAGTGCTCTCCGCAAGGCAAGTGAGGTCTTGCGACAAAACTGTGGGTACAACCGGACACGAAAACACACAAACACACTAACATGCAAACAAACAAACAATCGGTTGCACCCAAAAAGAAACAAATACCGCTTCCCTCAACAAAGCGGTGAAGAAACACCGATTAAGGATTCAAGGCAAGTGACAACGTTTCCAAGCTAATAACACAAATCAAAATGGACAAAACCGTAATAGTATGACAACAAAGCAATAAAAACGTTGATAACTTACCTAGGTCCTCCTAACCTTCCACTACTAGAATTAGTGCAAATTCCAACAGAATAATTCCTACGGATTTTGAAAGGCGTAGGAAAGTAATTAGTTCCTACAGATATTTCCTACGGAATCTCAACCCGTCGCTCCTTTAAAGCACCCTTACGAAATTCCTACGGTCTTGTGGTAGGAAACAGTTTAGGCTACGAAATGTCCCGTAGGAAAATTTGTAGCTCCAAAAAGTTAGTTTCTTGAACGATTTAACTACTCTTAATGCATACATTAAAAGTCATTTTTTTCTTCACATACTGTTTATCTGTTTATATTCGCCCCGTATTTTACGGAACATGAAGTGACCGAACCCAAAACACGAATGAAATACCCTCAATAATTAATTTTTGTCCTTGTGTTTGTAGCAGTTTAGGGTTGGTAATGAGATGAGACAACTCACGAGCAGCCCGAGATCGACTCGGTCAAAGCTCGACTCGTGTGAGATCGGCTCGTATTCTATACGAGTCAAGCTGAGCAAGGCCTAGCTCGGCACGAAAAGCTCGTGAGCTCTATTTTTTTTTAAGTACTACGAGTATGATTTTGATTTTTACACGGAGTATTGTTTTATTTAATGAAGTCTAATTTTCACCTACACTAAAAATAATATGAGTATAATACAAGGTTTTTTATTCTTTAAAATTACATAAAATGGTTCCAAATAAATTTCCTTCATAAAAATAGCGTATACTTTGTGTAAAATTTTATGATAGTGTATTGATACCCAAACTTAGTAGTGACAGAAAAACATATTTATGACTAAATTGTCAATATGGTAGAATGGGAGAGTTGGTTTTAGTCTCAATTTGAATCAAATGACTAGTGTTCAAATCCCATAAATGACATTTTTATCCCACTTAAATATTGGGCTTGCTTTGATGGAGCTCAACTCAAGCAACGAGTCGAGCACATTATGAGCTCAAGCCCATAATTCCCATGCTCGAGATCGAGCCGAGTTGGTCTTCGAGCTTCTCGAGCTCGAGCTGAGCTACCCTGGGCTTGTGCTTAGCTCGACTCGTTAACACCCCTGCCGTTTATTTTATTCACTTCTACTACATGAACACCCCTGTAAAGCGGATCGGGTCATACGCGTTGGGACAAATACGGGAAAGTTATACGGATCACGGATCTAACTACACGAAAATCATATTTTCGTGACGATTATACGTCGACGATTGGCACATCAACGCAACTAACCCACAATGATCTGACTCATATGATATACAAAATATCGTACCAAATAAAAATCGACACTAATTAATCAACTTAAATGATGCTAATTAGACCTGGCGAAACCCAATTCGACTCGAGGGAAGCGATCCGACTCGCTCTAGATCGGACTCGTCCGACAATCGACAGTACTGAAATATCTTAGTGACCGAGACTGACCTGCTCTGATTTGACTCAATCCGATATCCGGTATATTATGAATTCGGTTCACAGTTTTGAAAACCGGGTACACGGTTTTGAACCGGTTTACAGTTTTAAACAAAAATAAACGATATGGAAATTTCTACAATATTAGTTAGAACGAGTTTGTTTCGTATGCGTATTTTAATTTTGTTTGACACTTACTTTCTACATTTACTTTAAAACTCGAATTCTAATTTTAGATCAGGCTCATTTTAATTAAACCTCGTCGAAATATCTATTTTCCCTGAGAAGTCATTGTAATTCATATTCATTGAATAGTCATCAACTTTCTCGTGAAACTTTATTTTTATCGCGAAAGTTTATTTTATTCTCGAGATACACTTTATTTTTTTATTCTTTTGAACTTATTAATTATTTACCTAAGCTTTGTTTTGTCTCGGATATTTATATTAACCTCCAGATACATTCATTATTTTTGATATGTATATTTCTCACACTTTTTTGAGTTTTTCTGCAGTATTAGTGAAGACGGGATCGAAAAACGGTTCGGAAATCGGTTCAAAAAAGTAGTTATAACCATATTTTTAAAAAACCGGGTCATAAGAACTGGCTCGAGTTTAAATCGGTTTGTTTTTCGTTTGTAATATGAAACAAAACCGGGTCTGTTTCGTATGTGTATTTTAATGTTGTTCCATACTTAATTACTACATTTACTTTTAAACTCGAATTTCTAATTTTAGATGCTCATTTTAAATAAAACCTCGTCAAAATATCTATTTTCCCCGAGAAATCATTTTAATTCATTTTCATCGAACATTCATTAATTTTCTCGTGAAACTTTATTTTTATCACGAAACTTTATTTTATTCTCGAGATACACTTTACTTTTGATCCCTTTGAACTTATTAATTATTTTCCTAAGTTTCGTTTTGTCTCGGATATTTATATTAACCTCGAAATACATTCATTATTTTTGATATGTATATATTTCTCACACTTTTTTGAGTTTTTCTGTAGTATTAGTGAAAACGGGATAAAAATCAGTTCGGAAACCGGTTCAAAAAAGCAGTTTATACGTAAGATAACCATATTTTTTTAAAACCGGGTCATAAGAACCGGCTCGGTTTCGGTTTGAAAAATATATATATATATATATATATATATATATATATATATATATATATATATATATATATATATATATATATAGATCTAGGATCCTTTGAGGCAGCTCAACTCGCCGCACCCATTGAGGCACAATCTCAGCCATTAGATTAAAATCAAATTAAAGGCTAAGATTAAAATCAAAAACTCATACATAAAAAAAATTTCCCCAATTTTTTTTCCCGGGGAAAAAAAATCGATATTTTTCGGGAATTTTTTTTTTTTTCCGGAAACAAAAAATTTTCGGAATTTTTCGAAAAAAAAAAAATCGGAATTTTTTTTTCCAAAAAAAAAAAAATCCGAAAAAAAAAATTCAGAATTTAAAATAAAATTGGTGTATATAAAAACAATTTCAGTGTACATAATAACTGTTTTAAGGTAAGTGTATATATGTTGATTAATTGGTGTACATAGTAACCATTTGAGTGTATATAACAATAACTATTTTACTGTATATATATTTAGTTCTTAAGTGTATATATGTATGTAGTGAATTTAATAGCGTATATAATGAGTTTTTTAATGTATATAACAGTTATTTTGATGTATGTTCCATTGTTGATTAACTGATGTACATATTAATTATTTGGGTGTATATAACAATTATTTTACTGTATATATTAAGTTCTTAAGTATATATATACGCAGTGAGTTTAATAGCGTATATAATGAGTTTTTTTAGTGTATATAACAGTTATTTTGATGTATGTTCCATTGTTGATTAATTGGTGTACATAATAACTATTTGAGTGTATATAACATTTTTTTATTTGAGTGTATATAACATTTTTTTTATTGTATATATTGAGTTCTTAAGTGTGTGTATATAGTGAGTTTAATAACGTATATAATGAGTTTTTTTAGTGTATATAACACTTATTTGAATGTATGTCTCATCTTAATCTAATGGTATAGATTGTGCCTCAATGGGTGTAAGGAGTTACCCTGCCTCACCGGAACCCACCTCTATATATATATATATATATATATATATAGAGGGAGGATCAGGGAAGTTAATAACTCCCTAACTCTCCCTTAGTGTTAATCCCACCCATCCATTAAGATTAATATGGACGGTGGATGGATGAGTTTAGATTGTATAAAAAAAAAAAAAAAGAGCGCTGCGGAACTGACACGCTGCGGACAGCCATCATCCATCACCCATCAACAGTCAATAGCCCCCTCAACCTATCCCCAATTAATTTCCCTCCTCTCTATTCTCCCGCCCAACCCATTGCACTTCCCCATTCACCTGTTTTTGATTCATTTCACCAGCTCTCAATCACTCAACACTCTCTTCCTCTCTCTAAAAAAAATCCATCTCCATCTCCAAATCCATCTCCGTTTCCGCAGCTTCTCCGTCTCCGATAATGCCTAAAATTCCGGTGATGCTACAAAGGTATGTTGAATGTTCGATTTTCGACCTCCGATTTTCCTTTTGTTCAACCCTTTTTTATTCCTTTTTCACGAACCCTAAAATGTGGTCAAGAACTCCGGCATGCATGAACAATAAAAAATGTTAAAAGAGCCGATAACCCTAATTTTGAGTTCGAAGTTGTTGTAGTTGTACAGTAGTTGTAGTTATAGAGTCGAAGATGAAGTTTTTTTTCTCTGACAACTAATATTCATACAGTTTTTATTCTTGATTAATCGTTATTCCTCTAGTTATAACCCTAATTTTGAGTTGAACGGGTCGTAGTTGTACAGTAGTTGTATTTATAGAGCCAAAGATGAAGTCTTTATTTCTTTGTTGAAGTTCCCATAGTCGTCATTGTAAGTATGCATGTGCCATCGAGTAGACAGTTTTTTGTTGAAGTTTTGCATGCTTCCATGTTGAAGCTTACGTAAAAGCAGTCTTATAGTCACAGACGTGGTGTTTGGGAAGAAATAAAATTAACATTTGAATAGTCATACAGAGTTGGTTGTACAGTCATACAGAACTGGTTATACAGTCACCCATTTGAAGATACATAGTCGCACTCGTTACATTTTGTTGTGACGTAACAGAATGATGTACAATCACACCTTTGAATCTACACAGTCGCACTTGTTATGATGCAAAGTCACACGATTTATATTGTATACTCACAGAGTTGTAAAGTCATACAGAGTTGGTTATACAGTCATACAGAATTGGTTATACAGTCACCCGTTTGAGGGTACATAGTCGCACTCGTTACATTTTGTTGTGAAGTAACAGAATGATGTACAATCACACCTTTGAATCTACACAGTCGCACTTGTTATGATGCAAAGTCACACGCTTTATGTTGTATAGTCATGCAGTGTTGGTTGTATAGTCACCTTTGAATCTACACAGTCGCACTTGTTATGATGCAAAGTCACACGCTTTATGTTGTATAGTCATGCAGTGTTGATTGTATAGTCACACGTTTGAGGCTGCAGAGTCGCTCTCTTTTTACTGTAAAATCACACTCATTACGCATGTTATTATTGCAACAGAAAGTCGGGTGCGAAGAAAAAAGTTCAAGCGAAGACCAGTAAGAAGAAAGCCATGGCAGAGACATCGGCCTGCGAATATGTAATTGATGATACGTTCGTGGCAGAGACATTGGTTGTGGACCAAAATTTGGGTAAGAAGAAAAAAAAGAAGAAGAAGACTGTTGTAATGTTTGTTGAAGATACATCCGGGGACCACATCGTTGCCGAGACGAATGTGGGGGGGGGGACAGAAATCGTTGACGAAGGCAGACAAAAGAAAAAAAAAAGGTGACTTTTGATACACCGGTCGCCGATCTGGATGTGGGTGAGACAGAAAGTGTTGAGGGAAGCAGGCCAGAAAAAAAGAGGAGGGTCAAATCTGATACAACGGCCGACCCCACATACGTGTGTGTGTCTCGGAGGAAGAGAGGGGGGGACCGCCGACAGGATCAGCCCGATATTCAATGTAGGCCCAAGCGGTTGCACCAGCTAATTGGGCGATTATCGAATGATCAGAAAGAGAGGGTGCGCGCTGTTGGATTCGGCGGGCTGTTGGATCTGAGGCTTGAATCAGTACCCACTGAGCACGCGGTTATGTTCCTCCGTGCATTTTCTGACGGGTCCCATATTTTTCGTGCCTCACACCAGGTGGCATTCATGATGTCAAAATACGACATCCACGACTGCCTCCAGCTACCTTTGGGCCCTCATCCGCTGAAAGTAATCCCAACCAGCAACAAGAAAGGGGCAGACTCACCTGACGTGATCAGGTTAAAGAGTACCTGGTGGAAAGACTTCGGTGTGGTGGACAGCAGCAAGCCAATAACATTAGGGAGGGTGCACGAACAGTTGATGTTAACCAAAACCGCTGACGACGACTTTGTCCGCAGGTTTGTGTTGTTCGCGTTGTCATCATTCCTCGCGCCTACAACGAACAACTCACTGGACCTGAGTCTGCTGGCCGCAGTGGAGGACGTGGACTCGATTCGGGAACAGGACTGGTGTACCTTTGTCCTGCATGATCTGGTGCGTGCGGGTAAGGGGACGCGTGACCCCAGCAAAGTCCTCAAGTACCTCCGGGGATGCATCCCCATTCTAATGATTGCGTACTTCCAGCGCTACGATTTCCGTAGCGAGAGTTGCAGATGCGACATACCATTCATCGCACATTGGGATGCACAGAGGATATGCGATCGTCTCGCTGGGGAACTGGACACAGGGTCGCTGGGAAATCAGCTACGTTCGAAGGTGACATACCCACGTACATGTGGGACAACAGGCAGCGAGGGCGCCCCCGCTATAACATGCCCTCTGACAACCAGCACTCTAGTCCCAAAAGAATAATGACAGGGATTAAGAGAGACAATAAGTTGGAAGACATCGAGGAGGTTAACGTAAGTGATCTCCCAGCCACTCTATAAATCATCAATAAATCATCAACTCTTTTGTCCGTTAAACGATTTAATCTGACAGCCTTACCTATGTTTATAAAAGCATATACGATTCATAAAACTGTTATGATCACACTCATCTGATGTATAGTCACATACTATTGGCTGTATAGTCACATACTATTAGCTGTAGAGTCACACACTATTACCTGTATAGACACACACATTACGTTGTCCAGTCAGTACTATAACGTGCACAGTCACACTCTACAAACTGTACAGTCGCACACTTTATGCTACACAGTCACACACTTTATTCCTTACAATCACACAATTACGTGGTTAGTCATACTCACAGTGCCAGCCTCAACACCACTGAGCTTCACACTAATGATTTGACTTCAACTGAATTATAGGACGACCGGCGTTTTTTCATGAATTTCCGGAGGTGTGCGCTAGCCTTTTGCGGTTTCTGTGAGCAGGCTGCCATTAAAGTAAGAGAAATATCGACGAGGAACAACGCAGTTCCAAGTCAAGACCCGTCCTCCCAACAATTCTTGGAAGATTCAGCTGTCCTCCGGTATGTCGATCAAGTCACTTCGTTGGCCGGCCAGTTGAAGCAGACTACCGAGGACGCCCCCGTCGTTGAGGGCGAGGCGCACCTCGATACTGAAGCCTGCAATCTGATAAACCAGGTTGTGCAAGACATGCGTGCCTCTGGATACACAGAAGAAGAAATTGAGGAAACAGATTTCTGTGTGGGATATGGTGACGGAACAGATGGTTACGATAATGAGGGCACATTTGAGGGTGGCGTCGTGACACCGGGTTTCTGCGAGGAAGAATGTGAAGAGGATGATGCCTATGAGAAAATCAGCGTTGAAGAGGATGATGCCGCTGAGGACGATGTGCAGGGTTCAGTTGATAGGAGTCCGACCATAGTGGTGGCTCTACGGCAAGCAGCGGGGGAGACAACTGATGCACGATCGGCTTCCAATGTGGAGGAAACGCGTGATGTAATGCCCTCAGGGGCAGTGAGTTCTAGTCTTGAGAAGGAACTGAACAAAGCAGGCTGGTCTGTAGCGGACGCTGTTGCAACCACGCCCACGACGGCGGTAATCGTCACGAACGATGATCAGCAGACAGGGGAGGGCTCATGGACCAAGACGCACCCCGGAGAACTACATCATCGGTACATCTTCCACTCCAACGTGACATTTGAATGCATGGATACGATTCCAGACAATTTGGGCTGCACGTTGGACTGTGGGACAATATTGAGAGGGCAGTTTGTTGTCTCTGGATTCATGTGCTCCAATGTCGTCATCTTCTCGGATATCCTCCCCGTACGGAAAGATGTAATCGACTACGTCTTTGACCTCTCAACGCCACGTCCGTCGGGGTACGTATTTATTGTGCTGCTCGTGTCGTTTTTAAAAACATGCATGTGCTAAACGGGACTTTGTTTGGTCTGCAGGGAAATGCTGGTCGAGTTTACAGATTACGACTGTATAGCGAGGGGCGACACACAGACTCTCGAGCCTGGCCAGCAGGTGATGAATAACGTCATTGACTGCTGGTGTAGGATGCTGAACCAGCTGGTGTACGAAAAAAGAGCACCAAGAGTAACCAGTAGATGTTACTTCTCTCTTGGACATACGGTACGTTCACCCCCCAATTTAGCTGTACAGTCAAACACATTATGTTGGCCAGTCACCACTATAAACTGCGCAGTCATGAACTTCAGGCGTACAGTCACGCACTTCAGGCTGTACAGTCACACACATTATGTTGTCCAGTCACCACTGTAAACTGCGCAGTCACGCACTTCAGGCTGTACAGTCACGCACTTCAGGCTGTGCAGTCACGCACTTCAGGCTGTACAGTCACGCACTACAGGCTGTGCAGTCACACACATTATGTTGTCCAGTCACCACTATAAACTGCGCAGTCACGCACTTCAGGCTGTATAGTCACGCACTTCAGGCTGTACAGTCACGCACTATTTGCCGTACAGTCACACCTTTTACGCTGATGTCAAACACACACTAACTACATGTATTACAATCAATGCATGTGAGCAGAACCCAATGTTGGCATTGTGGAGGAAAGGAGGCCAGGGCAACAGTCATGACGAAGAAATATTTTACGTGTGGAACCAGTGGATAAAACACAGTTTTTCCGACTTTGCTTTGGACTCGGACATGGTATTACCCTGCGCATACTGTTTATTCGTAGTTATCGGCACGGATAATACCATGTCTGCCCCATAATCCTGACACATTGTTTGCAGGTGTTCGTCCCGATCTTAACGGGTGACGAGGGCCACTACAGTTGCGCCTGCATCAACTTCAATACTGAGCAAATAGAGTACCTCGACAACAGGATGTACGATAAAGATTTTACAAAGTTGCCTTACTATGGCATTGCTCGGACAGCGGTCAGGCCCTTTAAATTTAATATTAAATCAATTATGTGACGACGAATGTATTCACCACCTGATCCTGTTTGAACTTGTTTTGCAGGCTAATAAGATGGGGGAGTTCATGGTACGACAAGGGCTAAAGAAAGGTGAGAAGGTCCGTGCATTTAAATTGGTAAACGTTCCCTTGTCATGGCAGGGGGTGGGGTACTCCGCCAATGACTGCGGAGTGTACCTGATGATCCGCATGATGCTGTACAACGGGTCCACGTTCGAATGCTCCTTGGGGACAATGGCGGCCATGAATATGTGCAGGGCGGAAATCACGGCGACCCTTATACTGAGCGACGTGAACAAAATGAGGGACAATGTTTTGGAGAGAGTGGCAAAATTCGGAAAATACAAGGAAACGTCGGACTCCGCCCGTACGGTTGAAACCACTCCTGTGAAGGAAACCACCGACAAGCGTCGGCCCAAATCACCGAAAACACCTGCACCCACCCCCCGATCAGTCCCAGAGGAAAGACAGTCGGCGATTAGGTCTCGGATACGGGGCTGTGGGGATGGGTTGGGTTGCTCTTTGCACCAAGGGAGTCCTGACCCCAACACCATTGTCATGTCGACCTTGTTTCGCCTGCACTGACCGCTGACGAGTCAGATGCCCGTCCTGCGGAAGCACACCGCCGACTACTGCTTCCTTGACGATAATGGGTACGACGAAAGGTGAGTAACCGTCTTTGTTTACTGATACGAGTTGCATACTACACATACTAACCGGTGAAAAAATCTCGCAGTGAACAATTAGGGTCCTACAGCACTCATGCGCAGCTGCAGAGACGTGACATTCAAACGCTATTGTCCGGAGATAGCATGAGCGCCGCTGTGCTGGAGTGTTGGTCGCACCTCATGAACTGGTGTGAATCAGACGACCACAGTCGTGGGTTATCCTCCCCCGCCGACCCAACGATGGCATGGTTCAGAATTCGACACATGGTATGCCCCAGTTACCTCTTACCTATCGCATTCAATAGTACAAATGACCCCTCATTCACATTAACTGAAAAGATGTAAAGTCCGTGTAATAGTTAGAAATAACCACAAAGTTCATGTAGCACAGTCACACATGTTGATGTGTACAATCACATGTCATGAATTGCAGAGTCACACATGTTAATGTGTACAATCACATGCTAGATATTGCATAGTCACGGTCAGGGTCACTCGTGTTGAGGTGTACAATCACGTGATATAAAATGTACAACCACGCACATGATGTAGTCATGTATAGGCACAGTCTGTACGCTGCAAAGTCACACAACTTAGTCTGTACAATTACACACTTCGCGATGTGCAGTCATGCACATGATATAGTACTGTCTCGGGCCCCGTCACTGATGACAACTAATATTCACCGTCTGTTAGGACTCACTGACCCATATAATGGAACGACCCGACTCAAGTACCCCTACGAAGCGTGGGACAGATTCATACAAGACTACGCCGGGACATTCGACTTGGACGCCGAACTGTTGTTTTTTCCGGTGCATACTATGGGGCACTACACGTGCATCTGCGTCAACTTTAGAGATAGAACAGTTGATATTCTCGATCACCAGACACACGCCCCAGGGTCGCATATGTTCCGGATGTCCAGCATAATAGTAAGTTGCACGCATATGCTTTATTTCACCGTGTCAAAATATTATACTGCTCCCATAAGTGCTGACATTTACTATTAACTAATACTGCATCAGCTGCAAGCATTTATCGACTACATTGAAGAAAAGGGGCTGATTAAGGGCAGTCACATGTCAAAATTTACACATCGACAAGTAAAATTGGAATGGCAGAGCGCCATAAAGAACGATCCGGAGTCCGGCATTTTCTGCTTGATGCACATGTGCCTGTACGACGGTGCGCCGTTCACCCACCCTGATATTGGGACGAAGCTCGGGAGGCGTTACTTGTCGTTCGAGGTTATGGCAGCCCTCGTACTTGCTGACATGAATGGAGCTCGTGAGGACGTGTTGCCGAAAATTCGTGCTTTCATGGACGACGCGTCAAAAATATGGGGACCAATCGACGCACGTCGTAAGATACGCGGTATCGTGGTACGGAAGACCTCCACGAAACGTAAGGCATGAATGTGTAGTGAAGTAATAATATGACAACAAAGCAATAAAAACGTTGATAACTTACCTAGGTCCTCCTAACCTTCCACTACTAGAATTAGTGCAAATTCCAACAGAATAATTCCTACGGATCTTGAAAGGCGTAGGAAAGTAATTAGTTCCTACAGATATTTCCTACGGAATCTCAACCCGTCGCTCCTTTAAAGCACCCTTACGAAATTCCTACGGTCTTGTGGTAGGAAACAGTTTAGGCTACGAAATGTCCCGTAGGAAAATTTGTAGCTCCAAAAAGTTAGTTTCTTGAACGATTTAACTACTCTTAATGCATACATTAAAAGTCATTTTTTTCTTCACATACTGTTTATCTGTTTATATTCGCCCCGTATTTTACGGAACATGAAGTGACCGAACCCAAAACACGAATGAAATACCCTCAATAATTAATTTTTGTCCTTGTGTTTGTAGCAGTTTAGGGTTGGTAATGAGATGAGACAACTCACGAGCAGCCCGAGATCGACTCGGTCAAAGCTCGACTCGTGTGAGATCGGCTCGTATTCTATACGAGTCAAGCTGAGCAAGGCCTAGCTCGGCACGAAAAGCTCGTGAGCTCTATTTTTTTTTAAGTACTACGAGTATGATTTTGATTTTTACACGGAGTATTGTTTTATTTAATGAAGTCTAATTTTCACCTACACTAAAAATAATATGAGTATAATACAAGGTTTTTTATTCTTTAAAATTACATAAAATGGTTCCAAATAAATTTCCTTCATAAAAATAGCGTATACTTTGTGTAAAATTTTATGATAGTGTATTGATACCCAAACTTAGTAGTGACAGAAAAACATATTTATGACTAAATTGTCAATATGGTAGAATGGGAGAGTTGGTTTTAGTCTCAATTTGAATCAAATGACTAGTGTTCAAATCCCATAAATGACATTTTTATCCCACTTAAATATTGGGCTTGCTTTGATGGAGCTCAACTCAAGCAACGAGTCGAGCACATTATGAGCTCAAGCCCATAATTCCCATGCTCGAGATCGAGCCGAGTTGGTCTTCGAGCTTCTCGAGCTCGAGCTGAGCTACCCTGGGCTTGTGCTTAGCTCGACTCGTTAACACCCCTGCCGTTTATTTTATTCACTTCTACTACATGAACACCCCTGTAAAGCGGATCGGGTCATACGCGTTGGGACAAATACGGGAAAGTTATACGGATCACGGATCTAACTACACGAAAATCATATTTTCGTGACGATTATACGTCGACGATTGGCACATCAACGCAACTAACCCACAATGATCTGACTCATATGATATACAAAATATCGTACCAAATAAAAATCGACACTAATTAATCAACTTAAATGATGCTAATTAGACCTGGCGAAACCCAATTCGACTCGAGGGAAGCGATCCGACTCGCTCTAGATCGGACTCGTCCGACAATCGACAGTACTGAAATATCTTAGTGACCGAGACTGACCTGCTCTGATTTGACTCAATCCGATATCCGGTATATTATGAATTCGGTTCACAGTTTTGAAAACCGGGTACACGGTTTTGAACCGGTTTACAGTTTTAAACAAAAATAAACGATATGGAAATTTCTACAATATTAGTTAAAACGAGTTTGTTTCGTATGCGTATTTTAATTTTGTTTGACACTTACTTTCTACATTTACTTTAAAACTCGAATTCTAATTTTAGATCAGGCTCATTTTAATTAAACCTCGTCGAAATATCTATTTTCCCTGAGAAGTCATTGTAATTCATATTCATTGAATAGTCATCAACTTCCTAGTGAAACTTTATTTTTATCGCGAAAGTTTATTTTATTCTCGAGATACACTTTATTTTTTTATTCTTTTGAACTTATTAATTATTTTCCTAAGCTTTGTTTTGTCTCGGATATTTATATTAACCTCGAGATACATTCATTATTTTTGATATGTATATTTCTCACACTTTTTTGAGTTTTTCTGCAGTATTAGTGAAGACGGGATCGAAAAACGGTTCGGAAATCGGTTCAAAAAAGTAGTTATAACCATATTTTTAAAAAACCGGGTCATAAGAACTGGCTCGAGTTTAAATCGGTTTGTTTTTCGTTTGTAATATGAAACAAAACCGGGTCTGTTTCGTATGCGTATTTTAATGTTGTTCCATACTTAATTACTACATTTACTTTTAGACTCGAATTTCTAATTTTAGATGCTCATTTTAAATAAAACCTCGTCAAAATATCTATTTTCCCCGAGAAATCATTTTAATTCATTTTCATCGAACATTCATTAATTTTCTCGTGAAACTTTATTTTTATCACGAAACTTTATTTTATTCTCGAGATACACTTTACTTTTGATCCCTTTGAACTTATTAATTATTTTCCTAAGTTTCGTTTTGTCTCGGATATTTATATTAACCTCGAAATACATTCATTATTTTTGATATGTATATATTTCTCACACTTTTTTGAGTTTTTCTGTAGTATTAGTGAAAACGGGATAAAAACCAGTTCGGAAACCGGTTCAAAAAAGCAGTTTATACGTAAGATAACCATATTTTTTTAAAACCGGGTCATAAGAACCGGCTCGGTTTCGGTTTGAAAAAAAAAAACATATATATATATATATATATATATATATATATATATATATATATATATATATATATATATATATATATATATATATATATATATATATATATATATATATATATATATATAGATCTAGGATCCTTTGAGGCAGCTCAACTCGCCGCACCCATTGAGGCACAATCTCAACCATTAGATTAAAATCAAATTAAAGGCTAAGATTAAAATCAAAAACTCATACATAAAAAAAAATTCCCCAATTTTTTTTCCCGGGGAAAAAAAATCGATATTTTTCGGGAATTTTTTTTTTTTTTTTTCCGGAAACAAAAAAATTTCGGAATTTTTCGAAAAAAAAAAAATTGGAATTTTTTTTCCCAAAAAAAAAAAAATCCGAAAATAAAAATCAGAATTTAAAATAAAATTGGTGTATATAAAAACAATTTCAGTGTACATAATAACTGTTTTAAGGTAAGTGTATATATGTTGATTAATTGGTGTACATAGTAACCATTTGAGTGTATATAACAATAACTATTTTACTGTATATATATTTAGTTCTTAAGTGTATATATGTATGTAGTGAGTTTAATAGCGTATATAATGGGTTTTTTAATGTATATAACAGTTATTTTGATGTATGTTCCATTGTTGATTAACTGATGTACATATTAATTATTTGGGTGTATATAACAATTATTTTACTGTATATATTAAGTTCTTAAGTATATATATACGCAGTGAGTTTAATAGCGTATATAATGAGTTTTTTAGTGTATATAACAGTTATTTTGATGTATGTTCCATTGTTGATTAATTGGTGTACATAATAACTATTTGAGTGTATATAACATTTTTTTATTTGAGTGTATATAACATTTTTTTTATTGTATATATTGAGTTCTTAAGTGTGTGTATATAGTGAGTTTAATAACGTATATAATGAGTTTTTTTAGTGTATATAACACTTATTTGAATGTATGTCTCATCTTAATCTAATGGTATAGATTGTGCCTCAATGGGTGTAAGGAGTTACCCTGCCTCACCGGAACCCACCTCTATATATATATATATATATATAGAGGGAGGATCAGGGAAGTTAATAACTCCCTAACTCTCCCTTAGTGTTAATCCTACCCATCCATTAAGATTAATATGGACGGTGGATGGATGAGTTTAGATTGTATAAAAAAAATAAAAAGGGCGCTGCGGAACTGACACGCTGCGGACAGCCATCATCCATCACCCATCAACAGTCAATAGCCCCCTCAACCTATCCCCAATTAATTTCCCTCCTCTCTATTCTCCCGTCCAACCCATTGCACTTCCCCATTCACCTGTTTTTGATTCATTTCACCAGCTCTCAATCACTCAACGCTCTCTTCCTCTCTCTAAAAAAAATCCATCTCCATCTCCAAATCCATCTCCGTTTCCGCAGCTTCTCCGTCTCCGATAATGCCTAAAATTCCGGTGATGCTACAAAGGTATGTTGAATGTTCGATTTTCGACCTCCGATTTTCCTTTTGTTCAACCCTTTTTTATTCCTTTTTCACGAACCCTAAAATGTGGTCAAGAACTCCGGCATGCATGAACAATAAAAAATGTTAAAAGAGCCGATAACCCTAATTTTGAGTTCGAAGTTGTTGTAGTTGTACAGTAGTTGTAGTTATAGAGTCGAAGATGAAGTTTTTTTTCTCTGACAACTAATATTCATACAGTTTTTATTCTTGATTAATCGTTATTCCTCTAGTTATAACCCTAATTTTGAGTTGAACGGGTCGTAGTTGTACAGTAGTTGTATTTATAGAGCCAAAGATGAAGTCGTTATTTCTTTGTTGAAGTTCCCATAGTCGTCATTGTAAGTATGCATGTGCCATCGAGTAGACAGTTTTTTGTTGAAGTTTTGCATGCTTCCATGTTGAAGCTTACGTAAAAGCAGTCTTATAGTCACAGACGTGGTGTTTGGGAAGAAATAAAATTAACATTTGAATAGTCATACAGAGTTGGTTGTACAGTCATACAGAACTGGTTATACAGTCACCCATTTGAAGATACATAGTCGCACTCGTTACATTTTGTTGTGACGTAACAGAATGATGTACAATCACACCTTTGAATCTACACAGTCGCACTTGTTATGATGCAAAGTCACACGCTTTATATTGTATACTCACAGAGTTGTAAAGTCATACAGAGTTGGTTATAGAGTCATACAGAATTGGTTATACAGTCACCCGTTTGAGGGTACATAGTCGCACTCGTTACATTTTGTTGTGAAGTAACAGAATGATGTACAATCACACCTTTGAATCTACACAGTCGCACTTGTTATGATGCAAAGTCACACGCTTTATGTTGTATAGTCATGCAGTGTTGGTTGTATAGTCACCTTTGAATCTACACAGTCGCACTTGTTATGATGCAAAGTCACACACTTTATGTTGTATAGTCATGCAGTGTTGATTGTATAGTCACACGTTTGAGGCTGCAGAGTCGCTCTCTTTTTACTGTAAAATCACACTCATTACGCATGTTATTATTGCAACAGAAAGTCGGGTGCGAAGAAAAAAGTTCGAGCGAAGACCAGTAAGAAGAAAGCCATGGCAGAGGCATCGGCCTGCGAATATGTAATTGATGATACGTTCGTGGCAGAGACATTGGTTGTGGACCAAAATTTGGGTAAGAAGAAAAAAAAGAAGAAGAAGACTGTTGTAATGTCTGTTGAAGATACATCCGGGGACCACATCGTTGCCGAGACGAATGTGGGGGGGACAGAAATCGTTGACGAAGGCAGACAAAAGAAAAAAAAAGGTGACTTTTGATACACCGGTCGCCGATTTGGATGTGGGTGAGACAGAAAGTGTTGAGGGAAGCAGGCCAGAAAAAAAGAGGAGGGTCAAATCTGATACAACGGCCGACCCCACATACGTGTGTGTGTCTCGGAGGAAGAGAGGGGGTGACCGCCGACAGGATCAGCCCGATATTCAATGTAGGCCCAAGCGGTTGCACCAGCTAATTGGGCAATTATCGAATGATCAGAAAGAGAGGGTGCGCGCTGTTGGATTCGGCGGGCTGTTGGATCTGATGCTTGAATCAGTACCCACTGAGCACGCGGTTATGTTCCTCCGTGCATTTTCTGACGGGTCCCATATTTTTCGTGCCTCACACCAGGTGGCATTCATGATGTCAAAGTACGACATCCACGACTGCCTCCAGCTACCTTTGGGCCCTCATCCGCTGAAAGTAATCCCAACCAGCAACAAGAAAGGGGCAGACTCACCTGACGTGATCAGGTTAAAGAGTACCTGGTGGAAAGACTTCGGTGTGGTGGACAGCAGCAAGCCAATAACATTAGGGAGGGTGCACGAACAGTTGATGTTAACCAAAACCGCTGACGACGACTTTGTCCGCAGGTTTGTGTTGTTCGCGTTGTCATCATTCCTCGCGCCTACAACGAACAACTCACTGGACCTGAGTCTGCTGGCCGCAGTGGAGGACGTGGACTTGATTCGGGAACAGGACTGGTGTACCTTTGTCCTGCATGATCTGGTGCGTGCGGGTAAGGGGACGCGTGACCCCAGCAAAGTCCTCAAGTACCTCCGGGGATGCATCCCCATTCTAATGATTGCGTACTTCCAGCGCTACGATTTCCGTAGCGAGAGTTGCAGATGCGACATACCATTCATCGCACATTGGGATGCACGGAGGATATGCGATCGTCTCGCTGGGGAATTGGACACAGGGTCGCTGGGAAATCAGCTACGTTCGAAGGTGACATACATGTGGGACAACAGGCAGCGAGGGCGCCTCCGCTATAACATGCCCTCTGACAACCAGCACTCTAGTCCCAAAAGAATAATGACAGGGATTAAGAGAGACAATAAGTTGGAAGACATAGAGGAGGTTAACGTAAGTGATCTCCCAGCCACTCTATAAATCATCAATAAATCATCAACTCTTTTGTCCGTTAAACGATTTAATCTGACAGCCTTACCTATGTTTATAAAAGCATATACGATTCATAAAACTGTTATGATCACACTCATCTGATGTATAGTCACATACTATTGGCTGTATAGTCACATACTATTAGCTGTAGAGTCACACACTATTACCTGTATAGACACACACATTACGTTGTCCAGTCAGTACTATAACGTGCACAGTCACACTCTACAAACTGTACAGTCGCACACTTTATGCTACACAGTCACACACTTTATTCCTTACAATCACACAATTACGTGCTTAGTCATACTCACAGTGCCAGCCTCAACACCACTGAGCTTCACACTAATGATTTGACTTCAACTGAATTATAGGACGACCGGCATTTTTTCATGAATTTCCGGAGGTGTGCGCTAGCCTTTTGCGGTTTCTGTGAGCAGGCTGCCATTAAAGTAAGAGAAATATCGATGAGGAACAACGCAGTTCCAAGTCAAGACCCGTCCTCCCAACAATTCTGGGAAGATTCACCTGTCCTCCGGTATGTCGATCAAGTCACTTCGTTGGCCGGCCAGTTGAAGCAGACTACCGAGGACGCCCCCGTCGTTGAGGGCGAGGCGCACCTCGATACTGAAGCCTGCAATCTGATAAACCAGGTTGTGCAAGACATGCGTGCCTCTGGATACACGGAAGAAGAAATTGAGGAAACAGATTTCTGTGTGGGATATGGTGACGGAACAGATGGTTATGATAATGAGGGCACTTTTGAGGGTGGCGTCGTGACACCGGGTTTCTGCGAGGAAGAATGTGAAGAGGATGATGCCTATGAGAAAATCAGAGTTGAAGAGGATGATGCCGCTGAGGACGATGTGCAGGGTTCAGTTGATAGGAGTCCGACCATAGTGGTGGCTCTACGGCAAGCAGCGGGGGAGACAACTGACGCACGATCGGCTTCCAATATGGAGGAAACGCGTGATGTAATGCCCTCAGGGGCAGTGAGTTCTAGTCTTGAGAAGGAACTGAACAAAGCACACTGGTCTGTAGCGGACGCTGTTGCAACCACGCCCGCGACGGCGGTAATCGTCACGAACGATGATCAGCAGACAGGGGAGGGCTCAGGGACCAAGACGCACCACGGAGAACTACATCATCGGTACATCTTCCACTCCAACGTGACATTTGAATGCATGGATACGATTCCAGACAATTTGGGCTGCACGTTGGACTGTGGGACAATATTGAGAGGGCAGTTTGTTGTCTCTGAATTCATGTGCTCCAATGTCGTCATCTTCTCGGATATCCTCCCCGTACGGAAAGATGTAATCGACTACGTCTTTGACCTCTCAACGCCACGTCCGTCGGGGTACGTATTTATTGTGCTGCTCGTGTCGTTTTTAAAAACATGCATGTGCTAAACGGGACTTTGTTTGGTCTGCAGGGAAATGCTGGTCGAGTTTAAAGATTACGACTGTATAGCGAGGGGCGACACACAGACTCTCGAGCCTAGCCAGCAGGTGATGAATAACGTCATTGACTGCTGGTGTAGGATGCTGAACCAGCTGGTGTACGAAAAAAGAGCACCAAGAGTAACCAGTAGATGTTACTTCTCTCTTGGACATACGGTACGTTCACCCCCCAATTTAGCTGTACAGTCAAACACATTATGTTGGCCAGTCACCACTATAAACTGCGCAGTCACGCACTTCAGGCGTACAGTCACGCACTTCAGGCTGTACAGTCACACACATTATGTTGTCCAGTCACCACTGTAAACTGCGCAGTCACGCACTTCAGGCTGTACAGTCACGCACTTCAGGCTGTGCAGTCACGCACTTCAGGCTGTACAGTCACGCACTACAGGCTGTGCAGTCACACACATTATGTTGTCCAGTCACCACTATAAACTGCACAGTCACGCACTTCAGGCTGTATAGTCACGCACTTCAGGCTGTACAGTCACGCACTATTTGCCGTACAGTCACACCTTTTACGCTGATGTCAAACACACACTAACTACATGTATTACAATCAATGCATGTGAGCAGAACCCAATGTTGGCATTGTGAAGGAAAGGAGGCCAGGGCAACAGTCATGACGAAGAAATATTTTACGTGTGGAACCAGTGGATAAAACATAGTTTCTCCGACTTTGCTTTGGACTCGGACATGGTATTACCCTGCGCATACTGTTTATTCGTAGTTATCGGCACGGATAATACCATGTCTGCCCCATAATCCTGACACATTGTTTGCAGGTGTTCGTCCCGATCTTAACGGGTGACGAGGGCCACTACAGTTGCGCCTGCATCAACTTCAATACTGAGCAAATAGAGTACCTCGACAACAGGATGTACGATAAAGATTTTACAAAGTTGCCTTACTATGGCATTGCTCGGACAGCGTTCAGGCCCTTTAAATTTAATATTAAATCAATTATGTGACGACGAGCACTGCATGCCTGGAATGACTCTCATTGCCAATGGTTTCGGACATCCGGAAACCATCGATTCTGAGTAAGGAGTGAGGGTACGTATTGGGAAGCCAACATCCGATAGATGTCAACACCCAATCCCGCCCGCACTATAGCGTCCTCTACTAATCAATCAGTGGGCTGATAACCAGTTCTTTTGTTGTGGTGGAAATACTGTAACATCCGTTGTTTTCAACCTATATCTTTTGCTACGTCGGTTTTTTAAGGACAAGTAAGCTTTGTCGTCAAAGTAGTAGTGTTTACATTCTTTGCATGCGATTTCACGTGACAAGCAGGCCATGAAAAGACGCACGTAGGAGAGTAGAGAGTACTAGTATTATACGTATTAGCAAATCAGTTTTAACGCGATAATACAGATATTAGTCGTTCTCGTAGTATACCTTACCTGGTATTCTGCTTAAGATGAGTCGGTTCGATATTAATAGAGATGCGTTGAACCTAATAAGGCGAGCACCCGGACTAATACGGAACCCGACCATCACTTTGTTCAGTTTTAGTTATTTTACGTTTTGAATTCCGTGTTAGGTGATTTAGCATGCGATTATAAGGTCATAAAAGCAATAAACCATACGAAAAACTGTAAATGCGAACGTAAGTAAATCACGTTATAAGGAGTTGCACCCTCGAAGTTAGGGGTGTTCACCGGTCCAAACCCGGACCGGACCGGTTTGACCCGGGACTTACGGTCCGGTCCGGTCCGGGTGAATTTTTTAACACTCCTACTCGGAGTATACACTAAACGGGACACGATGCATAGATAGTTGAGAACGGATCTCGGAATTACTCGGGTCTTATTTAGTGTGTTTTAGTGTTTGTGGTTGAAGTTGGGACGTTACGTATTTTAGTAAGTGTTTATGGACCTAATGTCCACATCTAGTGTTGTCGTAGTGCATAATAAAAGAAAGTGCGAAAATGTAAAGTTTTGTTTAGATGGCAACCTAGTGATGACTCGACTTCAACAGGCGGGTCCTCCTAGCTTGACCAGTGATTTCGTCAGAGCTCCGTTACCGTTGACCCTTCCTGCGGCTACTCCAGCAGAGCTTCGTTACTATAGGCTGATTCTGCGGCTAATCAGGCAGAACTTCGTTACAAGACTTGAGCTAGTCAAACACAGGCACCTCGGTATCGAGTGAGGTGCTCGAAAGTGAGGAGTAGTATCGATGTCGCTTTTATCGAAACTACGATTGAGTGGATCGTTTGCCTCGGGTGTCGGAGTGCGAGCATTTAGCGAGAATGTGGGGGAAGAAGAGAATTGAGAATTGTGTGTCGAATGAATGAAGTGGGGGGGGGGGGTATTTATAGGTTGTTTTCGGCTCTCGTCACCCATATGGACGCCTCAGCTGAGGCGCACCAAGACTCAGGCGCCTGGGTTCAGGCGTGGGGAGTCTCAGACGCGTGAGGTGAGGCGGTTGGAGTTTTGAGGATACGATTTTGATACTTTCCAAAACCGAGAGGGAGGAGTATAATACGTATCTTAGGACCTAAGGTTCCCCCGGTTTTGACCTAGCGCCATGAGCTTAGTGGGCCTCGGGTGTGCATTCCGAGGTTCACTTGGCACAATGTTGACTCGGTTCGAGTTTCGGGATCGACTCGGGGTCCCAGTGTCAGAATTGACTCTAATTTGTGTCTATGCTACCGTAACGATACGACTAAGGCTGCCATCATGTTAGTTTATTTTTTCCGAGTAATTTACTTGATCCGTTCTATAGAAAAACTACCTAAAACACCGCGAGCCCGTGTCGCGTTGCAGTCTTATCGTCATCGGGTGTTTGTTGGGCACTTCTGCAGCCACTAGGTCCAAATCTGGGTGTCTACAGAAACCCCCAGTTTGACTGAGGCTTGAACAAGGCGAAATTCAAAGTATAGCCACCCAGGTCAATCGAGAATTTCGACCTGGTGGCTGTCCGGTCGGGTCGTTTTAAGTCCATTGGACTGCGTGTTGAGGCTCGTCAGCCAAGGCTTAGAAATCATACCTGACGTCTTCGCTTGCGGTTGCTTTCTTGGGTCCGGACCGTTGCTTGACATCTCGTTCTCGATTCTTCATGCTCGCGCGTTTGGCCTTTTCGGATTGTTTAAAAAGTTCGTTTAATTTTAAATGTTTTCGCGTGTAGGTGACGCGTTAAGCGTAAGTGCAAGGAATGTTCATATGTGTTGGCTTCCATTTGAACAAATGTTTTTGGCATGCTTGTGAACCCTTGATGAAATAAAACGTTCGAGGGCGTCAGTCTCCACTCGAGCGGTCGTCTTTGGGATGACTATGAGCCCTTGGACAAAAAAAAATGAAATGTTGGAGGGCGTCATTCTCCACTCGAACACTTGTCTTTAGGATGCCTCTGACCCCTAGGACAAAATAAAACAAGATAAACTACTCGAGGGCGTCGGTCTCCACTTGAATAACTGTCTTCGGGATGCTTCTGACCCCTAGGACAAAATAAACCAAGATAAACTACTCGAAGGTGTTAGTCTTTACTCGAATAGCTGTCTTTCGGGATGCCTCTGACCCCTAAGACAAAATAAGATGAGATAAAACTAGTCGAGGGCGTCAGTCTCCACTCGAATAACTATCTTTCGGGATGCCTCTGACTCCTAGGACATAATAAGATGAGATAAAACTATTCGAGGGCGTCAGTCTCCATTCGAATAGCTGTCTTTTGGGATGTCTTTGACCCCTAGGACAAAATAAGATAAACTACTCTAGGGCGTCAGTCTCCACTCGAGAATCTGTCTTTCGGGATGCCTCTGACCCCTAGGACAAAATAAACCATTCGAGGACGTCAGTCTCCACTCGAATGAAAAATGCTGTGGAGGTATCAGACTCCTTCGAGAGCGTTGGTATCTACTCGAATCAAATTGCTGTGGAGGTTTCAGACTCCTTCGAGGGCGTTGGTATCCACTCGAATCAAAATGCTGTGGAGGTTTCAGACTTCTTCGAAGGCGTTGGTATCCACTCGAATCAAAATGTTGTGGAGGCTTCAGACTCCTTCGAGGGCGTTGGTATCCACTCGAATCAAAATGCTGTGGAGGTTTCAGACTCCAATGCCTCTCGGATAACTAAGACCCGTTAGGCGAAAAAATTGATGTTTGTTTATTTTCTTTAGTTAAGTGTTTTTGTTTTGTTTTGCGGGTTTGTCTTATTTTGTTCGGGTTTGTTCTTGCTTTGTTTTGGTTTGTTATGCATTTGAGATTTGTTCAGAGTTTGTTTTGATTGGTTCGGTTTAGGTTGCTTTATTTCGTGTTCGGGTGCAACGTTTACGTTAAGTGCGGCTCTTATGCTTGTTTCATTATCGAGTGTGCTTTATCGATATCGATTAGTAATTGTTCCATTATTGTTATTTTGCTTGTCTTAAAAGGTGTGTGCTTCATGTGTATCAAATGTGAGGCCTCGTTTGTTTTTGTTTTAATCTGTGCCGAACTGTTCAGACGTGCACCCATCAGCGCCCCAATCTTCAGGCGCCTAGCCCCCAGTGGTTCAGGACCCGGGCACGTCATTTAAGGCGATCGAGTTCTCGTGGACCGGGTCTGCTTAAGTAAACAAAAGTTGGGGCGATCGTTCATTAAATCCAAATTTCGAACGCGTCGCCCCTTTCGCCCCAAAGTCGCCTTTTCGATTTTTCTAGCCAATTTTCGTCTCGATTTCCGTCATACGCGACAATGTCGACTCCGGGTAAGTGTTCTTTATTTTTTTATTGTCGGTTTTGCTTGATTTAGTTGATTGTGAATTTGTTTAGTTGAAACCCTAGAAAATCGATTTGGGTGTTTTTAATTTACTAAGTTTCGATGCTTGTGCTTAATCCCATTGTTAAATTAGGGTCGATTAGAGCTTGTTAGGGTAGTTATATGCTTGATAGGGGTTTTCGAGGTATGACAATAGCTCCCTATAGTGATAGGTTCGAGATGCTAGGGTTAGGGACCGTTTTCCCGGATGTTCCCGAACTCTTTTTATGTAATCTTGCTCAATTAGTGTTTGTGAGGATGTGGGTAGCTCCCTTGTCGATTTTTATGGGCTAGGATGGCTTTTAGGGCTCTCCGTGAGGTTTTGTGTGTCTTACGACGGACCAAAAGGTGTCGTAACGATGTCGGATTTTCCCGAAACCACTTCCATTGTGACCGGGAACGAAAATAGGTGTTAGCGGCCTTTTTGGAATTTTAATATCCTTATCCGGAATTTTGACCCTATTTTGACCTGTTTAAGCTGCTTTAGCCTGACCTGAGGTATGGTTTTTTCGTTTTTTGTTTGATTTCATATTTAGAGGTAACACCGAGCGTCCCGAGGGAGATTTTTCGGTTGTTACTAGTGGTGAGGCTGCCGGAACGAGTTCACTGACTCCCCGAGGGATTTGCAGGAGACGACGGAGTATCTCATCTCAGCGTCGTGATCCGGAGGCCATAAATGAGGCCGATTTTGATAGGGTGAGGAAGCGCAGGCTTTCCGAGACAGTTGCTAGGAGGGCTTATGTTCCGGTTCCCGTACCAGAGAACGAGGAGATTGGCTACGAGGATCCCGATTGGGCTCGCGATTGGGATGGTCATCAGTTGCTGTTTCACCTCGACCTACATGTTTCTCACCGCATCGTGCATGGTCTGGTGAGTGTCCTATTCATGTTTATTTATTATGTTTTGGATTTTGGCTCGGGTTAGGTTAGGTCTGTTTCGTTTATACTTGTATTGTTTCGGTTTGCAGTCCCCAGGCCCGATGAGGGATTTCTCGGGCTTTACTACATGTCTCGAGATTTATTCTCAGAAGTTGACCCCCACGGTAAAGGGGATTATTGCGAGTGGGTCCGGTTGGTGGGTTGCAAGACTAAGTGAAACCTTATGGTGATTAGAGCGATGATAGATCGCTTCCATGATACTACCTCGACCTTCCATATGGCCTTTGGGGAGGTCGGGATGACCCTAGAGGATTTTGGGATGATTACTGGTTTGCCCTGGGGTCCGGATAGGATTAGGTGGGCTGCCGAGGGCCCTAGGCTAGATAGTGATGAGGTGCGGGGCCTCATCGGGGATTGTTTGGAGCGTGAGGCATATAGTGTGCCTCATGCTTTCGTGAGCTCGTTCATCACCGATCACTTCGAGCGGGTGGCGGTTTTAGAGGGTCGAGAACCCAACACACCGGAGGAGGATGCCCGGTTATGGTTGTGGTACCTTCTAGGGTCGACCCACTTCTCGGATAAAGGCGAGAGGTTTAGCACTAGGATTTTGCCTCTTCTAGCTGACTTGGCTCAGCTAGGACGTTATGATTAGGTAACCGCGGCTTTCGCGGAGATGAATCGTTGCCTGCAGGTCATGGTGAGGCCGCTGGCGATAGAGTCGGCCACAGCTTTGCCCATTGTGGGTCCGGGCCTTATACTGGAGGTTAGTTGCTATTCTCACTTTTGCCCCTCAAGTTCTGCTTAGTTTTAGCTTAGTGTTGCTAAAGGTATTTTGGGATTTTGCAGGCTTGGATCTATTCCTATTTTCCTTGTTTGGCACCTAAAACGGTGCGAGTTCATTCGAAGAGATTCCCGGCGGGGATTGAGTAGAGGCTGGCTCAGCCCAAGAGTACAATCAGCCATTATCCGTCGGAGAACGCGCTGGCTAACCAGCTAAGCCTTGAGGATGCAAGTTTTCTCTTTATTTCCTATTTCGTTTTGTAGCCCCCAAGGTTTACGATTTACTGAGATGTTGGTTTTATTCGTGTAGTTTGTGGCCCGCCCTTGGGCCGATTATGAGGGCGCGCCCGGGTATGTGGCTGCGGAATTGAGGCCTCGGAGTTATAGAAGGATGCTCCTTCCTGCGCTGTTTCGCCTGGTTTGGTATCTGGGCGAGCGGTTGATGCATCAGTGCTCGTATGACGATTTCAGGGTGCCGGTTGATCCTCCCCGGACCATGTTTAGACCACCGACCACCGCAGAGATCCTCGAGGATAGGGATGGAGAAGGAGGCGATGCGCTCTTGGTGCCTGGTGCCTCCTATCTGTCTCACGTCAGCCAGTGGCTAGCTTGCCACCGCCTTGTGGTAATGTTCTAATTTTGGGTTCTAAGGTTTGTTTCGTGGTTTAGTGTTTTCTTGCCCTATGACCGACCGATTCGTTGCTTTCTCAGCTGGCCGATACGGCGGATGCTGTTCAGCCCCAGCTTTTCCCTTGACGCTACTTAGGGTGGACGCGGCTGGGATACCTTTCACCGATCCTCTCCCTTCGTGTTCTGCCAAGGAGATGGACGTCGGGATAGAGTGGCGTGACCGGGTGTACCGGGTGAGTTTTGGTTTTTGTTTTTTGGTTTCTGTCTTAAGAGTTAGGGTCGGTTTGTCTAACTTCTGTGGTTTCAACGCTCAGGTTTCGTCAGCTTGCCATCAGCGATTGTGGCAGGCCGCCAACTGCTTCCGGGTCTACACTTCGAGGGTTTCCCGTGACACTTTGGGAACTCGATCGGTGAGTTTCCATGACTATGGTGGTTTTCTAGGCTGCTTCTATGTTTTCCTAATGTTTAAGTGTATTTGTAGGATGTC
Source organism: Agrostemma githago (assembly GCA_958450325.1). NCBI lineage: Eukaryota > Viridiplantae > Streptophyta > Magnoliopsida > Caryophyllales > Caryophyllaceae > Agrostemma > Agrostemma githago. Next base: position 14,707,742 of record OY288245.1, on the reverse strand, counting down.
CCGGATATGGTGGGAAAACTGGAGACTCAGGTGACCGAGCTTGAGGTGGAGGCAGCTGCGGCGCGACGGCTCTTGCAATCCCGGGGTGACGAGATCACTTTCCTTAAGGAGCAGCTGGCACGGTCTCGAGGAGAGACCTCCGTGCAGGGTGGGGCTAGGCATCAGATCGAGAGGGAGACTGAGGCTGAGGCTGAGGCTATGGGTGCTACCGAGGAGATTGGAGGAGCCCCCGAGACGACTACCTTAGACATGCTGTCGGGGATGGATGGTAGTGAGTCTCCTCTTCTAGACTTGGAGGACCTAGGTTAGGATGACAATATTTGTGAGATCGTGATGGCCATTGGCGCGGCTTCTAGGGGTCCTCCCTAGCCTAGATTTGTGTATGGATTTGTATGTTCTGTATATTTTCTCGTGATTTTAGTGTTTGATTAGTTGGATTAGTCTTGTGTTTCTGTTTGGCAAAATGTTTACCTAGATTGACAAGTAATCACTTTTGCGTTCATTCATTTGCGATCTGACCTAGTTTAGGGTGCGTTGGCGTTGCATGGGAGTACGAAAACAGTTCCTTTTGGGTGTTTTGAAATGCATTAGTTTGAGCCGGGAATCGGATCAGATAGTACGTCGATTAAAATGTTTTGACTTGAGACGGGCGAGATGTAAACCATTAACGTGTTTTGATCGAGTGTATTAGGAGATGAGTGTAGTTGTTTTGACATTTAGAATGAGGTCAGAGTTAAATTCCGGACAACTTTTGAAAAAAAGTTAGACCACTTTTTGCATACTCATAACATTGCCTGAATAGGCTACAGACGCGACTTGACAACAACCGTTAAAGGCGAAAACACGCCTAGGTGGGGTAGCTTATCCCTCTAAAAAAAATGAAAAGACATCGAAGTCTGGTGGATCCGATGGACGAAATGTACCGTCCGTGTGGACCTGACACTCTTGCGCGGGCATTTCGGCTGTTGGAAAGGGGTTTAGCGACTTCAAGAGGTTGTTCCTCACGTCTGGGGTTGTCGAATGTGAGAGAAAGGTTAAGTTATGTGGAGAAGACTGTACTTACAGAATAAGGAACCTGTGCGGGCTAATGTTGCTAAATGCCCGACCGAAGACGGCGTTACCGATCCTAGTATTCGTCAGTTCATCTACACGGGCCGAGACCGACAAGACCCATATTGAAAATGTGAGTGAGGAGGGGAAGTGAGATTGGGTGGGCTCGCTTTTGACTAGGGTGGTGGAAGCTTGCGTTAGGAGGGTCAACGGTGAGAGACCCAAGCAAGCACACCCGAATGGCAAGGGAAATGAAAAGTTGGACCGGTAGAGCCCAACCGTTTAGTACTATGCTGTATTAATTGATATTATGTGGCGTATTAGTACTAGTTTTTGTAGGGTTTTGCTTGACACGTTGTCATTTTCTGGGGTAGCCGGATTTCGGATGCTCGATGTAAAGGGCCTCGATAAAGGCTCTTTTTTGTTGTTTTTTTCGTATATATACATATATATATATATATTTTTACGACGGCTCGGAACTCGTTTCTTTTTTTTGGCCGGGGAGCCCTTTCGGGTTTTCACCCCGTCCTCGGCTCGTCGTTTGTGCTTCGTCATTGAAATCACTCATTAGCCGGGACGTGGGAGGAGTCCCGGTCTGTACATGAATCGAGTAATCGATTTTTCTATTTATTTGTTTGTTTGTCTGGTTGCACCCGAAGGAGGGTTGCCTACGTATCCATTTTTAAATGGAATCAAACCATGTTCGTAGTTCTTTATAGATGTGAGTGATTTTGCTTTAGACCCGTTATGACAATTATCGATGTGAGATGTTTAGAGTGTATTTACCCTAGTTAAAGAGCTAAGGCAGAGTGATTGCGTGTGACCTCTTGAAAGTGACAACTACCGAGATACCGTGTTTGGGTCAGGGCGACTGGCTTGGATGGTTTTGGAATGTGGAGCTAGGTAGTAAGTGATTTCGATAGATCAAAATCTGGAGCCTGATTTTTGTGGAGTTAGGGATATGGGCTAAGGTTTCGTAATGTGGTAGGAAAGGGAATGAAGCTGAGTAAAAATGACTCAGACTTCAATCGGGTGGGATGTAAATTACGTGGGATCTGATTTCCATGTCTGGCCCTTACAGTTGGGATTATCCTATTGAGGTTGAATCCTCAAAATTCCGGACTGTCTCCTAACGAGTGTGTCAGGAGGGTCTTAAGGGTTGTAATGCAGGGAGGCTAGTATTTGGGTGCTAGCTGACCAGTCTGTTCATTTTTACCCTTTTTTTCTCGTTTTTTTCTTTTCGTTCGGACTTTGCACTTAAAGTCGAGCTCAATGACTGGGGGTTTCATTTTGACCGTTGAGTATGGTCTTGATCATTGAATTGAGCCAGTTTAGTTTGGCCTTGATTTCATTTTTTTCTTTGGCTCCTTTTAGCCATTTCAGACTCTTTTATTTTGTCGGACTAGCACCTATGGTAGGAATTGATTGGTCTTTATTTGAGGGATGATTATTGTGGGAAATGGGTTTGCCTTCCGTCTTTGATCACTGATAAGTGTAGTTTGTAGTGCCTATTTTACTGTGTTTTGGTCCCATTTTCCTTGTGGAATCGCTCCTTGGAAGCGGTTTATGGGCTACTTATGCTTCCTTTAGTTCGTTTCAGGTTCCCGAGACCATTCATTAAGAGTTGGAGCGATTCCGACTCGATACATACACTTTTTGGAGCCAACGAAGCGAAGGAACGATCATTTGATACCTTGGATTCGTTCCCGAGACCTTGGGACCCATTCCGGAGCACCTTAGGCCCGATCCCGAGTCCCGAGAATCGATGGGAAGCCCATGAGAACCAAGGAGGGACCAAAAAGTTTATATTGGAGGCCTACAAGACTCATCCCCGACGGGAATGGACTCATCCCGTCCGGGATGAAGTGCACGAAAGAGTAGCTGTTGTCCCGACCCCTTCCCGACGGGTAGCAGGTCTTCCCGGCCGGGACTGACCCCTTCCCGACCGGGACCACCTCTTCCCGGCCGGGAAGGCCCAGTGGCAGCCCGCATTGTTTCCTTCCTTCTCCTTTCCACTTGGAACCCTATATATACTCTTCCCTTGTTTTGTTTAGGGGACATCCTTCATTAGACATTAAACCCTAGCCTAGTTTAGCATAGATTAGCATAGATTAGTGTAGATTAGTCTTTAATTAATCGTTAATCTTATATTAACTCTTGTAATTTGGGAATTCTTGAAGAATCCAACCAAGATTGACAACCTTGGTTGATGTATTTGGGTTTTCTTCCATTTATGCAAGATTTCTTCTTTTCATCCTCTCTAGTTTGGTATAATCTCTTTTCCTGTCTCTTAATCTTTGTTTTATTATTCAAGTTTCAATCTTTATATCTTGTTTATTGTTTTGTTCTTCATCTTTGTTTGTTTTAGATATGTATGCTCTTGTTCTTGAGTTATTTCATCTTGTTAGTGTTAGTTTTAGATTAGATATGTTTGAGTAGACTCTTGCTAGGGTTATTAGGGTGATTGGTTGTGATTGTGGATGATTAAGGGTTTGTTGGAGATGTTGGTGGAAGTTTTGGGTTTCCTCTTGGTTAGATGCATGGAGCATGTTTGATGAAATGCTTGAATGACATGTATATGCATATGCTTGTTTTTCTTGCCTTTTCTCTTGTGGGTGGTGGTTTGCTCGTGGGTTTGGTTCCCTCACTACGTAGCGAGAGCCCGGTGAGGACGACCCCTAGGTCGGTCTACGTAGCGAGAGCCCGGACGTGACCTAGGCTACGATAGCACGCTAGTAACCCCGTTTGTCATGTGTGTCGCTAAGGTGGGTTCTATCAAGAACCTCTAGGTCGGTCTACGTAGCGAGATCCCGGACTACACCTAGATTACCTGACTACCCCTTCACCTTAGCTCCTCCTCGACCATCCCATCACTCCATGAACCCGACCTAACCCTAGTCTTCCTTCTTAGTGTTATCCTAGCTTCCCTTAGTCGTTAGTTACTTGTTTCGTCTCCCTTTTCCTTGTTTAGACCTTAGCCTAGTCCATAGCCAACCCCCTAGATTAGCTCGTCTCGAACCTAGTCCAAGATCGTAGCACCCATTAGTCCGAACGCATTTCCGTCCCTGTGGATTCGACCCGACTTGCCCTAGCTACCCTAGTTAGGTTAGTTGGTTATTTATTTGACGGCGGGATCCACGACAAATCCCTCCCATCAAATTGGCGCCGTTGCCGGGGACGGCGTAGTTTAGACTTTTGTTTGCTTAGTTTTGGACTTTGTTCTTGATCTTTGTGTTCTCCTTTCCTTGTGTATCTCCGTTTTACTTCTTGTGTGCTATTCTCTCTTCCTAGTGCCTCAAAAGCACTAGGATACTAACGTTTGCTCAAGTGCTTCTAGTTCATCCTAGGTATCAAGGCAATGTTATGGAAATGGCACGTCCTAGCTTCCATCAATCGTCACGGGACAACTATGGGGCGAATTACCAAAATCCACAACTTTACCAACCATACCAATCTCATCAACAATCTTATGAACCCTCTCCATATGGTTATCATGAAAGTTGTCAAGGATCATTCCAACATCCTAACAACTACCAAACACCCTCACATAACCCACAACCAAAAATCCCCGACTTTGAGACTTGCCAAATGTTGGTCCAAATGCAAAAGAGTCAACAAGAGGCGATAATGCTATTGCAAAAGGGTCAACATGAGATGATGATTTTAATGCAAAAGAGTCAACAAGTGATGATGACTCACATACAAGGGGTTGAAGAGGAGCTCAAGGCCCAAATAGAGGTGCAAGATGCTCGCATCAATGCACTCATGGCTCGTATCACAATGTCGGCCACTCGAGCTCCACAATTTGTTGAGGAAGGTTCATTTGGGCATGAAGGTCGGGTGTCTCCACAAGAAAGTCAACCCGAGCATGAAGCTACAAATGAAGAAGAGGGGGTCAATCAAGAGATCATTGTTGAGTGTTGCTTGGGTGGTGAAGATATGGGAAGGATAGAGGAAGTTGAAGCTTCAAGGGTCAACAATGAGGAGGGATTTGAACATGATTATCAAGATAACTCTTGGGTAGCCAATGTATTGGCTATTAAGTTGGATTTGTTCGATTTTCTTCGTGATGAACCGGATCTAGACAATCCAAAGCCAAGTGAAGACATACCTCCTCTAGGCCATATTGACAAGGTGAGTGAAAGGAGCGTAATACTTGGGAGAAAGAAGTGGATGCCTTGGATTTTGCCTTGTATGGAAAATTGGAGGAGCCTAAAGCCTCCAATGAAGAAAACTTGATGCCTTCTCCTCCTCTATCGCACTCGATTTCTAGTCCCTTGTCTTATGAGACGGTTGATGAAGAGGATCCTTGTCGGGCGGTGGAAAAGAGTTCCACTCTCGACCCCGTAGAAGAAGCAACACCTCTAGGGTGTGATCTCCCACATCATAACACCGAGCGTGACTCTAGACCACTATACCTATCGGATGGTCATAAGAGTCGTTGCTATGTTGGTTTGGAAGACCCGGAAGATCACGAGAACCCCGAGCATAATGAAGAAGATTGCTTCTTGCCTCCGACTTGGAAGCTCTTGAAAGTGGCTAGGCTCGGTCATGTGAGCTTAAATGAAGATGTTGCTAGAGCATTTGACTTACTCCTTCGAGCTCTTGATGGCTATGGAGGTGTAGTTGGTGAGAGTAGCTTAGTGTAAATATCTTTTCCCTTTTCTTTTGTGCTTGTATTTGTGTTTATGTTTGTTGGATATTTTGGTTTTTAGGATTGTTAGTTTTTGTGAAATCCTTGTACTTTGGTATTTTGATGAGCGATCTGAGGGAGGGATTTTGATGAATGATTTGAGCTTGTTTGCTAGATGTGAAGTGAAGATGAAGTCTCGAGGAGAATGGTAGTGGATAGAGCTTGGACTTTGAGTTAGGAAGTCGGTTTTTGAAGATTTGGATAAGCTTTTGGGGTCATGGGAGTCATGAAGACCCTTCCCGGCCGAAAAGGAGGCTTCCCGACCGGGAAGGATGTGCCATCCCGACCGGGAAGAAGCCATCCCGATCGGGATGAGGGTGCAAAAATTGGAGCTTTCTGTGGACCCATCCCGACCGGGACGAGGGCTTCCCGACCGGGACGGGTGTGTCATCCCGACCGAGACCATCCATCCCGACCGAGATGGTCCCCTTCTCCTCTTTTGGCCCCTTCTTCATCATGTGAGCCCACCCTACCACTTTATACCCCCTCCCAACCTCCCTAACTTTCCTTGCTCATATCATATGACCCGTACACCTCATTTACATACCCTCACCTCATTTTCTCTTCCCTTTACACCGAGTTTCACATCGAATCCCACCCCCCTCACACCATTACTACCTCAACCATGCGGTTTTATCAAGTTTGAAGCGGGATGACAATGACGAAGACAAGCAAAGTGCCTATATTGATCTATAAGACGATGGAGCAAGTGAGTTGCTAACCTATTGGTACGGCAACTATCCTTTCTTTTCCGTCTTTTATAGCTTGTTTTCCTTTGTGTTTGTTCCCTTCCCCTTGTACACTTTTGTGTCATGGTGTCATGGTGGCCTTCGAGGCCTTGGTAGTTGTTGCTCCTGACTCTCGATGACGTGACTACATCGAGAGTCATTTCAAAATCCAAATTTACAAGTTTTTCACCCTTTTTTGTAGGATTTAGTCGGACTTAGGCGGAATCCGGGCTAGGTGACTTGATTACACCTAGTCCTCCCCTCCCATTTCCTTTTTTTCCTTCTTTTTATTTCTTCCCCCATCCATATCTTTTCTCGTCTCGGCCCATGGTGACTTGACTACACCCCGGCCGGACACATTCTACCCTTTCTTCACTTTTCTTTTTGTTTTTTTAGCTTTATTTTCGTAGTTTCTTTTCTTTTCTTTTGTGTCTCCACACACTACGATCAAGCATGAGGACATTGCTCGGTTTAAGTGTGGGGGAGCGATATCCTAGCGTAGTTTGTTTTATTTTCGTAGTTTTTCAAAAAATCTTAAAAATCCCAAAAAATTTGAAAACTTTTCACAAAAAATCAAAAAGATTTTCTTTTTGTGTGTTTTTCTTTTGTGTCGTTGTGTCGTATTTTTGTTTTGTTGTGCGTCTTTTGCCTCCCTTTTTCCTTATAGGTCGCTTAATCACCGCTAGCTTTGAAAAACCTTGCAAGACATCCGGTAACGCCTTTCTATCCCTTCTTCCTCTTTATCTTTTGTGGAGTGTGGAGGAGATTTGAGATGTTGTGTGCTCGGGTGGAGCTTTGTGAAGATTTGTGGATGATTGGTTGCTCATTTGGAAACTTGGGGTTGTGTTTGTTTTGTTTATGTGTTTGTTTTATCTTGTTTTGTTTTGTTGCCTTTTTGTCTCTTTTTATTTTGTTTTCGTCGTGTCTTTGTTTTGTGTGTGTAGTTGTGTCTTGTGTGTAAATCGTTTTTCGAAAACCCGGTTTAGGGGCTAGTGTGCAAGCGTTTACTTTCCCTTCCTAGTAGTATAAATCAAGTCTTGGACTTTAGTCTAGTAGAATGACCCTAAATCAATGATTTCGTTCGTTTCTTACCTTGAGTCCACCTAGCTTACTAGGGATTTACTACGGGATTTGCATTTTGACCATTATGACCACCCATGGTGTGAAAAGGCCTTGGTTGACGAGTCCCGTCCCTTAGGTGACCGTGTTTAGGATTGCTCGACTAGTCCAAGTTCTCCCCTTTTGTGGGTTTGAAGGGAAAGCGCGCTCCCGACTCTCCCATTCCCCTACCTCCTACACATATTCACACAATAAATTGTAATTTGTTGAATTCTCTCTTTCTTGTTACACAAAGAATTGCAAAAAAAACCCAAATCAAGCCAAAAGGGCCAAGAAAATAAAAAGAAAGAAAATGAAAGAAAGAAGAGATTGAAGAAAAATAAAAAGCACAAAAAGCCAAAAATAAAATAGAAAAGAAGAAAAGGAAATGGCATAGCAAAGCAAAGCAAAAATGCAAAAGAAAGAAAAAAAATGCCAAAAAGAAAATCGTCTCACGAAAAGATCTTAACCCCAAAAAAATAAGCCTTTTACCGACTATTACCGTAAAGAGCCTACCAAAGGACCGAGTCCCTAGGAAGGATGATAGCGGTAATGTCCGGTCTTCCCTCATTTTGCATTCATATCCACCTTTTTACTTAGACTAGTTGGGCGGTTTTGGGCATGGGACGACCCTCTTGGCTCATCGCTAAAGGGGGCGGGGTCTCACTTACCTAAAGTGTCGACTAACACCATGGTTCATCCTTTTTCCATCCCGCCGATCGTCCCGTAGTACGTTCTTAGAAGGTTAGGAGGAATCTAGGTAAGTTACCAACGTTTTTGTTGCTTTATCGTCATACTATTAGGGTTTGGTTCACCTTGGTTTGTATTGCTAGCTTGGGAACATTATCACTTGCCTCGAGTCCTAAACCGGTGCTTCTTTCACCTCTTGTTTGAGGGAAGCGGTATTTGTTTTCTTTTAGGTGCAACCGATTATTTGTTTGTTTGTGTGTTTGCTTGTTTATGTGTTTTGTGTCCGGTTGCATCTACAGTTTTGTCGCAAGACCCCACTTGCCTTGCGGAGTGCACTTTTCCTCTAAGTGTACTCGCGTGGGTTGAAAGGGCGTAGGGTGCGCTAATACCCACTCGGCTAGTTTAGTAGTTAGTATGTGCTCACTCGAGGGCGAGTAAGGGTTAAGTGTGGGGGAGTTGATAAGTGTAGTTTGTAGTGCCTATTTTAATGTGTTTTCGTCCCATTTTCCTTGTGGAATCGCTCCTTGGGAGCGGTTTATGGGCTACTTATGCTTCCTTTAGTTCGTTTCAGGTTCCCGAGACCATTCATTAAGAGTTGGAGCAATTCCGACTCGATACATACACTTTTTGTAGCCAACGAAGCGAAGGAACGATCACTCGATACCTTGGATTTGATCCCCAGACCTTGGGACCCATTCCCGAGCACCTTAGGCCCGATCCCGAGTCCCGAGAATCGATGGGAAGCCCATGAGAACCAAGGAGGGACCAAAAAGTTCATATTGGAGGCCTACAAGACTCATCCCCGACGGGAATGGCCTCATCCCGTCCGGGATCAAGTGCACGAAAGAGTAGCTGCTGTCCCGACCCCTTCCCGACCGGGATCAGGTCTTCCCGGCCGGGACCGACCCCTTCCCGACCGGGACCATCTCTTCCCGGCCGGGAAGGCCCAGTGGCAACCCGCATTGTTTCCTTCCTTCTCCTTTCCACTTGGAACCCTATATATACTCTTCCCTTGTTTTGTTTAGGGGACATCCTTCATTAGACATTAAACCCTAGCCTAGTTTAGCATAGATTAGCATATATTAGTATAGATTAGTCTTTAATTAATCGTTAATCTTAGATTAACTCTTTTAATTTGGGAATTCTTGAAGAATCCAACCAAGATTGACAACCTTGGTTGATGTATTTGGGTTTTCTTCCATTTATGCAAGATTTCTTCTTTTCATCCTCTCTAGTTTGGTATAATCTCTTTTCCTGTCTCTTAATCTTTGTTTTATTATTCAAGTTTCAATCTTTATATCTTGTTTATTGTTTTGTTCTTCATCTTTGTTAGTTTTAGATATGTAAGCTCTTGTTCTTGAGTTATTTCATCTTGTTAGTGTTAGTTTTAGATTAGATATGTTTGAGTAGACTTTTGCTAGGGTTACTAGGGTGATTGGTTGTGATTGTGGATGATTAAGGGTTTGTTGGAGATGTTGGTGGAAGTTTTGGGTTTCCTCTTGGTTAGATGCAAGGAGCATGTTTGATGAAATGCTTGAATGACATGTATATGCATATGCTTGTTTTTCTTGCCTTTTCTCTTGTGGGTAGTGGTTTGCTCGTGGGTTTGGTTCCCTCACTATGTAGCGAGAGCCCGGTGAGGACGACCCCTAGGTCGGTCTACGTAGCGAGAGCCCGGACTACACCTAGATTACCCGACTACCCCTTCACCTTAGCTCCTCCTCGACCATCCCATCACTCCATGAACCCGACCTAACCCTAGTCTTCCTTCTTAGTGTTATCCTAGCTTCCCTTAGTCGTTAGTTACTTGTTTCGTCTCCCTTTTCCTTGTTTAGACCTTAGCCTAGTCCATAGCCAACCCCCTAGATTAGCTCGTCTCGAACCTAGTCCAAGACCGTAGCACCCATTAGTCCGAACGCATTTCCGTCCCTGTGGATTCGACCCGACTTGCCCTTGCTACCCTAGTTAGGTTAGTTGGTTATTTATTTGACGGCGGGATCCACGAAAAATCCCTCCCATCAATCACAGTCTGAGAGACTATCTAGATTTGTCATAGGATTCGGGGATATTCGTTCTAAGGGATGGTTCTGTGGCTTTCTCCACCAGACATGGGATAGGTGAAAAGAGAACACGAGATCTCGGTTTTGGTAATTCCTCGTTGTTTCGAGGTATGTTTGATTGTTATCGATAGATGGCATAATATCGAGTTTTAAGCGAGAAAATGCGTTATTAAATCAAGCGATTGTCGAGGCGCATTATAAAGGAAGATAAGTTTATTTCTTTTTATTGATAGTAATAAGCGGGCTACGTGCCCGAGTCGTTGTTTTTTTTGGGGGGGGGGGGTGGAGGACAGGTCCCCTCGTACCTCTTGACTTGATGCGAAAGACAAAAAAGACATTTATTACATTATTAGGTCTAGGCCCTAAGACGAACTAGACTCTGACCCGAACACAGATTTTACACGTCTTCGCGGGTGCTCGCGGGTTGTCGGGATCTTCCTCGATATTCAGGACATTCTCCTCTATAGGGTCGAGGTGGGAACAATCGATGGTGTTGTCAAAGACAGCGTGAATGCTAAAGGGGTTTGTGGTATTGTTTGGTTTCTCGGGTGGAGGGAGAGGAATCGTCCCATTTTCGATCATGTCTTGTATGACATGTTTGAGTCGATAGCAAGATTCAGTATCGTGCCCGTTGCCTTGGTGATATAGGCAATAAGCATTAGGGGTCCAACTTTTGCAACGTCTGTCGACTGGTGGGTCAGGAGTGGAACCCCTGGGCAGGAGCAACCCTTGATCGACTAGGTGCTTAAAAGATTCGGTGTAAGATGAATTGGTTGAGGTGAACTCTCTCTCGGTGATCTTTCTACTTTGTTGGATTTTGTCTTATAAGGTCTTGGTATTCTTTCCGTATCGACTTTGGTAAGCTTCGATCGGGCGGAGCATTGGGATGCTCTGCCCTCGGTAGGTTCTTGGGCATGGTAATCGCTCAGATTAGCGTTTGTTTCGCTTTCTATGTCTCTACTCTCAAGAAAATTGAGGCGGTTATCGATGTAACGAACGGAGAAAGTCAAACGGGTTATCGAAGTATGGATGGTGTGAACCAATTTGGTTAGGGTATTGACATCTTTGTGGATGCTTTCGATAGCGTTTGCATCTACCGACATGTTGGGGAGTGATTCTGTGGGAAAGGATCAAAAGATCAGAACGGATCCACCAGACAACGTAGGAGACTCGATGGATGCTCTTGATCGAGCGACACGAAATGAGACCCTTGATTTGCGCGTGTTTGCGGTCATCGGTTTAGGGACTCGGGTGCTTTAGACTCTTGGTGTATTCGGCAGAACGCCTAATGATTTTAGGTCTCTGTAGCGAGACGATCTGACACAAACCTCGGAGGTGAGGTTTTAAGAGGAAATTCTCGAAATGAGACGACCCAAAATATAAGACCTCGGATAGAGGTGACCCTATTAACTAGCACAGACAGTTAATCACACGGTTGTACGACGTAAGAAGTTGATCGCGATCCCGGCTCAGGATCGAAGAGTTTTTATTTTTTTCGAAAACGACCAATCTTTGCCGAGGAAATGTTTTCAAAAGGATGATTTCTAAAAAATGGGGTGATGATGGCGTGACGACATCGTTTGTGACATGAGAGTGTGTTGCTATATGTGTGTCGAAGATTCAATGATGGCAAAAGTGTAAATGGTGTTGTTTTTTTTTTTTTTTGAAATGAGCATGGTTCTTAGGGGAACCTGTTTTGAAAATGATGACGCGGTGTTTTTACCGAAATAACTATTAATTAGTCTGTTCGATATTCATGGTGTATGCGGTGTTTGTGACAAACCGTGATGTCTGGTGATGATGTTTTGAAAATGATGTTTTGTGAGTGTGACCGTTTCGGATTCCTTGACTTCATTAATTGAAGCTTCGGTTGTGTTAACGGTATGTGTGTAAAAAACGTTTTTTTTTGAAATAAAATGTAACCGTTTGGTATACCTTGATTCCATTGATCGGGAGTCTCGGTGGTATTAACGGTGATCGTTGTTGACGGGTTTTACTTTGGCCAAGGTGATGGCATTAATTTTTTTTTAAAGTGGTGAGTGTAAGATTTGCTAGGATAACGACATCTAAAAATATTTTTCCCTTTTTGAAAATCACGATTTGACCGGGGTATCGGTATTTGAAAGGTCGTTTTGAAAAGAGGAGGTATTTTTCGAAAACGGAATTGGGTGTGTTGAATATGTTGGCGTGGTTGAATCCATATTTTTAGTGTTTTATTTCGTTTGTTTCAAACACGCAACACATAACTAGGAATGCATACACTCATGCGAGATGCAGACACGGGTAGGTTAGGGTAGGCTACTGCCCATGAATAGTCTTCACCTAGGTATTGACAATTATCTGGGGAGACGAGTGTCATACCGTCCGTTCGGAACTATCCGCTTATTATTCCCGCGGGGTACGGATTAGGCGGCCGGAGCGTCAATCGAGAATCTCTCCGCGTGTCCCTAAGGATCTTACCGCGAAGAGGTCGATTGGTCCTGATATTGGTTAGGGTGGGCTTTTTAGGGCCAAAACCTGTAGTGAACACAACTAGGAACTAAGAAATGAGCTTCACCGACCTCGTTCAAGTTACACCACCGCTGGAAACTTGTTTCCAAATCCCCAGCGGAGTCGCCAAACTGTGGACGTCCGTCTGCACCGCCCGGCGTCCCGCGCGGGACAGACCTAGTTTTTCAATGTGTGGCGGTGGCCACCCACACGGCCCCCTGCCTGTCGGGGGCCGGTCTGATCTCGCGTACGGGGCGATGTGTCGGACCTCGATTCGGATGACGATCCAGACTTCTACTAGACGGGTGCGGGCACCCGTGTTTCCGTTTGGAATCGATCGAGTCATGGTTGTAAATATTTAAACGCCGATTTGTTTGGTAAGGCGACCTTTTTAGTGAACTGAATTCGTTGCCGATTTGTGAAGTCGCCACCGAGTCAATTATGGGGACTCGGAAACCTTTCAAGTCAACTTTGATCCCTTGCCGGCTCAAAGTTGAGGGGCACGAGACCTAAAGATAAAGATTTGTACCCTTAAGCACTCCATGCCTGGAATGACTCTCATTGCCAATGGTTTCGGACATCCGGAAAATGTCGATTCTGAGTAAGGGGTGAGGGTACGTATTGGGAAGCCAATATCCGATATATGTCGACACCCAATCCCGCCCGCACTATAGCGGCCTCTACTAACAATCGGTGGGCTGATAACCTAGTACTTTTGTTGTGGTGGAAATACTGTAACATCCGTTGTTTTCATCCTATATATTTTGCTATGTCGGCTGTTTAAGGACAAGTAAGCTTTGTCGTCAAAGTAGTTGTGTTTACATTCTTTGCATGCGATTTCACGTGACAAGCAGGCCATGAAAAGATGCACGTAGGAGAGTAGAGAGTACTAGTATTATACGTATTAGCAAATCAGTTTTAACGCGATAATACGGATGTTAGTCGTTCTCATGGTATACCTTACCTGGTATTCTGCTTAAGATGCGTCGGTTCGGTATTAATAGAGATGTGCCAAACGTAGTAAGGCGAGCACCCAGACTAATACGGAACCCGACCATCATTTTGTTCAGTTTTAGTTATATTACGTTTTGAATTCCATGTTAGGTGATTTAGAATGCGATTATAAGGTCATAAAAGCAATAAACCATACGAAAAACTGTAAATGCGAACGTAAGCAAATCACGTTATGAGGAGTTGCACCCTCGGAATATACACTAAACGGGACACGATGCATAGATAGTTGAGAACGGGTCTCGGAATTACTCGGGTCTTATTTAGTGTGGTTTAGTGTTTGTGATTGAAGTTGGGACGTTACGTATTTTAGTAAGTGTTTATGGACCTAATGTCCACATCTAGTGTTGTCGTAGTGCATAATAAAAGAGAGGCGAAAATGTAAAATTTTGTTTAGATGGCAACCTAGTGACGACTCGACTTCAATAGGCGGATCCTCCTAGCTTGACCAGTGACTTCGGCAGAGCTCCGTTACCGTTGACCCTTCCTGCGGCTACTCCGGCAGAGCTACGTTACTATAGGCTGATTTTGCGGCTAATCCGGCAGAACTTCGTTACTAGACTTGAGCTAGTCGAACACAGGCACCTCAGTATCGAGTGGGGTGCTCGAAGGTGAGGAGTAGCGTCGATGTTGCTTTTTATCGGAACTACGATCGAGTGGATCGTTTGCCTCGGGTGTCGGTGTGCGAGCCCTTAGCGAGAATGTGGGTGGAGAAGAGAATTGAGAATTGTGTGTCGAATGATTGAGGTGAGGGGGGCGGGGGGGTATTTATAGGTGTTTTCGGTCCTCGTCACCCATATGGACGCCTGAATAAAGGCGCACCAAGACTCAGGCGCCTGGGTTCAGGCGTGGGGAGTCTTAGATGCGTGAGGTGAGGCGGTTGGAGTTTTGAGGATACGATTTTGATACTTTCCAAAACCGAGAGGGAGGAGTATAATACGTATCTTGGGGCCTAAGGTTCCCCCAGTTTTGACCTAGCATCGTGAGCTTAGTGGGCCTCGGGTGTGCATTCTGAGGTTCACTTGGCGCGGTGTTGACTCGGTTCGAGTTTCGGGATCGACTCGGGGTCCCGGTGTCAGAATTGACTCTAATTAGTGTCTATGCGACCGTAACGACACGACTAAGGCTGCCATCGTGTTAGTTTAATTTTTCCGAGTAACTTACTTGATCTGTTCTATAGAAAAACTCCCTAAAACACCACAAGCCCGCGTTGCGTTGCAGTCCTATCGTCATCGGGTGTTTGTTGGGCACTTCTGCAGCCACCAGGTTCAAATCTGGGTGTCTAAAATATCATTCTCATAGCAAACCAATCTTAAACAATTTGTCCTTGGTGTTCGTGCCTTTATTCAAGGCTAGCCAAGTAACAAAGAAGTGTTTAGGTATATTCCAATTGTTCCACACTACCTTAGCCCAGTCTTTATCAGGATGTTTACTTCTAATCCAGTTGTATCCCTCTTTAATCGAGTAAGTAGCCTGTGATCCATTCCAGACCCCCTGCTGGTATCCTACCTTCATAACATCTTTCACTGTGCAAATGTGTCTCCATGATCAGTTGTCACCTTGTTTGGGATTTAATTGCTCTAGTCTTAACCTTTGAGGTACACTTGATTTACCCATCTCCTCAAAGTTTCTCATGTTATGTGTAAATCCAGTTAGCCAACTTAGCCACTTACAACTTGGTTCCAAATTTTGACATTCTTAATCCCCAGCCTCCCTTCTCTCTTAGGATTTGTAATTCTCTCCCAGGCAACCACAGGAACTCTGCGATATTCAGTAGAGCTTGACCAAAAGAAGTTCCTGCAAATAGCTTCCACCCTTTTAACAATGCTACTCGGGAGAATAAATATAGAAGCCCAGTAACAATGGACGGTATTCAGGTTTGCATTGGTAAGTGTTAGTCTTCTTGCATATGATAACATCCTTGCTCCTAGACTCCTTAACCTTGCAAGAATCTTATCAATAAGCAAATTACATTCCTTCTTTGTCAGTCTCCCTAGTTTGATTGGTATTCCAAGATACCTGAATGACATTGTTCCTTTGGTAAATCCAGTTACACTCAAAATATCTTGCAAAAGCACCTCAGACATACCATTAAAATACACCTCAGATTTCCCATTGTTCTTCTGCAGACCAGATATATTAGAAAAAGTAGTGAATGCCTTCATGATAAGCAGAATAGACCGTGCATCTCCTTTACAAAACAGAAGCAGGTCATCAGCAAACATCAAATGGGTCAACTTCATCTCTTTGCACATAAGATAATAATGAAAAGGCCAAGTGGAAGTAGCATATTTAATCATTCTTAGTAGATATATAGTCCATACAGATACTAAAAATCAGAGGAGATATTGGATCCCCCGCCTTAGTCCTCTTCTTCCCCTAATATAGCCAAAATTCTTACCATTTATAGAGATTGTGTAAATGGGGGTGGATATGCATTTCATAATTTGTTTTATGAACAAAGGAGGGAATTCCAAGGCCTTCATCATCTGCTCAATGAATCCCCACTCTAATGAGTCGTACGCCTTCTGTAAATCTATCTTGAAAAGACATCTGGCAGAGGTCCCCTTCCTATCATACATTTTAACCAAATCCTGACATATCAGGATATTCTCAACTATAGACCTCTGTTGGATGAAAGCCCCGCGGGTGTCTTCTCTAATTTAGGATGTAACCCAGCTAGTGTGTTACACAAAAGTTTGGAAATGATTTTGTAGATGGTGTTGCAACAGGCTATGGGCCTAAATTGAGCTACAGAAGAAGGTCTTTCCACTTTGGGAATGAGTGCTAAAGTAGTAGAATTAATTTGCTGCAACAACTCACTAAAGTCAAAGAAATCCTTAACTGCAACCTCAATTTCTCCTCCTATTATCCCTCAAGCCTCCTTATAAAATCCACTAGTGTAGTCATCAGGTCCCGGGGACTTATCTTGAGGGATTGATAACATAACAACTTTAATTTCTGATAATAAGTGTGTTTTGTAGTGTTTATTTTACGTGTTTGGACCCTCTTTCTTTTGTAAAATCTCTCTTTAGAGCGGTTTCGAGGCTACTTACGTTTCTTCTAGCTTGCTTTAGGTTCCTAATGCTCATTATGGAGAAGTGGAACGATTCCGTCTTGTTTCCGATGCATATGGAACCAATGAAGAGAAGCGACGATGATTCGGTGACTTAGACTCAATCCTGAGTCCCTTGGAGCCCATTCCCGAGCACCGAGAGTCGATAAGAAGCCTAGGAAGAGCAAGTAGGGACCTACGTGACCGTATTCGAAGCCTACATGGCCTTCCCGACCGTGACCATGACCATCAGGGCCGGGACGAAGTGAGCCAACAATCAGGAGCCACTGAAGGGTGGTCCCAACCGTGACCACAACCATCACGGCCGTGACCACTCCCATCCCGACCGTGACCACCCCCATCACGGTCGGGACGGGCCCAGCTCGCACAACGCTTCATTTTTTTCATTCCCCTCACTTATGGAACCCTATATATACCTTCCTCTTGTAATTTTTGAGACATATGAAACCCTAGATAGAGAACTCATATATTTAGCTTAGTTTCTCCTTAATCTCTTGTTAATATTCCTTTAATCTTACCTTAATCTTAGCTAGTTACTCTTGTATTATTGGATTTCTTGAAGAATCTACCAATCTTGACAACATTGATGGATGTTTTGGGTTTTTCTTATGTGCAAGTTTCAATCTTTTCCATTCATCTTGTAGTTGGTATAATCCTTCTTCTCTGTTTTCCTTTAATCTTTCATTGTTAATAAAGTTTCATTCTTTATCTTTTGTGTATTGTTCATCCTTGTTTATTCTTCATAATGAATGTTTTTGCTCTTTTGATGGTTCCTCTAGTTATTGTTGGTTTTAGTTCAAATATGTGTGAGTAGATCCTTGTGGGGTTAGTAGGGGGATTGGGTGTTGATTATGGGTGATTAGGGTTGATTGTGGATAAAGGTTGAATCTTTGTTGCTAGTCACTTGTTATGCATGCCATGTGTTTGATGAAATGTTTGTTAGGGTGGTAGTGGCCAATACTACTCTTGCTAGTTTCCTCTTTCTTGTTGTATGTTTGATTGGTGGTTGAATTCTCTTGTTTTGGGTAACTTCTTGCATGAGTTTTCGGGTTTGTTTTTGTCGCGAGAGCGCGGACTTACCTTAGTGACTAGGTGAAACCTACACCCTCAATTTCCCCAAGCCTAATGCACCTATGAACCCGACTCTTTCCCCTTATTGATTTCTTCATCATCTTTATCATTGTTCATCTTATTTGTTGTTTGAATTTAGTTTTAGTTGAATCATTTAGTTCATGTTATACTTAGTTTATTCATAGTCATAGTTTTATTCTCGTTTCGTTGTTTTAGTTTGTTTCTCCTTGTTTCTTAGCCTAGCGATCGTGTTAGTAATCAATTCCTGTTAATTCTCCTCCCTTTGTGATATTGTGACTTAGTCTAGTCCTTAGGTGAACTTTAGTCTAACCCCTACCATCTCCGTGGATCGACCCGCCTTACCCTAGCTACCTAGTTAGGATTAGTTGGTTTTAGTTGGTGTCGGGATCCACCAGAAATCCCTCCATCAATTTGGCACCGTTGCTGGGGACGGTGTTTGTTTAGACTTTGTTTGCTTATTTTTCTTGACTTAGTTACCGTTTTTGTGTGTTTTTCTCTTCTTGTTTTTTTTGTGCTAGTTTATTGTCTCTACCTAGTGCCCATAAAGCACTAGATGTTTTCACGTTTGTTCCAAGTGTGTAGTGCATGCCTAGGAGGGGAGACGACTTCTTTCTCTTCAATCCAGATCCGGAAAGACTCTTTAGAGCATTTCGCCAACGGACAATTGCTAGAGTTAGAAATTCCAAACCGGGTACAAGCATCAACATTGAAGAACAAACTCAAGGATTTGACTTAAACGAAGCATCTCGAGAGACCACCGAAGGGACCTTCTTCAATCCCTTTGGTACATCTATTCACTCTTCTCCACCTAGTTCTCATTCAAAATCTATATCAAGCTCTACACCGTCATCTCCCTTACATCCAAACATGCCTAAGTTCTCATCTCACTCTACTTTCACCGAGGATGTCTTGCCGGGACCGAGCACTTTACCGGCCGCTTATGCCGGAAATTTTGTGGCCAAGACACAGTTTATTCAACTAGTAGAGCGAAATCAATTTAGTGGTTTGCCCACCAAAGACCCGCACCAACATATGGAGACTTTCTCCGATTATTATGATGCTATTTCTCAAACCGGGATTACTCAAGATCAAATTCGATGGGTTCTTTTTCCGTTTTCATTTATTGGAAAAGCTAAGCAATGGTTTAAGAGTCTCGATAAGGCGGCCATGGGAATTGATACATGGAATAAGCTTGCATTAGCCTTCTATCAAAATTTCTACCCTCCCGAGAAGACAAAATTGCTAAGAACCTCCATCACCGGTTTTCAACAACGGGATGAGGAGAGTCTCTATGAATCATGGGAAAGGTTTAAAGCCTTCGTCCGATCTTGCCCCCATCATGGGTTGTCCCAATGGTTTCTTGTCCAACAATTTTGGACTGGTTTATATGAAGATTTTAGGGCTATACTCAACATGGGTTCCAATGGAAGGTTTACCGAGGTCGAGGATGATTAAACATGGGCTAGGATTGAAGAAATGGCGGTTCACAATTCTCAATATTCTAGGCCTAGAAAGGAAAATAGAGGGGGAAGGCATGAGATCGATGCAATCTCACAACTTAGTGCCGATCTTGGGGCTCAATTGAAGATTCATATGGATACTATTGATAAGAAGCTCCAAGGTCACTTAATTCAAACTCAAGGCACAAGTTCCTCCAACCAACAATCTATCCATCAAGTTAATGCTATGGGAATGGTTTCTCCAACCTCTTATTATGGGATATGTGAGATTTGTGGGATATATGGACACGAGCCTCAACATTGTAAAAGTAGCATTGAGCAAGTGAATGCTTTTCAAGCATACAAACAAGGTGCCCCATATTCCCCTTACAAGGCTCAAAATGTGGAAAATCCTCATATGTTCAAAGCCTCTCAACAACAAGCTCTAAAACAACACCGTCCATCATATGCTGCTCCTCCCTTAAGGGACAATCAAGGCTACCAAGGTTACCAAGGCAATCAAAGGCCTTTAACAACTTCCAACAACAAAATGCTTACCAAAATCAAGGTTCCTTCAACAATCAACAAGGGTTCAATAATCAAGGGAACCATAATCATCAAGCTCAACAAGGTGGTTTCCAAGGGAATCAACACTCTCAAGGGTTCCAAAACAACCAAGGTTACCAAAATTACAATCAAGGTAACTTTCAAGGCCTAAATCAAGGCAATTCTCAAGGGTTCCAAGGGAACTTCCAAAATGCTCAACAAGACAACAAGCCGAGGAGCCAATCTCCAACTCAAGACTATGGTTTTCCCCTAACCCTCACTAATACTCCACACAACCAACAATCTCCGCCTCGGGAATTTGATATGCAAAAGTGGTGGTAAGGATTTGTCACGTCCCTAGCCAACAATAAAACACCGACTAACCTAGTGAGTAGCTAGGGTAAGTCGGGATCGTATCCACGAGGACGGTATATCAAGGTTTAGACTAGGTCGGCCTACAACGAGACTAGATTACCAAACAAACACAAAGGAACAATAAATGGAAAACTATGATGGAGGAGAAGTATGACTAAGCTAATGATCGAACTAATGAAAAAGCTAAAAGAACGATGGCTAACTAAAGAGATGAACTCAAATATGGAAAGAAAGTGGGGTAGGTCGGGTTCATAGGAGTAGAAGGATAATTGGGGTGATCAAGGGTATAGGTGTCTCCTAGTCACTAGAGTCGGTCCGGGCTCTCGCAACTTAGACCGATGTCAAGGTGGGTCCGGGCTCTCGCAACTTAGACCCTAGTCCGCGCTCTCGCGACTAAACTATTCTGAACATTTCCACAAAATAAGCAATCAATGAGAAGATGAACACAAGTATGGGAATCATGGCCACTACAACTCACACAAGCATATCAACAAACACATAGAGTGCCTACAATGTGACTAACAACAAAGATGTAACCTTTTCCCCTTAATCAACCATAATCATCCATAATCTACCCCTAATCCCCCTACTAACCCCACAAAGAAGACTACTCACTCATGATAAAGAACAAACTAACAATCATAAAAGAAATCAATACCACTAAACAAGCATCCATAATGAATAACAAGAATAATAACAATAACAATATGAAAAGATTCAAACAAGATTAAATAAACTAAGAACAAGAGTAGAGATGATTATACCAATACTTGATGAAGAAAAGATGAGAACTTGTATAAATAAGAAACCCAAATAGAACCCCAAGGTTGTCAATCTTGGAAAATTCTTCAAGTATCCTCTTAATACAAGAATTAATTACAAGGATTAACTAAAGATTAACTAAGATTAAAGGAGTATTAAAACTAATAAGTGAGAGTAAATCTAGGGTTTTGGAGGCTTAAACTAATCTAGGGTAAGATAAGATGTCTTAAAATTACAAGAAGGAAGTATATATATGGGTACAAGAATGAAGGAGAAGAAAGAAAAAGAGTCGTGCAGCAGCATCACGGTCCCGACCGGGACGGATCATCCCGATCGGGACGGCCCTGTCATCCCGACCGGGACGGGATGGTCCCGACCGGGATGGGCTCACATCAGCCTCCTTCAAAGTGCATCCCATCCCGAACGGGATGGGTCTTGTAGGCCTCCCTTAAGAGCTCTTTGGCCCTTCCTTGCCTCTCATGGGCTTCTCGTCGATTCTCGGGACTCGGGATCGGGTCTCGGAGGCTCGGGATTGGGTTCCGAGGTCTCGGGGTCGATTCCAAGGCATCGAGTTATCGTTCCTTTACTCCGTTGGCTCCAAAATGTGTATGTATAGAGTCGGAATCGCTCCAACTCTTCCAAATCGGCCTCGGGAACCTGAAACGAACTAAAGGAAGCATAAGAAGCCCATGAATCGCTCCAAAGGAGCGATTCCACAAGGAAAAAGGGACCAAAACACAACAATTAGGCACTACAAACTACACTTATCAACTCCCCCACACTTAACCCTTACTCGCCCTCGAGTAAGCACACACTAATACTAAACTAATCGAGTGGGTATTAGCGCACCCTACGCCCTTTCAACTCACGCGAGTGCACTTAGAGGCCAAGTGCACTCCGCAAGGCAAGTCGGGTATTGCGACAAAACTCTGGATGCAACCGGACACAAAACACGTAAACAAACAAACACACAAACAAACACATAGATGGTTACACCCAAAACAAAAGAAATACCGCTTCCCTCTAAAAGCGGCAAATGAAACACCGGTTTAGGACTCGAGGTAAGTGACAACGTTCCCAAGCTAGCAATACAAACCGAGGTGAACTAAACCCTAATAGTATGACGATAAAGCAATAAAAACGTTGGTAACTTACCTAGGTCCTCCTAACTTTCTAAAAACGTATACGGGACGATCGGCGGAGTGGAAAAGTGAGGAACCACGGTGTTAGTCGACACTGTAGGTAAGTGAGACCCCGCCCCCTTTAGCGTGAGCCAAGAGGGTCGTCCCGTGTCCAAGACCGCCTAACTAGTCCAAGTAAAAAGGTGGAAAACATGCAAAATGAGGGAAGACAGACAAATGCCGCTATCATCCTTCCTCGGGACTCGGTCCTTTGGTAGGCTCTTCACGGAAAAACTTCGGAAAAAGGCTTATTTTTGTGGGGATTTCTTTTTTGTGAGACGGGTTTTCTTTTGGCATTTTCTTTCTTTTCGACGTTTTGATTTGTTTGTTGCCATGCCATTTCTTTTTTTCTTCTTTTCTATTTTCTTTTTTTTTTGCTTTTGTGCCTTTTCTTTTTCTTCATTTCTTTTCTTTCTTTCATTTTTTTTCTTTCTTTTTCTTTTCTTTGCCCTTTTGGCAAGATTTGGCATTTTTGGCATTTCCTTGACAATTGAGAAAGAGAGAAATCAACAAATTGCAATTTATTGTGTGGAAATGTGTAGGAGGTAGGGAAATCGGAGAGTCGGGGAGCGTCCTTCCCTTCAAACCCACAAAAAGTGGAGAACTTGGACTAATCAAACAATCTTAAACACGGTCACCTAAGGGACGAGACTCGGTAACCAAGGCCTTTTCACACCGTGGGTGGTCATAATGGTCAAAATGCAAATCCCGCAGTAAATCCCTAGTAAGCTAGGTGGACTCAAGGTAAAGGACCAACGAATTCATTGATTTAGGGTCATTCTACTAGAGTAAAGTCCAAGACTCGATTTATACTACTAGAAAGGGAAAATAGACACTCACACACTAGCCTCTAAACAGGGTTTTCGAAAACGGTTTACACACAAGACACACAACATAACACAAAACAAAGACATGACGAAGACGAACGAAAGAAAAAGAAACAAAAGCAACAAAACAAGAAGAAAACAAAACGAACACATACAAAACAAACACCACCCCGAACTTCCAAATGAGCAACCAATCATCCACAAACTTTACAAAGCTCCACCCGAGCACACCACAACACATATCTCCTCCAAACTCCACAAGAAACAAAGAGGAAAAAGGGTTGAAAAGATGTTACCGGGTGTCTAAAAAGCTCTCCAAAGCTAGCGGTGATTAAGCGACCTATAAGGAAAGAGGGAGGCAAACACGCACAATACGACAAAAACACGACACAAGGAGAAAAAGGGAAAACACACAAAAGAAAATCTTATTGATTTTTGTGAAAAAATTTCAAATTTTTAGGGATTTTTAAGATTTTTTCGAAAAACTAAGAAAATAAAGCTAACTATACTAGAATATCGCTCCCCCACACTTAAATCGAGCCATGTCCTCATGCTCGATCGTAGGGTGCGGAGAGACAAAAGAAAAAGAAAAGAAACTACGAAAATAAAGCTAAAAAACAAAAAGAAAAGATGGAGAAAAGGGTAGAAAGCGTCCGGCCGGGGTGTAATCAAATCACCATGGGCCGAGACAAGAAAAGATATGGATGGGGGGAAGAAAATAAAAAGAGGGAAATAAAAGGAAATGGGAGGGGAGGGCTAGGTGTAATCAAGTCACCTAGCCCGGATTCCGTCCAAATCAGAATAACTCCTAAAAAGGGGTGAAAATCTTGTAACTTGGACTAATCGATTGACTCTCGACGTAATCACGTCGTCGGGAGTCGGGAGCAACCATACTACGGCCTCGAAGGCCACCATGACATCAAGACACGAAAGTGTACAAGGGGAAGGGAATAAACAAAGGAAAACAAGCAACAACAAAAACGGAAAAGAAAGGATAGTTATCGTACAATAGGTTAGCAACTCACTCTCTCCATCGTCTCATAGATCGATAAAGGCGCTTGCTTGTCTTAATCATTGCTTTTCCGCTTCATTCTTGATAAGTGTCATTTGTAGTGCCTATTTCGTAGTGTTTTGGTCTCATTTTCCTTGTTGAATCGCTCCTTGGGAGCGGTTTAGGGGCTTCTTACGCTTCCTTTAGTTCGTTTCAGGTTCCCGAGACCGATTTGGAGGAGTTAGAGCGATTCTGACTCTATACATACACATTTTGGAGCCAACGGAGTAAAGGAACGATGACTCAATGCCTTGGAATCGACCCCGAGACCTTGGGACCCAATCCCGAGCTTCCGAGACCCGATCCCGAGACCCGAGAATCGATGGGAAGCCCATGAGAGGCAAGGAGGGACCAAAAAGTTCATAAGGGAGGCCTACAAGACCCATCCCGATCGGGAAGGCCTCATCCCGTTCGGGATGGGGTGCACAAATGAGAGGGTTGCTGACCTGGGCCCGTCCCGGTCGGGACCATGTCGTCCCGGTCGGGATGACCCCGTCTTGGTCGGGACGGGGGTGCTGCAGCTCCGCTTTGTTTTGTTTCTTCTCCCTTCCACTTGAAACCCTATATATACCCTTCCCTTGTTATGTAAAGCATATGCACTTGATTAGACACTAAACCCTAGACTACTTTAGGATAGATTAGATTAGATTAGTGTAGATTAGTTAATAATTAGTAGTTAATCATAGATTAGTATTTGTATTAAGGGAATTCTTCAAGATCTTCACCAAGCTTGACAACCTTGGATGTTTGTTTTGGGTTTTCTTCATTAATGCAAGTTTTGTTCTTTCGTCTTCACTAGTTGGTATACTCCTCTTCCTTTTCCTCTTAATCTTTATTTATGTTATTCAAGTTTCAATCTTTGATTGTAGTTAATAGTTTTCACTAGTTTGTTGATGTTTGTTTTGTTTCTTTGATGATTCCTCTTGTTAGTGTTAATCCTAGATTAGTTATGTTAGAGTAGTGTTCTTGCTAGGGTTAGTAAGGTGATTAGGGTGTTAATTGAATGATTAAGGGTTTGTTAGAGATGTTGGTGGAAGATTTGGGTTTCCTCTTGTTTGATGTACATCACATGTTTGTGGAATTGCTTGAATGACTAAGTATGTACGAATGCTTGTTTTTCTTGCCTCTCTTTTGTGGGTGTTAGTTTGTTGTGGGTTCGGTCCCCTCACTAAGTTGCGAGAGCCCGGTGAGGACGACCCCTAGGCCGGTCTAAGTAGCGAGAGCCCGGATTCGACCTAGGACCATAGCGCGCTAGAACCCCGTTTGTCGTGTGTATCGCCGAGATGGGTTTTAGGTGGAACCTCTAGGTGAGTCTAAGTTGCGAGAGCCCGGACCAACCTAGATCACCCTACTACCTCCTTCACTCTAGTCCTCCCTTGACCATTCCGTTACCCCTTTGACCCCAACCTAATCCTAGCCTGTTTTCCTAGTTTGTTCTCAAATTGATAGTAGGGATTCGTCACATCCCAACCGTCAATAAAATAACCGGCTAACCTAACTAGGATAGATAGGGTAAGTCAGGTCGAATCCACGGGGACGGTAAGAGGCGTCTAGACTAGGTCGGCCCAAATACGAGACTAAGTCAACGAGCTAAACTAAAGAATGATAAGAAGGGGAGAAGACTAGACTATGACTAAGAAGAACAACTAAGGAAAACGGGCTAGGATTAGGTCGGGGTCAAAGGGTAACAGAATGGTCAAGGGAGAACTAGAGTGAAGGAGGTAGTAGGGTGATCTAGGTTGGTCCGGGCTCTCGCAACTTAGACTCACCTAGAGGTTCCACCTAGAACCCATCTCGGCGATGCACACGACAAACGGGGTTCTAGCGCGCTATGGTCCTAGGTCGAATCCGGGCTCTCGCTACTTAGACCGGCCTAGGGGTCGTCCTCACCGGGCTCTCGCAACTTAGTGAGGGGACCGAACCCACAACAAACTAACACCCACAAAAGAAAGGCAAGAAAAACAAGCATTCGTACATAGTCATTCAAGCAATTCCACAAACATGTGATGTGCATCAAACAAGAGGAAACCCAAATCTTCCACCAACATCTCTAACAAACCCTTAATAATTCAATTAACACCCTAATCACCTTACTAACCCTAGCAAGAACACTACTCTAACATAACTAATCTAGGCTTAACACTAACAAGAGGAATCATCAAAGAAACAAAACAAACATCAACAAACTAGTGAAAACTATTAACTACAATCAAAGATTGAAACTTGAATAACATAAATAAAGATTAAGAGGAAAAGGAATAGGAGTATACCAACTAGTGAAGACGAAAGAACAAAACTTGCATTAATGAAGAAAACCCAAAACAAACATCCAAGGTTGTCAAGCTTGGTGAAGATCTTGAAGAATTCCCTTAATACAAGTACTAATCTATGATTAACTACTAATTATCGACTAATCTACACTAATCTAATCTAATCTATCCTAAAGTAGTCTAGGGTTTAGTGTCTAATCAAGTGCATATGCTTTACATAACAAGGGAAGGGTATATATAGGGTTTCAAGTGGAAGGGAGAAGAAACAAAACAAAGCGGAGCTGCAGCACCCACGTCCCGACCGGACGACATGGCCCGACCGGGACGGGTTGGTCCCGACCGGGACGGTCCCAGGTCAGCAACCCTCTCATTTGTGCACCCCATCCCGAACGGGATGAGGCCTTCCCGATCGGGATGGGACTTGTAGGCCTCCCTTATGAACTTTTTGGTCCCTCCTTGCCTCTCATGGGCTTCCCATCGATTCTCGGGTCCCGGGATCGGGTCTCGGAAGCTCGGGATTGGGTCCCAAGGTCTCGGGGTCGATTCCAAGGCATCGAGTCATCGTTCCTTTACTCTGTTGGCTCCAAAATGTGTATGTATAGAGTCGGAATCGCTCCAACTCTTCCAAATCGGCCTCGGGAACCTGAAACGAACTAAAGGAAGCATAAGAAGCCCATGAATCGCTCCAAAGGAGCGATTCCACAAGGAAAAAGGGACCAAAACACAACAATTAGGCACTACAAACTACACTTATCAACTCCACCACACTTAACCCTTACTCGCCCTCGAGTAAGCACACACTAATACTAAACTAACCGAGTGGGTATTAACGCACCCTACGCCCTTTCAACTCACGCGAGTGCACTTAGAGGCAAAGTGCACTCCGCAAGGCAAGTCGGGTCTTGCGACAAAACTCTGGATGCAACCGGACACAAAACACGTAAACAAACAAACACACAAACAAACACATAGACGGTTACACCCAAAACAAAAGAAATACCGCTTCCCTCTAAAAGCGGCAAATGAAACACCGGTTTAGGACTCGAGGTAAGTGACAACGTTCCCAAGCTAGCAATACAAACCGAGGTGAACTAAACCCTAATAGTATGACGATAAAGCAATAAAAACGTTGGTAACTTACCTAGGTCCTCCTAACTTTCTAAAAACGTACTACGGGACGATCGGCGGAGTGGAAAAGTGAGGAACCACGGTGTTAGTCGACACTGTAGGTAAGTGAGACCCCGCCCCCTTTAGCGTGAGCCAAGAGGGTCGTCCCGTGTCCAAGACCGCCTAACTAGTCCAAGTAAAAAGGTGGAAAACATGCAAAATGAGGGAAGACAGACAAATGCCGCTATCATCCTTCCTCGGGACTCGGTCCTTTGGTAGGCTCTTCACGGAAAAAATTCGGAAAAAGGCTTATTTTTGTGGGGATTTCTTTTTTGTGAGACGGGTTTTCTTTTGGCATTTTCTTTCTTTTCGACGTTTTGATTTGTTTGTTGCCATGCCATTTCTTTTTTTCTTCTTTTCTATTTTCTTTTTGGCTTTTGTGCCTTTTCTTTTTCTTCATTTCTTTTCTTTCTTTCATTTTTTTTTCTTTATTTTTCTTTTCTTTTCTTTGCCCTTTTGGCAAGATTTGGCATTTTGGCATTCCTTGACAATTAAGAAAGAGAGATCAACAAATTGCATTTTATTTGTGAGGGTATGTGTAGGAGGTAGGGTAATGGGTGAGTCGGGAGTCGCAATTTCCCTTCAAACCCACAAAAAGTGGAGAACTTGGACTAATCAAACAATCCTAGACACGGTCACCTAATAAGGGACGAGACTCGGTAACCAAGGCCTTTTCACACCGTGAATGGTCATAATGGTCAAAAGTGCAAATCCCGTAGTAAATTCCTAGTAAGCTAGGTGGACTCAAGGTAAAGGACCAACGAAATCATTGATTTAGGGTTATTCTACTAGATTAAAGTCCAAGACTCGATTTATACTACTAGGAGGGGAAAGTAGGCACTCACACACTAGCCTCTAAACCGGGTTTTCGAAAAATGGTTTACACACATGACACAAATACACACACAAAACAAAGACTCAACGAAAATGAACGAAAGGAAAAGAAACAAAATAAAACAAAATAAAACAAAACAAAACAAACAAATAACAAGCACCACCCCGATAATCTATACAAGTCACCAAATCCACCACAAGAATGTACAAGCTCCACCCGAGCACACCTCAACACAACCTTCACCAAACATCACAAGGAATAAAGAGGGAAAGAGGGTTAGAGGATGTTACCGGATGTCTTCAAAGCTTTCCAAACAACGGAGGTTAGGCAACCTATAAGGAAAAAGGGAGGCAAACACATACAATACAAAACAAACACACGACACAAAGACACAAAATGAAAACAAAAAAAAGAAAAATCTTTTTGATTTTTGTGAAAAAATTTCAAATTTTTATGGTTTTTAAAGATTTTTTCGAAAAACTAAGAAAATAAAACTAACTACGATAGAATATCGCTCCCCCACACTTAAACCGAGCAATGTCCTCATATGCTCAATCGTAGTGTGCGGAGAGACAAAATAAAAAGAAAATAAACTACGAAAATAAAGCTAAAAAATCAAAAATAAAGTGAAGAAAAGGTAGAAGGTGTCCGGCCGGGGTGTAGTCAAGTCACCATGGGCCGAGACGAGAAAAGATATGGATGGGGGAAGAAATAAAAGAAGGAAATAAAAGGAAATGGGAGGGGAGGGCTAGGTGTAATCAAGTCACCTAGCCCGGATTCCGCCTAAATCCGACTAAATCCTCAAAAAAAGAAAGTGAAAACCTTGTAAAAATTTGGATTTTGAATCTCTCGATGTAGTCACATCATCGAGAGTCGGGAGCAATAACTACCGAGACCTCGAAGGCCACCATGACATCAAGACACATAAGTGTACAAGGGGAAGGGAATAAACAAAGGAAACCAAGCAATAAACGACGGAAAAGTAAGGATAGTTACCCAAACCAATCGGCTAGTAACTCACTCGCTCCATCGTCTCATAGATCAATATAGGCGCTTGCTTGTTGTCTTCGTTGTCATCCTTCTTCAAGCTTGATAAAACCGCATGGTTGGGGTAGTAATGGTAGGGGGTGGGATTTGATGTGGACCTCGGTGTGTAAAGGGAGGTGTACGGGTCATATGATAGGAGTAAGGAGGAGTAGGGAGGTTGGGTGGAGGTATAATGGATGGGTGGAGTCAAAGGGGACCATCCCGGTCGGGATGGATGGTCCCGATCGGGTTGATAAACCCTTCCCGATCGGGAAGCTCTCGTCCCGGTCGGGAACACACTCCAGTGAGTCCGAATTTTTGCACCTTCATCCCTATCGGGATGGCTCCTTCCCGGTCGGGATTCCTCATCCTTCCCGGTCGGGATGAGCCTTCTTTGCTTTCCCCAAGCCCAAAAGCTTATCATAAGCTTCAAAAACCGACTTCCTCGCTCGCAAACCAAACTCCATCATCAACCACTCCTTTCTAGGAGTCACCTTCACTTCACCTATCACAATGAACTCAAAGTACACATCAAATTCACTCTCTCACATCGCTCATCAAAATACCAAAAACAATTACAAGAATCCCACAAAAACAAAAGAGTTCTAGAAAATAAAATCACAAATACAAGCACAAGTACTATAAAGAAGAGGAGAGGAAGGGAATATACAACATGACGGTTCTTTTAGGAACTCCGTCAAACCTAGGATGGTGGACTCTTCTTCAACCGTAGCCCTCAAGGGCATGGAGAAGCAAGTCGAACGCGCTACCGACATCGTAGTGAAGGCCCAAGAAGCGCTCGAGCTTAACCGACCTCCACGGCCTCCGAGGAGGAGGCAAGAAGTAAGAATCCCAAGACCCGACATCATCTTCAAAGTTGTCTCCAGGGTCTATCCATCCTACGAGCTTCACCGACCTCTTCCTCCCCAAGCATCGCCTCCAATCACAAGCAAGCTTCATTTCCAAGAAACAAGGCACAAAAATCGGCTTTGGCCTCATCTCCTCAATGCACACCCCCACACTTTCCTCAATTTGTGGTTCCCCATCTTCATCACTCGGCCCCACATCATCTTGGAGAGAGGAACGAAATGTCTACCGGCGGTTTCAATCTCTTCCAACCCATCTCTCGGTGTACTAGCAAGGGGCTCATGATGCCTATCCACGTTCTCGGACAAGGGCAACTCGAGGCTAACAATTTCACCCAACAACTTCACAAACTCTACCAACCCATCCAACTCACTAACCTCCCCCAATTCTTCACCAATGATGCCTTCACCAAGAGTCATCTCCTCATTCGTCTCTTTTTGGGTAGACGATTGAGGTTCTTCAAAGCAAATCTCTCTTTCAAAGGGAACTACATCGGCGGCTTCGTGATTAGGTTGCTCCTCTCTCTCAAGTGGGCACCCTCCATCTAAATACAATGCTCGGGATAAAGACATTACGGTTTGAACCGCTAATGCATTTAAATGAGCATTCCTCGCCTCGTTTCCCCTTCGAATTTGGGCCATTAATTCCTCTTGTTGTTTTCGCAATTGAATGGCCGTTTCTTGAAGGCTCCTTTGCATTTGAAGCATCGATTGATGTAACTCTAAGTTTGACGATTGGTGGTCATTGGGGTCTTGTGAAGCTTCTTGATAATCTTGATGATGCCCAAAGGGTGGGGCATCATATTGTTGGTAGTGGGGTTGAGGTGATTGGTAGTATTGTGGGTCATAGGGTTCATATTGTGGTTGGGGTGGAGGGTAATATTGTGGGTTTTGGGAGTATTGGCTTCCAATAGGTGAATCTTGATTGAACATGGTGGGTTCACAATCATAGCTCGAGTAATAGCCACCATGATCGTAGGAGTGATAATCGTCCACTTGTTGGTAGCCGTTTTCATAATCTTGAAGATCATACCCCAAGAAGCTTGATTATGGTAGGGGGACGTCATGTCATAGCTTTGGTTCATGGAAGAAGAGTGGTAGCTCATATCGGCTTCCATGTGTGGGGAGTTTAGACCAAACCCCATGCTTGCTCGAAAATCGTAGCTCATACTCGGTTGGAAACCACTCATTCTAGCAACCGTCCGTTTAAGCGGCTCTGAGTTGCAAGAAGAAGATAATCACCACCTCTAAGCACAAACTGTAGACTAAGAACAAACGTGAAAAGTCTAGTGCTTTTTGGGCACTAGACAAGAAAGAAATAAACCACACACACACAAGAAGCAAGGTAACAAAAAGAAAAAAGAAAACACAAACACAAAGACAAAGTCGAGCAAATAGGAAAACAAAGTCCAAACTAGCACCGTCCCCGGCAACGGCGCCAAATTGATGGTAGGGATTCGTCACGTCCCAACCGTCAATAATATAACCGACTTACCCTATCTACCCTAGTTAGGTTAGCCGGTTATGTTATTGACGGTTGGGACGTGACGAATCCCTACCATCAATTCTCGATAACATCTCATGGTAGAGGTAGTAATGGTGTGAGGGGGTGGAATTTGATGTGAATCACGGTGTATAGTGAAGAGGAAATGGGGTGAAGGTATGACAATGAAGTACGTGGGGCATATGGTAAGGTTAGGGTATCTAGGGAGGTTGGGAGGGGGCATAAAACGGTTGGGTGGACTCGATTTGCGAAGAAGAATCACAAAGGAGAAGCAGAGGACTGTCCCGGTCGGGAAGATTGATCCCGATCGAGTTTCCTCACCCGTCCCGGTCGGGACGCCCTCATCCCGGTCGGGACGAACCCACAGTAAGCTCGAAATGTGGTGCGCCCTTCCCGATCGGGACGGCACCCTTCCCGGTCGGGAAGCCTTACCCTTCCCGGTCGGGACGCCTCATCCCGGTCGGGATGGGTCTTCTTCGACCTCCACGATCCCAAAAACTTGTTCCAAGCTTCAAAAACCAAATCCTCTTGCTCACAACCCAAGGTATACCATAGCCAATCCTCTCTAGGAGCGTTCTCACTTCACCTATCAAACAATACTCAAACACACATCAAACTCTCTCCCTCACAACGCTCATCAATCAATCCAAATAACAAGAATTCACAAAAATCCAACTAACTAAAAAAAAGAGATATATACAATGAGACGGTTCTTGTGGAACTCCGTCAAACCAAGGTGGTGCTTTCTTCAATCTATTTCAACAACCGAAACTAGTTCCATCTCCATCAAGGGCACGTAAGAACAAGTCGAAGGCCCTAGAGAAGTCTTCAATCAAGCTCGTAATGTAACCGACCACATCCCAAGGCTCCTCATGGCCTTGCCTTGACGTTCCCGGGGCATCCCGCTCTTCCAAGTTCAACGACTTGAACTTGTATTTTTGGTCCTTGGGGATATACCCAAACGTCCACCGGTCCTCATGCGGCCCCAAGGGAGGCTCATCTTCTTCCTTGTCATTGCACTTCAACTTGTCATCAAGCCCATGAATTGGGCTCTCATCTTCCTCCATATCGGAGTCATCATCATCAAGTACATGAGAGTACTTCTTCAAGCTTTGTTCCGGTTCACCCCCTAGATCGATGTCTTTCTTAGCTTGGATCATATTGCACGATTCATCCTTAGTAGGCGTAGTGTTGCCTTGGAGGTCGAACACTATCTTTTCCTCACCTAACTCAAATGTGATCCTACCGTTCTTCACATCGATCATGGCACCCGCGGTGTGTAGAAATGGGCGCCCAAGAATAATGGGAGTATTGGCATCCTCCGGCATGTCAAGCACAATGAAGTCGACCGGAATGAAGTATTTCCCCACTCGTACCGGTACGTCCTCTAACATTCCTAATGGTCGATTGAATGATTTATCGGCCATTTGGAGGGTGAGGGACGTACATTTCAACTCTTTCATTCCGAGTCGGCAACAAATAGAATATGGAATGATGCTCACACTCGCGCCTAAGTCACATAACGCATTCTTGATCAAGAAGTTGCCTATGGTGCAAGGGATCGAAAAACTACCCGGATCCTTCAACTTCGGAAGCGTGGAACCTTGGATAAGCTCGCTCACCACCCTCGTGAACGCTACGGTTTCTTCCTTGTTGACGGATCTCTTCCTAGCTAAGATTTCTCTCATAAATCTTCCATATGCCGGGATTTGGGTAAGTAATTCGGTGAACGGGACACTAACATCCAATTTCTTCACGATACTAAGGAACTTGTCGTAATGAGTGTCCACCTTAGTCTTCATTTGCCTCGATGGGTAAGGCAACTTGATTTGGTACTTGTTTTGATCATTAAGGGTGGACTCTTCAAAGGACACTTTCCTTTTTCCCTTGTCTTTCTCTTGAAGAGGGGGAGGGTTGTCTTCTTGGGGTTTCTCGGCCTCCCATAAGACTTTCTCCTCAATTGGAATGTCAAAGCTTGCATTATCTTGAGAGGGGGGTATGACTTCTTGTCTTGGTTCTTGCTCACTAGGTGAAAAAGGGGGTTCATAGGATGTACCACTCCTCGTAGTAATAGCATTTACATGCTCAAATTTTGGTGTTTCGCCTTGAGGAGGTAGTTGCCCCTTTTGTCTTGTAGAGATCTCCGAAGCAAGTTGAGATATTCGGGTTTCCATCGACTTCGCATGAGCATCTCTTGCTTGGTTGTCCTTTTGAACGTAAGCAAAGAACTCTTGTTGATTTCTTGCCATCTCTTAATTACTCCTTTGCATATCCATCATATACTTTTGTACATCGAAATCCCGTGGTGGAGATGATGGATTATGTGGAGTATCGGTGAGGGCTAACGGAGTACCATAGTCATGGATAGGAGACCGACTCCTAGGCGTGCTTTGTTGTTGATGGTTCCCTTGGAACCCATGAAAATTTCCTTGATTAAGGCCTTGATTGTGGTTTTGCTGTTGTTGAAAGTTCTGGTTTCCTTGGAAACCACCTTGATTGAAGTTCCCTTGTTGGAACCCTTGCTTGTTGTTGAAGTTACCTTGGTTGTTTTGCTTGAAATTGTTGAAGGGTCTTTGGTTACCCGCATAACCTTGGTAACTATCATTGTTGTCCCTTAAAGGAGGTGGAACATAGGGACGATATTGTTGTTGATGTTGAAAGGCTTGTTGTTGAGGGACTTGATTGGAAGCTTGGTATTGATTAGAGTAGGAGGCACCTTGCTTGAACGCTTGAAAAGCGTTCACTTGCTCAATACTCCCTCTACAATTCATAGGATCATGACCAACGATTCCACAAGTATCACACATCCCAAAATATGGCAAAGGAGGTGCACACTCCAAAGCATTAACATCATGGATCGAGTGTTGGTTGGAGGAACTAGAGCTTTGAACTTGGTTGAGGTGGCTTTGGAGCTTTTTGTCAATGGTCTCCATGTGAGTTCTTAGTTGAGCCCCAAGATCAATGCTCAATTGAGTAATGGCATCAACCTCATGCCTTCCTCCCCGATTTGCCTTCCTAGGCCTTGAGTATTGTGAATTATGCACCGCCATCTCTTCAATCCTTGACCAAGTTTGGTCATCCACCACTTCGGTAAACCTACCGTTAGATCCCATGTTGAGTATGGCCCTCGAGTCTTCATATAGCCCATTCCAAAATTGTTGCACGAGGAACCATTGTGATAAGCCATGGTGTGGACAAGAACGGATCAAGGCTTTGAATCTTTCCCACGATTCGTAGAGGCTTTCATCAGCGCGTTGTTGGAAACCCGTGATAGAGGCTATCAATAGATTTGTCTTCTCCGGGAGATAGAATTGTTGGTAGAAAGCTAAGGCTAGCTTCTTCCAAGTATCAATGCCAAGTCTTGCTTTATCCAACCCCTTGAACCATTGCTTCGCCTTACCGATAAGAGAGAAAGGAAATAATACCCACCGGATTTGGTCTTGAGTTATTCCCGTTTGTGAAATAGCGTCACAATAGTCCGAAAAGGTTTCCATGTGTTGATGAGGATCTTCGGTTGGTAACCCGCTAAATTGACTTCTCTCGACCAATTGGATAAATTGCGTTTTCGCCACAAAATTCCCGGTATATGCCTCCGGTAAAGTGGATGGACCCGGCAAAACGTCTTCCGTAACGGTTGAGTGAGAAGAGAACTTAGGCATAATTGGATATAAGGGAGACGATGGTGGTGTAGACGGTGTTGATGTAGAAGAGGAGGGGGAACTAGGAGAAGAATCACCGAAGGGATTGATGAAGGTCCCTCCGGCCGTCTCTCGAGGTGAAATGTTCAAGTCGGCTCCTTGGGCTTGCCCTTGATGAGTGGTGCTTGCACTTGGTTGAGAGATCCTAACCCGATTAATCGTCCGTTGGCGAAAGGCTCGAAAGAGTCTCTCCGGCTCTGGATTAAAGAGATAGAAGTCGCCTCCCCTCCTAGGCATACACTACACACTAGAACAAACGTAAGAAAACCTAGTGCTTTATGGGCACTAGGCAACGACAATAAACAAACACAACTAGAGACAAAGAGAAAAAGAGGAAATAAAACTAAGGAAAGAAGAAAAATCTAGAGAATATTCACAAGAGAAGATGGGAGAGCACAAGGAAGGGTAACTAAGTCTTGAAATACGCAAACTAAGTCTAAACAATGCACCGTCCCCGGCAACGGCACCAAATTGGTGGTAAGGATTTGTCACGTCCCTAGCCAACAATAAAACACCGAATAACCTAGTGAGTAGCTAGGGTAAGTCGGGATCGTATCCACGAGGACGGTATATCAAGGTTTAGACTAGGTCGGCCTACAACGAGACTAGATTACCAAACAAACACAAAGGAACAATAAATGGAAAACTATGATGGAGGAGAAGTATGACTAAGCTAATGATCGAACTAATGAAAAAGCTAAAAGAATGATGGCTAACTAAAGAGATGAACTCAAATATGGAAAGAAAGTGGGGTAGGTCGGGTTCATAGGAGTAGAAGGATAATTGGGGTGATCAAGGGTATAGGTGTCTCCTACTCACTAGAGTCGGTCCGGGCTCTCGCAACTTAGACCGATGTCAAGGTGGGTCCGGGCTCTCGCAACTTAGACCCTAGTCCGCGCTCTCGTGACTAAACTATTCTCAGCATTTCCACAAAATAAGCAATCAATGAGAAGATGAACACAAGTATGGGAAGCATGGCCACTACAACTCACACAAGCATATCAACAAACACATAGAGTGCCTACAATGTGACTAACAACAAAGATGTAACCTTTTCCCCTTAATCAACCCTAATCATCCATAATCTACCCCTAATCCCCCTACTAACCCCACAAAGAAGACTACTCACTCATGATAAAGAACAAACTAACAATCATAAAAGAAATCAATACCACTAAACAAGCATCCATAATGAATAACAAGAATAATAACAATAACAATGTGAAAAGATTCAAACAAGATTAAATAAACTAAGAACAAGAGTAGAGATGATTATACCAATACTAGATGAAGAAAAGATGAGAACTTGTATAAATAAGAAACCCAAATAGAACCCCAAGGTTGTCAATCTTGGAAAATTCTTCAAGTATCCTCTTAATACAAGAATTAATTACAAGGATTAACTAAAGATTAACTAAGATTAAGGGAGGATTAAAACTAATGAGTGAGAGTAAATCT
The DNA here is from genome assembly GCA_958450325.1 of Agrostemma githago. Classification (NCBI taxonomy): domain Eukaryota; kingdom Viridiplantae; phylum Streptophyta; class Magnoliopsida; order Caryophyllales; family Caryophyllaceae; genus Agrostemma; species Agrostemma githago. The sequence continues at coordinate 14,670,749 of OY288245.1, read as the reverse complement.
AGGGTTTTGGAGGCTTAAACTAATCTAGGGTAAGATAAGATGTCTTAAAAATACAAGAAGGAAGTATATATATGGGTACAAGAATGAAGGAGAAGAAAGAAAAAGAGTCGTGCAGCAGCATCACGGTCCCGACCGGGACGGATCATCCCGATCGGGACGGCCCTGTCATCCCGACCAGGATGGGATGGTCCCGACCGGGATGGGCTCACAGCAGCCTCCTTCAAAGTACATCCCATCCCGAACGGGATGAGGCCATCCCGAACGGGATGGGTCTTGTAGGCCTCTCTTAAGAGCTCTTTGGCCCTTCCTTGCCTCTCATGGGCTTCTCGTCGATTCACGGGACTCGGGATCGTGTCTCGGAGGCTCGGGATTAGGTTCCAACGTCTCGGGGTCGATTCCAAGGCATCGAGTTATCGTTCCTTTACTCCGTTGGCTCCAAAATGTGTATGTATAGAGTCGGAATCGCTCCAACTCTTCCAAATCGGCCTCGGGAACCTGAACTAACTAAAGGAAGCATAAGAAGCCCATGAATCGCTCCAAAGGAGCGATTCCACAAGGAAAAAGGGACCAAAACACAACAATTAGGCACTACAAACTACACTTATTAAAAAGACGATGTTGGACATGCAAAGGAGTAGTCAAGAGATGCAAAGAAACCAAATGGAGATGCAAAGAAATCAACAAGAGTTCTATGCTCAAATTCAAAAGGAAAACAAGGCAATAAATACTCATGTGAAGATGCTTGAAACCCAAGTAGCTCAAGTTGCTTCGGGTAGTTCTTCTAGGAAAAAAGTTCAACTACCTCCTCAAGGCGTACCATAGAAATTTGAAACTGTGAATGCTATCACCTTGAGGAGTGGTGCATCCTTTGACTCTCCCTTATTTCCTGATGAACATGAAGCTATGAAAGAAGTGGAATCTCCGTGGCAAGGCAATGAAAATTTGGGGAATCTCATGGAGGAGCAAGTCTTATGGGAAGTTGAAAAACCGATTGAAGAGAAGTCTCCTCCAGCCAATGAAGAAAATGAAGCAAAGAAGAAGGTAAGTGAAAAATCCAAGCTCAAAGATGTTAACAAGAACAACATCAAGTTGCCCTTCCCATCAAGGCAATTGAAGACAAAGGCGGATGTTCAATTTGATAAGTTCGTCGATATTGTGAAGAAATTAGATGTGAGCATCCGCTTCACCGAGTTAATTACCCAAGTCCCGGCCTATTGGAAAATTCATGAGGGAAACTTTGGCTAGGAAACGATCCTTAGACAAGGAAGAGACAATAGCAATTACAAGAGAGGTGAGTGATCTTATTCAAGGCTCCACCTTACCTAAGCTCAAGGATCCGGGTAGTTTCTCAATCCCATGCACCATCAGGAATTTGAAGATCGAGAGGGCGTTGTGTGATTTAGGGGCAAGTGTAAGCATTCCCCTTATTCTATTTGTGAGCAACTTGGAATGAAAGAGCTCAAGTATACCTCGATTACACTCCAAATGGCGGATCGTTCACTAATCGACCATTAAGAATGTTAGAGGATGTGCCGTTAAGGATCGTGAAATTCTTCATTCCGGTTGACTTCATTGTACTCGACATGCCCGTGGACGCAACCACCCCTATTATTCTCGGGCGACCATTTCTACACACCGCCGATGCATTGATCGATGTCAAGAAGGGTAGGATCACTTTGAGTTAGGCGACGAGAAGCTTGTGTTTGATGTTCAAGGCAACACCTCGCCTACAAATGAAGAATCATGTCATATGATCCATGCCGTCAAAGACATCGAGCTAGGGGATGAGTTGGGTGAAAAGCTTGATGAGGTAAACAATTTGGTTACCTTGTGTGAAAACTTGAAGAACTTTGATAAGCTTGATTGTGAAGAGCTAGAGAGTAGATCGGAGATGAGTGAACTCACTTTCTTGAGTTTCAAATCTCCCCTTCTTGATAATGTGCAAAATGAAGATGCTTTGGAGCTTAGGGTGGATGAATACCCTTGTCATGTTGATGTGGATAAGTTGTTTGGTAAAAGGAAGGTTGAGCCTCCTTTGAAGTCCCATGAAGAGGAATGGAAGTTTGGGTATATCCCAAAAGATTGAAAGTACAAGTTCAAGCCATTGAACATAGCGGATCGGGATGCCCCGGGAACGTCAAGACAAGGTTATGAAGAACCATGGAGTATATGTTGGTGTTCCACATGCTTTAACGAAGATTGTTCAAGAGCCTTCGACTTGTTGCTCCGTGCCCTTGAAGGCTATGAGATTGTGTGCGATTGTGTTGATGAAGAATGAAGATCCCTCACAAGCCTTGGTTTGACAAAGTTCTTCAAGAACCGTCGTGTTGTATATATCTCTTTCCTCTTCTTTGAGTTTTTGTATTTGTATTTGTGTGATTTGTTGGTTGGTTTCTAGGTTATGTATGTTCTGTAGAGTTCCTGTAATTTGGAGTTTTGATGAGTGATGTGAGGAAGGGATTTTTGATTGTGGTTATTGATTTTGGTTGATAGGTTTGAAGTGAAGATGAAGAATTAGAAAGGGTTACGCATGATAGAATCTTCAAAGCTTGGTGGAGGAAGTCATTTTTTGAGCTTGGTACAAGCTTTTGGGGACGGGATCTTGGACCCCCGAGGTAGTACTTGTCATTTGGGTGGAAGGTTCGGTATGCTAGTATTGAATGAAGGCTTCAAGGCTAGGGACAGGTGCCATCACGACCGGGATGAAGTGAGCATGAAATCACGGGCTACTGACTAGCCATCCCGCCCGTGATGAAACCGATCCCGCCCGCGATGAGGTCCTTCCTGACCGTGATGGATCTGTCACGACCGGGAAGGATCCCAGCAGCCCCCTTCGCCTTCTTTTCTTCATTTAAGCCCTACCCCACCACTTTATACCCCCACCCAACCTCCCCACTCACCTTTGCCACTATCATTTCATCCCTACACTTCAATTATACACCTTCATCTCATCTTCTCATCACTATACACCGAGTTTCCCCTTAAATCCCAACCTCATTTAACCAATACAAGCCCGATACTTCAACCATGCCACTACATTTAGGAAGAGGAGGAATATCAATGACGAGGACGAGCAAAGTGCCGAGAATGATCATTGAGACGATGGAGATTGTTGAGTTGCTAACCGTTTGGTAGGCACGACTCTCTTTTCTTTTCCGTCTTTTATTTGCTTAGTCTTTCTTTGTTTATTCCCCTTCCTTTTATGCTTTTAGTGTCGTGGTGGCCCTTGGGGTCTTTGTGTTTATTGCTCCTGATTCTCGATGACGTGACTACATCGAGAATCCATTGAAAATCCAAATTGTAAAGTTCTTTTCACTTTTTCTTTATTTTTATTCCCTTTTTGGTCGAATTTAGTCGGAATTGGGCGAAATCAGGGTAGGTGACTTGATTACACCTAGCCCTCCCCTCCCATTTCCTTTTATTTTCTTCTTTTTATTTCTTCTAGCTCCCATCCATATCTTTTCTCGTCTCGGCCTTAGGTGACTTGATTGCACCTAGGCCCGACACATTCTACACTTTCTTCACTTTGATTTTTGATTTTTAGCTTTATTTTCCCTTTTTCTTTTCCACACACTACCGATCGAGCATGAGGATATTGCTCGATTTAAGTGTGGGGGAGCGATAACTTAGTTTAGTTTAGCTTTATTTTCCTAGTTTTTTCGAAAATTTTAAAAATTTCCCAAAAAAACCAAAAAGATTTTCTTTTGTGTCGTTTTCTTTTGTGTCTTTGTGTCGTATATTTGTTGTTTTGTGTGTGTTTTGCCTCCCCATTTCCTTGTAGGTTGCTTGATCGCCGTGAGTTTCGGAAAGCTCTTGACATCTAGTAATATCCTTCTATCTCTTTCTCCTTTTTCCATTTTGGTGTTTGGAGGAGAATTTGTGATGGTGTGTGCTCGGGTGGACCTTTTTGGAGATTTTGGTAGATGCGGTTGCTTGCTTGGAAAGTTTGGGGTGGTGTTTGTTTTTTTTTTTTGTGTTTTTTTTTTTTGTTTGTCTCATTTTCTTTCTTCTTTGTTTTGTCTTGTATAGTTTACGAGTCTAGTGTAGAAAATGTTTTCGAAAACCCGATTTTGAGGCTAGTGCGCAAATGTTTACTTTCCCTTTCTAGCGACATGAATCGATTCTTGGACTTTAGTCTAGTAGAATGACTTTAAATCAATAACTTCGTTGGTTCTTTACCTTGTGTCCACCTAGTCTACTAGGGATTTACTACGGGATTTGTATTTTGACCACCTTGACCACCCACGGAGTGAAAAGGCCTTTGTTGCCGAGTCCCGTCCTCTTAGGTGATCATGTTCGAAATTGTTGGATTAGTCCAAGTTTCTCCCTTTTTTGTGGGTTTGAAGGGAGGCGCGCACCCGACATACCCATTTCCCTACCTTCTACACATATCTCACAAATAAGTTGCATTTTATCGAGGTTTATATACTTGGTTGTAATGATTGCTTCAATAAAAGAATTTAGCCAAAAGGGCAAACCAAGGCTAAAAGAAAGAAAAAAAAGACACAACAAATCAAAAAAAAATACCAAAGAAGAAAAAGAAATGGCATAACAAATCAAAAGCAAAATATGAAAGAAGAAAAATGCCAAGAAAATCATTTTACAAAAAAATTTTTACCCCTCAAAAATAAACCTTTTACCGATTGTTATCGTGAAGAGCCTACCAAAGGACCGAGTCCCTATGAAGGATGATAGCGGTAATGGTCGGTATTTCCTCACTTTTGAAATCATATCCACCTTTTTACTTGGACTAGTTAGGCTATTTTTGAGCATGGTACGACCCTCTTGGCTTATCGCTAAAGGAGGCGGGGTTTCACTTTACCTACAGTGTCGACTAACTCCGTGGTTCATCCTTTTTCCATCTCGCTTATCGTCCCGTAGTACGTTCTTAGAAGATTAGGAGGACCTAGGTAAGTTACCAACGTTTTTACTGCTTTGTTGTCATCCTATTCAGATTTTGTCCATTTCATTTGTATTATTATCATGGAACATTGTCACTTGCCTTGGGTCCTTAAACCGATGTTTCTTTCACCGCTTTGTTGAGGGAAGCGGTATTTGTTTCTTCTTGGATGCAACCGTTTGTTTGTTTGTTTGTTTGTGTGTTTGCGTGTTCGGTTGTATCCACAGTTTTGTCGCAAGACCACACTTGCCTTTCGAAGAGCACTTTTCCTCTAAGTATTCTCGCGTGAGTGGGCGTAAGGTGCACTAATACCCGCTCAATTAGTAGTCTAGTCTCTATTAATTAGTAGTTAGTTCGTGCTTACTCGAGGGCGAGTAAGGGTTAAGTGTGGGGGAGTTGATAACTGTGTTTTGTAGTGTTTATTTCACGTGTTTGGTCCCGCTTTCTTTTGTGAAGTCGCTCTTTAGAGCGGTTTCGAGGCTACTTACCCTTCTTCTAGCTTGTTTTAGGTTCCTAATGCTCATCATGGAGAAGTGGAACGATTTCGTCTCGTTTCCGATGCATATGGAACCAATAAAGAGAAGCGACGATGATTCGGTGACTTAGAGTCGATCCCAAGTCCCTTGAAGCCCATTCCCGACCACCGAGAGTCGATAAGAAGCCTAGGAAGAGCAAGTAGGGACCTACGTGATCGTATTTGAAGCCTACATTGTAACACCCCTGATTTTATAAATTTAAATTAAATTAAAGTTATATTCGTATTTTTATTTTTTACGATTTAACTCGTATTTCTTAAAATTATTATAAAACGAATTTATATTTTAATCGTTTCAAACTCCTGAAATTCTATTTGTCTCAAACATATTTCTATTTCTGCTTCGATTCATTTTATACATTTTATTTAATTCTTATCGAAAGTTTATTTTGACGATTTAAATTCTAAATTCTTTTTATTTAGTTTATTTAAGCTCGAATTTCTATTTTCGGCTCGAAGGTCATTTATATTGAGTTTTGTCAAAACATTTATTACATTTCCTAGAGTAATCAATTTAATTCACTTTATCGAAAAATTTATTATTTATCGGGAAATATTATTTCATCGTCTATTTATTACTATAAGGTTCGTTTTCGTATCGAATACTTTATTTACTCATTTTATTTGATGGCCCAATTATTTATTAATTTTACGGACTCTTTTAATTCAATTCGTGAGTCAGTCAACTTATCGTTACGGAATCCGATTCATTTATTTGACCCGTGTACATCGTATATGTATCATCTCGGAAACCGTAAACTTTTTGATGAGTTGTATTCATCCCACTTGTGATTAACGTGTCCCCTTTATCTGTTGGTTTCAATGCATCTCACTTTGACTTCCCTCATTCAAACCACCGCTTCATTCTTCTTTTCATATCCCCTTCTTTTTTTTATATTCACGCCCCATTCGTCTCATCTGTCTCTCTTTATTCCCGACTCCTGTCTTCTTATCCTTCTTATTCTTTTCTCTTCTTCTTCCCTGATTTGTGCTGCTGCTGCTGTGTTCTTCTGTTATTGGCCGAGTTCTTCGATCTAGGACCTTGTTCTGTTTCACTTCTACGGTGTACTGCTACTGTTGCGTTTGTGTTGTTCTTCTCGCTGCTTCAGTTTTATTTTTTTCTCAGTTTGTCTTCTTCTCTTTCGTTGCTCTCCTCCTCCTCCTTCTTCTTCTTCTTCTTCTTCTTCTTCTTCTTCTCTGTCCTTATGCTGTTGTTTTCACGCTCTCTTCTGATGTTATTGTTCGAATTCTATTCCTGTTGTTCTGCTCTGTTTCGTCTCGTTCTTCTGCTGTCACGTTGTCGTTGACTGTGTCGTCTTCTTTCTACCGTTGTCATTCGATATTAATGTTTGGATGACTTTCTGTTTCGGTTTCATTTCAGTTACTACAGTTAGTTGCTACTGCGCTGCTGATGTTGTATTTTCAACCCTTTTTTCCCCTTTAATCTCCTTCTCCTTCTTAATCTTTCTCTTTTTCTGTTTGTTGCTGCTACGGTCGCCTCTATTGTTGATGTTGTTGTTGCCTCTAACTCATTAACGGGTCTACTTTGGTTTACGGTTTCTCCTTGCCTATTCATTTCACTATTTTCTGTCCTGAATCGTGCCCCTCGGTCTGCTGCTGCGTCGTGGAATCTCGTTTATGCTTCTTTTCTCTTATCGTTGCCGCTGTTGTTCAGAAATTGTAGCCACTGTTCGCTTCTTCGGCCTTCACCTATTGATGCTCTCTTGTCTCGTTATTGCTGTCCGTATTGTTGTACTTGTGTCATAATTTTGATTGAGATGTCGTTCCTCCGCTCTTCATCTTCTTTGTTTACCTGTTTCGCGAGCCTTACCTTCCGTTCTTCTATTCTATCGTTCTCATCTTTCTTTCTTTTTTTTGGTGAAGGTAAATTATATTAATGTGGTAACCAAATATCGGGGGAGAATCCCCTTACATAGTCAAAGAGTCTAACCAGAGTTTATCCTTTTGATGGACAACTCCATTACAACATCTATCCATCCTTAATTTCATATCGTTTTGTATATTATACAATACATGTTTAGGTCTAAGGATGCTGTTTTCCATTCTCGCTCTATTTCTCTAAATCCAGATATGATAAATCATAGCATTGATAACTCCATTAAGAATCCCTCTCCTTAGCTTGGAGCCTCTCCTAGCCAATCGCCAATTGTTGATATGGTGCATAGGAAGCGCAACACCGATCCAGGTGCTCGTAATATGCACGACTTGAGTGTTGTACGGGCAGGTGAAAAACAGATGGTCCGTGTCCTCCTCACCTGTCCCGCATAAACAACAGCTTGCATCCATGGTTACTCCATATGCATAGAGTTTTTTTTTAGTCTTGAAGGCGTCATGTTGGTAAAGCCAGTTAATAAAACTATGCTTTGGGACTGTCCAGTCATTCCAGATTAAATGACTCCAATTGACAGTTGAATCGCTCCCCTTAATCCAATCGTATCCTGAGCGAATACTATATTGCTGTCCGGGAGTTAACTGCCATACCTGTGCGCTGTAAGCTGGCCGAAAGAGATCCCGTACCCTGCAGATTTTCTTCCAGTACCATGAACTGTCATTAGGCGGAATATGCTCTAGCCAATCCTCATCTTTAATGTAGATATGATTTACCCATTTCACCCATAACGAATCGGCCTTAGAGTAGATCCACCAAGCTAGCTTTCCAATGGCGGCCTTGTTCCATATATTATCATTTTTTATTCCAAGCCCACCTTCTTTAATCGGCTTAAAAATTTTATCCCATGCAACCGGCGGAGTTCTCTTGTACTCGGTACCACCCTCCCAAAGAAAGTTTCTACAAAGACTTTCTATATTATGAATGATAGCAGTGGGTAGGATAAAAATCGTTGCCCAGTAGTTATGAAGAGTCTTAAGAACCGATTTAATAAGAGTTAGTCTACCAGCATAAGATAGCTTCTTAGTGCCTAGAGATCTAATTCTTTCCATAATCCTGTCAATCAGCGGGTTACACTCTTTAGCACTCAGTTTGGTTGGCTTAATCGGCACACCCAGATACCTAAATGGCATGCTTCCTTCCACACATCCAGATATACCAACAATATCCGCCCGAAGAGAATCAGGCGTCCCATTGAAGTAGACGTTGGACTTTCCTGGGCTCATCTTAAGGCCAGACGCATGGGAGAACGTGGAAAAGGTCCTCAGCAAGACCATAATAGATGCGGCATCACCTCGAGAGAATAAAAGCAGGTCATCAACAAACATGAGACTAGAGAGTCTCAGAGTACCGCACAGAGGATGGAATTTGAAGCCATCATGCTTCGTAGTAATGTGAAGTAACCTCGTGAGGTATTCCATGCATATAGTAAACAATAAGGGCGAGAGAGGATCTCCTTGTCTAAGGCCTCGCTTGCCCTTAAAGAAACCAAACGTATCTCCGTTAAGATTCAGCGAGAAAGAGGCTGATGTAGTACACTCCATTATAAGATTAGTGAACTGTGCAGGGAACTTCAGAGCAATCAGCATTTGGTGAAGAAAATTCCATTCTATTGTGTCATAAGCCTTTTGGAGGTCGATTTTGAATATGCATCTCGGCGAGGCTGTTTTCCTGTTATAGAGTTTAATCAGATCTTGACAGATAAGAATGTTCTCCATAATTTGTCTTCCATGGATGAATCCTCCTTGAGTCTTAGATATCAAATCGGGTAGGACTAGTGCCAGTCTGCTGCATAGAATTTTAGCGATCACTTTGTAGACCATGTTACAGCAGGAGATTGCCCTAAATTGCTGTACTGATTCCGGATTGGAAACCTTCGGGATTAGGGTCACCATAGTAGTGTTCAGTTGTCGTAGAATTTTCCCATTATCAAAGAATTCATGAATAGCTTCACAGATCTCCATCCCAATAAGATCCCAATTGGCCTTGAAGAATAAGCTTGAGAAGCCATCAGGACCCGGAGCCTTGTCATTTGGAATGCTAAAGAATGCCTTTTTAATTTCATCATCTGTGACGCGTTTCAGTAACAAATCCGCATGCTGGCTCGTACAGGTAGGCCCTTCCTGTACTACTCTAGTATTTACCGATTGAGTAGGCAAGCTTGTACCCATAAGTTGTTCATAGAATTCAAGGAAACTCGTTTGGATCCCTTCCTTGGTCGTGTGTATTTCGCCATTTGCATCCCTGATTTGCCTGATAGAGTTATGAGCTCTTCTAGCCCTAATGACGCCATGAAAGTATGACGTATTGGCATCCCCTTCCTTCATCCAATGTGCTTTCGCTTTCTGACGGAGGAATGTATATTCGCTTTCGTTCTCATCTTTCATTTTCTACATTCCTTATTCCGATTTCTTTGTTTCTATTTCTTTTGTCTCGGTTTTCGTTAGAGCCTCGAAAGTCCTTTTTGCAAGACAAGTACAAAAATGGTTGAAGTTTGGACTCATCAAGAAGGGCAAGTATATGAGCTTTCGGATATCGACTTAAGGTAACTTTAGGACGTTACTCGATTTTATATCGTATGTTTGAGTAGTAGTATGTAGTAAATATTTTAACTTCGGTTTTCTAATTTTAGCTATTTATTATTTGCTAATTATATTATTTTTAAATTGTGTACCTTATAAATATTTTACGAGTTTTCGATATCGTTTTATAAATCGTTAGTAATTTTATTATTTACGATCGTTATAGTATTTTGTTGGTTATCGTAACACTAGTAACTAAATAATATTGATTTCATATTTTCTTCATACTTTGTTAATTTCTATTTTTTAACTTAAAATCGTATTTTAATACAATAATCGAGATTTGTATACTTGTTTAATAAATTAATTTTCGTTTTACGATTTATACTAATAAATGAGAAAATAGTCGATTTAGTTTTAAATATATTTTTAGTCGAGACTATTTTCACTTATAACTTCCTATTTGTTTCCGATTGACTATTTTTATTAAAATCTGTATTACTTATTAATAAAAGCTATTTGTTAAAAGTAATTTGAAATCTTTGTAAATCTCATTTCATTTATAAAATTCGTTGACTCAATTAATTTTGATATCGTTTCTCTTAAAACTCCTATTTTCTAAAATTTATAATTTTTACTCGATTTCCTAATTCTTTATGAAATACTATGTATTGACTTATTATATTTCACTTATATTTTGAGTAACGAATTTAGAAATATAATACAGTTATGATAATGACGATAATAATAAAATGTTAATTTCACTAGAGAGGCTATTTTTATACATTTCACTTATTTAATAACTTACGTATTTTCTATAAGAATTTCTATTTTAAGTAAGTTTCTAAAAATAGTAAGTTTCTATTTATAGAAAGATTTCATTTTAATATAAAATGTTTATTCCTTTTATCCTCGTAATGATTATATCTTTTGAATATCGATAATGCTTGTTTTGGAGTTATGGAATAAGGATAAGTGTGGGGTTAGAGTAATACAGTGTAGGATGTATTCTTTTGCCATCAACTATAAGGCTGATGTATCCATTTGGGATACATTGGTTGTTGAACTGGATACATTTGGTGTCCAGGAGTATATGTGCATTGTGCCCTTAAGCTAGATATCGCATCGTGTTAGTCGCCGTCAGGTTAACTGGATACATTTGGTATCCAAGAGGGGTGTATATTACTTAAGCTAGGACCTCGCGTGATAAGTCCACGTCCTATTATGGTTGAGTTGCGTAGTTAGAGACCTTGGATATTCGCTGCGTGTGAAGTTGGTGTCTGAGTTCTCGAAGCTAGTTTTTAGTATATCCCTAGTGAAAGTCTAGCCTTGTGCACACTAATCGAATATCCATAACGCCATTTTGAATATTTTATTATTATCGATTGATTTTGACTTGCAGGTTGGCAAGTGCTTTAAGTTTCGTTGAAAACTTATTTTTATTATATCGTTTTAATGTTTCCTCTTTTCAAATATTTTGATATAATAATACTATTATTTTTCCATATGATATAATATGGCTGGGAGAAAGTCCGGGTTACTCCCCACTGGCGTGGCTGTTATGTTTATAACATGACAGGTAATTGATGTTGGGTTTTGGGTGTGAGCTAGCGAGTAGTGTGGATCCTTCTCTTTCTTCTTTCATGTTTATTTATGGTTTTTTTTGTTTAAACCCGTTTGGAGATTTTACTTTTAGCCCTTTTGTAAAAAGAGGCCTTTGTATTGACTTACCATTTCTTTTAATAAAATATAGTTTGTCAGTGTGTTTTAATCTCACTCTACAGTGTTTCCGCCACTGTATTGCGTTAGATTTTCTTGGGGATTACATACATGGCTTTCCTGACCGTGACCATGACCATCATGGCCAGGACAAAGTGAGCCATCAATCAGGAGCCACTGGAGGGTGGTCCCGACCGTGACCACAACCATCACGGCCGTGACCACTCCCATCCCGACCGTGACCACCCCCATCACGGCCGGGACGGGCCCAGCTCGCACTCCGCTTCATTTTTTCATTCCCCTCACTTATGAAACCCTATATATACCTTCCTCTTGTTATTTTTGAGACATATGAAACCCTAGATAGAGAACTCATATCATTAGCTTAGTTTCTCCTTAATATTTCCTTAATGTTTGTTTAATCTTAGCTTAATCTTAGCTAGTTACTCTTGTATTATTGGAATTCTTGAAGAATCTACCAATCTTGACAACATTGGTGGATGTTTTGGGTTTTTCTTATGTGCAAGTTTCAATCTTTTCCATTCATCTTGTAGTTGGTATAATCCTTCTTCTCTCTTTTCCTTTTATCTTTTATTGTTAGTAAAGTTTCATTCTTTATCTTTTGTTTATTGTTCATCCTTGTTTATTCTTCATAATGAATGTTTTTGCTCTTTTGATGGTTCCTCTAGTTATTGTTGGTTTTAGTTCAAATATGTGTGAAAAGATCCTTGTGGAGTTAGTAGGGGGATTGGGTGTTGATTATGGGTGATTAGGGTTGATTGTGGGTAAAGGTTGAATATTTGTTGCTAGTCACTTGTTATGCATGCCATGTGTTTGATAAATGTTTGTTAGGGTGGTAGTGGCTAATACTACTCTTGCTAGTTTCCTTTTTCTTGTTGTATGTTTGATTGGTGGTTGAATTCTCTTGTTTTGGGTAACTTCTTGCACGAGTTTTTGGGTTTAATTTTGTCGCGAGAGCGCGGACTTACCTTAGTGACTAGGTGAAACCTACACCCTCAATTTCCTCCTGCCTACTGCACCTATGAACCCGACCTAACCCTACTCTTTCCCCTTATTGTTTTCTTCATCATCTTTGTCATTGTTCATCTTATTTGTTGTTTGAATTTAGTTTTAGTTGAATCATTTAGTTCGTGTTATACTTAGTTTATTCATAGTCATAGTTTTATTCTCTTTTCATTGTTTTAGTTTGTTTCTCCTTGTTTCTTAGCCTAGCGATCGTGTTAGTAATCAATTCCCGTTAATTATCCTCCCTTTATGATATTGGGACTTAGTCTAGTCCTTAGGTGAACCTTAGTCTAACCCCTACCGTCTTCGTCGATCGACCCGACTTACCCTAGCTACCTAGTTAGGATTAGTTGGTTTTACTTGATGGCGGGATCCACGACAAATCTCACCATCAATTTCATCATTAGTCACAGGTGCATTAAGAATAGCCCAGCGATTAAGATTGCATTTCCTTCCTTGATTAATAATGCATCCTCTGACTGGCTGTACTTCCTTGGAACTTCCAAGCAGATTTTGATAGAATTGAATAAAACCCTCCTGAATTGTCTCTAGTGACTTGCATACATTGCCATTGCTATCTTGAAGCTGCACCACCACCTATTCTTATTCTGTCTTTGTTTGATACAAGAATGAAAATAGGCTGAATTAGCATCTCCATCTTTGAGCCATTGAGCTTTAGCTTTCTACTGAAGAAAACTAGTCTTGTTTTTCTGCCATTCCCTTACTTGCTCCATCATCTTAATTTCCTCAGAAATAAGCCTAGCATTCTGCATATCCCTCATCAGCTCTTCTTGAATTTGCTCTAGCTTCCTAGATGCTTCATCTGTTTGAGTCTCAATATCAGCATATATAACATTCCACATTCAACCTCTTCAATGATGGTTTCAGTTTTTTCAACTTCTTTACTACAGAAAACATTGCTAGTGTACCATTGATGCTTTCACTCCAAACTTCCTTCACCAAATCCTTGATGGAAGGAGCAAGTCCCTACATATTGAAGTATTTAAAATTCCTTTTCTGATTGCCAGCAATGAGTCTATTACTGACCACACAAGAATATGGTCCAGTAACCCTTCATGGTGAAAGTGAGCACTCATATCAGGAAATTGCTCCATCCACTTCCTATTCACCAGAAACCTATCGAGCTTACTGTACTTCCTATCTCCTTCTTCTTGCTTGTTTGTCCAAGTAAAATAAGCACCGGTTGCGGCTATGTCATGCATATCACATTCATCAAGGCACTCTGCAAAATCTTCAATATCCTCCTCTTTACTTTGTCCTCCCATTCTTTCCTCTAAACTCAAAATTGTACTGTATTAAAGTCTTCTGTTATCGTCCAAGGACCATCAATAACCTGAGGAAAATTCTTCAGATCCTCCCAAAGAGGCTTCCTTTCCACTCCTTCATTGAAGGCGTAGACCATTATCATAAAGAACTGGCTACCGTTACCCCTATTAACAACCTTAATATAGATGTATTGAGTTCTGATTGCCAGAACGTCAACAACATACACATTAGGTTGCCAAAGGATCCAAACTCTCCCACCCTTGTGCAAACTACAATTAGTGGTGAAACTTCAACCTCCTAACAATTTATTAGCTACATTACCAACATTATTGCTATTAATCTTAGTCTCCAAGAGGCGAAATAAGGTAACCTCCTATTTATTCATAGAATGCTTAACAACCTGCTGCTTATTTACACTATTTAGCCCTCTCACGTTACAAAATCATAAGTTATTCATTTGGAGGCAGATGAGGAGAAGGGATACCAATTCCTACACTATATATTCACCTAAGTATCAGCTAGTTGTACCAAAGCAGGATCATCTTCAAGCACCTCCAGATAAGATCTAGAAGGGGATGCCAGACCACCCCCACCAGGATTACCTGAACTAGGAGCTTTCTTCTATCGACCTGGTATCACCACCTTTTGATTAGATCTCCACAATTTCTTGTATACAACACCACCTTCCTTCGTCGTATTCTTCCTTCTATACTAAGACACCTCATGACCTAATCTTTTTCAATGAGTGCACAGACTAGGCTTCCATTCATATTCTACTTTGATGCTCAGTTTTTTTCCTTCCTCATCCAAGAAACTCACTTTATCTGGATACTTCTGCCTAACCTGTAATTCCACCATGGTTCTAGCATATCGTAGTCTAGTCTTGGCCATAGTAGTCTGATCAGACCGAACATAATTACCCACTAGCTTAGCCACAGTCGGTAGACATTTACCCCAAAACCTCAGGGGGAGCTCATGTAATCTATTCCATGCAGGAACAACCTTCACATCCTCCTTTAGTAAGTCAATCCCTACAGACCAAGCTTTAACCACCATAGGTTTATTGTCAAATATATAATAGCCCGCCTTCAAAACCTTCTCCTTATCTTCCATATTAGCAAATATAACAAAAAAAATCCATTTGGAAGAAATGATACCTTATCAACATTATAAATTTTCCAAATACGTCGAACAAAACCTTCCAGGACTTCCCAAGGCGGATTTGCACCAAGACATAGTAGTATACAGCCTGTTCTCAAAACAATATCTCGTCCTTGGTATTCTTCTTTGTGAATTGTATTAACTCTTCCTCTTCTTTATCCTCCTTTTCTCTACCAGCCTCTTATTGTTTAGTCGAACCCTGCACATGTTTCCTTCTCTACGTTATCCAAGGGTTATTTACTTCCAATATATCATCGTCCTCATCGCATTAAGTTCATGCATAGGTTTTGTACGTAAAACGTCTGTGGACGCCCGTCCACACCGCCCGGCGCCCCGCGCGCGCCCGCGTGTGGCATCCGGTTCGCGGCGGCCACCCACGCAGGCCTGTCCGTTCCGTGGGGCCGGTCCAATCTCGCGTACGGGGCAATGTGTCGGACCTCGATTTTGTTGATGATTCGGATTGTACTAGACGGATGCAGACATCCGTGTTTCTGTTAGAATCGATCGAGACATGGTTGTAAATGTTTAAAGGCCAATATGTTTGGTAAGACGACCTTTTTAGTGAACCAAATTCGTTGCCGATTTGTGGAGTCGCCACCGAGTTAATTTTGGGAACCCGGAGACCGTTCAAGTCAACTTTGGTCCTTAGCCGGCTCAAAGTTGAGTAGCATGGGGACCTAAAGATAAAAACTTGTACCCTTAAGCATTCAATGCCTAGAATGGCTCTAATTGCCAATGGTTTAGGTTACCCGGAAACCGTCGATTCCGTGTAAGGGATGAGGGTATGTATTGGGAAGCCAACGTCCGCTGGACATCAACACCCAATCCCGCCCGCACATAGCGACCTCTACTAATCAATCGGTGGGTTGATAACTTTGTTCCTTAATTGTGGCGGAAGTACGATAATATCCGTTGTTTTAACCCTATGTCTTTTGTATGTCGGTTGTTTAAGGACAAGTAAGTTTTTGTCGTCGAAGTAGATGTATTTACATTCTTTGTAGTCGATTTCACGTGACAAGCAGACCATGAAAAGAAGCACGTAGGAGAGTAGAGAGTACTAAGTATTATACGTGTTATCTAGTCAGTTTTAACGTGATAATACGGATATTAGTCGTTTCTCGTGGTATATCTTACCTGGTATTCTGATTAAGGTGCGTCGGTTCGGTATTAATAGGGGTGAGCATTGGGATTAATATGGAACCCGACCATCACTTTGTTCAGTTTTAGTTTGTTTATGTTTTGAATTCCGTGTTAGGTGATTTAGCATACGATTATAGGGTCATAAAAGCGGTAAATCATATGAAAACGGTAAATGCGAAATGTAAGTAATTCACATAGTGAGGAGTTGCACCCTCGGAGTGTACACTAAACGAGACACGATGCGTAGATGATTGAGAACGGATCTCGGAACTACTCGGGTTTAGTTACGGTGTTTTTGTGCTTATGGTTGAAGTTTTGGACATTACATATGTTTGTGACGTGCCGTGGACCTAGTTCCCACACGAGTCGGAGTCAACGTTATCGAAGTGCATAAATAAAGATTAAGAAATGTAAAGTTTTTTTAGATGACAACCTAGTGACGATACGACTTCGAGGCGGATCCTCCTAGCTCCCTGCGGCAAATCTGGTAGAGCTTTGCTACTGTCTCTAGGGGTGGCTAGTCGAACACGGGTGCCCCTTTTCGTTCTTATCGAGTAAGGAACTCGAGAAACTACGAGAAGTAATGTCAATTCCCATATCGGGAACAAACGATCGAGTGGATCGCACTTAGAGTCGGAATGTGACGCTAAGCTAGAGGGAGATGCTCGTAAAGTTCTAGACAAGGTTGTGAAGAACCTTGGAGTGTGGATTGGTATTTCACAAGCTTGATTGAAGACTTCTCGAGAGCCTTCGATTTTTTACTTCGTGCCCTTGATGGCGATGGAGTTATCCTTAGTGTTGTTGAAAAATGATTGAAGAATGCACCATCCTTGGTTTGATGGAGCTCCAAAAGAACCGTCTTATTGTATATATCTCTTTCTTATTCTCTCAAGTTTTGTGAAATTCTTGTAATTTGGTATTTTGATGAACGATGTGAGGGAGGGATTTTAATGGATGTTTTGAGCTTATTTGATAGGTGTGAAGTGAAGATGAATCTTAGAGAGGAGTGGTTATTGATAGAGCTTGGATTTTGAGCAAGGGAGTCGGTTTTTGAAGTTTTGGACAAGCATTTGGGGATGTGAAGGGTTAGAAGACTCATCCCGACCGAGAAGAGAGCATCCCGACCGGGAAGGATGAGCCATCCCGACCGGGAAGGATGTCATCCCGACCGAGATGAGTGTGCTGAAAATTGGGTTTTCAGGAGTGTCTTCCCGACCGGGATCAAGTTCATCCCGACCGGGATGGTGCCCTGCTCCTCCTTTTGCCTCTTCTTTGTCATGTGAGCCCACCCTACCACTTTATACCCCCTCCCAACCTCCCTACCTACCCTTGCACCTATCATATGACCCCTACACTTCATATACATACATTCGTCTCATTTTCTCTTCACTATACACCGAGTTTCACATCAAATCCCACCTCCTTATACCATTGCAAGCTTACTACTTCAACCATGCAACCTTATCGAGAATGAAGAGGAATAGCAATGACGAGGACTAGCTATATGCCGATATCGAACAATGAGACGATGGAGCGAGTGAGTTGCTAGCCGATTGATACGGCAACTATCCTTTCTTTTCGTCTTTTATTGCTTGTCTTCCTTTGTATGTTCCCTTCCACATTTTTGTGTCATGGTGGCCCTCGAGGCCTTGGTAGTCATTGCTCCTGACTCTCGATGATGTGACTACATCGAGAGTCATTTCGAAATCCAAATTTGCAAGAATTTTCACTTTTTCTTTGATTTCCTTTCTTTTGTTAGGGTTTAGTCGGATTCGGGCGGAATCCGGGCTAGGTGACTTGATTACACCTCCCCTCCCATTTCCTTTTATTTCCTTCTTTTTATTTCTTCCCCCATCCACATCTTCTCTCGTCTCGGCCCATGGTGACTTGACTACACCCCGGCCGGACACATTCTATCATTTCTTCACCTTCATTTTTGATTTTTAGCTTTATTTTCATAGTTTCTCTTCTTTTTTTAGTGTCTCCATACACTACGATCGAGCATGAGGATATTGCTCGGTTTATGTGTGGGGGAGCGATATCCTAGTATAGTTTAGTTTTATTTTCGTATTTTTTTCGAAAAATCTTAAAAAAAAAAACCTAAAAATTTGAAAAATTTTCACAAAAATCAAAAAGATTTTCTTTTTGTGTCGTTGTGTCGTATTTTTGTTGTATTGCGTGTATTTTGCCTCCCCATTTCCTTATAGGTTCCTTGATCGCCGTGAGTTTCGGAAAGCTCAAGACATCCGGTAACGTCATTCTATATCTTTTCCTCTTTGTCTCTTGTGAAGTTTGGAGGAGATTTGGGATGATGTGTGCTCGGGTGGAGCTTGTTGAAGGTTGTGGTGGTTTTGGTTGCTTATTTGGACGTTTCGGGGTGGTGTTTGTTTTGTTTGTATGATTGTTTTCTCTTCTCTTATTTTGTTTTGTGTGTCTCATTTTCTTTCGTCCTTGTTTGTGTCTTGTGTAAAAAACGGTTTTCGAAAACCCGATTTTGAGGCTAGTGAGCAAGTGTTTACTTTCCCTTTCTAGTAGTATGAATCGAGTCTTGGACTTTAGTCTAGTAGAATGACCCTAAATCAATAGTTTCGTTGGTCCTTTACCTTGAGTCCACCTAGCTTACTAGGGATTTACTGCGGGATTTGCATTTTGACCATTATGACCACCCACGGTGTGAAAAGGCCTTGGTTGCCGAGTCCCGTTCCTTAGGTGACCGTGTTCGGAATTGTTCGATTAGTCCAAGTTTTCCCCTTTTTGTGGGTTTGAAGGGAAAGCGCGCTCCCGACGTACCCATTCCCCTACCTCCTACACATATCCAAAAAATAAATTGCAAATTGTTGAAATCTCTTTCTTAGTTGCAAAAAGAAGTGCCTACAACACAAAAATCTAGCCAAAATGGCAAACAAAGAAAAGAAAATGAAAGAAAGAAAGGAATGAAGAAAAAGAAAATGCACAACAAATGAAAAACAAAATACAAAAGAAGAAAAAAAAAAGAAATGGCATAGAAAATCAAAAGCAAAAATGCAAAAGAAAGAAGATGCCAAAGAAAATATCTCACAAAAAGAATCCTCACCTCTCAAAAATAAGCCTTTTTCCGATCGTTAACGTGAAGAGCCTACCAAAGAACCGAGTCCCTAGGAAGGATGATAGCGGTAATGATCGGTCTTCCCCCATTTTGCAATCATATCCACCTTTTTACTTAGGCTAGTTGGGCGACTTTGAGCATGGGACGACCCTCTTGGCTCATCGCTAAAGGGGGTGGGGCCTCACTTACCTACAGTGTCGACTAACACTGTGTTTCATCCTTATTCCATCCCGCCGATCGTCCCGTAGTACGTTCTTAGAAGGTTAGGAGGAAACTAGGTAAGTTACCAACATTTTTTACTGCTTTGTTGTCATACTATTATGGTTTAGTTCATATCGGTTTGTATTATTAGCTTGGGAACGTTGTCACTTGCCTTGAGTCCTTAACCGGTGTTTCTTCACCTCTTTGTGGAGGGAAGCGGTATTTATTTCTTTTATGGGTGCAACCGATTACTTCTTTGTTTGTATGTTTGTTTGTTTGTGTGATTTTGTGTCCGGTTGCATCCACAGTTTTGTCGCAAGACCTTACTTGCCTTGCGGAGTGCATTTTTCCTCTAAGTGTACTCGCGTGAGTTGAAAGGGCGTAGGGTGCGCTAATACCCGCTCGGTTAGTAGACTAGTTCTTTTAATTTTTAGTTAGATGGTGCTTGCTCGAGGGCGAGTAAGGGTTAAGTGTGGGGGAGTTGATAAGTGCAGTTTGTAGTGCCTATTTGTTGTGTTTGGTCCCGTTTTCCCTTGTTCTGGGCTACTTATGCTTCTTCTAGTTCGTTTTAGGTTCCCAAGACCATTCATGGAGAATTGGAACGATTCCGACTCGTTTCCTACACTTTTGGAGCCAACAAAGAGAAGGAACGGTCACTCGGTGCCTTAGATTCAATTCCAAGACCTTGGGACCCATTCCCGAGCCCCTTAGACTCGATCCCGAGCACCGAGAATCGATGAGAAGCCCATGAGAAGCAAGGAGGGACACTTATGATCATATTGGAGGCCTACAAGACCCTTCCCGGGCGGGAAGAGCATCCTTCTCGGTCGGAAAGGAGTGCATGAAAGGAACGGCTACTGATTGAGCCTTCCCGGTCGAGACCAAGAACCGTCTCGGTCGGGACCAGCCTTCCCGGCCGAGACCAAGAACCGTCTCGATCGGGACCAGCCTTCCCGGACGAGACCAAGAACCGTCTCGGTCGGGACCAGCCTTCCCAGCCGAGACCAAATGTCTTCCCGATCGGGAAGAGGGTGCTGTAGCCGCGTGACTTCTTTTCATTCTCCTTCACTCTTGTATCCTTATATATATACCCTTCCTTTGTATTGTTTAAGCATCTTAGATCCCTCTACATTATTCTAAACCCTAGATAGACTTCCTCCTCTCATTAGCTTAATCTTTCCTTAAACTTTTGTTAATCTTAGATTAATCCTAGTAATTAGTCTTGTATTAAGGAGATTCTTGAAGACTCATCCAAGATTGACAACCTTGAGAGATTCATTTGGGTTTTTCTTACTAATTCAAGTTCTCATCTTTTTATCCTCTTTGTAGTTGGTATAATCTTCTTAATCTCTTTTCTCTTGTTCTTTATTCATTGTTCTTGCTAGTTCATAATGAATGTTTTATTGTTTATGTTGATTTCTCTTATCATTAATATTGTTAGTTTGATTATGAGTGAGTAGACTCTTTGTGGGGTTAGTAGGGGGATTAACTGTGGATTATGAGTAATTAGGGTTTGATTAAGGGAAAAGGTGGAATCTTTGTTACTAGTCACATGTTGAGCACTCTATGTGTTTGTTGAATTGCTTGTTTTAGTTGTAGTGGCCATGCTTCTCATGCTCGTTTTCATCCTCTTATTTTGTGATCGATTTGTGGTTGAATTCTTGTGTATTGGGTAATACTTTGCATGAGTATTTGGGTCTAGACTTTGACACGAGAGTGCGGACTTAGTCTTTGACATGAGAGCGCGGACCGACCTTAGTAACTAGGTGAAACCTACACCCTTGACCTCCCAATTATCCTACTACACTTATGAACCCAAACTAACCCTACTCCCTCCTTTATTTGATATCTCCATCTTGTTAGCATATATTTATCTAGTTAGTTGATTGTATTAGTTCTAGTTGTTCAATTAGTTCATGTCATACATAGTTCATTGTTAGCCCACTTTCATCTTCTCCAACCATCATAGTTAATCAATTCTTGCTAGTTAGTCTCTCTTTGTGTTGTGTTGGTAATTTAGTCTTGTTTGTGAGTCGACCCAAGTCTAGACACCTACTACCGTCCCCATGGACTCGACCCGACTTACCCTAGCTACTAGTTAGGTATAGTTGGTATATTTGATCGGTAGGACCCACGGCAATTCCCTCCCATCAATCCTCCCCGGACCATGTTCAGACCACCGACCGCCGCAGAGGTCCTCGAGGATAGGGACGGAGAAGGGGGCGATACACTCTTGGTGCCTGGTGCCTCCTATCTATCTCACGTCACCCGGCGGTTAGCTTGGTATCGCCTCGTGGTAATGTTCTAATTTTGGTTCTAAGGTTTGTTTTGCAGTTTATTATTTCTTTGCCCTTTGACTGACCAATCTGTTGTCTTTTCAGCTGGCCGACCCAGCTGACGAAATCCAGCCCCCAGATTTTCCCCTAACGCTGCTTAGGGTGGATGCGGCTGGGATACCTTTCACTGAGCCTCTCCCCCCGTGTTCTGCCGAGGAAATGGATGCCGGGATAGAGTGGCGCGACCGGGTATACCGGGTAAGTTTTGGCTTTTGTTTTCGATTTGGGTTCTAAGGTTTAGGATTGGCTTATCTAACCTTTATGGTTTCAACTCCTAGGTTTCGTCGGCTTGCCATCAACGGTTGTGGCAGGCCGCCAACTGCTTCCGGGCCTATGTCTCGAGGGTTCCTCGTGACACTTTGGGGCCTCGATTGGTAAGTTTGCATGACTAGGGTGGTTTTCTAGGTTGTTCGCGTGTTTTCCTAATGTTTGAGTGCGTTTGCAGGATGTCCCGGATATGGTGGGACAGTTGGAGACTCGGGTGACCGAGCTCGAGGCTAGATATGCTGAGTCGCAGCGGCTCCTGCAATCTCGGGCTGACGAGATCGCCTTCCTAAAGGAGCAGTTGGATCGGTCTCGGGGCGAGACCTCTACACAGTGTGAGGCTAGGCATCGGATCGAGAGGGAGACTGAGGCCGAGGCTGAGGCTACGGGTGCTAACGAGGAGGTGGGAGGAATCCCCGAGATAGTTACCCTAGATATGTTGTCGGGGATGGATGGTAGTGCGTCTCTTCTTATAGACTTGGAGGATCTAGGTTTGGATGACAACATTTGTGAAGTCGTGATGGCCATTGGCGCGGCTTCTAGGGGACCCTCCCTAGCCTCGATTTGTCTATGGATTTGTATATTTTGTATATTTGATTTTAAATTCTTAGTATTAGTTGGATTAGTCTTGTGTTTTTATTTGGCTAATTGTTTAACTAGATTGACAAGTAATCACTTTTTTCATTTATTCGTTTGCGATTTGACCTAGTTTAGGGCGTGTTAGCGTTGCATGAGAGTATGAAAACAGTTCCTTTCGGATGTTTCGAAATGCATTAGTTTGAGCCAGGAATTGGGTCAGGTAGTACGTCGATTAAAATGTTTTGACTCGAGATGTAAAATGTGAACGTGCTTTGACCGAATGTGTTAAGAGAAGAGCGTGGGCATTCAGAACGAGACCGAAGTTTAAAGTTCGGGCGACTTTTGAAAAAAAAGTTAGACCACTTTTTGTATATTCAAGACAATGTCGTACTGGGCTTACTGACGCGACTTGACAATAAACGTTAAAGGCTACAACACGCCTAGGTCGGGTAGCTTATCCCCCTAAAAGAAAAAAAAAAAGACATCTAAGTCTGGTGGATCCGATGGATGAAATGTACCGTCCGTGTGGACCTGACACTCTTGTTCGGGTATTTTGGCTTTTGGAAAGGGGTTTAGTTACTTCAGGAGGTCATTCCTGATGTCCGGGGTTGTCGAATGTGGAGATGATTGTACTACAGAATAAGGAAGCTATGTGGGCTAATGTCGCTAAGGGCCCGACCGAAGACGGCGTTACTGATCCTAGTATTCGTCAGTTCATCTAAACGGGCCGAGACCGAGAAGACCCATACTGAGAATGTGAGTGAGGAGGAGAAGTGAGATTGGCTGGGCTCGCTTTTGGCTAGGGCGGTTGGAGCTTGCGTTAGGAGGGTCAATGGTGACAGACTCAAGCAAGCACACCCGAATGGCGAGGGGAAGAAAACGTTGGACCGGTAGAGCCCAGCCGTTTAGTACTATGTTGTATTAATTGATATTATGTGGCGTATTAATACTAGTTTTTGTGGAGCTTAGACACGTTGTTAATTTCCGGGATGTCCGGATTTTGGATGCTTGATGTAGATGCCTCGACAAAGGCTCAATTTAACCGAATTTTGTTTTTAATGAGAAGCACATTTTTATTATTTTTTTTTTTGTCGGTGGCTCGCAACTCGATTCTTCATTTTACCCGGAGCACCCTTTCGGGTTTTCACTCCGTCCTCGGCTCACCTTTTTTTTTCTTTTTTTTTTACGGCTCGCAACTTGATTCTTCATTTTGCCCGGGGCACCCTTTCGGGTTTTCACCCCGTCCTCGGCTCGTCGTTTGTGCTTCGTCATTTTAAAATCACTTGTGGGCCGGATCGTGGAATGAATCCCGGTTTATACATGAATCGAGTAATCGATTTTGTTTTGTTTGTTTGTTTTGGTTGTACCCGGAGAAGGGTTGCCTACGTAACCGCGATTAGACGGAATCAAACCACGTTCGTAGTTCTTTATAGATGTGAGTGATTTTGCTTTAGACTCGTTATGCCAATTATCGATGTGAGATGTTTAGAGTGTATCCACCCTAGTTAAAGAACTAAGGTGGAGTGATTGGGTGTGACCTATTGAAAGTGACAATTACCGAGATACCGTGTTTGGGTCAGGGTGACTGGTTTGGGTGGTTTTAGAATGTGGAGCTAGGTAATAAGTGGTTTTGATGGATCAAAATCTGGAGCTTGATTTTGTGGAGTTAAGGCAATGGGGTTACGTTTTCGTGATGTGGTAGGAAAGGGGAAGCTGAGTAAAAATGACTCAGACTTCAATCGGGTGGGTTGTAAATCACGTGGGATCTGATTTCCATGTCTGGCCCTAACGGTTGGGATTATCCTATTGAGCTTGAATCCTCAAAATTCCGGACCGTATCCTAACAAGTGTCTCGGGAAGGTCGTAAGGGTTGTAATGTAAGGAGGCTAGTATTTGGGTGCTAGCTGACTGGCCTGTTCATTTTTCTTATTCTCTCTTTTTTTCTTTTTTTTTTTTTTTTGCTTTTCGTTCGGACTTACAGTCGAGTTGAATGATTGGGATTTGATTTTGACCACTGAGTTTGGTCCTGATCATTGAATCGGGCCGGTTTGGCTTGCCCTTGGTTTCATTTTTCTTTTGCTCCTTTTGGCCACTTAAGACTCTTTCATTTTGTCGGACTAGCACCTATGGTTGGAATTGGTCGGTCTTTTATTCGAGGGATGTTTATTGTGGGAAATGGGTTTGCCTTTCGTCTTTGATTACAAGCTAAGAGACTATCTAGATTTGTCATAGGATTCAGTAATGCTTGTTCTAAGGGATAGTTTGTGGCTTTCTATACCAGGCATGGAATAGGTAAAAAAAGAACACGGAGTCTCGGTTCTTGTAATTCCTCGTTGCTTTGAGGTATGTTTGATTGTTATCGATAAATGGCATAGTATCGAGTCGTAAGCGAGAAAGTGCGTTATCAAGCGATTGTCGAGGCGCATTATAAAGGAAAAAGAGTTTATTTCTTTTTATTGAAAGTAATAAGCGGGCTATGTGCCCGAGATAATATTTTCGGGGATATGGAGGACAGATCCCCTCGCACCTCCTAACTCGATGTAAAAACAAAAGATATTTGTTATTGATCGCGCCCCAATCGGATCGGTCGTTTTAGCGAAGGACGGGGGATCAAACAATATTTATAGACTCGGAATTATCACAAAAACAAACAAGTAATCGTGGTAAGTCGAGGTCGGTCCACAGGGAACGGTGTGTGTTTGTGAAGCTTAAGGTGTTGTGTTCGATGTCTTGGAAGGGGGGGGGGGTTTGTAGAGGTCGAGTCTATACTAGAGGTATTAGCACGATGATGGTTTAGAGGTGATCAATTAGGGAAAGGCGTTAGGGAGAAGTCGGGATTCGTTACTTGGGGTCTAAGAAGGTCGGGATCGAGTTTTTGTCACAATGTCGATAAACTCACCTAAAAACCCGCTTTCGCGGTGAATGAGGGCAAGTCCCTAGTCATGGTAATTTCTACCCCGAGTTTCCCCATATTGATAGAAATTAGTCAAGGTCGGTCTAGTTGGCCGGACTAAAACAACAATGACACAACACCATAAATAAGATAAACCAACATGCAAGCAACCCACCAACATCCCTATATTCGAATAAACCAAGCCCTCATCCCTAAAGTCCCCAACAAGAAATTTACTCACAATTCATTATGAAATTCATCACAACATGCATATTAATTAGATTTGAACAAGATGATGATGAGAAAATATCACAAAAACTAAATAGAGATTAGAGAGTGGAAGAGAATTGTACCAACTATGTAGATCTATAAGAAATAAGAAGATATCATAGATAAAGATTGAATCTTTGGTGAATAAAATGGAGAACTTGTCACTAATCCTCCAATAAACCCAACAAATCTTCAAATAAACCTTGAATAATCTTCTACAAACTTGAGATCTAAACAATTGTTGATGAGAATTGTGTAGATCTACTACTAATTACTTTATAAACTACTAGGAATTTTTTAGGATTTTTACTACTACTACTAATTGATGGTGTAATAAGATGGTGGAAGGGTGTAATGTCTTCCCTCCTTAGCACAATGGAGAGGTGAGTTTAGGCAATGAATTAGGGTAACATATATAGTAATCTCTTAATGGATCCTTAACCTAAAGCCCAAATCCATCTTTATGCTCCATTAGTGAGACAATCTCCCTTTGCATCTCCATGGGGTGAAACTTCGCCCTGCGGACTCGATGGTAATTCTCATCGGGTGAAAATTTCGCCCGGTGAGATTTTCTTCTTTTTTCGCGTTTTCGGCACGTCTTCACCATCGAGCGAAATTTCACCCGGTGGGCGAAATTTCGCCCGGTCAGTTTCGCCCGGTGGGGAGTTCTCGGAAATTCTTCGGGATGCATTTTCACCGTCGGGTGAAATTTCGCCCGGTGGTGTTTCACCGGGTGAAATTTCGCCCGGTCATTTTTTTCTGGCTCGAGTCTTGTCTCATTCTTCGTTTGTTCGATCGGATGGCTTTAAACTTTAAGTTGTGTGCTTTGCTCTTTGGACAGTTTTCCTTTCTCTTGTGCTCATGGAAGCTCAATCGTGATTTTTGTAGCAAAACCTATCAAAATTGATAGAAAAACTACCAAAAATACGTAAAACGCACAAGAGGGACGCTAATGCGAGAAGTACACAAAATATGGCGATAATCGCACTCAAAACTCGCAAAACGAGGGAAAAACGGGTCTAAATGGAGGGGAAAACGGTCTAAATTTAGCACACAACAATTCCCCCACACTAAACCGTTGCTCGTCCTCGAGCTAAGACCCAAAAAAGAAATTACAAACTACTACTACTAGCTAGACTATGCTAAGCCGATACGGGGCAATTAACGGGCCCGCTCCGTCCCTTCAACTCACATCGAAATACTCATGAGGTAAAGTACTCCCATGCAAGGCAAGTTGGGGCTTGCTCAAAATGGTGGATGCGACTAAACACACAAAAACACATAACACGAAAGAATAGACGCATCCAAAGCAAAAATAAAACACCGAATCCCTCATCGAGACGGCGGGGAAAGACACCGATTACTTACCTAAAACAACAATAGACTTCCAAGATAAATCACCCACGTAAACAAGGACCAAAGCCTAATACTATGACAATTAAGCAATATAGATGTTGATAACTTAGCCAGGTCCTCCTAATCTTCTAAAGGGGTACTACGAGGCGTATAATGGAGTGGAAAAAGTGAACCATGGATTCGTTCGACACTGTAGGTAAGTGCAGTCCCGCTCTCTTTGGCTAAGCCAAGAGGGTCGTTCCAAAACTCGAATTTCCTAAATTAGCCCAAATAAAAAGGTGGAGTGTTTACAATTATTGGGATGGATCAACTCATCACCGCTATCTTCCGACCTCGGGACTCGGTCCTCTAGTTGGCACTTCACGATAATGAATCGATCAAAGGGCTTTTTTTTTTTTTGAAGGAGACACTTTTGATAATTTGATTTTTCATTTGAAGCTCCTTTTCTTCTCCTTTGTTTTCTTGTTTTTCATATTTTTGTGCCCTTTTTCTCTTGCTTTGGTTTGCCATTTTTTGGCTTTTTGATGTGGTTTGTAACCAAGCTTTGGAGGTTATTTTTGTGTAAACTTATTGTGATGATGTATAGGTGGAGGAAAAATAGGCAATCGAGAACGCGCGCCATTCCGGATAACCCACAAAGATGGAAAAGATTTGGACTAACGGTGCAATGGTCATTCGAGCAAGGTCACCTAGAAAACGGGATGCGGGAACCAAGGCCTAACTCCTCCATGGGTGGTCAAGGTGGTCAAATGCAAACCCCGAAGTAAACCTCTAGTAGAAAAAGTGGACTCAAAGCTAAAGGATCAACAAATTCATTGCCTAAGAGTCATTCTACTAGACTAAGGTCCAAAATCTACGATGGGTTATTTATAATGGAATGTAAACTCTTGTTATAAGTTTGTAATCGGGTTTTCGAAAAGGTTTAATCCTAGACAAACTATACAAAATCAAAACAAAACAAAACATACGAAAAGGAAAAACAAATAAAAGAAAACACAAGTAAAGTCATGAACTCCATACTCCATCAACATTCAAGCATAAACCACAACACCAAAATGCTCAACTTCGAGAGCCTCCAATAGCAACAACCTAACTCCTCTACAAAATTAAAGAAGGAAGAAGGAAGGAAGTTACCAAGCGGATGCTTTCTTAATCTCTTGAATTCGCACTATTAAGGTGGTGATTACCTGTAAGAGTAGAGAACAAGACCATACACGGGACACCGAAACATAACAAGAAACAAGAAGAGAAAAGAAAAGAAAAAAAAAGAAAATGTTTTTTATTTTTCGAACTTTTCAAATTTTTATGGATTTTTGAAAAGATTTTTGAAAAATAAAAGATAGTAGACTCCTCCCCCACACTAAAACTGTACATTGTCCTCAATGGACAAGTAGGGAAGAACGAAAAAGATGGAAAAGAAAATTAAGAAAAATACTTTTGGATTTTTATGTTTTTTTCAAATGTTTTTGGATTTTATAATTTTTAAATGTTTTTGGGTTTTTCAAAAATTTTGAATGTTTTTGTGTTTTTCGAAAATTTGAGAAGAAGAAAATGAAAAGAAAATAAAGAAAACGATAAGATAGTGGCGGGCCTAGGTGCAATCACATCACCTAGACCCTAGCCAAGTGGCTAAGAAAATGAAAATGAAAGAAAATAAAATGAAAGGGTGAAAAAATTGGGCGTAGGCGTAGTCACGTCACCTAGCCCGGATTAAGAAAAATTGAGAAAGTTTTGATTTAAAAATTTGGATTTTTCAAAGGGGTCAATGGCGTAATCACATCGCCAAGAGACCGGGAGCGATACCAAGGCCGTGACGGCCACAAAAATCATTTGATGGGACGGTGGGATAACTTGCGATTTTGTTCAAGATAAAATGATCACAATGATTATAATGATGGGACAGGGAATAAGGAACAACATTAGTTCACATGCAATTGAAAATGATTAAGACTCACCGACATAAACCACACATAAATACCCATAACACAAACAAACCAAATTATCTACCGACTCTTGTAGGGGGGTCTAGTCCGAATAATCGTTCGACGCAAAGGAGGCCGTGGGAGTTCCATCACCGGCATACTCCCAAACTCTTACATCCCCCGAGTTGTTCAGTCGGAATTCACAGGGACCTGGAGGTAGGTCCCAATTGTGACGGTTATAAATATTGGTTCGGTTTTTGCAGGGGACAATTAAGGCACGGTCATGGCTAAGAGAAACGAGGCGGTGGTCAGGCACATTAAATATCCAAGTAGGGAAATAAGCCTCGTTAAGCCAGACACGGGGGTCATGTGGTTTAAGATGGTCGGTCGAATAACCCAAATTTCTTGCTATTATGGTCACAAGACCACCACGGTCGATAGAGGGGCGTTGGTCAATGATAATTTGATGAAAGTGTAACGCCACGACAATAGGTAGGTCAAGGGGATAAGGGTTACCGAGTAAAGAGTCACATATCAATTGTAAGACACACACATTAAGGTCAATGATATTGTCTGTAGAAGGTAAAAGACAGTGAGAAAGGAATTCAGCGAAATAACGAATGGCTGGGTTACGGATTTCAGCGGTAAAATTAGAATTGGGTTCGAAATCACGTTGACCCGGCGCTATGCGCCTCCACAAGTCTCTCCTAGTCGCACTACTTTGCGAATCACTTAGGGGTCTACTTAGTCCAGTACCCGATGAGGGCAAACCTAGAGCTAAGCTAAAGTCGGAAATATTTAAACAGTGATTTCTACCAAACAAATTAAATTTGAACTCTTTAGGTGTGGTCGGGTTATCGATTGTAAAACTACCTAGAAACTCACAAGTCAAGTCTTTGTTTGTGACGGGCACAAAACCAAGGAGTTTACTAGTACCAATTCTCGACGATAACTCTATAATATCGTTCTTAATTCCTAGAATTTTCATTGTGAATGGACAAGGCCATCTCGTACTCTGAAAGTCTTTTTCAAAGAAGGTACGAGCAAGGGGTGAATTTGGACATGGTAAAAGTTTAGGCCTAGAAGATGAATGTTTAGAAGTTGAGGCCATACCTTGTTTGCGCGCCGCTCGTTGAGCTCTTGTCTCCATAGTAAGAATTTGCAAGAATAATCCCGAAACTTAGCTTCCTCTTCTTCAAAAACCCAAAATAAATATTCACCCAAGTATGGAATGGAGTTATGAATGGAGGTTGAATATGGTATATGGAAGGTGGTGTAATGATTTTGTGATGGTTGAAAGGGTGAAATGATGGGTGAGGTGAAAAAGGTGGTATAAATAAGGGTGTTTGAGAGGGAAAGTGAAAGTTTTAAAGTTGGTGGTAAAAATTTGGTGTAAAAATGATTGGAGGGAAAGTTATGTTGAGGTAAATTGTTGGAGGGAGATGAAAATGTAGTGAGTGAGTAAAAAGTGTAGGTGATTGGCCAAGTCACACCGCCGGGTGAAATTTCACCCGGTCGGGCACCATCGGGTGAAATTTCACCCGACGACATTTTGTCGTGAAAATCAATTTTGCCGTCTCTTTCCACCGGGTGAAATTTCACCCGGTCAAAATCTCACCGGGCGAAATTTCGCCCGGTGGTAACTTCTTCGATTTCGGCAATTCTGGCAACTTTTCCGTAGGGCGAAGTTTCGCCCAGTCGAGTCTCACCGGGCGAAGTTTCGCCCGGCGGTCTTCCTGCTGTGTTTTTCCGCCTTGCCATATCATGGCTCTTCAATAGTCACCTAGAGATTCAAATATATGACTCGACTCACATTACATAATCAATAATTCCCACAAACATGCTTGTGGTCTTTGATTTAAGCTCCATAACTTCTCCAAAAGCTTGATCTTCATCCAAATTATGCTCCATGGTGAAATCCAATTTTCAATCAATCTTCTCAAACTAACAAAACTAATAAACTCAGAGAAATATGATACATATTTACAAGGTGGTTGTTGAGGATACCACCAAACCTACATCAATTGCGAGAGGGGTTCAAACAACGCTCCCCGATGGGAGCTCACCAAACTTCATAATAGCAAAAGTCTCACGAATATGACCGGGATGATAAATCTTCAAACGTTGCCCATTAACCATAAACTTCCCGGTTTCCGGGCTAGATATCTCTATCGATCCATATAGTTGCACTCCGGTCACTTCAAATGGACCCGACCATTTTGATTTCAACTTACCGGGAAAGAGCTTAAAGCGAGAGTTGAAGAGTAATACCTTATCACCAACGAAGAAGTCCTTACGTAGAATTCGAGAATCGTGCCATTGGCGAGTTCGTTCTTTGTAGATCTTCGAGTTCTCGTAGGCTTCAAGTCTTAGTTCTTCCAATTCTTGTAGTTGGAGAAGGCGATTATTCCCTACAACACTCTCGTCGAAGTTTAGCTCTTTGATTGCCCATTTGGCTTTGTGTTCTAGCTCCACCGGTAAATGACAAGCTTTACCGTACACAAGACGATAAGGAGTGGTTCCAATCGGCGCTTTGTAAGCCGTCCTCAATGCCCAAAGGGCGTCATTTAATTTCAATGACCAATCCTTTCGGTGTGTATTAACAACTTTCTCTAAAATTCCCTTGATTTGACGGTTGGAGCTCTCGGCTTGCCCATTTGATTGAGGGTGGTAGGCTAAGGACATCTTGTGGGTGATACCGTACTTCCTAAGAAGGTGTTCAAAGGTATCTTTTCTAAAATGAGAGCCTCCATCACTAATTATGGCTCTAGGCATACCGAATCTTGGGAAAATTACATTCTTGAAAAGCTTGATTACAACCTTGGAGTCATTGGTGGGGGAAGCTACGGCCTCGATCCATTTTGAGACATAATCAACCGCGACTAGAATGTACTTGTTACCAAAAGAGGATGTGAACGGACCCATGAAATCAATGCCCCAAACATCGAACAATTCAATCTCCAAGATAGTTTGAAGGGGCATCTCATTTCTTCTTGTTATATTGCCACTTCGTTGGCATGCATCGCATGTGAGAATGAAAGCTCGAATGTCTTTGAACATGGAAGGCCACCAAAACCCGCTTTGGAGAATCTTGGCAATTGTCTTTTGATTGGCCAAGTGTCCACCATAAGATGTCGAGTGAAGGTGCTTCACGATATTATATCCTTCTTCGGCCGTGACACATCGTCGGTAAATTCCATCTACACATCGGCGAAATAAATAAGGCTCGTCCCAGTAATAGTGTAGACACCCACATTTTGACCGCCAGGTGTCTATAGCAGTTTCCGACAAACACTCGATGATTATCGGACGCAAACGTGCTTTAACTACTCAGAAACGGGCTCAAAATCATTGGCATTTGGCTTGGGCTCATTATGGAGTACATATCTCACAAAACCAACCTCAAAATCAGGCCCAGTGGGTCGTTTCGAGTCAAATAAGACTAATTTGGGTCGATTCCGACACCAGGGGTAAAACCGTCTTTTTACGACCGAGTCAAAACCCGTCAAAATTATTTCCGAGACACGTGAGTCAGCCGTAACACCTCACACGGCTGATTCGAACTCTAATCCTACGAAAAATCAGCTACATAAAATATTAAACAAATCCGTTTAAGGATGAAATTCAATCTCAAGTAGGAATCCTATCCGAAAACCGATTCAGACACCCGACCGAGTGCAAACACTCGGCCGAGCAGCATATTCCAGCCGTGTTCCCTTTCTTCCTTGACAAGAAAGCGGAATTCTCATGCCTTACAGCTTCCTATATTTCCTATCTCTAACGGTAGTTCAAACTCTCCTAGCCAAGGTCGGGAATTCCCTATAAATAGCCCCTTGCACACACACTTTTAGACATCAATTAGCATCTACAATATACATTCATTATCGATCAAATATTCATAAAAGCATCACAAATTATTCCCATACACACGCTCGTAAGCATAAAATCTAGCATCGATACACCGATATTACAAACCCGAAGGAAACCGGCCCGATACCCGACACCCTTCACTCGTCACGCCCGAACCGAACCACCACCAACTCACCGACATCCACTCGACGCTCTTGTGCCCAAGCCACGTCCCGACGAGCCCTGATCCGAGTAAACAGAAGCATGTAGGTTGAGGGTGTAACAAAACCCGATTTCTTTCTTCTTCCCTTCTTTTCTTCGTCGGTCCTCCTTTTTATTACGGGTCGTCGTCGTCATTTTTTTATTTTCTAATATCGATACTACAAAAACTATTTTCATATAACAACATTCTTAAAAATATGATATCGATTCTCTATAATCGAATATTGTATCAAAAAGAATTATATTAAGATCTCGACGATATTAAAAATCGCTACACTTTTTTTTGTTCAAACTTCTTTTTTACAAAACCTTTTTTAATTCATTCCGAATACTCGATATTGATTTCATAATCAAATATCGGGTACGACGAATATCGAAAACATAAATCGAATACAAATTAATTCATATTTTGTACGCGATTTATCAAAATTAGCAATTTCGAACAAAAAAATAAAATCGGACAGACCCGCACGCGAGTTGCGCCACACCCAGGCGACTCGCGCACGGGCCTGAAACCCGGGTTTTTTTTTTTAGCTTTTTCGTTCGTTTTATTTTATTATTCTACGAAACGATTTCTAAAAATTCTACATCTTTTCTAAAATTATTCGAAGTATTTGATATTGATTGCGTAGTCAATTATCGAATATAACGAATATCGAAAATATTAAGTCGAGTACGAATTATGCAATATTCGTACGCGGTTTAATAAAAGCATCGAATTTTCAAAAAACCGCTTTCGAAATCAGCCCGACACGCGACTCGCCGGCATCCCGGGCGAGCCGCGCGGCCGGCTGCCACGACGCGCCTTCTTTTTTTTATTTTTTTATTTTTCGAACTTCGTTTTTTATACAAAACAGCGTTTTTAGCGTGCTTTTCAGATTTCGATTAATATTTATTTTCTCGATTTTGTATATTTATTTCGTTTGCTATATTATTTTTTTTACAAATCGATACTAACTCGTTTGTTTATTTTGTAGCAAATTCACATCTACTTCATCTTTTGTTTTATTATACTAAAACGAATCTCACATGTTAAATTCAACTTTGACGTTAATTTTTCATGCATTAAACCGACTTAGCAACCCATTCAATTCCTCGCATGTTTAGGAAAACAATGTTTGCATATCATTCATCGTATTACTAAAGCGCGTATTAAAAAATCATTCGATATCCTAGTAGAGGCCGCTAATGTGCGGGCGGGGTTGGGTGTTCTTAGTGAACTTCCCAACACGTACCCTCACCCCTTACTTAGAACCGTGGTTTCCGGATGTCCGAATCCATTGGCAACGAGAGTCATTCAATATACGATTAACCGCTCAAGTCGGCATCTATATCGATATGCAAAGGGACGAGCCCAATAAACTCTGACATCGGAACTGGGCCGTATTTTGTATACGGCCCACTACGACATAGAGTGGGCTCGAACGGTTCCGAATAACCATAAAATTCGGTGGCGACTCCAACTTCGATTTAAATTTCCATTTGACCATCTCATGGAGATTCATTCGCCTCCCCAAACCCGCGCGTGGCCGCGTCGGGGTGGACCTATGTCATGTCCACAATTTGGCGAATCCGCTGGGGATTAGCTGATACGTTACTGACCTTCAGCATCCTCAGGGAGAGACTCGAATAGAAATCGTTTGACTAGTACAATACGCGTTTTAGTTTTACGGTTCATGCATAACCCCATATTTTCCCGGGCCGGTACTGGTGACCGACGTCCCAGTATACTATCGATGTAGTCCAAATTGGATATTTCGAAGGTGTCCATTAGCCGATTCGTATTGGTTTTACGGCATGTTCTAAGCTCAACTCGACTTAGGAAGTCCGCCCCGATTCTCGATAGGCTATGTACACTGGTATAGACCCTTTCAGACTGACCGAGACTTAGAATTAGAGCATACATGGCGTCGTTATACTGTTTCCATGACTACGTGCTACCTGATTTACAAGTCTTTTTTCAAAAACCGTCTTTTTCAAAATAGCATCCCTTTTCAAAATATCCAGTTTCAAAACCTGGGACACATACCGAATTTAGGATCCACGATTTTACTCAAAATAGCCTATTTTTAGCCGGTATTACGCCCATTTCAAAACTCGAAAATATTTTCGAACTTTCAAAACCCTCCCCGATCCGCCTTTCCGTTTTCTTTTTCAAAAAAAGGGCCGGTTCTCCCCGATTCTTTCGGGCCTTTCAAAAATTCAATTTTTCAAAACCTTCCTCTTCTTAGGACTTCCCGTATTTAGCAGTGTCGGGTCGTGTCATAAATCGTCAAGGTCTTCTAGCGTCGAAACTCCGTCGATCTTATATCACGGATTTCCTCCCTATCCCAGTCCGCCTTATTATACTAAGGCAAGGCCCACCTACGTAGGACATACTCCTACAAGGGTCAGCCCGTCTGCACAATCGAGTCCAAAGTCTGGGGAATGTCTCACGTGAATCTCCTTTCAAATGGGACCGGCCCACACAGCTAGATCCTAAAGGAGGCCCACCTTTCACAAGTCGCCCGTCTAAGTGTCTTTTCCGAGTCGACCTTTTACAAGGCATAGCCCTATAACAAAAGGTTTGTGACCCTTACGTCTAAGGGTCACTCGTCCGACACTTGAGTCTTAACAAAATTTTCGATCCCACTTGGGGGCTACCCTTCAGCAGAGTGGTCAATCACGGTTGCTCTAAGGGTCATGTCTTACACGTGTCTCACGTACCCCACTTTCGAACCACTTAGATGCCACACCATCTGAGTCCTATCTGAGTCCTTAGTCTCACTTGGGGGCTATTCCCCGACGGAACAATTAATCACAGTCACCCCGAGAATCGCACCCTACACATTTGTCTAAGGAGAGTCTAACCCGAGTCAAACATGGTCGCCCCATTTTCGGACTCACCCTCGTGCAGCTTGAGTCTCATCGTCAAGCCAGGGTCGTTACCTCGTCCAGGCCAACGTTCGTGTATCCCGGTCCAAGAGTCTTTGTCGACCCGTCACTCCGGGCTGTGTCTAGTTTGACTCTCTCTCTTGCATTTACGCAAAGTCGAGTTTAGGCGAGTCGTGGCACTAGTCCTTTTCTCCAATCAGAGACCTTTCCAAAAAAGAAACAACCAACCGAGCATCCGAAATTCCGGATTTGATTCGAGTCTAAGTCTAAGTCCGAGTCTAGGTTTCCCTACATCCTCATTTCCAAATCAGAGTCAGAGTCATTTATATTCCGTCCTCCTTTTCAAAAATTCAATAAAATCATCTTTTCTATTCCTCATATATATTTTCCTTATTTGTTTCCGAGAACATGATCAACAACATCATACACTGTGAGCACATGCACGTGACTATTACAGGCACATCTATAATGACTGTAGGAAATCGAGACCCGTGTTTTCCTTTACCTGTTCCATGTCTGACATAGTAAGCCACAAAACTACACTTAGCAAGAGCGGTATCGAATCCAATGACGAATCTAGGTAGTCTCCTAGTTTGGGTTCAAGACGGGAGGCAAGCCCATTTCCCACAATAAACACCCCTCCAACAAGATCAACCATACCTACCTACGGTGTTAGTCTGGCCAACAAAAAAAAGACAAAAAACTGGACAAAAAAAAAATCAAAAAGTCCGAGGAAAAAAGCAAAAGGCCAAAACAAAAAAGCAAACCATCATCAAAAAAGGGCATCCACGACCAGAACGGTCAACACAAATGAAGATCCCATGACCGGGGCTAAGAGGTCAACCAACAAAATATTCAAATGCCCATGACCGTGGTCAACTAAGGGAGAAACAATCAAGCTGGTCAACTAACACCACATTTAGCCTTCCCACATTACAACCCTCAAGACCTTCCCGAGACCCAGGCTAAAGACAGCCCGGAATTTTGAGGATTCAAGCTCCATAGGTTACCCCTAACCATTAGGGCCAGACATGGAAACCAGATCCCGCATCATCAAACATATCCCGATCAAAGTTCGAGCCATTTTACTCGACTTTCCCTTTACATAACAGAATTCACAATCACCATATGCAAACCCGAGATCAAAACTCGTCAAAGACCCGAGAGCAAAACTCGTCAAATCCCTTACCTAATCATACAAAATCCCGAGAGCAAAACTCGTCAAATCCTCGAGAGCAAAACTCGTTAAAATCCCCGAGAGCAAAACTCGTTAAAATCCCCGAGAGCAAAACTCATCAAATCCCCGAGATCAAAACTCGTTAAAATCCCATCCCAATTCTTCTCATTCAAACCCGTTACCAACCCCAAACACGGGAACTCAACTTGCAGTCGGCATAGAACATGCCCAAAAAAGCTCACACCACTTCTGGGGGCTATCCCGGAGAATGCTCACAGTCACAGGATCAATATCGTAACCATTCTAGCCCTTTGATCAAGACATCATTGGGAATGCACCTAGCCTACACCATTGCTATGGCTAGTTACACACAAAGTCCTATTAGACTAGGCACCATAATATATCTTTCAACACTGAACTACGGCATGGTTTGATTTCACTACACGTGAATACGTAGGCAGCCTTTCAACAGAGGCACAACCACCCACATTGACACACATTCAAAAAGCGCCATCATTCCGGTCACGACACCGTCATGTTCTCAGCAGCTAGCTTTGTCGTCCTGGGGGCTTCTCTTAGGCAGAAAACCTCCATCCACTCACAAAATCCATATAAATTCAAAAAATCTAGCCTCCTTTCTGTAGTGTGTCATAGTACTCGGCTCAGTCGAAGACAAGAATCTGTCAGGACTCGGGGCAATACCCACTTTGGAAATGTACCCAAAAATCAAAAATCCAGGAGAGCACTAGACTACAACAGTCTCATTACAGACTATTGCAATCCCCCCCATAGCACATCTATCCCACTTCGATGTACGACCATGTTGCCACTCGTCTAGGCTACGAAATAGCGCAACTTAAGAGTCTTGTTAGGTGGCCCACCCCCTACCGAGTCACGGTCCAACCCCTCGAGAGTCCAGTCGTGTCTGTCAACTCATCCGGTCACGCCCAGCGTCGAGTCAGTCGATAGGTCTCTCTCTTCAAATTCTCATTTTTTAAAATCTGCAAAACTTGGCCATTTGAGAAAACCCTTTTCGACAAGGTCAAATTTCGGTCTATTTAAATTGCAAATTTCTTTTCTACCCATTTCAGTTTTGAAAACCTATTTCCTAGCACGTGAGCTGCTTTCAGGACTTCGATTGCAAAACTAAGCAAAAATCATTTTTATTCCCCAGCGCGAGTCATATTTGTTTCACCTACATGTTGCATGCAAAATTTTATGTAACTTATACAGGTACAATTCAAGACCGCGCAATTCACATAACTCCCCAGCGGCATAGACTTATACGACAAGTCCGATTCCCCACGGAGTTATCATCATCAACTCAGGTACATTCTAGTCTTCGGCCGGCGGGCCCTTCACGCATGTCTAACGGACCTTAAACGACCCGATCGGAAGTCTGCCGGGTTTTAATCTTTGATTGACCTGGCAGCTACTCTGACTTTTGCCTTGTCCAAGCCTCAGTCAGAGTGGGGGCTCTGTAGACACCCACATTTTGACCGCCAGGTGTCTATAGCAGTTTCCGACAAACACCCGATGATGATCGGACGCAAACGTGCTTTAACTACTCAGAAACGGGCTCAAAATCATTGGCATTTGGCTTGGGCTCATTATGGAGTACATATCTCACAAAACCAACCTCAAAATCAGGCCCAGTGGGTCGTTTCGAGTCAAATAAGACTAATTTGGGTCGATTCCGACACCAGGGGTAAAACCGTCTTTTTACGACCGAGTCAAAACCCGTCAAAATTATTTCCGAGACACGTGAGTCAGCCGTAACACCTCACACGGCTGATTCGAACTCTAATCCTACGAAAAATCAGCTACATAAAATATTAAACAAATCCGTTTAAGGATGAAATTCAATCTCAAGTAGGAATCCTATCCGAAAACCGATTCAGACACCCGACCGAGTGCAAACACTCGGCCGAGCAGCATATTCCAGCCGTGTTCCCTTTCTTCCTTGACAAGAAAGCGGAATTCTCATGCCTTACAGCTTCCTATATTTTCTATCTCTAACGGTAGTTCAAACTCTCCTAGCCAAGGTCGGGAATTCCCTATAAATAGCCCCTTGCACACACACTTTTAGACATCAATTAGCATCTACAATATACATTCATTATCGATCAAATATTCATAAAAGCATCACAAATTATTCCCATACACACGCTCGTAAGCATAAAATCTAGCATCGATACACCGATATTACAAACCCGAAGGAAACCGGCCTGATACCCGACACCCTTCACTCGTCACGCCCGAACCGAACCACCACCAACTCACCGACATCCACTCGACGCTCTTGTGCCCAAGCCACGTCCCGACGAGCCCCGATCCGAGTAAACAGAAGCATGTAGGTTGAGGGTGTAACAAAACCCGATTTCTTTTCTTCTTCCCTTCTTTTCTTCGTCGG
Organism: Agrostemma githago; assembly: GCA_958450325.1. NCBI lineage: Eukaryota > Viridiplantae > Streptophyta > Magnoliopsida > Caryophyllales > Caryophyllaceae > Agrostemma > Agrostemma githago. The sequence goes on along the minus strand of OY288245.1, from coordinate 14,631,109 downwards.
TCGTCCTTTTTATTACGGGTCGTCGTCATCATTTTTTTATTTTCTAATATCGATACTACAAAAACTATTTTCATATAACAACATTCTTAAAAATATGATATCGATTCACTATAATCGAATATTGTATCAAAAAGAATTATATTAAGATCTCGACGATATTAAAAATCGCTACATCTTTTTTTGTTCAAACTTCTTTTTTACAAAACCTTTTTTAATTCATTCCGAATACTCGATATCGATTTCATAATCGAATATCGGGTACGACGAATATCGAAAACATAAATCGAATACAAATTAATTCATATTTTGTACGCAATTTATCAAAATTAGCAATTTCGAACAAAAAAATAAAATCGGACAGACCCGCACGCGAGTCGCGCCACACCCAGGCGACTCGCGCACGGGCCTGAAACCCGGGTTTTTTTTTTTTAGTTTTTTCGTTCGTTTTATTTTATTATTCTACGAAACGATTTCTAAAAATTCTACATCTTTTCTAAAATTCTTCGAAGTATTTGATATTGATTGCGTAGTCAATTATCGAATATAACGAATATCGAAAATATTAAGTCGAGTACGAATTATGCAATATTCGTACGCGGTTTAATAAAAGCATCAAATTTTCAAAAAACCGCTTTCGAAATCAGCCCGACACGCGACTCGCCGGCATCCTGGGCGAGCCGCGCGGCCGGCTGCCACGACGCGCCTTCTTTTTTTTATTTTATTATTTTTCGAACTTCGTTTTTTTATACAAAACAGCGTTTTTAGCGATGCTTTTCAGATTTCGATTAATATTTATTTTCTCGATTTCGTATATTTATTTCGTTTGCTATATTATTTTTTTTACAAATCGATACTAACTCGTTTGTTTATTTTGTAGCAAATTCACATCTATTTCATCTTTTGTTTTATTATACTAAAACGATTCTCACATTTTAAATTCAACTTTGACGTTAATTTTTCATGCATTAAACCGACTTAGCAACCCATTCAATTCCTCGCATATTTAGGAAAACAATGTTTGCATATCATTCATCGTATTTCTAACGCGCGTATTAAAAAATCATTCGATATCCTAGTAGAGGCCGCTAATGTGCGGGCGGGGTTGGGTGTTCTTAGTGAACTTCCCAACACGTACCCTCACCCCTTACTCAGAACCGTGGTTTCCGGATGTCCGAATCCATTGGCAACGAGAGTCATTCAATATACGATTAACCGCTCAAGTCGGCATCTACATCGATATGCAAAGGGACGAGCCCAATAAACTCTAACATCGGAACTGGGCCGTATTTTGTATACGGCCCACTACGACATAGAGTGGGCTCGAACGGTTCCGAATAACCATAAAATTCGGTGGCGACTCCAACTTCGATTTAAATTTCCATTTGACCATCTCATGGAGATTCATTCGCCTCCCCAAAACCGCGCGTGGCCGCGTCGGGGTGGACCTATGTCATGTCCACAAATAGCGTCGGGCTTCATAACGTAGTTTCTTCCTCTCTTGCTTGGAATAATCGTCCGGAATAAATTGAGATACTAAGAAATTGACGATATCGGCATACCAAGGTGTAATAGTTTCAACGGCCATCAAGGCCTCATCTCTCATAGCTTTATTGATGGGGATACCATCTTCTTCATTGCTCTCTTTACTTACCGTTAATCTACTAAGATGATCCGCTACCAAGTTCTCCGATCCGGCTTTGTCTTTAATCTCAATGTTGAATTCTTGTAAACGGAGCACCCACCGAAAGAGTCGGGACTTTGTCTCCTTTTTAGACATGATGTATCGAATCGCCGCATGATCGGTGTGAATAATGACTTTGGAACCGGTAACATAGTTTCGAAATTTCTCCATGGCATAGAAAACAGCAAGCATCTCTTTTTCGGTTGTGGTGTACCTCGATTGGGTTTCATCTAGGGTCTTACTTGCCTAATAAATCACATGTAGCTTCTTATCAACCCGTTGACCTAGAACGGCACCAACGGCAAAATCGGATGCATCGCACATGATTTCAAATGGAAGATTCCAATCGGGAGCTTTGATAATCGGTGTGGTAGTGAGAGCGGTCTTTATCCTACAAAAGGCCTCAATACAAGAGTCATCAAAAACAAAAGGTGCATCTTTCATAAGCAAAGAAGTCAAAGGCTTAGCAATCTTAGAAAAGTCTTTAATAAATCGTCTATAAAAACCGGCGTGACCTAGAAAACTCCTCACCCCTTTGACATTTGTACGTGGTGGCAAGTTCTCAATCACGGAGACTTTCGCCTTATCGACTTCAACTCCTCTATTAGAAACAATATGACCTAGGACAACACCTTGTTCAACCATAAAATGACACTTTTCCCAATTTAAAACAAGTCTATACTCTTCACATCGAGCCAACACTTGATCAAGATTTTCAAGACAAGAGTCAAAAGATGTACCATGGACACTAAAATCATCCATAAAAACTTCCATAGATTTTTCAATAAAATCGGAGAAAATAGCCATCATACATCTTTGAAACGTTCCCGGCGCATTACACAGTCCGAATGGCATCCTTCTATAAGCATAGGTGCCATAGGGACAAGTGAAAGTGGTCTTCTCTTGGTCATCGGGATGAATAGGTATTTGAAGAAATCCGGAATGACCATCGAGGAAACAAAAATAAGAATGATGCGCCAATCTCTCAAGCATTTGATCAATAAAGGGAAGGGGGAAATGATCTTTTATGGTGGCCATGTTCAATTTTCGATAGTCTATACACATGCGCCAACCGGTAATAGTCCTAGTAGATATTGACTCCCCTTTTCTCCTTTAACAACCGTCATTCCTCCTTTTTTCGGCACAACTTGTACGGGGCTAACCCATTTACTTCCGGTTATTGGGTATATAATGTTAGCCTCATACAACTTGAGGACTTCCTTCATGACAACCTCTTTCATGGTGGGGTTCAACCTACGTTGACCCTCTACCGAAGGACGGTGGTCATCATCAAGGATGATCCTATGCATGCAAACGTTTGGGCTTATGCCTTGGAGGTCGGCAATGCTATACCCGATGACCTTTTTGTGCTTTCTCAAAACAATTAAAAGTTTTTCCAATTGAGGTCCATCAAGGGTAGCATTGACGATAACGGGATAATTAGTTCCTTCAAGAAAAGCATATTTGAGGGAAGAGGGGAGTGGTTTAAGTTCAAGATTAGGAGGAGAAGATACCATACTCTTACCCACCGGTAGTGGTTCTACCTTTTCATCATGCAAACATTTTTCTTCAAGAGGTGGAGAGTCAAATGGTTCATCTTCTTGCTTATCATCATCTATCAAGCTATACTCAACCAAACTATCAATAACTTCAATGGAATTCATTTGTTCAATCATTGGTTGTTTAAGAGCTTGAGAAAGGGAAAACTCTACCGACTCGTTCCCTATGTTAAATGACAATTTTTCATTCTTAACATCAACTATAGTGCCTCCGGTAGCCATAAAAGGTCGACCTAAGATAATGGGGGTAATAGTGTCTTCGGGCATATCCATGACAACAAAGTCGGAGGGGATGAAGAACTTACCAACTTGAACGGGTACATCCTCAAGTATCCCAAGTGGGTACTTGACGGACCTATCTGCAAGTTGAATTGACATGCTAGTGGGTCTCATATCCCCCACACTAAGTCTCTTAGCAATGGAATAGGGCAATAAACTAACACTAGCCCCTAGGTCGCATAAAGCTTGATTAACAACAACATTTCCTACCCGACAAAGGATGGAAAAACTACCGGGATCATCTAGTTTCTTTGGCATTTCGTTCATAAGAATGGCACTACAATGACCCGTGAGAGAGACACATTCTTTGTCCTCTAAGGTTCTCTTTTTAGTCAAGACATCTTTCAAAAACTTAGAATAGAGGGGCATTTGAGAAATTACCTCGGTGAAAGGTAAAGCTACCTCTACTTTCTTCAACATATCCACGAAACGGCTAAATTGAGCATTCTCTTTGTGTGGTTTAGCTCGCTCGGGAAAAGGCAATGGAGGGACAAAAGTGGGAGGCGGTGGAACATTGGATTCTTCTTCTTCTTCGGCTAATCGCTCCGCCTCTTTTCTTTTGGCTTCTTCGGCTTCCATTTGCTCTTTCTTCTTTCTTTGTTCTCTTAGTTCATTCTCCGCATTTTGGAGGATATCATTGTATTCCCCGGTTTTGTTTGGGGGAAGAGGGAGATGATTCTTGTGGTGCACTTGGTTGATTAACCTTAGATGGGGTAGTCTTGGTGTTCAAGTTCAAATTCTTGTATGGGTCCTCAAGTTCTTTGTCACCTCTCAAAATTACGGCATTTGCTTGGTGTGAAGGATCTCTTGGGTTTTAGGGTTGACCGGGCAAACCATGGGGTGGATGAATTGGTGCGGCTAAGGCTTTTGTTGCTTCTTGTGATTCCCAAACTTTTAGCCTTGCCTTGGTATCTTGATGTTCATTCCATAGTTGGCCAACGGTTCTTTGCAAATCATTATAGTTCTCCCATGAGAGACCTCCTTGACCAAATTGAGAATTACTTGATTGGCCATAAGGTTGAGAGGGTTGATTGAATGATTGTTGATTGTAACCTTGGTTACCATGAGAATTTCCTTGGAACCCTTGATTGTATCCATGATTAAAGTGATTACCATGTTGATTTTGGTAATTGTTGTAGTTGTTAGGAACATGGAAGTTGCTACCTTGTTGATTGAAGTTGCTCCTTTGATGAGGAGGCATATATGGGGGCATCTTTGGAGGTCCTTGGTTAAAAGGCCATTGTTGACTTTGATTGAATGGCCTCATTTGACTCCCTTGGGCGCGCGGCATCGGGTTTTGAACATTTTGATTTCCATAAGAGAAATTAGGATGAAACCTTCTGCCGGCGTTGTAAGTATTAGAAAAGGGATCAAATTGAGGTCTTTGCCCATATACTTGTATAGCTTGAACTTCATTTGGCTCTTCAACATAGACTTCTTCATTAGGAATGCAAGAGTTAGAGTCGTGGCCATGATTGCCACAATGATCACATTGAACTTCCCATGTTAATAACTTTGGAGGTGATGGTTGCCTTGGTGGAACACTCCCTTGAATTTGGTAAATACCTCTAGGAGTGGGCTTAGAATTCATGGCATCCATTCTCCTTTTCAATTCTTCAAGTTCCGTTTGGAATTTCAATTCATTAGAACTCGTAGATGAGTTCACTTCAATTTTCTTTCTAGAATCCCTCGATTGACCCATTCTAGAATCACTCCTTGCCATCTTCTCAATAAGATTTTTAGATGCCTCATCGGTGAGAGAAGAGAAATCTCCTCCGGCGGCCGAATTGAGGTTTTCCTTGGTTCTTGATGAAAGGGTGTTATAAAACGTTTGGGTAGTTAGCCAATCGGGTATTCCATGATGTGGACATTTGCGCAACAAATCTATAAATCTTTCCCAAGCCTCACTTAGGCTTTCGAATTCATCTTGCTTGAATGTTTGTATCTCCATGCGGTATTGATTAGTCTTTGACGGCGGAAAATATTTCTCCAAGAAGGCGTTAGATAGTTGAGCCCATGTTGTAAATGTATTAGCGGGATGGCCTTGAAGCCATCTACGAGCTCCATCTCTTAGGGTCTTCGGAAATAATAAACGATGCAATTGGCATGAAGTTAACCCATTGAGACGTGCTCCTACTAATTTTTCTTTAAATGAAGCGATGTGCTCTTGAGCATCTTCTTGAGAAAAGCCGTGAAATGTATCTTGTTGGACCGCATTGGTCAAAGAAGCTTTCAATTCGTAATTCTCGGGAATCTCTCCGAAATCGACGGGAGATGGTGTTTCTTCATGTGTGAGTTGAGAATGCTAACCTAGAGTCGCCATTGGTTGGATTGGTGGTGATGGTGGATTCGAATTTGGTGGTTTTGGAGAATTTGGAGGGGATGGAATTGGTGGTGGTGTTTTCGGTGATGGTGGTGGTGGTGGTGAATTTCGTGAAGTAGAAGGTATGGAAGGATTGTTTGGAGTGGGGTTATGTGATGTAGAAGGTGTAGAAGGTGAATGTGGAAGGATGGGATTAAGGTTAGGAGGTGATAATGAAGGATGTGGAATGATGGTGGTTGAGTTATTTCCTCGAAAACGCAATGCTCTAAAAGTCCTTTCCGGTTCCGGATCGAACCACAAGGGCGATGACGTGTTCCTGGGCATAAAACTCAATTAAACGGTGAGACTCCTAGCACCTCACGGCACTAGGGAAAAGAGAGAAGGGAAAAGAATCAAACACAACAACTAAAAACACAACAATTAGCCGCTCCCCGGCAACGGCGCCATTTTGATCGCGCCCCAATCGGATCGGTCGTTTTAGCGAAGGACGGGGGATCAAACAATATTTATAGACTCGGAATTATCACAAAAACAAACAAGTAATCGTGGTAAGTCGAGGTCGGTCCACAGGGAACGGTGTGTGTTTGTGAAGCTTAAGGTGTTGTGTTTGATGTCTTAGAAGGGGGGGTTGTAGAGGTCGAGTCTATACTAGAGGGATTAGCACGATGATGGTTTAGAGGTGATCAATTTAGGGAAAGGCGTTAGGGAGAAGTCGGGATTCGGTACTTGGGGTCTAAGAAGGTCGGGATCGAGTTTTTGTCACAATGTCGATAAACTCACCTAAAAACCCGCTTTCGCGGTGAATGAGGGCAAGTCCCTAGTCATGGTAATTTCTACCCCGAGTTTCCCCATATTGATAGAAATTAGTCAAGGTCGGTCTACTTGACCGGACTAAAACAACAATGACACAACACCATAAATAAGATAAACCAACATGCAAGCAACCCACCAACATCCCTATATTCGAATAAACCAAGCCTTCATCCCTATACTCCCCAACAAGAAATTTACTCACAATTCATTATGAAATTCATCACAACATGCATATTAATTAGATTTGAACAAGATGATGATGAGAAAATATCACAAAAACTAAATAGAGATTAGAGAGTGGAAGAGCATTGTACCAACTATGTAGATCTATAAGAAATAAGAAGATATCATAGATAAAGATTGAATCTTTGGTGAATAAAATGGAAAACTTGTCACTAATCCTCCAATAAACCCAACAAATCTTCAAATAAACCTTGAATAATCTTCTACAAACTTGAGATCTAAACAATTGTTGATGAGAATTGTGTAGATCTACTACTAATTACTTTATAAACTACTAGGAAGTTTTTAGGATTTTTACTACTACTACTAATTGATGGTGTAATAAGATGGTGGAAGGGTGTAATGTCTTCCCTCCTTAGCACAATGGAGAGGTGAGTTTAGGCAATGAATTAGGGTAACATATATATATTAATCTCTTAATGGATCCTTAACCTAAAGCCCAAATCCGTCTTTATGCTCCATTAGTGAGACAATCTCCATTTGCATCTCCATGGGGTAAAACTTCGCCCTGCGGACTCGATGGTAATTCTCATCGGGTGAAAATTTCGCCCGGTGAGATTTTCTTCTTTTTTCGCGTTTTCGGCACGTCTTCACCATCGGGCGAAATTTCACCCAGTGGGCGAAATTTCACCCGGTGGGCGAAATTTCGCCCGGTCAGTTTCGCCCGGTGGGGAGTTCTCGGAAATTCTTCGGGATGCATTTTCACCGTCGGGTGAAATTTCGCCCGGTGGTGTTTCGCCGGGTGAAATTTCGCCCGATAATAATTTTCTGGCTCGAGTCTTGTCTCATTCTTCGTTTGTTCGATCGGATAGCTTTAAACTTTAAGTTGTGTGCTTTGCTCTTTGGATGGTTTTCCTTTCTCTTGTGCTCGTGGAAACTCAATCGTGATTTTTGTAGCAAAACCTATCAAAATTGATAGAAAAACTACCAAAAACACGTAAAACGCACAAGAGGGACGCTAATGCGAGAAGTACACAAAATATGGCGATAATCGCACTCAAAACTCGCAAAACGAGGGGAAAATGGGTCTAAATGGAGGGAAAAACGGTCTAAATTTAGCACACAACAGTTATACTATTAAGTTTAGGCCCTAAGACGAACTAGACTATAACTCGGACACAGATTTACTCGTCTTGGCGGATGCCCTTGGGTTGTCAGGATCTTCCTTAATATTCCGGACATTCTCCTCTATAGGGTCAAGGTGGGAGCAATCAATGGCGTCGCCGAAGACTGCGTGAATGCTAAAAGGGTTTGTGATGTTGTTTGGTTTCTCAAGTGGAGGGAGAGGGATGGTCCCATTTTCGATCATATCTTGTATAACATGCTTCAGTCGATAGCATGACTCAGTGTCGTGCCCGTTACCTTGGTAATATAGGCAATAAGCATTAGGGGTCCAACTTTTGCCTCGTTTGCCGACTGGTGGGTCTGGAGTGGGACCAAAAGGTGAGAGTAACCCTTGATCGACTAGGCACTTAAGAGCTTCGGTGTAAGATGAGTTGATTGGGGTAAATTTTCTCGGTGACCTTCTTACTTTGTTGGATGTGGTCTCGTAAGGTCTTGGTGTTCCTTCCGTATCGATTTTAGGAAGCTTCGATCGGGTGGAGTATTGGGATAGTCCATCATGGGTAGGCTTATGGGCATGGTAATCGCTCGGGTTAACGTTTGTCTCGCTTTCGGTGTCTCTACTCTCAAGGAAATTGAGACGGCTATCGATGTAACGGACGGATAAAGTTAAACGGGTTACCGAAGTATGGATGTTGCGAACCAATTTGGCCAGGGTATTGACATCGTTGCGGATGCTTTCGATGGCGTTTGAATCTACCGACATGTTGGGGAGTGATTCTGCTGGGAAAGGATTAAAAGGTCAGATTGGATCCACCGGATGGCTTAGAGACTTGAGGAATGCTCCTAGTAGAGCGACAGGGGGTGAGACCCTTGACTCGCATGTACTTGCGGTCACTTACTTAGGGACTCGGGTGCTTTAAACTCTTGGGGTATTCGGCGAGACGCCTGACGAATTTTTAGATCTCTGTGACGAGACGATTTGACGCAAACCTCGGAGGTGAGGCTTAAAGAGGACTTCTCAAAATTAGACGACCCAAAATGTAAGACCTCGAGTAAAGCTGATCCCAGTAATTAACACGGACAGTTAATCACACGGTTGTACGATGTAAGAAGTTGATCGCGATCCCGGCTCAGGATCAAAGAATTTTTATTCTTTTTCGAAAATGACCGATACTCGCAAAGGAAAGTCTTTTTTTTTCATTTGAAAAGTGATTTTGTAAAATTAGGGTGACGACGGCGTGGTGACATCGTTGGTGATGTGAAAAATGTGTTGCTATGCGTGTGCGTCGGGAATCCGGTGATAGCAAAGGTGTAAAATGTTTTTCTTATTTTTTTAAAGAAGCACGGTTCTCTAGGGGGACCGGTTTTGAAAATGAATACGTGGTGCTTTTATCGAGACTACTATTAATTAGCTAGTTCGATACTTGTGGTGTACGTGGTCTAACGGCGGTGCTCCACGGGTGTAACTAAATCCTTATTAAAGAACTTAGGTGACGAAAGGTGTCATTTATAAAAAAAAAATTGAAACGAGTGGTCCATGTTCGTCGGTTGCCTTAATTAACATTCGACGGTGGGGAAGGATGTATTGTGAAAAAGCATTTCGAGGATGTGACCGTTTTGGGTTACTTGACTTCATTAATTGAAGCTTTGGTTGTGTTAACGGTATGTGTGTAAAAACCTTTTATTTCTTTTTGAAAATAAAATGTAACCGTTTGGTGGACCTTAATCCCATTAATTGGGAGTTTCGGTGGTGTTAACGGTATTTGTTGTTTGGCGAGTTTTACTTTAAACACGTGATGGCGTTTGAAAATATATTTCGTTTGAAAACGTCGAGTGTAAGATTTGCCATGACAACGGCATTTAAAAATGTTTTTTTTTCTTTTTTTGGAATCATGATTTGACCAGAGTATCGGCGTTTAAGAGGTCGTTTTGTAAAGATGAGATATTTTCGAAAACGGAATTGGGTGTGGTTGAATATGTTGGCGTGGTTGAACCCGGATTTTTAAGGTTTTTGATAAGCTGGTCGTATGCCTATCAAAGATAACCAACTAGGTCTAACTAAAAATATAGCTAGGGAAGTCAGGTCGAATCCACAGGGAGACAAATAAATTCTACTTGCAAATAAATTCTATCTAAGTAACTAAATTGGGGGTTTTGTTTGTTTGTTTTAACTAATCTAAAAGTAGTGAAAGAAAGAGAAATAAAAGAGAAAGAGTAACTAAAATAAAATAAGACGAATAAAGATGAATAAATATATGTAGAGAAAACTAGGATTGTCGGTTCACTACGAATCTCATATGGTCACGGTCTAAATCACAGGTCTGTCGCAGATATTGGTCTAAGGGGTATTGAAAAGGTCCTTCCGGTCCGCTATTCACCCTAGCATGCGTCTAAAGGCTTCCGATCTTATTAAGGCAAACTAATGTGTTGTAGCAGGTCTAACTTTTACCATGCTTCCGATCTTAGGTTCAAGTTTACCGAATTCAATTAATCAATTACGTCGACTTAATCAATTAATCTCAATTATATGCTACAATTGACAACTCAGACACAAAATCATTGACAGATCTATAAATTATTTAGTGACCACATTCAATTCGCAGATCCCCTAAATCCTAGCGAGGGAAATTAGCTACTCATAATTGAATTGAGAACAACAAGATTGATAATTGATTCTACTAGATTAACCATGATAAATAATAATAAATTTACGACAAGCATAAAACAATAATTAAGAATAATTAAATATGAAGAAGAAAACAATCAAGAACAAAGAAGAAGGAAGGAAGATTAATAAAATTACCAAAGGAATGAAGGCGATTCGAATCCAAAAGTTCTTACAATAACCGAGTTTTGGGAAGAAATTAAACTAGAGAGAATAAGAGTAGAGAAGAAGTCTAAAAGAAATCTAAAGAGTAGTAAGTTGTCCAACCCTAAAAGTGGCTGAAAAGCCCTATTTATATAGCTTAGGATGAGTTAAAACGGTTTAGGAAATAACTTGCTGAATAGGGAATCTGTCTGCGGCCCAGGAAATAGTCGGCCGACTATTGTAATAGTCGGTCGACTATTGATTCATAAACTTGATCTCTGTAGCTCCAGAATAGTCGGCCGACTATAGTAATAGTCGGTCGACTATCGTCATGGTCGGCCGACTATCTTAATAGTCGGTCGACTATCATCCAGTTCAGCGAACATCTCCTTCCAGCATCGCTTTGGCCCGGTTTTGGTTCGTTTTAGCTCCTTTGTCTTCCGTTTCTGCAAAAGGACAATACACACCACAAAGTAGCCAATTGGGGCAAAATAATAGTTTTCACTATTCAATAAACACGAGAATGCGCGTATAAAAGGCATAAAAAGTGTATACAAAATACGCGCATCAAATCTCCCCAAACCAAACCCTTGCTTGTCCTCAAGCAAGCACAAAACGATAACTCAATCCTAATGGAATGTATATATCTCATAGCGGAATATGCTCCAAAGTCACCCAAACCAATGCGCAACGATTAAAATTAATGTAAATAACCACATACAACAAGTTGACCAATGGCAACAATACTGAACCTTCAACCTTGCAAGACTCGTCTATGTCGGACTCTCACGGATCGCTCATCACACAAATGGGGTGATATTGTGAGTTTATGTAAAAACGGAAAGACAAAACACTCACCTAAACTGTGACCTACAAGAACATGCATTCAATCTAACATGAAATCAATCTCTAATAACCGTACATACGCATTCTATCGGGTAAAGACACGTGCCAAGGACTTACATATGGTATAAAGTGAGGTTAATCGGGTAAGAAGAGACAAAACGATATGGATATGTGGAGGTAAAAGCCAAGCTAGTACAACTACAACCAACATAAAATTCATTCCGTTCTCACCAAACTCTAGTCGAAGAAATTAGGCGTAGTAACAAGCGCCTTATAAAAACCGCTTCTCACCAATAATTATGAAATTAGAGAGATCAATTCTTTTCTCATAGCAAAAACACATTCTTCTTCTAGTTTCACTTCATTTTTTTTCTTTTCTTCTTTCCTTTCTTTTTTTTTCTTTTCATTCAATTTTTTTCTTTCATTGATTTTTTTTTCTTTTCATTTTTTTTTCTCAATTCCCCTTTTTCTTTTCCACTATCATGGTACCAAAATTAACCCGAAAAAAAACAATTCCGTCCAATTCATCTACTAGCTTGACTAGGGTAGGCAAATTATGGCATGTAGTTAATAAACGGGTCAAACAGGTCAATTTGGCTATGTGAGGCTCATGGGAATTCATTAAAAGAAAGGATTTGCCTTTTTCGCACATGTCAAAACCATGAGTCAAAAACGTACAGGTACCAAGAGACGAATGTCATGCTTATGCAGTTTGATATTACATATCTCATAAGGAGTACTACTCTCAACCTAAAGGAAACTGATCATGGATGTCATCAGTTTTAGGCTCTAATTCCTTACAAATCTGAGTAGTTTGCCAACAATAAGTCAAGTTTATTTGTTCAGTAATGTTAACCAAAGATGCAAGAATGCCGCATGTAATTATATACAAAAATTCTAACGACGCACTAGCATAAGCAACTAATGAAGACATAAAAGCATTATCATCATCGCTATATAGCATTCCGACTCAACTAAGACTCGACTAAATGCAAAAACATATTTTTGATTTTTTTTTTTTTTTAAATGCATGCGGAAATGCAAGAAATATGCAGATGGATGAAAACAGACAGACGCATACCCTCCCCAAACCAAATCGCACAATGCCCTCATTGTGTACAGCAAACATTAAGAGGCAAAAATAAATACGGGGAAGGAATGCAAAACGATGGAAGTGCAAGAAGAAAAAGAAGAATTACTTACAAGATATATACAAATGGAGACCTCCCCAAACCGTCCTACTCGGAGCTCTCGTCACCGCTCTCCTCCTGATCACCACTTCCACTATCGTCATCTCCATCATCGTCATCTCTCTGCTCATTCCCGACAGTGTTACCATAGCCTCCCTCGGGGTAGGTGTAGTAAGTCGGATGCCAACCCGTAGGAAAGATCAGGCCGATCTGCACTCCATTGTTGTAACATGGAAAGTCAGCAAGTGCCTGATTTAGATGTACCGTTGTCATCCGGTGGCACAACTCATTAAGCATCCCAGGGACCGCCGCTTGGTCGAGGACCGCAGGTGTAACATACGGCGGAGGAGGCACAAAGTGGGCAGGAAATGCAGGCACATTAGAATAACCAGTATATGGATATGCATAAGGAGGCCGTGGTGGGCCCGAAGGTCCAGCCGCAAAAGATGGTGTATTCGATAATTTGCATAACCGCCATCGAAGGAGAAGTTGCAGCGGCACGAGGAAGAAGATGAATGATTGAACGTGTTATTGACTGTGTTGATTGGACGCGTACACTTTGATTGAGGATTGTTTTCGTTGAAAGTGATGAATGAGAGTACAAATAAGAGAATGAACGTCTGTAATGCTACGAATGAGAATATGAATGAGGGCATTATTCTTTGATATTGTTCCCTATTTTGATGGAAATCACGTTCCATCATCATAGGAAGCAATATCTTTCTTTTTTATTTTTTATTTTTTTAATATGGCGGTATTCTAAATCCTTTGTTACTCCAATGCATTACAATAACAGATGATAAGAACTAAAGTAACAGATGAAGTGCATTAAAGTAACACGAGATTCAATTAACAGAAGATGCCTATACAGAGGAGTTAGACATTAAATTAACAGATGATGTATATTAAAGTAACACATTATGTGCATTACAATAATTCCGTATATATGTTTGTGCGAAAAATTCATATAATGACCAAACCTTTAATAATATGCAGTTTCCATACTATAAACGTAAAATCTAATAATATGGAGCATTTTAATGACTTTCATGGTGTTTCCAGTATAAATTAAAAAGCAAAACCTCACCATTCTTGTATTCAAAAATTTGCATATATGCCTTCGAAGGAGAAGTGGGAGCGGCGAGAGGAAGAAGAAGAACAATTTGACTATGTTGATTGAACGCATATACTTTGATTGATGAATGTTTTGGATGATAGTGATGAATGGGAGTATGAATGTTTTGGATGAAAGTGATGAATGAGAGCATGAACGTCAGTATGAATGCGGTGTTACTCTTTGATATTTTTTCTTACTTTGATGGTAATCACGTTCCATCATTATAGGAAACAGTATTTTTTTTAATAATGAAATAAGCTGCTCTAATCTCGCCCATTCATCCCTCTACCATCAATTGGATGGTAGAAGACTTAGGGACTCAATATATGAGAGGGACTCGTAAGAACTTCTCTCTCTCTCTCTCTCTCTCTCTCTCTCTCTCTCTCTCTCTCTCTCTCTCTCTCTCTCTCTCTCTCTCTCTCTCTCTCTCTCTCTCTCTCTCTCTCTCTCTCTCTCTCTCTCTCTCTATATATATATATATATATATATATATATATATATATATATATATATATATGTAGAGTGGAGTTCTCATAAGGTCACTAATATTTTTAAGTGCATAAGTCCTCATGTTAACCCTTGGATTATAATAAATGAAGGGTCAAGATTTAATGTGTGGTGGGGAATGTTCAATACAAAATAAAAAAATAAATAAAAAAATAAAAACCTAGCATTTAAGGAGTTTCTTCTCCCCAATAGTAATTGCCTAAATAGAAGAGAAAAAATGAGTGTATTGATTATGAATTATCACTAATTTTTCCATGGCTGATTATGGTCAACCAAAATATGTACTATATTATTGTTCAAAGTTATTTAATATTTTGTTAATTTTACTCATTATTATATTAAACTTACTAAATAAGTTACTAAATAAATTACTAAAGTTACACAAAATGTGATTGAAGTTACACAATAAATTATTAAAGTTACACAATAAATTATTAAAATTATTAAACACTTTAAGTAATTAAGTTACATATTGTAAGAGTCAATTACATATTGTCAATTACATATTGTATTTTTAATCAGATATATAATGTAACTTTTAAGTAGATTTAGTGTAACTTTAATCAAATATGATGTAACTTTAGGTAGATTTAGTGCAAAAGGATTCAAATGTTATAATATGATGTATCTTCAAAAAAAAAATGGTGTAATTTTAATCATATATATAATGTAACTTCTAAGTAGATTTAGTGTAACTTTAATCAGATATGATAGTAACTTTAGGTAGATTTAGTGCAAAAGGATTCAAATGTTATATTATACGGAGTAGTGTTTACAATATGTAATTGACTCTTACAATATGTAACTTAATTACTTAATTATTAAAGTGTTTAACTATTTTAATAATTTATTGTGTAACTTTAATAATTTATTGTGTAACTTTAATCACATTTTGTGTAACTTTAGTAATTTATTTAATAACTTATTTAGTAAGTTTAATATAATAATGAGTAATATTAACAAAATATTGAATAACTTTTAACAATAATTTAGTACATATTTTGGTTGACCATAATCAGCCATGGAAATATTAGTGATAATTCCATAATCAATACACTCATTTTTTCTCTTCTATTTAGGCAATTACTATTGGGGAGAAGAAACTCCTTAAATGCTAGGTTTTTATTTATTTTTTTATTTTTTTATTTTGCATTAAACATTCCCCACTACACATCAAATCTTGGCCCTTCATTTATTATAATCCAAGGGTTAACATGAGGACTTATGCACTTAAAAATATTAGTGACCTTATTAGAACTTCACTCTATATATGTATATATATATATATATGTATATGTATATATATATATATGTATATATATGTATATATATGTGTGTGTATATATATATATATATATATATATATATATATATATATATATATATATATAGTAAGGCTCTTATGAGTCCTTTACTCTTTGTGAGTCCCTAAGTCCTCATCACATTCATTGAATGGGATGAGGATGGATGGACAAGATGCATCCATTAAAAAAAAAAAAAAAAAAAAAATTTACGTTCCTAAAATAGCTCCCATGAATTTAGGAAACAATAAATCCCTATCACATTCATTCATCATTCACGTTCATTCATCATTTCACGTTCATTCAAACACCAAAAAAAACCCTTTCTTCATTCACGTTCAGTCATCGATTCTGTACTCGGAATTCTGTTACAATGGATTCAATGACCGCGTCATCGTCTTCAACGGTTGATAAGCAACTGATCGAGTATAACAATGGTGAGTTTCAGTATTTCATTCACGTTTTGATTCAATTTTTATTCATGGATTTCGATGGTCATATTGCTTTCAATGTGCGTTTAATATCAATGGTTTATCGCGTCAAATTGCGTTTTTATTTTACGTCGATTTTCATGTTTATAGTGCTTTCATTGTCATTTCGTATCACAGTTTCGTATCAATTTGCGTTTTTTTTTATGTCATTGCGTTTTGATATCACAGTTTTGTATCAATGGTTATTTGCTCTCTCGATCTTTATAGATTACAGGGCTTTATGCTTTTTATTCATATTTTCCATGATATCCATTGATACTATTGTTTTGATTTCAATTAACGCATAAACGTCGTTAAAGTAACATGCCTTCTGCATTAAAGTAACACTAACTTGCAATTACAGTAACACAAATGAACGTTCAGAAAAAGGGTTTTGATGATGATGATGTTAGAGTAACGTATTGTACACGTTAGAGTAACAGCACTTAGGAATTGTAGTAACACATTATTTGCATGGGTGTAACGCTATTTGATTTTGTGCAGGTGGTTTTGCCAAAGATGCGAACGCACAAGACAACAATGGAAAAGGTAGAATTTGATTCATTTGATCAATCATGGATTAATAACAATGGTTCATTGATATTATTGTTTCACTGATATTATTGTTTTGCTTTATGTTGAAGCAGTCATGGCGTTTAAGTAACACAAGTTATGAATTACAGTAATATCTAATTCTAATTAGAGTAACACAAACACGTAACACTGAAAAAGGTTTTTGGCGCTGACGTTGGAGTAACATCCTTTAAGGGTTAAAGTAACACAACTTATGACTTGAAGTAACACTTATGTCCATGGGCGTGACGTTTTTTAATTTCTTGCAGGAAGCATTGGTAAAGAACCGAATGCACAGGAATGGTGAAGAGATGTGGGTGAGGTTTTCACTCCGTACATGGAGCAAGTATTCGGAACAATTGATGAGGCAGTGGAATTTTACAAAATTTACGCGCTGGCTTGCGGATTTGATGTGAGAAAGTATACCACAAAGCGATGGCACGGTGGTGAGATAAAGTCGAAGCTTCTAGTCTGCAACAGACAGGGTTTTACGAAATCTGTCAAAGCTGTTAACAATACACCTGCAGCTATGAAAGTTGTTAACGATGCAGCTGGGTAAAGAGTTGTTGTGGACGCGCTTAAAAAGAAGACGAAAGTCCGTCGTTGCGGGTGCAAGGCAAGGATCAGGCTGTTCAATAAAGGAGGCATTCTCAAGATTGATAGGTTCCACATCGGACACAACCACGAACTTATCTCACCAAAAGACAGAGAATTCCAAAAGCTTTCGAGGAACCTGACAAAGTACCACAAGCAAATGATCTTTAATAACTCGCGGGTATGGAGTAACACAATATTTTTTATAGAATAACATGTGAGTAGGGTAGGTGTAACACCATTTTTTTGGGGTAGTAACAGCTGGATTAGACCAATGTGTGCATAATCTAATTACTTTTGCTAGAGTAACACCAATGATTCTATAGAGTAACAGTACTTAAGCATAAGAGTAACAGCTGGATTAGACCACTGTGTGCATAATCTGATTACTTTTGCTAGAGTAACACCGGTGATTTTATAGAGTAACAGTACTTAATTGTAAGAGTAACACAACTGGTGTATTAATGTTAAATTGTCGCAACGCTTGATTCTTATTTTCAGCTGAAGATCGGCGCAACGCGAACATACAACATGTGCAAGGAGCAGGTAGAGGGATTCGCAAACGTGGGTCCGAGCTTGGTTGACTTCAAAAACTGGGGAAGAGATATAAAGTGCTTCCTACATGAGAGGGACGGTCAGCTATTCATCGATCGTTTCAAAGACATGGCTAAGAATAGGAAGGGTTTTTATTTTGACTACGACCTGGATTAAGATGGGAGTGTGAGCAAGGTTTTCTGGGCTGACAGTGAGGCGCGGCGAAACTACCAGTTATTTGGGGATGCAGTTTCGTTCGACCCGATGTACGGGACGATCAAATATAAGATGATATTCACGCCGTTCACAGGCGTTGATCATCACAAACGATCGGTAACCTTTGCTGGCGCTCTGATAGCGCACGAGGATTATGAATCGTTCGTCTGGGTGCTTGAGAGATTTCTGACTGCAATGGGAGGTAAGGAGCCGGGGTATATTATTACCGACCAAGATCCGGGTATTATACCAGCCGTGAAGAAAATGTTTAAGATGGCGTTACACCGTTTCTGTATGTGGCATATCTTGAACAAGGTTCCTACCAAATACGGTGCAGCGCGAAGTGACTACCAGGATTTTTTGAAGAGACTGAATGCTATAGTATGGGATATGGAGATTGATGGAAACGAGTTCGACGCGGAATGGCGTGACATAATGGAGAAGTACCATGGCGGTGATGTCGAGTGGTTTTCAACTACATTCTCCATTAGGGGGCAGTGGGTGATGGCACATTGCAGGGATTTAAAGATGGGCGGCTTAATGCGAACCACGCAAAGGTCGGAGAGTGAGAACAGTTTCTTCAAAAAATTCGAACAAAAATCAGGGACGTTGGTCGAATTCTGGATGCGATTCGAGAGCATCATGGACCAGCAACGGTATACACAGAAAAAACTCGACAATGACAATGCACGAGCTTCTCCAAAAACAGCAACCCACCTACCAATTGAATATCACGCTGCGAAAATTTACACCCACGCCGCATTTGAAGAATTCCAGGAGGAGGTGAAATTTTCTGTGGGTACTTGCAGCGTGAGGGGCTTCCTTGAGAAGGACGGGATTGAGGAGACATTGGTGAGGGATGCTACACGAGATAAAGAGTTTACGGTCCAGTATATATCAGGTACTCCTTAAACTCACCGGTCGTTCATGTGATAGAGGAGTATTTAATAAAGTAACATCAGGCGTTCCTTACAGTAACATATATAATGTGTTAGAGTAACTGAGGACAGCATTTGGACATTTGTGTTGTCAATGCTTACAAGTAACACCGACCATGGATTACAGTAACACCTCATATTCTTAAAAGTAACTCATTCTGCACTCCATTACATTTTGCACACCAATATATCCATTATAATTGTTGTCTCTGCTGATTGAAAAAATGGATAATATATCCATTAGCAATGTCACATTAATACGTCGTCATCTGTCCAGGTACGTCTGAATCAAGCTGCACATGTCAGTTATTTAATTTACGAGGGATACTGTGTAGACACGTAATCTGGATATATTCGTCGAAAGGGCTGACCACTATACCCGAAAACATGGTAACCAAAAGGTGGACAAAAGAGGCTGTTCACACTGCTCGTATCAGTGATGAAGGATTAGACGGCGAAAACACTGACATCATCGACGGAAAACAGATAGAGATGTCGAAATTGTGGTCGGAAATGCATGAGACAATGGGACTTCTAAGGGCAGGAGACAAGGCAGATGTGGAAAGCTTGTGCGGATTAATTCGGGAGTTCAGGTTGCAGAGGCAGCCAGTTTCTGGTGGGGGGAATATTGGCAAAACAAATTCTCAATAACATTCGCTTCATCAACTTCCACACACAAATTATCAATAACATTCGCTTCATCAATTCGGTGATCCCTCTCCTCCGAACCACCGTTAACAGCCTCAACCATCTCCGCCGTCGTGTACAGTTTGAAGTCAGGACAACCTCGATTCTCATCCCCAGTCACAACATCCTCATCCCCCGTCACATTTGTACGCATGCTCACACCTGCTGGTTGTGTGGGCTGGCCTGTGTAGGTAGGGCCTTGGGTCGCTGCGTTCTTCGCACGTGCGTACGCCTCGCACACTTCATCGTCGTCCGGTGGAGCTCTTCTCCACTCCAGAAGTCTTGCGAGGCATGTGACGGAACGGGGTGTGCTTGAGTTGAGCGAAAAAATTGAATGAGATGAGAGATGATGAAGGTGAAGGATTTTTGTGTTAGGCGGGTGTTTGAATGAAAAAAATGAATGAGATGAGAGAGAAGAAGATATCAGTTGGCGGTAATCTAGGGAGGAGAGAGGATTTTCTCATATTATTTCCAAAATATGGTAGTTACTACCTTAATTACTACATGCAATCTCAACCATTCATCCTCTTTAGATCAATGGCTAAGAATAGGACTCATGGACTCAAAAAAAGAAAAAGTGACTCACTTGATCTTCACTCTATATATATGTGTGTATATATATATAGAGAGAGAAGGGATCATATAAGTCTCTTCCCTCTTTATAAGTCCATAAGGCTTAATATCAACCCTTGGATCAAAGTAATATGAATGGCTGAGATGTGGTTTATTATTTAATTTGAAAAAAAAAAAAAATTGTACGTATCTCAATTCCTCTTTTTTCTCACCCTCATTATTCAAAGTAATATGAATGGCTGAGATGTGGTTTATTATTTAATTTGAAAAAAAAAAAAAATTGTACGTATCTCAATTCCTCTTTTTTCTCACCCTCATTATTCCCAACCTATTCAACCTCTTTTTTCCCATCATCCACCCTCAATATTCCATTCATTTCAATCTATCAATCTTCATTACTTCATATTCACTCCATTCAATTTTATTACTCAATATTCCTAGCCTCACTATTCACTCATGAATCTTCATCTTCATTGTTCATCACGCCATTCAGTACTCTATTCACGACATTCTCTTTCGATCGATTTTATCTCTTTTTGTAGGTAAAAATGAAAACTTTCTAAGAAAAGATTCCTACTCTATTTTTTTTTCTTGTAAATTGTAAATGTAAGGTACCTCTGACAAAAAAAAACTATAAAAATATCTCTAATCAATCTTTTCTCAAGGAATGTTGATTTTTCTTTATAATATTATGTCCACTAACTAGTTCATCTCAGGGTTTTTTTTGTACTATTCAACTCTTCCCACCAAAACCATTTAAGACGCCCGTTTCATAGATCTACCATCTTCAAAGCTCAGTTTCTTTACCAAATTTTCTACTCACCTTGGCTACTAACTACACTTTCAGAGTTGAGACACCCATCTCTAGAGTCCTCCATGTTTTGTTCATTTCAGCTTTGTTATGTGAGTGCCTATTCTTCTGTTATCTATTTACTGTACTATGCAGCTCGATTGTACTGTTCTTTCTTTCTTTCTTCCTTTCTTTTTGATTTGTTGCTGGAAACTCCAGGTACGGAATTAATGAACTTAGCTGAGTTGGGTACTCGACGATTTCGGATAATGTTTCGTGTTAGCCGACTCCAAATCTTTTTGGGACCAAGGGTATGACGTTGTTGTTGTAATGACGTTGAGTGCTTTAGAGCTCAAAACTAGGTTATTTACTGGGTTTAGGTATGAAGGTAATCCAGTTAGCTCGAGTTTGATTCTTGAGCTTAATTGTTTATGGTGTGTTTCATGTGATTGAGGGTTTCACTATTTCAAAGGTCAAATTTAGTTTTGTGTGTGTTTTTGAAAAGTGAAATTGATATATGATGGGTAGTTATGACTCTGAACCCCCTCCGGAAAACGGAGGAGACATTACATCTGCAGCAAAGCATATTGTTGCAGCATTAAGGACAAAGAAAATTCTATCTAAAGATGAGAGGGCAGTCCTTGTCGAACTTCGAACTCTGTTAACCACAATGGCACTGGTTGATGATCATCCAGAGACTATTCAACCCACCGAATATGTGACTGCCGAGGCCAGTGAGATTGAAGAGTGTTTGAATACAGTGTCTGAGAAAATAATGAGAAGGGTATCCGATGAATCTATGATATGGGATTTAGGTCCAGAGGAAACCTCTGAGTACCTGAAGGCTGTCGAGGAATCTCGTCTCTTGGCAGAAAAGTTGGAGGATTTATGTTTGGATAAGGATAGTGAAGAAGTTGAACTGCTTAGAAAAGCGCATGATGTGCTTCAGATTGCCATGGAAAGACTTGAACACGAGTTTGAGCACATTATGGTCCTGAATGCTCAACCATTTGAGCCGGAACGTTTTTCTTTCCGTTCTACTGAGGGGGATGGTTTAGTTGGTAGCCCGATTTCTATGGATAATGACTCAATTGCCGAATCTTTCCACGGAGAGTCTATTGGTAAAACCTTGGAGGACTTCATCCTGGATTTGGTCCATCCTGATGTGATTCCGGACCTAAAACATATTGCAAGCCTGATGTTCAGCTCACGTTATGAGCATGAGTGCTCCCAAGCTTATGTCAATGCCCGAAGAGAGTCTTTGAATAGATGCCTCTACATTCTGGAAGTTGAGCTTCTTAGCATTGAGAATGTTCTCAAGATGGAATGGGGCAGCCTCGATTCTCAAATCAAGAGATGGGTTTGGGCTATCAAGAAATATGTGAGAGTTTATCTCGCTAGTGAAAAAAGGCTTAGTGACGACATCTTTGGGGAGCTTAGCCCAGTCAACTCTATTTGCTTCATTGACGCTTCAAAGGGTTCTGTCATGCAGCTGCTGAGTTTCGGAAATGCTGTGGCTGTGAGCTCGAGGCAATCCGAGAAATTGTTTAGGATCATAGATATGTACGAGGCACTTGTAGAAATTCTTCCGGATATTAATTCTATGTACTCTCTTGAAACGGGTGATTCAGTTAGGTCTGAGTGCTACGAGGTTTTGAGAAGATTAGGTGAGGCTGTAAAAGCCACTTTTCTTGAGTTTAAGAATGCAATCGCGACAAATGCATCGACAAACCCTTTTGCTGGGGGTGGAGTCCACCATTTGACGAGGTATGTGATGAACTACATAAGGCTGCTGACTGATTACAAGGACACTCTCAATCAGATTCTTGAAGATGCTGAAAGAGAGCAGTTACTTTTTCAATTATCGGATTCTATTTCATCCATGGATGACTGCAATCAAGCGGAATCTTCTCCAATGGCTTCTCATTTTCAATCAATCACTTCGACCCTAGTGCGTAATCTCGATGAAAAATCAAAGTTGTACAAAGATCCTGCTTTGCAGCATTTCTTCCTGATGAACAATATTTATTACATTGCCCAAAAGGTGAAACATTCGGAGCTTGGAGATATATTTGGAAATGAATGGATCAAAAGGCACAATGGAAAATTTCAACAGCATGCGATGAACTATGAAAGAGCAACCTGGAGTTCCATCCTGTCCCTGCTCAAAGATGATGGACTCCAAAACTCGGGCTCAAATTCAAGCACTAAAAATGTTCTGAAAGAGAGGTTGAGGAGCTTTTACATGGCATTTGAGGAGGTCTACAAGAATCAAACAGGGTGGCTGATCAAGGATCATCAGCTTCAAGAAGATTTGCGAATTTCAACATCCCTTAAGGTGATTCAAGCATATCGGACCTTTGTGGGCAGACATACAAACGATATTAGCGACAAGTACATCAAATACACGGCAGACGATTTGGAGAACTTTATACTGGATTTGTTTAGTGGTTCACAAAAGACGTTGAACAATACTTACAGAAAATGAGTGTGATCGAACTGGTTGATTCATCACTGGGAACTATTATTCGATTATCCTCATTTACGATTTTTTACATGTAAATGATGGCTGGAACATTTTTTCGTATTTGCAGTAAAACAATTGCATTGTATATCGATATATATGGAAAGCAAGCCTGTTTCTTGTTTCTTGTGTATGCTTATTTACTTCAGCTGTGAAATTCAACTCGAGCTTGGGAGGTAATGTCATGCCATTTGCGACTGTGACCCCTCTGAAGATTTTAAATCACATAATTGTAGACAGCAATGCAGGCTAAAATAAACCGCACTTTACACAGGTTTTACTCTAGTTGTATGCAGCAACGGTATGGATCCGAAAATGAGGATAAATTTGCAGATGTCCTCGAAACAATTGAGCATTCCAGGACTCAACTTCAGATGTGAAATTCGAACGTGGCTTCAAAGGACATTTCTTTACACCACAAATGTACATGGTATGTTTCTGCCCACAAGTATAGACATCATCAGACAACGGCATAACTATGAAATCTACAGAAGAATTTGATTTGTACACAAGACACAAATTATACACGTGATTTCTAATTACGACTCCATTGACTAAACATTTGTCGATTCACAACTGAGGTCGCACAAGCTTCATCATAAACCCAAATTGAACATCGGGAGAGGTCTTCGGTTGGGGCCAATTGGCGACCTCGGGCACTTTGATACATTTAAAACCCTGACTTTTATACAACTTTGTAGCTCCTGCATTGTTGAGGTCACAGTGGAGTGCAATTGCTCGGCAGCCCCACATGCGGGCTTGAGTCTCGGCTTTGGCAATGAGGCGTTTAGCTATTCCTTTCCGCCGAAACTTCTCTCGCACTGCCACATTTGAAATATAAGCTATACCCACCCTACCATAATCACATAGGCAGATGCAGATCAATAATGCTCACACTTTTCACATGTCTATTTGCCTATAGCTTCATTTTTTAAACAGAAAAATCACATCATTAATACTCTCTTCCATTCAACTAGTTTTTTAGATTTCTATTGCTAAAACTAGTTGAATGTGAGAGAGTAAAAGGTACGGAGTAACATAGAATGTACACTTCTAAGATTGAATTTTTCGAGTGATCTCATTGGTCCGTTTCATCAAAACTCAAATTAGGAAAATATCGTTAATAATAAAAAAAATAAAAAAAAAAAAAAGGAAAATTTACGAAACACTCCCTTAAATAATTGTTGTTTGGCAAACTACTTTTAAAATTTATTTTGTCTAACACTCCCTTATATACCTTTTTTTTTTTGTTAAATGCTTACAATGCATAAAGTTCCGGCCTTTACACGTGCGAATCAATATTTCAAAAAAAATTGTTCAGTTAATATTTACACGTGCGAATTAACACCCTTACTAAATGATATTTTGCTAAATTATACTAATATTCAGTTAAATAGGCTACAAAAACAGATAATGAAAGACAACTATTAAATTGTTCATATGATTAAATTAAGCAAAAAAAAATTAATACAAATCAACCATTTTTTTATGTATAACTCAAGCTACTAAATTCCTAACCAACTACTCTATTTCAGAAGTATTACATATTGTATCTACAGTTATTCAGAAGTGTATTATAATCAAACTGCAATGTTGATTATTACTAGAGTTTAGGCAAGGACAATTATTCTTTGAATTTCTTATTGATTAAATGATTTGATTTTGAGATACCCATTAATCACTAATCAAAGAATTCATTAAAAAAAATCATACCTAGATGAAGTACTTATTAATGAATTCTAATTTCTACTTGATTGAAGGTTTGATTTTGGGGATCAATTTTAGGGTATGAATTTAAGGTTGAAATTTGATTTCGGGTTTATGTTTCAGGAGATAATGTAAAAGTAAAATTGTAGGGTAATTGGGAAAGATTTTTTGTGTAAAAAATTTAGCACGTGTGAAAGTGATAGTTTACTACAGAAAAAGTTAATTTGTGAGTATTAAACAAAAAAATAAATATATAAGGGAGTGTTAGACAAAATAAAATTTAAAAGAAAGTAGTTTGCCAAACAACATTTATTACAGGAGTGTTTCGCAAAGTTTTCTAAAAAATAAGCCGAGAATCTTTTAATTATTATGATATATATCTGTTGTATTGTATATTAATGTGATGTTTTACAATTTTCATCTAGAAATCTTTAAATTTTGTTTAACAAAAAATAAAACATAAAAAATTATAAAAATGAAATAATTAGAATCGTGAGTATAAATTTCATATTACTCTATTTGTTTTATATTATTTGCTCGAAAAAGTACCGAATCTATTACGTATAAAAACATGAAAAATATTAAAAAGTATCCCACATCGACAAATTATGACGAGGGGATGAAATTCTATATTATAAATAGAAGTAATCATTCGTTCTTAGATATCACAAAAAATTTATGAGTTTTAAAAAACTCTTAAAGATTATAAACTTTTGAGTGAAAATAATAATTCATTATTAAATTATATATCAACAAAAAAACTTAAACATTAAAATTATTCCACATCGACAAATTATAATTATAATAAGACAATAAAATTTTATATTACAAATAAGGCCTCATTTGGTTCATCCGGTAACTTATTTCCCGTAGGAAGTTGCATTTCCCAGGAAGTGTTGAGTTACTTCCCACATCAACTTCCTGAGAATTTGTAATATTTGTTTGGTTGACATCGTGGAATTCACCCTTCCCGTGAATTTAATTCCTGCGTTTGGTTGCCTCAACCTAATCTCCATGATTTTGATTATAATGACTATTATGCCCTTTATTAATCAAGGACATAAAAACTTAAGAAATGATTTTTTCCCGCAACTTATGCAATATATGAAATTGTCTTCCCTATAATATATCGTCGTAACCAAATTACATTATCGGCGTAAAAAATAACGAACATTATTTTTAAAAAAAAAAAAGAAATAGATGGAGAATTATGAACATTATTTTTTTAAAAATAACGAACATTATGAAAGTAATGTACCATGAATGATTTTGGCGGGTAAAGTGCTTTTTTTTAGAAGGCAATAAAGAAAAATTGAGAGGAAACAATAGAGGGAGGATTGAATGAGAAATTGGGGTAATAAAGTGAGAAATAGATGAATATATAAGGGTAAAAAAGTCATTTGGAGGAATAGGGATGTGGGAAGCTAGATTGCACGGACACTCCTCCAAACCAACGTATCGTGTCGGACACACGTGTCGGACACCGACACCCGTCGGACACACGACAATACGTGTCGGACACCTGTAAAACCGTGTCCGGTTTTTTTAATTTATTTGGACACGTATCGGACACGGTTCATCATATTGTGTCGTGTCCGACCCGGTTCATAATATTTAGAGACTCGTCGGACATACCTAACGTTGTTTTATTGGGTTCCGAATTTAATAAATAACAATATTGTAGATTTATGGTGGTTACTTGATGCTATAAACATTTATTATAAGACTAAATAACTAACTAGTAATTATATTATAATGGTACAATTGTTTGAATTTTTAAGATTTGATTTTTAACTTCAAATTTATAAGACTTTAATTTTTGTTTTATTATTTTACGATAATTGTGATAGTGTAAATAACCAAACATATATCTTAGGTATAAAAATCTTCAAATTCTCTTTGTTTAAATATGTATATTGATTTTTTTCTGCCGTGTCCGTGTCCTACAAAATTTCAAATGCCGTGTCACGTGTCCGATACGTACCCGTGTCCCGTGTCCGTGTCCGTATCGGTGCAACCTAGGTGGGAAGTGTAACTCACCGAGAGGAGTTGGTGAGCAAGTTCCATAAGTTTGAATTCCCCATTTTTTTACTCACCGAGAGGAGTTGGTGAGCAAGATCCGTAAGTTTGAATTCCCCATTTTTTTTACTTTTGGATAACCAAATAACTCCTCAGAAATGCAATTCATGGAATCTAAGAGTAATCATTCGTTCTTGGATATTAAAAAAAGACTTTTAAGTCTTACAAAACTCTTAAGACTATAAACTTTTAAGTAAAATTATTCCATGTCGACAAATTATAAAAAGGTAACAGATTTTTATTTATAAATAAGAATAATCCTCTATTATTGGATATCAATAAAAAAATCTTTTGAGTCTTCAAAAGTGTTCGTATAAGAATCTTAAAAAAAACTCTTAACACTATAAACTTTTAAGTAAAATTATCTCACTAGGTGATGAATTTCTATTACTCCGTATATAAATAAGAGTGATCATTCGTCCTTGGATATCAACAAAAATATTCTAAGTCTTAAAAAGAGCTCTTATAAGACTATAAAATTATCCCACATCGAAAAAATATAATTATAATGAGGTAGTGAAATTCTTTATTATGTTTGATCCCTAAAAACTCTTAAAACTATAAATTTTTAAGTAAATTATCCGACATCGAAAAATAATTAGGATAAAGTGATGAATTACATAAATATGAGTACATAAACTTACGTAAAATTATCTCACATCGACAAATTATCATAAGGTAATGAAATTTTATATTATAAATAATAGTGATCATTCGTTCTTAGATATTAACCAAAAAATCTTTTGAGTCTTAAACAACTCTTTAAGACTATAAACTTTTAAATGAGATTATTCCACATCGACAAATTATAATAAGTTGTTAGATTTCTATTATATAAATAAAAGTAATCATTGATTCTTAATAGATATCAACCAAAAATCTGCTTGGTTCTAAAAAGCCTTTAACGAACTCTTAACACTATAAACTTTTAAGTAAATAATCCCACATCAACAAATTATAGTTAGGTGATAAGGTATTTTATTATATAAATAAGAGTAATCATTCGTCTTTGAATATAAAAAAAAAATCTTTTGAGTCTTAAAAGAGCTATTATAAGACTATAAACTTAATCAAAATTATCCCACATCGAAAAATTATAATAAGGTGATGGAATTTTAAATTTTAAATTATAAATAGAAGTAATCATTCGTCCTTAGGTATCAACAAAAAAATATTACGAGTCTTAAAAAGAGTTTTTAAGACTATAAACTTTTAAGTACAATTATCTCACATCGACAAATTAGAATAAGATGATGGATGGATTTCTATTATATAAATAAGAATAACTCATTCATTCTTAATTAGATATCAACCAATTTTTTTGAGTCTTGATAAGAGCTCTTAAGTCTATAAAATTATCTAAAATTATAAAAATGAGATAATTAGATTCGTGATATAAAATGCTTTCATTAGAATATAAATTTCATATTCATATTATTTGCTCGAAAAAATGATGAATCTATTACATACTCTATAAAAATAGTGTATGATAAAATTTTATATTATAAATAAGAATAATCATTCGTTCTTAGATATCAACAAAAATATATTTTGAGTCTTAATTAAAAACATCTTAAGACGATAACCTTAAGTAAAATTATCACATCAAAAAATTATAATATGGTGCAGCAATTCTATTATATAAATAAGAGTAATTATTCGTCTACAGATTTAACAATTATCCAATATAACTAAGTTAGTTAACCCGTGCAACGCACGAGCATTTAATCTAGTATCCTTGAATTACAAAAAATATCACTAAAACCATAGTTTGTTGTGACAGTAAAACACAATGGGACACTGTCAAAATAAATAAAACATAATTTGGAGTAATAATAATATTGGATGTCTAGGTTTGACACACAAGGAGAGCGAGAGGAGTTTGAGCTGTCTAGATGTGAATACTAACAGTCGTTCATTCTTTACGCAGTTCATCACTATGTTGATACTAGAGAAAGATTGTTTTATCAAGGTTTCCTGGCAATGAAAAAAAATAGAACATGAGGCTAAGTAAATCTATAGATGAGAAATTATTTGAAGAAAACAACAATGACACTCTTAAGAGAACTAATAGCCCAAGTGAGCTGTGACGACATATAGGGACACACAATAGTGGACCCATTTCATCCTTAAAGATATAGTATTTACTGAAACGCCAAAGCATAAAAGATGGAACAAGTATCGTCGCGGAATGAGGCAGCTACACATGTTATTTTGATTAAGTAACCAAGACATGTGTCCAAGTGTCAAACTCGGCAAATATTAAGACATTTACCTATTTTCCATGCTTGCATATGAGTTCGTTATATGGCTGTCTAAATGGAAGAAGCACGCAAATAAGTTCTGTAGTAAATGGTACTCCCTCCGTTCCATTCAATTGTTTGCCTTTTATATTCACTGTGAGGAGTATTTTAATCAAAGGTAAATAATTGAATGGGACGGAGGGAGTAATAATATTATAAAGTAAGTACATCCATGTCAATATTTGTTAGCTTCCAACCAATGAAAATCTAAAGTAGGACAACAGCACAAAAATTCATAGCTTAGTCCTTCAGTTTTATTTAACTATATACTGACACACTATATCAATTGTCACATTCCACCACTTTCAAAGCAGGAAACGTTTTTGTTGTACACTTGTTCAGTCCTACAGTAAAGCACGGTGGTATTTAAAAGGTTCAGGTGAGCCTTTAACATTCAGCATTACAAGCTTATCTTAATACCTTAACATAAAATGTAGCTACACCTTACCCACTTTACAAGTTATGGTTTTACCCAAAACATTCTTAATCTATCATGACCAGACAACCAGAACAGCAGAAAAAATGGTGTTGAGGAAATTCGGGGGTATCCATTCCCCTCCTCATAGGCAAAACATTCCCCTCCAACAAAGGAGGATTTGGAGGGAAAATCCACCGCCTCCATTCTCCCTCCTCTCCCCGTCCTTCCCTTTCCCTTCCCTCATTCCACCTCCCCTCCCATCTATTCAAACAAAGCCCTAAGGTGCATTATGATTAAAGGGTGGAAAAGAACGAGAGGAATGTGGAGGGAGGTGAATTACTTTGTGTGGACAGCTAAATGGGGATGAAGGGATTTGGAGGAGAGGGAAAATGAATCCCTTCATTTCCCTCTTCCAAACCAATTTATTTTCCCTTCAACATAGGAAAGATTTGAAGGGAAAATCACCTCCTCTATGTCCTCTCCCCTCCCCTTCTCTCCCTTTCCCTTCTCCCTCCCCCTCCCCTCTCTTTCCTTCCTATTTTACCATCCAAACACGCTCATTCATATATAACATGTACAATTAATATCAAGGGTTTTTCAATGGTGTACCGCTCACCTATGAACACCTTTTTCAAGCACGCCCTTACCATTTCCAAATTACCCTCAAACTCTCTTAGTTACTGCATATCATAACCAATAGTATTAATCAAGTCAATTTTAATTCGTTAGATGGGGTCGAACAATTATCCCCTAATTGACTTTCACTAACCCTAATTCTTCCATTTTTATTTTCTATCAAGCAAACATCTCTCCTGCTCTCCACCTCCATTCTCCAGTAGCTCGCTGGTTGTCCGCCCCTCTTAACTCCCACGGTCCCACTTTTGTCTCTCCTCCCTCACCACTAGAGGCCAATGTCACCAAACCAGAAGCTGTCATGATGTGAACGATAGCCACAACTAGTTGTTTCTCTAGACATCCCCCTCATCCCTGGTCTTTGTCCAACAGCCAGCAAGGCTTTATTAAAAAAACAAAGGTTTTCTTTATTGCAGGTCAACACCTCCCTCATGCCTTCGCGGCCAATGACCAACCTCATCCCCATCATCGAAGCCGACAACGGTGGTAGATAGGTAACAATAAGGTGGGAGGAAGTGTGGCAGTGGATGGTTGTGTGTTTGCTTGGTGGAGTATGTGTAGAAAGGCGGTTAGGCTAATGGATATTAAATTGGGGCAAATTTATTTGTTTATTCTTCACTGAGCAAACTAAGCTACTCCGTAATAGATTAGTAACAATGGTTATGGTGTGAAGTAATTAATATAGTTAAGGGGTATGGCATGTAATTTCAAAAACGTAAGTGTACAGCCTTGAAAAGTCGAAAGATGAGGGGGCACAACATAGAAAAATCTAATATTAATTCAGCGTATCCTTTTCAGTTTTGATAGAACTAATGTCTCATGTGGGTCTAGTCTGGACTGAAATCAACCATACCAAAATTTATTAGACTATAAAAAGCCAAATAAGCTCAAAATGATTCATACACAACTTAAAATGACCTAGATAGACATTTTTATACGACATTTGCTATGCTAACAGCGTTGCTGTTACCCAGCACAGCGCAATAAAAGATTATTATTCTGTGGCGTGCCGTACCACGCTGCATAAGTTGAACTTTGTATATTAATCTCAGGCAATATTATCTTATAGAGTTGGTAACTACTGCATATATTTTATCAGATATAGGCAAGGGGTGGTTCTTTAGACGCCTTTCAATCATTGCCGCAGGCTTTTCTAGCTTGAGTTATTGCGGAATGGGCTTTTCATAACGGTTTGTAAACCAGAACTCAGATACAATTTCAACATTCACAAAATCTTGCAATCCAGGGACAATTTTATGCTACTCTGTACAGCATAAGAATGATACAATAAAAGTAGATGATGTATTGAATTATTTAGGCCATTACTCTTTCAAATATGCATTTTATTCTTTCATATACACGTTTTCCAAATCTACCCTTCTTTTTTTCATTCATCTTCTATCCTCTCCTCCTTTCTTTGCAATACATTTAAATAAACCACCAGCCACAATCAACACTTCACTTAGGGTCCGTTTGGATAAGAAATAGAAAGGAAAGGGAGAGTAGGGGGAAGGAAGGGGAGGGGAGGGGAGAGAAAATGTGGGGAGGTTATTTGGATAACAAAAATTGGAAGAAAAAGGAAGGAGGGGAGAGATGATAAGTGTCTATTACTCGTATTAGGAAGAAGGATGTTGAATAAACAAAATATATAATGACGACTTCTTCATGTTATTTGCTTGAGTAATGAGTAGTTGCGTAAAAAAATGTTTGACTTGCTTAATAATTTTTGGAACCTACAATTCCTGTAATTACGATTATTACTTATTGACTCATTTAAATATAGCAAGTACGCAATATATTTTCTGACTTCAAAATAGGTAAAAAAACAGGGCAACGTAAAAAAAATTATTCGCTTTCTTATCCTAACCTGATTTACCCGTGACGGAAAAAAACAAGGCATAATAAACTGAAGTGAATGTGTCTTGTCTGAAGTGAACAAACAGTGGCAAAATATAAGTACAAAAAAACATGTTATCTTAACTCGACTCACCCGTAACGAAAACCAAAAAAAAGGAAATGGAACAAGTGTAATTGAGTTTTCTTAGTTATTGTGCCAAAATGAAAAGGGAGGGCAAAATGTGATAGGGAGGGAGTATCATTTTCCCTCCAAATCTTGCCAACTTTGGCAAGATTTCATTTTGGTCTAAAATGAAAGAAACTCATTCCCTCAATTTCCCTTCCTTCCCTCCCCTCCCTTTCCCTCTATCCAAACGGACCCTGGTAAATTATCATGTCCGACACGACATTTCAACACTACAATCGAAAAAATTGAAAACTTCACACAATATAGCCATATCCAACACTAAGACAAACATCGGAGAGTTGGAGTAACATAGGTCACCACCACCTACCAGCAACCTACACCACTCCCCTCCGTTAGTCGACCCCAGCTACAGCCCCATCTTCACCGCGCTAGAGCGGCCTGACACGACCCGAAACAGTGGCAAACCCGACCCAAAAATACTGTAAACCGAGAGGACCACCAACCCGACCCGACAAGTTGTAACATTTCCCTTGCTAGAATTTGAAGGGGCAATATGCGGCGATCAAACATTTTCCTTGCTAAATTTTGAAGTGACACTAATTTTGAGATAAAAACCGAGGGAAAGCGGAGTATGAAACTGGGATGGAAGAAAAATCATTTAATTCTATGAAAAAAAAATAGAGGGGGTTTGCTCACCTTCTCTGCCGCATAGGCCCCCTTCTGGGAAGAAAATCAGCAACAGTGTCAACTGTCAAAATCCCAGCCACAGATCCTCCAAGTTTAAGATGTTCACTTCCAAAGTAGAAGGAGGTATTGTCTGAAGGATGATCAATAAGTGCGACTAAGCAAGTTCTTTTGCAGCCTTTGGGCAGAGACAATCCAAACACCATTGCTATTAGTCTGTCAAACCTTAAGACAAAGTCCAATGGGAAAGAATATTGGGGAAAGAAGGAGCTGCAGTGTGTTTCAGCTACTTCCCAGCAGTCCTCCAGTCTGGCCTCTCGAACAACGATTTCAGGGGAAACGATGGGATACAAGTCCGCCACTTGACTAGCCTGGCAGGTTTCTGAAATACAAGTGTGCTTCTAGTTAGATATATAACCACAATACGCCCAGACAAGTACCCATTGAGCTTAAAATAGAAACTAGAAACGAAACACGCACTTAGTGGACCCCATGGCCTCACTCCGCCTAAGATTAGGTTTAAGAAAGCTTCCATTCCATGTGTTTTTTTACCAACTAGATAAATTAGACTTGTAGCGATGAAATACAAGAGTTGACTCCCATAATCAGCAAGCCCATAAGAGCATGAGCATCTTCTTTTTCTATCAACAACTCAAAAGTTGTGAATCTAACCATGGATCAGGTCGGCTCGGGTCGGCTCGGGTCGGCAATAAATAAATAAACAGTTAAAATAGTAGTGGCATTTGAGAAATGGTAGTAGAAAGAAGAGAGGAATAGGAACCTGGAAACCTGGGCGGAAGAGATGAGGGGAGACGGAGAGAGAAGAAAGACAGGGAGGAAGAAAGAATGGAAGGCGGAGATGGTGATGGTGATGGTGATGGTGATGGTGGAAATTTGTTGGCGAGGGTGAGACCCAAGGGTATGGTCTGCATCTCATACCACTACTGATTCTCTTTCTCTCTCCACTCACTCTCACCTCAACCTTCCACCCCTCGCCTTCTTCTTCTTCTTCGTCGGCCTATTTCGGCTCACTTTAATGAAATCCGTCTAAATTTGTCTTTATCATCTCAATTTAATGCAATTTTACGCCTTCGTCTTTTCAGTTTAATTTTACCTCGTATGAACTCGGCTCAACTAAACTTTTATAATTTCAGCCCAGCTTTCATACGTCTAGCTCCGTTCCTATAAGTTCATCTCAACTTTTATAATTTCAGCACCAATAAATTCAACAAAGAATAATAATAATAATAATAATAAATAATAATAATAATATATGGAATAATAATATATGGAGTAATAATTATAGTTTTATTATTATTATTATTATTATTATTATAATAGCACTCGAATAAATATGAGTTATGAGTACTTTATTTATTGTAACAAAGGAAAGATCTATAATTACCCTTTAATTTTTAACTAGATGTTATAGCTTTTGTTTTAAAAAAGTAAAGCTCTCTTTATATGATTCGTAATAATCATGTGTAATCTATATCTGTACTATTAAAAGTGAAACAAATTCATCTTATTTCACCATTTCATTTTTGAATCATTTGGAGAAGTCATGTCATTCTCTACTCATTGGTCAATTTTTTTTAAAATGTAAAAGAAATCCATATATACTATTAAAAGTGAAACAAAGTCATCTTACTTCATCATTTCATTTTTAAAGCATTTGGAGAAGTCATGTCATTCTCTCCTCATTGATCAATTTTTTTTTTTTAATATAAAAGAAATTATCTCATTAATTGTGTAATATTAAATGCAAACATTAGTAAAAAAAATGGTTTATGCAGTTCATTAAAAGATTTGTCCATTTTATTCAAAATTAGTATTATAACTAGGTATGTCACCCGTGAAATTCACGGGATTATCCGCTTAAAAATTATGTGCGTTGGTTTTTGTAAATCATCCACCAAGTCGTTTGGCGAATGTATATACAGAGTAGTTGTTTGAAATTACATGTGGATCGATTTCGTGTTTAATGGAATTAAACATAGTTGAAATGTAGTTTCGATTGCAATAATGATGGTGCATAAAGTTGTAATTAGAGCTGACAAAAGTTACCTAAGAGAAATGAATCATCTTTGTTGTAAAGTATTTGTCATTCCTTATCAATGAATATTAAGTTTGTATTGATTGTTATAACAAATAATAAAATAAGGGTAAACGAAAAGGTTTCAATCAATTAATAATAAAATTAATAAGGAATCTAATAAAAGCATAAATTAATACCACATACTAATAACATAACAAATTAGTCTTTACGGTGTATTAGATATAAGTTGTAGAAAAATATGTGATTAAAAAAATTTAAGTGATAATAAATGTAATAAAATGAATCATATTTGTCGAGAAGTCAAAAAATAAAGTTAAGAAATGGATTAACTTAAACGCAATGAAATTTGAAATCTTTTATTATTTACGGATGAATATTAATTTTCTATTTGATTATTATAATAATAATAATTAATTAATTAATTAAATAAGGGTAACCGAAAAGGTTTTCCAAATTTAATAAATAGAATACTTAACATCACATATAATAATTAAAAATTCGGTACTATATTATTAAAAATATTTAGTACTATATTATTGCAAATTATTCAGTACTATATTATTGCAAATTATTAAAAATTCAGTACTATATATAACCAATTACCAAGGCCAACCGAGAAGTTTAATAATAAAGTAAAAACTTTATAACATATCTATAATTATGAAAAAACAATACATATATATAAGCAACAAAACAAAATGCAATAAGAATAAATTAGAGTCGAATGCAAGAAATTTTAAAAACACAAACAGTTGTAGCTTCTTCTTAATCATATTTTGTAAATTTCTTCAAGTTTGAATATAAATAAAAGTACACTCTTATGAACACAAAATCAATGATATTTAAAGTTAACTTGAAATATATTTATATAAATAATCAATTAAAATAAAATTACTATACCTGAAAAATAAGAAATTTCAGACTTGATTATTGGCTTCGCATAAGTTCACTAAACAAAAACAAATGCAAAAATATTAAATTAGCACTAAAATTAGAATCAACGAAGAACAATTATACAACTGAAGAGAGTATTTTAAAAATAGAACGGAAACATATCTATAATTATGAAGTAACAATACATATATAAGCAACAAAACAAAATGCAATAAGAATAAATTAGAGCCGAATGCAAGAAATTGAAAAACAAAAACAGTTGTAACTTCTTCTTAATCATATTTTGTAAATTTCTTCAAGTTTGAATATAAATAAAAGCACACTCTTATAAACACAAAATTCATACTCCCTCTATCCATTTTTAATCTTCCTACTTTCCTTTTTGGATTGTCCATCTTTAAACTTCCTACTCACAATATTTCCTCTTTTGGTTAATTTTTGTGGTTCATATCATTTCTGACCCCACATTTTCTCTCAACTTTCATTTTCCACCACACACTACACTCCACCCTTAATTTTTGTGTCTACTCCCCCATGAAGTATAAATTTGGATGGAGGGAGTAATATTTAAAGATAACTTGAAATATATCTATATAAATAATCAATTTAAATAAAATTATTATACCTGAAAAGTGAGAAATTCCAGACTTGATTATTGGCTTCGCATAAGTTAACTAAAATTAGATACAAAAAGATAAAATTAGCACTAAAATTAGAATCAACGGAGAACAATTATACAACTGAAGAGAGTATTTTATAAATAGAACGAAAAAAAAAAATTAATAAGAAAAAATTTGCCATTGTATAAAGCCAAAACTTGATGACACATATATATATGGGGGAAAAATTTAATAAGACTAAATTGACAAAGTGAAGAAATTAATAACAACAACAACAACAACAACAACAACAACAACAACAATAATAATAAAGGATTGTTTGAGCATTTAATATCTGCCACGCGGCAAAAAAATAAATACTCAAATAACCTTTTTAACTTTATATGTAGATAGATAGATAGATAATAATAAAATTAATAAGGAATCTAATAAAAGCATAAATTAATACAACATACTAATAACATAACAAATTAGTCCGGACGGAGAATTAGATATAAAAAAGGTGGAGAAAAATATGTGATTTAAAAATTTAAGCGATAATAAATGTATTACGAATATTACTTTTCGGATTTTGTTTTTGTTTAGTGAACTTATGCAAAGCCAATAATCAAGTCTGAAAGTTCTCATTTTTCAGGTATAATATATTTAAATATCATGGGTTTTGTGTTCATAAGAGTGTACTTTTTTTTTATTAATCGAAAATAGTAAATTGTGTAATACTACCTTTTATAGCAATAAGAATTTTCATTTGTGAATGTAAAAATCAATGCAAATTATTTTCATTAATAAATTTACTATGACCTACATTTTCAGAAATCACAATCTTTTCTAAAACTTTTATTTAATAACTTGTTGTATTATTATATGTGATATTAAGTTTTTTTTATTATATTAAATGTAATTAATTACATTAGTAATTGACCAAAACCTTTTCATTTACCCTTATTTAATTATTATTTGTTATAATTCATTGATTATTTATATAAATATATTTCAAGTTAAATTTATCTATCATGAGTTTTGTGTTCATAAGAGTGTACCTTTTTTTTTAATCGAAAATAGTAAATTGTGTAATACTACCTTTTATAGCAATAAGAATTTTCATTTGTGAATGTAAAAATCAATGCAAATTGTTTTCATTAATAAATTTATTTGTTTTCATTATCAAATTTATTATGACCTGCATTTTCAGAAATCACACTCTTTTCTAAAACTTTTATTTAATAATTTGTTGTATTATTATATGTGATATTAAGTTTTTTTTCATTAAATGTAATTAATTACATTAGTAATTGACCAAAACCTTTTCATTTACCCTTATTTAATTATTATTTGTTATAATAATGAGTAGAAAATTAATATTCATTGATAAGGAATGTAAATTTCATTTGACCTAACTTACTCCATTATTTTATTTTAATTTTATGCTTTTCAACAAAGATGAGTCATTTTCCTAGTGCATTTATTATCACATACATAATTTTAATCACAATCTAATACTATCTTTTATAGCAATAAGAATTTTTATTTGTGAATGTAAAAATCACTGCAAATTGTTTTCATTAATAAATTTATTACGAACTACATTTTCGAAAATCACAATCTTTTCTAAAACTTTTTTTAATAAGCTGTTGTATTATTATATGTGATATTAAGTTTTTTTTATTAAATGTAATTAATTACATTAGTAATTGACCAAAATCTTTCCATTTACCCTTATTTAATTATTATCTGTTATAATAATGAGTAGAAAATTAATATTCATTGATAAAGAATGAAAATTTCATTTGATTTAACTTACTCCATTATTTTATTTTATTTTTATACTTTCCAACAAAGATGATTCATTTTGTTAGTACATTTATTATCACGTACATTATTTTAATCACAATCTTTCTAAAAATTTTATCTAATATTTTGTCTATGTATATATAAGTTTAATAATAAAGCGAAAACTTTATAACAACTCTAAAATTATGAAAAAAGAATACATATATGTAAGCAACAAATAAAATGCAATAAGAGTAAATTAGAGCCGAATGCAAGAAATTGTAAAAGGACAAACAACTTCTTAATCATATTTTGTAAATTTCTTAAGCTTGAATATAAATAAAAGCACACTCTTATGAACCCAATATCCGTGATATTTAAAGTGAACTTGAAATATATTTATATAAATAATCAATTAGAATAAAATTATTATACCTGAGAAATGAAAAATTGCAGACTTGATTATTGGCTTCGCATGATTTTACTAAACAAAAACAAATGCAAAAAGATTAAATCAACACTAAAATTAGAATCAAGGAAGAACAATTGTACAACTGAAGAGAATATTTTAAAAACAGAACGGAAATGCATCTATCTATAATCATGAAAAAACAATACATATATAAGCAACAAAACAAAATGCAATAAGAATAAATCAGAGCCGAATGCAAGAAACTGAAAAACAAAAACAGTTGTAACTTCTTCTTAATTATATTTTGAAAATTTATTCAAGTTTGAATATATATAAAAGTACACTCTCAAGAACACAAAATCCATTATATTTAAAGTTAACTTAAAATATATCTATATAAATAATCAATTAAAATAAAATTATTATACCTGAAAAGCGAGGAATTCCAGACTTGATTAGTGGCTTCACATAAGTTCAGTAAACAACAACAAATGCACGAAAAAAAATTAGGACTAAAATTAGAATCAACAAAGAGCAAGTATACAACTGAGGAGAATATTTTTAAAATAGAACGGGAAATTTTTTAATAAGACAAAATTTGCCATTGTGTAAAGGCGAAACTTGGTGACACGTATATATGAGGGGAAAAATCAGTAATACTAAATTGAAAAATCAGAGCCGAATGCAAGAAACTGAAAACCAAAAACAATTGTAACCTCTTTTTAATCATATTGTGTAAATTTCTTCAAGTTTGAATATAAATAAAAGTACACTCTTATGAACACCAAATCCATTATATTTAAAGTTAACTTCAAATATATCTATATAAATAATCAACTAAAATAAAACTATTATACCTGAAAAGCGAGGAATTCCAGACTTGATTAGTGGATTCACATAAGTTCACTAAACAACAACAAATGCACGAAAAAAAATTAGCACTAAAATTAGAACGAACAAAGAGTGAGTATACAACTGAGGAGAATATTTTGAAAATAGAACGGAAAATCTTTTAAGAAGACAAAATTTGCAAGTGTGTAAAGGCAAAACTTGGTGACACATACGTATATGAGGGAAAAATTCAGTAAGACTAAATTGACAAAAGGAATGAAATTATAAATAATAATAATAATAATAATAATGAAAGGTTGCTCAAGCATTTAATGCCCGCCACGTGGCAAAAAATTAAATGCATAAACAACCCTTTTAACTTTATTTATAGATTCTATATATCTTCTACCCTTTAAAAAGATAGCAACGAAAACACTGTGCTTAGCTACAGTGTTTGCGACACTGTAGCTATAGTGATTTGTAGTTTCCCCTTAGCCCTTCCTGCTTCCTCCCCTTCCCCCCGCTCTCTCCCTCAATTTCTTCCTCCTTGCTTCTCTCTCTACTGTTCCTGCTTGCTTCTCTCTCTAATCCTCTTTTTTTTTTTCCGAATTTTTTTTCGTACTAATATTGCTTCTTTCCCTTTCGTCTCAGGTGGTCGGATCGCCCACAAGGTTTAGTTTTCTCGAGGGATTCGGATGATCCAGGTATTATTGATTTGTCCCTTTCTTTGGGTTTCCGATTGTCGGATCGTCTTTTTCTTTAGTCCTCGGCGTCTTCTCCGCCGCTTTCGCTCATCCTTTATCTTGTTTCTTCTGCAATTTTTGTCTTCCTTTTCGCTCTCCTTCTCCCTGTATTTCTAGATCTAGATATATTCTCCTTGATTTTTTTGGGTTACGGTTCGTTCTCTGCTTCTGTTGATGATTTCGTTTCCTTTTCTAATGTGGCCCTTCTTTGTTTCGTTGTGGAATCAGTTCATTGGGTTGGACTGACCGATTTCGGATGCTCCAGAGTTTTCTCGAGGGATTCGGATGATCCAGGTATTATTGATCCAGGTATTATTGATTTGTCCATTTCTTTGGGTTTCCGATTGTCGGATCGTCTTTTTCTTTAGTCCTTGGCGTCTTCTCCGCCGCTTTCGTTCATTCTTTTTCTTGTTTCTTCTGCAAAAAATTTCTTCCTTTTCGCTCTCCTTCTCCCTATATTTCTAGATCTAAATATATTCTCCTTGATTTTTTTGGGTTCATGTTCGTTCTCTGCTTCTGTTGATGATTTCGTTTCCTTTTCTGATGTGGCCCTTCTTTGTCTCATTGTGGATTCAGCTCGTTGGGTTGGACTGACCGATTTCGGATGCTCCAGAGTTTTCTCGAGGGATTCGGATGATCCAGGTATTATTGATTTTTCCCTTTTTTTTGGTTTCTGATTGTCGGATCATCTTTTTCTTTATTCCTCGGCGTCTTCTCCGCCGCTTTCGTTCATCCTTTTTCTTGTTTCTTCTGCAATCTTTTTCTTCCTTTCCACTCATCTTCTCTCTGTATTTCTAGACCTGGATATATTCTCCTTGGTTTTTTAGGGTTTCTGCTCGTTTTCTGCTTCTGTTGATGATTTCGTTTCCTTTTCTGATGTGGCCCTTCTTTGTCTCGTTGTGGATTCAGTTTGTTGGGTTGGACTAACCGATCACCATGTTCGGGTTTCTCAAGGGTTTCGGATGACCCAGAGTTCTCTCAAGGGATTCGGATGGCCAGGTGCTATTGATTTTCCCCTTTTTTTTTGAATTTTCCGCTCGTCCGATCATCACTCTCTTAGGAACTCGACGTCCTCTCCGGCACTTTCGTTCATTCCGTCTCCTGTTTCTTCTGCAATTTTTTTCGTTCTTTTCCTCTCCTTCTCTCTATAGTTCTAGATCTAGATATATTCTCCTTGATTTTAGGGGTTTCTGTTCGTTTTCTGCTTCTGTTGATGATTTCGTGTCCTTTTCTGATGTGGCCTTTCGTTGTCTCGTTTTGATTTCAGTTCTTTGGGTTGGACTCATCGATCACAATGTTTGGTTTTCTCAAGGGATTCGGGTGATCCAGGTATCATTGTTTACTCCCTTGTTTTAGTGTTTCTGCTTGTCGGATCGCCATCTATAATAATCCTCGGGTTATCTCCCGCCATTTTCGCTCGTTCTTTTATTATTGTTTCTTCTGCAGTCTTTTCTTCCTCTTTACTCTTCTTTTGTTGATGCTTTTTTGTTCTTTTCTGCTTTTGGGTCGTCTTCGTTCTCGTTTCGGTTTCAGTTCTGTGTGGTTTAGTTATCTGGCATTTGCTTAATTGTTTCTGAGTATTTTTCGCTGTTCGTCTTCGGCTTTAGGGTTTGGTTTTTGGTTGTTGTTTATGATTTCAATTTGATTTGGGAAGTTCCTTTGTTTTCTGCTTGAACCCGGGTCGTCGTTGCTCGCCCGCGTCGCCCTGCGAAGAGTTCAACGCCTCTCATCACCCGTGATCATCGCCCTGGTTTTTGTTGATATTCTTCAAATTTGGGATCCCCCAAAACTGAAGTCTTTCTGTACCAATGAATCGTTACGTTTTCGTGAGTTCCCCTGACATACTTTGATATGAAGAGTACTGATTTCCTTCGGATTTTTGTGCCCCTTCGCTGTTCGGTTAGATAGTTTTGTGCTTTAGTTATGCTTCCTCTGACTTCCTTCTCTTTTTGGTCTTGCATTTTGTTGCACGTTACTGATTCTGCTTTCTCACTTTCAGGGTTTGGACCTGGCATTGTACGGCTGCTTCTTCTACAGTTCTTAGGGTCTCTTTGCCCTTGCTTATTTGATTCTCGGTCTTCTTTCGAGCTTCAGTTTTGCGTCTGAGTGTCTGATTTCATACTTTTATCGATTTCAGATTGCGAAGCTGAGGTTACAGGGATTCGTCCTCCCCGGTTTTTTGGGAGCTGTTTCCTTCGGGTTTTTTTTCTTTTTTTTCCTTCTTCGCAGTCAATTTCGGTTCCCCTGAAGTCCGTTGGGTTTCCTTTTCCTTCTGGTGTTCTTGATCTGGTTCTCGTTTTTGTTCCACGCTTAGACTGTGGTATATGTGCTCTTTTTTTTCGCCTACGTTCTGCTGATTCCTGCTTCTTTTTTGTTTCTTTGTGCACAGAGATGAGAAGCCTAGCTGAGGACCCAATTAGCATCTCCGGTCAGAAAGGTTTGCTTGTACGCCTGATACGGAAGCAAGTCGGATCCTTGTTTGCGAAACTCACTAGCATCAATTGGTCGGCAGAGAGGGGTAGCGTCATTGTTATGTCGCCTGCGTAGTTACCGTGATTTTCGGTTGTTTTCTACTACGTTGGGTCAGAGTTTTAGTTTTCTGTGGTTTGGGGTGATCTGAGTGGTTTCCTTGGCTTGTTGGTGAGCAGTTACGACTTTTTGGGGTTGTTTACCCTTCTCTCTCTACTCATCTTCGAGTTGCTTTTTTTTTCCCATTGCTGACGTTTCTTTCTCGCCCTTTCATTTCAGGTAGCCCAAGACGGATGTATCGCTGCGCATTTGCTTGTGATCTAGGGACACCAGAAACTTGGTGGAAACAATTTAACTGGCACTGGCTCTGTATAGTGACTTTAGAAGCTACCACATGTGGATTGCGATCTGGGATCTGTCGTTGCTGTTCTTCCTGATTTCTCGCTTTTGGGTCTCCATCGTGTTACAGGTGCTTGTAGCTGTTGTCCTTGTACTCGGTAATTCTCGGGCTCCTGTGCTTCGTCTTTTGTGCTTTATGGAAAGTAGCGCAGGCAAGCGGCCACTGAAGGCAGCGTCACTGCTGTTCGTTTGATTTTGATCTGGGGGCATCGTAGGTTGATGGAAGCGATTTCCTTGGTGCTTTCTCTGCGGTCACCTCGGGTGTTGATACAGGTAGATTGTGATCTAGGTTTTGCCTATGATGTTTTGCTTCATTCCGCCTCATGTTTGAGTGCACTCAGATCATCGATCGCTCTTTCTCAAGTGTGCAGTCGGGACTCTCTTTACGGTTTCAGAGCTTGTGTCTTTTGTGTTTGGTTGACTACTGTTTGTCGTTTGGTGATACAGATACTGGCTGTTCTTGTCTGTGCTGTTGGTTTGTGTTACTTCTTGTTCCTTCTTTTTTCTTTTTTCCCTCGGGC
The DNA here is from genome assembly GCA_958450325.1 of Agrostemma githago. Classification (NCBI taxonomy): domain Eukaryota; kingdom Viridiplantae; phylum Streptophyta; class Magnoliopsida; order Caryophyllales; family Caryophyllaceae; genus Agrostemma; species Agrostemma githago. The sequence goes on along the minus strand of OY288245.1, from coordinate 14,586,951 downwards.
TGCATTCTTACAGAATTTTTTTCCCTCTCTTGTTGGCCTACCGCCGGACAGCAACGACGCGGTGTGATTTAGCCATCATTTGTAGAACGCTTAGCTTACAATATATACAGTGCTCCAGTCGTTAGGTATCTCAGCCGCCGTTGCACCTGCAACAGAAGAGAATTCTAATATGATTTCACCCTCGTAGTGCGTGAAGCGAAAAGTCGATGTCCAAGAGTTCCTTAGTTTCTTACCAGAAACCTACATGAATAATAGGGGATCTGTATTGATGTTATATGTAGGGGTGTCTCACTATAGACTCAGCGATGTGTGCTTTGTCGAATGTTTATCCAGGGGCGTGTTGCAGTCTTGGTTTTCTATTATTGCTTGAAGGCAGTGTGTCAAGCGAAAGACCAATGTTCACGAGTTCCTTAGTTGCTTATCGGAAGTTTGCATGAGTAATATGGGATCTGTATTGATGATATGTGTAGGAGCGTCTCTTATAGACTCAGCAGTGTATGCTTCGTGTTCCAGTCTTGGGTTCCTATTATTGCTTGAAGACAGTGGAAGTCACACACTTTTACTGTTAACGATTCTTGAAAGGTTTCAGTTCTCGCAAATTAACTATTTAAGGCATTAGAAAAGCAAATAATTCTTACATAGCTGGACGATCTTCACAGGTTGCAAGTACTAACTCGAAAGAGATATTCGGATTGAAGATATAGCGTAATCATTTCGGCGAGAGTCCCGCACTGTGCTGCATCTGTGAGCCCCTGGCAGGTGCTGCCACTGTGTGTGCGCATTGGCACTTGGTGTAGAGCAGGTTTCAGCCATGATTAAAGTAATAGTTCCCATTAAAATAATAGTTCCCAGGCTTAGGCCCATGATTTGTAGTCTACTTGCTAGGCATTAGTGGGCTGGTGGAGATATTGTACTGCTTTCTTAGGGAGTAGGTTTCCAATTTGTAAGTGTATGGAATAAAGGATAATATTGTATGATACATTACAAAGCTTCACTCCAACTTGTGTGTTTACATATACCATGCCCACAAAATTAGGGTTGTCTTATTCACTAATTGTAATATTTCTGTGTAACATATGTGGATATATTCAGCTACTAAATAAACATAGAGACTCTGGGTGAGTAAAAGTACCGTACATAATTTTGGCACTTTTGTACCGAGACTCGGTTTCTACGAAGGTGTCCGTGTCTGCTCCGGACTTCGCGTCTTCGGTAACATGACCTCTCCGCGTGGTGGTCGCGTTTTGTGTGCGCACTGAATGTTTGCATAAGCCATGTTGCCGCGGTCCTGGAGTACGGACCGAAGCATGTATAGAAGTCGTGTGTTTCGTAGGGAGTGGGCTGACCCAGTACCCCAAATAGAGTCTTGCAATTGATTTTCATATGTATAGGTGTTGGCCCAGGGTCCTCCGTACTGTTTTCTTGTTTGCTTGGTTTGACACAGCACTGTCCTAAAAGCCGCTTGGGTCCTAATTAGCTGTACCTGGACGCGTATGCCAGCGACACCAGTGGATTGGCCCTCCGCCCTTAGACTTCCCCTAGACCTTCGTTTCCCTGGACATTCCCCCGGTGACGGGCACACGCCGGAGAACGCCTGCCTCTTTGTGAGGGCGTCGCTCGAAAGGGAGACCAGTTACGAGTGTAAGTTTTCTACCTCGCTGTCGTCTTCAAATGTGTTTCCTAACGGTATGCTCTAGACAGATGCTGACTTCCGCCGTTTAGGTCGGTGACATGCATCACGTTTGGACTCCCTGTTATAGATGCCTGATTATTCTTCTGCTTTTCTTGCCTCTTCCTGTTCATCCTTCTCTTTACCGTTATACGAGCATGCCGCATGTTTCTCCCTGTGTGTTTATGGGTCGTCACTGTTTTCCGCGTTGCGATTGGAAGTGTGTTCTTGTAGCTACTTTTCCTATGCTGTTGTAGATACTCATTCATGTGCATGCAAGCCGCTCGGGAAACTGGTCGGCTCATGTTGTGTGCTGCTAATTTCACCCATGGCCGCCTGAACTGCTGCACGTTCAGTTGTCGTCGGCGTTGATTCCTTGCAGGCTTTGTTAACCTGCCCTCTGAATACTGCTTCTGCCCATTTTCCCGCGTGGAAGGCCGCGGTGCTCTTCCTATTATCTGCACTTAAGTGTACCTTTATGTGCTTTGGCGCAGCTCTACTAACCTTGGCTTCTCTCCTCCCCTTATCTGCGCATGCTGCTTGCTAGCCTTGACCGCTCTTCTTACACAGTCACACACTCTGCTGGTGTTTCACAACTGTCATGGTAAAGTTCTTTTGAAGGGGCTGGGGCGCGAACAACGAGACGAAAGACAGGCTCGCCACCACGTCCAACAGGAGGGTTCGGAAGATCAGGCGCCTACCATTCATCTACAGGCGCCGGCATGAAGTGCAAGCCCATGGTGTTTTCTTGAGCGAGGATTGCATGGAATACATTTTCTTGATGCTTAGCGTAGCCGACAGAGCTAGCATGGCGGTCGTCTGTAAAAGGTAGGCGCAGATGTTTCTGCTGCGACTAGACGCGCCTCGGTGGAGTGAGGAGTACAATGGGGCCCTATGGCGAAAGCATCGCAATGGCGTAACATCTGTTTACAGGGAACGTATGCTGGTGTCGCAGAGGTGCAGGTGCCAGATGACCGACGACGTAATCGCTAGAAGGATGTTCCATAGTTTCCAAGCAACTGGAGAAGACATTCTGCACTTGAAAATTACTGACAGTACCCCCCTAGAAGATGGCGACGACTATTTTGAGAACCTTCCGGTGGAGGTGGTTAGCAGAGCGTACGTGATAGCTCTGGGGTTGCTTAGCCCAGCAGACGTGGTGGTGATCGATTGAAGTGCTGTTTTTATTGCATCCGTTCCGTGTACTGTGAGGGCGTGCTCTCACCCTTCTTTTTTGTTTTTGCTTCCCGTATGTGCCCATTGTCCCGTTGTAGTACGAATATTTTTCTGAGGCTCTGCTCTTGTATCTGCAGTGCGTCTTTGGATTTAGCGTGTTGGTTGTTCATTTTTTCGCGTCCTAGACTCTAGTGCATTTCTCGTTATACAACTGTCAGCTCTAACCCCACAAAAAACCGGTTCTCGTCCAATAACACGTGCGCGCCTTGTTCCTGACACTAAAACGCATACGACGCATCGTCTACCACGCGGGCACACGCTTCACTCACGCGATCTGCACAGACAGTGCGAGCAAACATTCATACAAAGCAACTACGCGATGTTCGTCGGTCCCCGTTGAACTAAAAAAAAAAGACGGAGACGAAAACAATTCCTTTCCGGTGCACGTGCCCTGACGCGTGGTTCGACTGCATGCCCCTGCTATTACGCAGCACATCACCAGCTACGTCGCAGAAATATCCCCCGCAATCATCACGGAATTCGTAGAGTGCAGTTGCCATGTGACTCTAACCCCAGCTGCAAAGGTGGCAGGGGCAAAGGGGATGGGACACGGGGTCAGTGTCACAACAGAGCACTGCTGCGCCCCAGATAATTGCTGCTGAGTGGTTTTGTGAGCAATATGCGCTGCCACCATTAAAAAAAATAAGATTTGTGGGCCGCCTTTGGACTTGGCCATATTATTTAGGCGGCTATGTGTCTTTCTGGTGACGTCGCTGTCCCCTTGTTGTTGTACATGGATTACACAACATACTACACTCACCAAGCCCTACTTTTAGAAGATCGACACCACGGAACGTCGACTGATAAGATGTGGCACGTTTATAGTCTACACCATTTGTAGTTTTCTTATTTTAGCTATTAGAGATGCCGTTGATTGAATACCGTATTGCCTACATGCTTGAGGTGTACACGGGTTATATAACATCCTCCAACCATCAACGACCTTGTTTTAGGGGACCGTCGCCACGGGACGTTGCCTCATAAACTGCGATACGTTTATAGTCCATACTATTTGTAGGTTTTTTTTTCCTGTCAAAGATGTTCTGGAATTATTACCATTCAACATTCATCTTCATCCATGATTTACTTCACTTATAGATGCTGTATAGTTTATTACTACCTCCGTATCTATATGTTCGTCCACTTTCAATATAATACTCCACCCATATATTAAGAATAGTGGACAAACATATAGATACGGAGGGAGTATTAATTAAATTGATTTTCACTTTAAAAAAAACTTCATTCCTTATTACAATATATATTGCATATATGAAGTTAGCTCAGGGTTTAAGGTAGGGCATATTAAACTTCATTGCCTTAAACTTATTTTCCATGTGACAGCTGCTCCATATTGAAACCCTCCCATTAACTGCCCATGCCCGCCTCCATTAGACACCACACCACGATCACCTGATGAGGACCCTGAACAACATATTCCTGTTTGTGTGATGAGAAATTAATATCTACGTGAATCTTTTCGTAATTAAACTATTAACGCGTCTGACTGTTAGAGAAACCATTAAATCAAGCGAATTGTGTAGTTGTGTTATTATTGGATTACTAGGTGGGCATCGTCTTTTTACCGATTTACTAGCCTCTCGATGTTTGGCTGAATACAATTCCGCCACTCTGCACGGTTTACGGCCCTTTGTTTTTTCCCGTGCCGCACATTGAACAACTAAGAGACGCGATCTGCTTGGTCGGTTAGTTTAAATCATTTAGCTCCACATCGCGCAACGAATTCCCTAGCATTGTTTTCTTGACTCTCGTGCAAGGGAGTCTTCGCGTGGCCTCGTGTGTCCCCGTGCTGTAGGTGCATCTCGTTGCTCACGCCCTCTTGCGCCTTATAGTAGAAAAAACCCCTACCGTGTCGGTCCTACCATGGCGGTTCTAGCACAAACGACATATTAGGTATAAATTACAAGTGGAGAAGGTCTTTAGTGGCGGTTTTTTCAAAAAACGACACAGTAAAGTGCTACTTTTGGTGGCGGATTTGTTTTAGAACCGTCACTATAAGGATTTTGTGGCGGTTCAATATACAACCGACGTAAAAAATGACACAGTAGAATGCTACTTTTGGTGGCGGTTTTATTTTACAACCGACACTATAAGCTTTTGTGGCGGTTTTATTCACAACTGACGTAAAAAATGACACAATAAAGTGCTACTTTTGGTGGCGATTTCATTTTAGAGCCGCCACTATAGTATTTTGTGGCAATTATATTACAACCGACGTAAAAAGTGACACTATAGAGTGCAAATTTTTGTCACGGTTTTATTTTATAACGACACTCTAGGGATTTTGTGGCGGTTTTAAAAATAATCGTCATTATAAGTCTTTGATGTTGGTTTGTTAAGAAAACCGCCACCATAGAAACACTAGAAGAAAATTATATATGTGCGGATCTATAAAAAATTAGTTAATGATTAAAGTTAGAGTCGATGAAAGGTTTCAAGCCCGATTGCCCAACCCGACCCGATATTTTTCTGGGCTTGAACATTAATTTTGGCCAAAAAATGTTGTGACCCATCCCGAGATATATATCCAAACATTTATTTAAAGTCAGGTATGAATCTAGTATCTTCTCTTATTTTTGGCCCAACCCGGCGCATCACAAATAGTGTCACCTATAAGTTTTGGAATAATAATATTTTTCACTTTCAAGGTAGAATTCTCGTAATGAATATTCACGTAGTATGTTTTATATATTTTCCTCGATCTATTTTTTAATTTTCCAAACTTCGAGCTTGTCTCGAATATTTATTTTAATTTTATTACAACTTTGGTCTTTTTGTTATTTTTTACTTATCTTTCTAGCTTAATTTCAACATGATTTCTTATCTGGGACAACTTTTAACTTGATGTCTACTTGTACCGTAATACATTATTTGTTCAACCCGTCTTATATTTAATTCGACTTTGTGGTCAATTTCTTTTAACCCAAAAATTAGCAAACCCACTTCCCTCTAATTAGCAAACTAACTTCCCTTGCTCTTCTTTTTGTGCCTCGATCTCTTCTCACGATCGTATCTTACAGGTTTCTTTTACTCTTATTTTTGAGTTCTGTCTACATAATTTATGATTTTATGATTTTGGTTCCATATGATTATGCCTTAGTTTCTCACTTTACTTCATCTTTTTAGTGAGCCTTGGTAAGAGTTTGTGAATTGACTTGCTAGTTTTTTTTAGTAACTTTATGATTGGTTGATTTTGTTGTGTATGTCATGCTGGTCCATGACTACGAAACGATCGATCTGGTTAGGTTTTAAGGAAGTATCTAAGATAGATGTTAAGGCGACAACTTTTCTGAGAAGGATAATGTGCACCGATTCTACCTCACTATAAGAGATAAATAATTAGATGACGTTTATCTAGTAGCTTAAATACAAATGTCATCTCAAGTAATCCTACCACAACAGTTAACTATAAAAATGAAGTAAATGTTGCGTAATCTAATTTTTCAATCTGCCGCTCATTTAAGAAATTACCCACTTTCCCCCCACCCCAAAAAAAGCTCTTAAAATACTTTCATTTCTCCTAAAACTCATATCTAAACATCAAACTCAGCTAATTTCTGCAATAACACGACATTTAGGGTTGGGTTCAATCGCGCGCGACTTGCAAATGAATCACTCTGTAATCCCCTAGAAATTCTAACGCAATACAGTGGCGGAAACACTGTAGATTTGGGATTAAAACACACTGATGTTCTATATTTTAATAAAAGAACAGTCAGTCAATATAGAGGCCACTTCTTACAAAAGAGCTAAAATAAATATTCTCCAAACAGGGTTACAAAAATCCATAAATAAACATGAATGAAGAAAGAGTAGGGTCCATGCTACTCGCTAGCTCACACCCAAAACCCAGCAGCAAATACCTGTCATGTTATAAACATAACAGCCACGTCAGTGGGGAGTAACTCGGAGGTTCTCCCAGCCATATTATATCATATGGAAAAATAATAGTATTATTATATCAAAATACTTAAAATGAGAAAACATTAAAAACGATATAATGAAATAAGTTCTTGAAGGAAACTTAAAACATCTGTCAACCTGCAAATCAAACCAATCGATAATAATAATCATATTCAAAAATGGCGTTATGGAAATTCGATCAGTGTGCACAAGACTAGACTTTCACTAGGATAATACTGGAAACTAGCTTCGAGAACTGTAGACTTAACTCATAACAGAATCCAGTCTCTAACTAGGCAACTCAACTATAACAGGACTGCGTGCAGCGAGGTCCTGGTTTAAGTAGTATACACCCCTCTTGGATACCAAATGTATCCAGTTCAACTAACAGCGACTAACACGATGCGATATCTAGCTTAAGAGCACAATGCACACTCTTCTGAACACAAACCATGCTCAGTTCAACGACCAAATGTGCCCCAAATGCACACCGGCTTTATAGCTGATGGCAAAAACGTACATCCCAGAATATATTACTCTAACCCCACACTTCTCTTTATTCCATAACTCCAAAGCATGCCATTATCGATAGTCAAATGTAAATATAATCAATATAAATTATATGAAGATAAAAAGAAATAAACATTTTATTTTAAAAGGGGAAACTTTCTATAAATAGAAACTTACTAAAAATAGTCTTACAGAAAATATGTAAGATATCAAAATTAGTGAAATGTATTAAATAGGATTTCTAACGAAATTAATATTTTATTATTATCGTCGTTATCGTAACTTTAATATATTTCTAAATTCGTTACTCAAAATATAAATAAAATATAATAGGTCAACATAACGTATTTTATAAATAATTAGGAAATCGAGTTAAAACTACTCCCTCCATCCAAATTTAAACTTCATGGGGGAGTAGGCACAAAAATTAAGGGTGGAGTGTAGTGTGTGGTGGAAAATGAAAGTTGAGAGAAAATGTGGGGTCAGAAATGATATGGACCACAAAAATCAACCAAAAGAGAAAATATTGTAAGTAGGAAGTTTAAAGATGGACAATCTAAAAAGGAAAGTAGGAAGATTAAAAATGGATAGAGGGAGTATAAATTTTGGAAGATAGATGTTTTAAGAAAAGCGATATCAAAATTTATTGAGTCAATGAGTTTTATAAATAAAACGTGATTTACAAAGATTTCAAGTTATTTTTAATAAGTAGCTTTTACTAATAATAATAATAATCAAGCTGGTTAGAGAAAGTTTTCTCTCTCTACAAAATTCTCTGAAATTCTGTTGAGACACCAGCTCCATTAACGTCTTCGCAAGCTTCAAAACTATGGGGAAAGGGCCTGGAAGGCCGCCAAAAAACTCACGACCGTCGCCGGAATTATCTCCCCCTTCTACTCACTATGATTATGATGGAAGGGATGCGATTCAGGTGGAGCAATCTCAAGCCCAGCTAACACCGCCACGAGGTACTTTTAGTGTGAACGATTTGATATGTGATGTCATAACTACTGCTTGCAAGTCTGTTGCGAGTACTGCTCATCATGAAGATCAGAGAGCCAGGCTTCCGCCTCCTGTGAGTGAGGCTGCCTCTGGTGCTGTGCCCCCGCCATTGCCAGAAGCAACGGGTTCTCTTCAAGAGGCTATACCTGCAATGAAATCGGCAAGGAATTGGGCGGAAACTGCGAAAGCGAAGGAGGCTCCCATACATATCAATGTGTTCATTGTTTTGTGAATCATCTGAGCTCAGGTTTCATGTTCCATTTAACCGTCATATATGGCAGTAATAGTGCTACTGAAAGGCAAAGACTCTGGGTCCAGTTAGAAAACTATGCCTTAAATGTCCAAGGATGGATTTGTATGGGTGATTTTAACATTGTACGAGATATTAAGGAGAGGGTGAGTGATACTCCACCTCTCCTTTCTGAAATAATTGACTTTAATACTTGCATCCAGCAATGTGGACTTGACGATATGGCCACATCTGGCTGTGAGTTTTCTTGGTCAAATAAGCATGACACGTCCACTAGGATGTACTCAAAGATTGACAGGGTTTTGGTAAATCAGGCATGTCCTGGTATGCCTACTGCTGAAAGCTTAGTTCCGGGAATTTCGGATCATAGTCCTCAATTGGTCTGTCTAAATGATACGCCGGTAAGAAGACCTTTTGCTTTCCTCAATAGTTGGGTAGCTCACCCTGACTTTACTACGTTAGTTGAGACTGCTTGGAAAACTAGAGTTCAAGGCAATTCAATGTACAGGCTTATGGGAAAACTAAAAAAGGTCAAGCTGGCAATGTAAGGACTCCATAAACTTCATTTCACTGGCATCAGCCTGAAGGCAGACCTTTTGCGGAAGGAGCTTATTACTGTTCAGACGCAATTGGTCGGAAATCGCTCCCCTCATTTGATAGCAGAGGATAAGCGCTTAGTTTCCGAGTTCACTAAAGCTAAGACTATTGAACTCAGTATCTTACAACAAAGAGCAAAGATTACTAACATTAGTGCAGGTGACAGGAACACTAAATTCTTCTTTGCCAAAATTAAAGAGAGGCAAAAGCACCAGTTTGTTGGAAGTATACAGGATATTCATGGAGATTATCATACTGGTTTGGAGAATGTTGGGAAAGCATTTGTCGATTATTATACTGGGCTCCTGGGAACAGCAAAAACGGTGTTGCCCCTGGATACTGAATTTCTATCCCAAGGTCCATGTGTCACTACAACTGATTCCTTGGCTCTTACTAAACCTATTACCAAGGAGGAGATTAAAGCTGCTCTTTTTTCCATTGACTCAAACAAAAGCCCAGGCCCGGATGGGTTTAACTCAGGTTTCTTTCAATCAACTTGGCCTATCATTGAGAAAGATTTCTGTAAAGCAATATTGGATTTTTTCGCCACAGGACATATGCCAAAGCAAGCGAATGTTACTACTCTAACCCTTATACCTAAAAAAGAGGTACCTCAGTCTGTAAAGGACTTTCGACCAATCTCTTGCTGCACCACGATTTACAAGACGGCTAGCAAAATCCTCACTTCTAGACTAAAGAATATCATGCCGCTCTTGGTTGGGGCTGAACAGGCTGCCTTTGTGCAGAATCGGAACTTGTTTGACAATGTTTTACTCACTCAAAATCTAGTTAAGGGTTATGGCAGAGCAGGTATCTCGCCTAGATGCATGCTTAAGATTGATATTTGTAAAGCTTTCGATACACTTCAGTGGGACTTCATCATAAATATGCTTATGGGGATCAAGTTTCCTACTCAATTCATCACATGGGTCAAGGGCTGTATTACAACCTCATGGTTTACAGTTAAAATCAATGGAGCATCCCATGGATTCTTCAAGGGGCAAAGTGGAATTAGACAAGGAGACCCGCTCTCTCCCTATCTTTTTGTCCTCGGCATGGAAATACTATCCAGATACTTGAGAGGTATCTGTTTTAATAAGGATGTCTCATATCACCCTAAATGTGCCAAACTCAGACTTACACATCTAGTTTTCGCTGATGATCTCATGGTTTTCACTCGAGGTGATCTTCCCTCGGTGCTTCGTGTTAAAGAAACTATGGACCAGTTCTCTTGCTGGTCTGGCCTTCATGCTAGTGTAGAGAAGACAGAAGTGTATTTTGGAGGTGTTCATGCAGATGTCAAGCAGCTCATATTACTGAGCACTGGGTTTAAAGAAGGACTCTTCCCCTTCAGATATCTTGGGGTTCCGATTCATCATGGCAGACTCACAGCTGATATGTATGGGAGCCTCATCACCAAGTTACAAAACTCTATTACTCATTGGTCAAACAAATTGTTATCTTATGCTGGCAGGGTTCAAATTATCAATTCTATGGTGTTTGGACTCCAAAATTTTTGGTGCTCTAGCTTGCTTCTTCCTGTAGGGGTAGCAAAGCAAATCAATCGGTTCTGCAAAGACTTATTCTGGGGTTCTGCCCCTGGTGTAAGGAGACTGGTTTACAAAAGTTGGGACAGCATTTGCAGCCCTTGGAATGAAGGTGGCTTCGATATCAAAAATTTACAAAATTGGAATAAAGCCTTGATGCTTAAATGGCTCTGGGAACTAGATAAAGGTAGTGGCTCTTACTGGGTGAGTTGGGTTTCTAAATATCATCTTAATCGGCACTCAATATGGGAAATTAAGGCTGCGGATCGTCATTCGGAAAGTCTTCGAGGGATCCTTGCAGTAAGAGACTATTTGGTGCTAAAAACTGGTAGCAATGCTGCTGCCCAAATTCTTTTGCATCAATGTGTTATTAATGATAAGTTCAGGCCCTCTCTAGCTTATGATGTTCTCCGTTCTCATCGGCCAGTAGTCCGCTGGTACACTCCACGATGGAATAAAGGACTCTACACACGTCACAAAATTATTCTCATTTTGGCTTATCAAGGAAAGCTAGCCACTCAATCTAATATACAAAACAGAGGTCTACCCCTGGCTAATCGATGCTACCTGTGCCAGAACCAACTGGAAGATGTGCAACATTTATTTTTCAAGTGCAAATATGCTCATGAGGTCATTAGCTGTATAGCAAGATGGTGTGGGATTGATTTCACGACTTCTGATCTATCTACTATGCTTCATTGGGCTTCAAATAGAAATCATATGAAGCATTGGCGCAACGCCTGGTTAAGACAGTGCCTTGCTGCTACGGTATATTGCTTATGGAAGGAGAGGAATAGCCGGATTTTTAATGATACTTGTAGACCCGAAAAGGTCATTATTAGAGAAATACAGTATGTAGTATGTGTTCTAATGATTCATTCTTCAAACCCATCTATACGAGATGAAATTATAGAGGGGTTACAGTAAGAATTAACTTCCTAGTGGCTATTCCTTTGTAAGAACCACACTCTTGTATTTGAAATATATAAGAGTACTACCTTCTTGCAAAAAAAAAAGTAACCTTTACTAATAAATAATACGGGTTTTAATAAAAATAGTCAATCGGAAATTATTAGTGAAAATAGTCTCGACTAAAAATATATTTAAAACTAAAACGATTATTTTCTCATTTATTAGTATAAATCGTAAAACGAAAATTAATTTATTGAAAGAGTATACAAATCTCGATTATAATATAAAAATACAATTTTGAGTTAAAAATTAGAAATTAACGAAATATGACAAAAATATGAAATCGATATTATTTAGTTACTAGTGTCGCGATAACCAACAAAATATTATAACGATAATAAATAATAAAATTAGTAACGATTTATAAAATGGTATCGAAAACTGTAAAAATATTTATAAGGTACACGATTTAAAAAAAATATATAATTAGAAATAATAAATAGCTAAAATTAGAAAACCGAAGTTAAAATATTTACTACATACCACTACTCAAACATACTATATAAAATCGAGTAACGTCCTAAAGTTACCTTGATACAAAATTCGAATCGCTCTCGTACTTGTCCACTAGCATAGTCCGAGCTCCAAAACTTCAATAGCATGCCTTAATCTTCGTGTCGTGAATCGTTAGCCTTCCAAGTACGCTCCACTAAGAAATTCGAGACATAAAGAAAACAGAAATGAAGAAATCGGGATAAGGGATGTTCGAAATGACTAGAGATGTCATGGAACGACAAGGAAAAGTAGTTGAAAGAAGACCGACAAATGAGAATGAAAACAAGGAATATAAGAGGGGAATAGAAGAAGGGAGGCAGGTCGAGAAGACGAGGGAAAACAGCAGAATCGATAACAACAAAGCAAACCAGCAGCAGCGTAAAAACAGTACAAAAACAATGACGTAAACAAGGGAAATCGAATGTGCAACAGCAGAAAAGAGCACGAAACAGCAGCAGAAAACGCAACAGCAGTCATCAGCAGCAAAGGGAAGAAGAGGAAGAAAAAGAAGAAAGGAATAATAAGAAGAAGCAGCAGCACAGCACAACGAAGAAGAAGAAGAGAAGAAGCAACAGTACGATGCGACAAAAACAAAAGACAACACGAAGAAGAAGAAGAAGAAGATCGATAATCAAGACTTAACAACAGACATGAACAGCAGCGCGGCAGCAACAAGAGTATCAACAAGACAAAAGAAACCATATACAAACGAACCCGAAAAGAAAGACAGAAACAAAGAGAAGAAGAGAAACGAGAATGAAAGGAGATTGAAGAATTCAGGCAACAACAAAACGCAGCAGCAGGAGGACAAACAACAGAGAAGAGGAAGGAGAAGAACAAAGAACATACCGCTTACCGAGTTCCGATGACGAAAAGGATGAAGACGGGGATGAAAAAGAAGGAGGAGGAAAAGGGGCTACATATCATCACTTCGGCAGAGTACAAGCGGACAACAGGAGAGAAAATGGCAACCGAACAACATAAAACCAGCAGACCACAGCGGCAAGCAACAACAACAACAGATCGCAGAACAGCAACGAAAAGGAGCAGAGAAGGAAAAAAACAGAGGGGTGAACGATGATGTTGAAGGTGCTCGATGTTTCTGAAGAGAACGAAGAAAAAGAGGTGATAGGGAGTGCAGATGAAGCGGAGGAAATAAGAAAAGGACTAAGGGGAAGCGGTGAAACAACATGAAAAAGAAGGGGAGTGAAACGGTGGAGAAAACAAAGGCAGCCAAGAGGAGTGTGCGTGAACGGGGAAGTGAACGTATAAGTGGAATTGATTGTCAGGCAAGTGGGATGAATGTTGTAGGGATTAATAAATGAATCAGTTCGGAAATACGAATTCCGTAAAATAAGTTGACTGACCCATGAATCGAATTTAAAACGAATTAATAGAAAATAATTGGGCCGACTAATAAAATTAGTAAATAAACGTTCTCGAGGTATAAATAATTATTCGAGACGAAACATAATAAATTTAATAAATGATTAATAATATTTCCCGATTAGATGATGAAATAATTAGATGATGAAATAGTATTTCCCGATTAATAATAAATTTTCGATAAAGTGAATTAAATTGATTTCTCGAGAAAATATAATAAATGTTTTGACGAAACTTAGTATAAATGAACTTCGAGTCGAAAATAGAAATTCGAGCTTAAATATAAATAAATAAAAAGAATTTAGAATTTATATCGTCAGAATAGAATTTCGATAAGAATTAAATTAAATGTATAAAATGAATCGAAACTTAAATAAAAATATGTTTTAAATATAAAAGAGTTTCCATGACAAATAGAATTTCAGGAGTTTCAACGATTAAACAATAAATTCATTTTATAAAATTTTTAAGAATTACGAGTTAAATCGTAAACAAAATAAAATACGAACATAACTTTAATTAAATTAAATTTATAAAATCAGGGGTGTTACACACTCTACCATTTTCCTCTTCCATTTTCTTCTCCTTGATTTTAATATAGGGTTTGCGTTCAAACGCAACTCAAAATAGTTCACTACATAGGCTATTAGCGCATCATTTTTTAGTTCGAAGAAATTGTTGCTTTCATCCTCGGCGTTTTCATCTTGTTCTCGCTTTTTTCCTTATCCTTTGGGGCGCAGCTCGCCATTAGAAACCACTACAACAAATTGTCACTTGCGCCATGAATTATGCCACGGTAATTTGTTATTCGTGGCTAATTTTTACCTAGCCACGGGAAAATTTTGATTCACTACCTGAGAAAAAAAAATGCCACGGGACAATTTTTCCCGTGGCTAAAATTCACTTGCGCCACGAATTTTATTAAAGTCGTGGCCAATAATCACTCTTGCTACGAAAGTTGCCACACCCGTGGCAAAAATATATTTAGCCACAAATTTGTTCTATGGTAAATATTTTTTAGCCACGATGTAATTAATTTCCATGGCGAAATTATTTTTTAGCCACTGATGTAATAAACGCATGTGGCTAATGTCGTTCTTCAAACTTTAATAAATTGCCTTCAAGTTAAGCCAAATGTCAAATTTTGGTCTTAAAAAATTCCTTAAAATTTAAAGTTCTAGATAATATGAAATTAAATAAAAAAACTTAAATTTGAAAATATTTTATTACTCAAAAAAAATTGTTATTCTTTTATTAACTTTTAAAAAAAATAAAAAATTTGTAAAACAAAATACAAGTAAAGAAAACTTTGGTTGTCTAATTTGTTGATTTTCAACTAATCATAATTTTTAAAGTCATTGATTTCTCTTAATTTGACAATATGTTTAACTAAAATTATATAATCTAAAGTATGACTTTTGAAAGACTGGATGACATTTAAATAGTGTAATATATATGCTAGCTAATATGCGGCGTACATAGCATATCAAGTAAAAAGAAGTATGTGATTTATCATCCATCGTTGACATGTCTAATATTATTTGAGATCTTTCAGTTTTACCGCTTAGTTAATTAATTAATATATTTTTCACATGTATTAAACCTCTTTTGAAGACAAAAAACTTTAAAAGAAAGGGACCGAGCATGACTCATAACCGCAACTTTCGAGCGTTGTATTATTTTTTTTTCAAATTATTGATTTTTTTTCTTACAATATTTTCAGTGTGAAAAAAATCATTTTTTAACTCGTATTTAAGAATTCTAATCGATCAATATTTTTTTATGGAATTAACTTTGACTGTGAAAATAATGATTAGTTTTGTAAATTAATTGTTTTCAAGTTATTTGGTTTGGAAGAAAGATTAATGTTTTGAAAAGTCGTACCTAAGTTTAATAATCAGTTAAAATTATTTTTAAAAAAAAGAGAGGTATAATTGAGAAAAACAAATAACTTACAAATACATGTAAGAAAATCTAATAATTAAGGACCACTAGTGAGAAAATAAAAAATTAATTTATCGTCAACTATCTAATTCAATAATTATTCTATAATATTATTTAGAAGATATTTTAAAAAATGAATATAAAACAAAATTAATTTAATGAAAAATAAAATTCTGGTAAAACTTAGAGTAGACAAGAGGAAACTCGATGAGGATAAAAACTAATGAAATAAAATAACGACCGATAGTTCAAAGCAAATAAAATATCTAATTAAGCCAACAACAAAAAGAAAAAACATATCGAAAGAACTAGCAATAAAAGAACGTGAAAAACAGAAATTAAAATACAAATATCGATAAATTAATGAAATCATGAGTCCGAAAGTCAATTTCGAAACTTGATTTTTTTACGGGAGTAAATCATTGGGGGAAAACCAATTAATTACTCAAAAGTAAATGTAGTTTGTGGAAAAAAAAACATTTTAAAGGAATTCAAACAATGATTATGTCAACAAAGTTCAAATTCATTTCTGGTAGCTGGCCATAAGAACTCCACAGTTAAGCGTGCTTGAGTGAGAGTAGTGTTAAGATGGGTTCCCTCCTGGGAAGGCTCTATAAAGGTAGTAACCGTTTCAGATGTGACTACTTTAGAGGTAGAGAATTTTTACGGTTATTAATTAATTTATTATATATTTTCACCGAAATAAATGTTTTGTCACAAGCGTAATTAGCCATGGGATAACCCGTGGCAAAAAGTTAATTCTAGCCACGGGAGACTCTGTGGCAATAAAATCAATACTTGCCACAGTTTTTTTTTTTTCCGTGGCTATTTGTTCGTCACGGTCACTTGCGCCACGTATGATTTTTTCGTGGCAAAGTACTTTAGCCACGAAAATTTAGCACTTTTGCCACGAATTCAGCCGTGGCCCAAGTGCTCATTTGTAGTAGTGAACCCAAGATCATTATCAAGGTTTGTTCCTTTGTTCTTGAGTTTATTTTGGTTAGAACTTAGAATTCACTAGGGTTTAAATCGAATCAACTATGCAATTCAAATAGGTACCATATTCTGTATGTCCAATTTGCAACTCGGATTCATGAGCATGATGCCATCGATCGATTAGGGTAGGAATTGAGTATAATCTGTAGCTTGCTTAGATTGTGGTATAATTGGGTTGATGTTTTGATATGACAAAGTATCAACTTTGAGAGGTTCATAGTACCAACGCTCAACTAGTGAAGGTTTGCCATTAATTACTCTAAACCATAATTTCAATTTCAATTGTTACTCTTTAATGATACATATCGCTGTATAGTATGTTAGGCTCCGTTCTTTTTGAACTGAATAGGTAGCCGAATTGAGCTGCAAAGGTTTTGGGGCCTTATTATCGTTACTGTGTGTGTGATATTGTACTACCTCAGTACGTTAAGTTTCTGGATCACATCATGTGCCTATTATTTGTAGGCCTAAGGTCGAGAACGAAGGTGATGATCAACTTACATGTTACATGCAGCAACTCTCCGAATGTTGAAGCATCAGAATTTGATGATTTGGGGATGATATATATGTGACCAATTCTGAATTCACTGCAAGGATCATCAAGCATTCCACTCCCAGTGCAGAATTCACCATTCGATAAGGACACCAAGATTAAGGTGTTGACTGAAAGTTCTGGTTTAGACCGGAATATAAGCAGACAGTGTTTTTCGTTAGGTGGAGGTTGTGGTTTGCAGCAGAAAAGACCTATACAGTGCTATATATGCCACAAATGTAACATTCGTGGTAAGCTCTCAAATTTGCTACAAAGCGTATGTTCTGGGTAGTTTGGTTAAGCCTAAATTCTATTTACTCGAAATCATTCACTATTTGCTTTGTCGCAACATGGTGCTCTTCCCATCTTTTTTATGTTTTCTTCTATTTATTCTTTCTTCTTCTTGTGGTGGCATGGCCGTTAGTTCTTAATTCTTGTTTGTTCTACCTTGATGAAACTTTTCTAGTTGTCTATTTTCTTGGTTTGTGTTATTTTGTCTTTGTTGTTTAAATAAAGTTTTGTGATTGATTAGATAATTGATTATGGAAATTGAAAATTATGAGCTTGGGAATTGTATTTATTCTAAATTTTGTACAATGAGCTTATATTGGGGTGTGTTGTAAACTGGAAAATAGGACATCAATGAGTGAGATGCTATAGAAAGGTCAAATTGTTTGTAGTTGGCCTACTATTTGTTCTTTTATAGTTAAACATGAATATGTGATGGTGTTTATGTAAATATGAGATCAAAGGCCATATTATTTGTCTTGGTTGAACTCACGAATTCTATTACTTGACTGATTGCTTAAGAGCTGGATGACTTGAATGGTTACGAAGAATGAAACTTATGTGACATGATGTAAGGAATAATCAAATATTGGGGATTACCTATATAATAATTTGACAAAAAACAATGGCTAGTTATGTTATTGATTAAACATATTTTGAAAAAATGACTTCAAGTATTTTTTATTATGTGCATTGTTCTGTTAGTTTAGTATCCACTGTTTGTGCTACATGGGACATACATACAATAAGATTCAGTATCTAATCAAGACGTATAGCCTACATCAAACTAGCTGAATGTAATTTCCACTCGTATCTATTAGTGTTTATATCAAATGAACATTTTATATTAGTTTAGCATCATGAAAATAAGGTGACTTTGCTTCATTGTTGACTTTCAAGCAGAGCTAAGCGTGAACGACATCCTCAATATGTATGTTGGGTTCAAAATAGTCCCAGGTGTATGGAGGATAAGAAACACACCTAGAGAGTATGGTGGATACTAAGAGAAAGAGAACTTCTGCCAAAGACACGGCCATTGCATTTAGTGTCCGCGACAACTAGATGATTATGAGTGTGGTTATTATGTTATGAAATGGATATATAACATAACATATTACTCCTCTAAAGAAAGCTAAGAAAGAAGAATTTGAGAAGGTATTTCCTATTTTAAATTATAGGTTTATAATGATATTTTATTTACTTTTTGATGACAATTTTCTTAATATTGTGGTATGAAATGTAGATTATGACAGATTCAACAATAACACTTGAGGACATAGATGAAGTTAAAGAGGCGTGGGCGACAAAATGTTTAGAGAACTTATAGTATATATTAGATTATTTTTATTTCTCCTTTTTTGTGGTCTTTGTATAAGATATACTTTTGGATGTGTAAGAAAATAGTGACACAGTTAGCGAGTTGGATGAAATAAAGATGTTTTTATGACATTATTGTTGATTGGAATCTATTGCAGACATTGTGTTGTCATCTTTTATATCTGGGTTGACATATAATTTATGGGGAGGTGCATCCAAACCTAGTTGATATATATTTTTTAAAAATGTCAATAATGGCCATTTTTATAAAAGCGACGTGAAAACTTATTCTATGGTGACGCTTGTTGTACCGTAGCTGACACCAGAGATTACTCTACGACAACGGTTCTTATATTAAAAATAACACTGTATGTTACCTGTAATTCCCTAGAAATTCTAACGCAGTACAGTGGCGGAAACACTGTAGAATTGAGATTAAAACACACTGACAAACTATATCTTATTAAAGAAATGGTAAGTCAATACTAAGGCCTCTTTTTACAAAAGGGCTAAAAAGGAGATACTCCAAACAGGTTTATACAAATCCATAAATCGAATGAAGAAAGAGTAGGATCCACGCTACTCGCTAGCTCACACCCAAAACCCAGCAGCAAATACCAGTCATGTTATAAACATAACAACCACGTCAGTGGGGAGTAACTCGGACGTTCTCCCAGCCATATTATATCATATGAAAAATAGTAGTATTATTATATCAAAATACTTAAAATGGAAAACATTAAATGATATAATAAAAATAAGTTTTCAGCAAAACTTAAAGCACTTGCCAACCTGCAAGTCAAAATCAATCGATAATAATAATATTCAAAAATGGCGTTATGAAAATTCGATCAGTGTGCACAAGGCTAGACTTTCACTAGGACAATACTGGAAACTAGCTTCGAGAACTGTAGACTTAACTCATAACAGAATCCAGTCTCTAACTAGGCAACTTAACTATAACAGGACTGCGTGCAGCGAGGTCCTGGTTTAAGTAGTGCATACCTCTCCTAGACAACAAATATGTCTAGTTCAGCTGACGGCGACTAACACGATGCGGTATCTAGCTTAAGGTCAAAACATACACTCTCCTGAACACAAACCATGCTCAGTTCAACAACCAATGTGCCCCATAAAGACACACCAACCTTACAGTTGATGGCAAAAACATACATCCCAGACTATATTACTCTAACCTCACACTTCTCTTTATTCCATAACTCCAAAACAAGCCATTATCGATATATACAAAAGATATAATCATTATAAATTATATGAGGATAAAAGGAATATACATTTTATAGTAAAAGGGGAAACTTTCCATAAATAGAAACTTAATAATTTTAGAAACTTACTTAAAATAGAAATATTGTTATAAAAATACGCAAGTGAAACGTATAAAAAATAGCATTTCTAACGAAATTAACATTTTATTATTATCGTCATTATCGTAGCTTTATTATATTTCTAAATTCGTTACTCAAAATATAAATAAAATATAATAAGTCAACATATAGTATTTTATAAATAATTAGGAAATCGAGTTAAAACTATAAATTTTAGAAAAGAGATATTTTACGAAAACGATATCAAAATTAATTGAGTCACGAGTTTTATAAATGAAAGAATTTACAAAGATTTGAAATTATTTTTAACAAATAGCTTTTATTAATAAATAATACGGATTTTACTAAAAATAGTCAAACAAATAAGAAATTATTAGTGAAACTAGTCTCGACTAAAAATATATTTAAAACAGAATCGACTATTTTCTCATTTATTAGAATAAATCGTAAAACAAAAATTTATTTATTAAACAAGTATACAAACCTCGATTATAATATAAAAATACGATTTTGAGTTACAATTATAAATTAACGAAATATGAAGAAAATATGAAATCGTTATTATTTAGTTACTAGTGTCACGATAACCAACAAAATATTATATACGATCATAAATATTAAAATTACTAACGATTTATAAAACGATATCAAAAATTGTAAAAATTATTGATAAGGCATAAGATTTAAAAGAATATTTTATTAACAAATAATAAATAGCTAAAATTAGAAAAACCGAAGTTAAAATATTTACTACATACTACTACTCAAACATACGATATAAAATCGAGTAACATCCTAAAGTTACCTTGAGTCGATAGCCAAAACGAACACGTACTCGTCCTAGCTCCAAATCGTTAGTAATGTCTTTAAGCTCCGAGTTGTAGAATTGTTAGTCTTCTAAGCAGGCTTCAGCATGAAAATCGAGTTGACAAAATGTACGAATGAGACCTGGGTTGGATACGGGTAACATGACAAACCCAAATAACAAGGAGGGAAGTTAAAACAAATACCAATGGGTCGGAATAAGACGACATTCAAACACAAGATAAGGGAAGAATGAAGGGACGAGTATTTGACACAAGACGGAAAGGAAACTGATGTGTCAAACTGATTAATGAGGACGAAAGAAAAAGAAGAAAGAAGACGAGAGATGCTAAACAAAGACATTATCGATACCGAAACCGAGCAACGACGAAACAGCGAAATGAGGAATGAATAAAGCAAAAAGGTCAGGACGAAGAAGAAGCGAAGAGAAAGCAGCAGACAAATGGAATAGAAGCAGCAGCAGAGCACGAAACAACCGCACCAACAGTAACAACAACAACAAACGACGACAGAAATCAGACCCGAATCGAAAAAGACAGTAGCAGATGCACGAAGAAGAAGAAGAAGATAAAGGCGAAGAAAACCGACTAAGGCCAGCAGAATCCGCGCAACACAGCAACAGATCACGAAATAGAATAGGCAAAAGCAAGAGAAAATAGGAGCAACGAACAGCAAAGTTGCAGTAACCGATTCACGAAAGCAGAAACCAAGGAAACGAAATAGAAAGTCGTCCAATCATTAAATAGGAAAGACGACGACACGATGCAGAGCAGCAAAACGCAGCAGTAAGAAGAAGAAAAAGAAGGAGAAAAGAAGAGGAGGGGAACACGGACCAACAAAAGGATCAGCAGGTCCAGTAGTGCGCAGCAGCAGCAAGACCGTAGCAGCAGCATCACGCAGCAACAAACATGAGAAGAGGAGGAAGAAGACTAAGAGGAAAATCAGCAGCACAGAAACGACACCAGCAGAAGAACGCAGCAACTCTGTTTTTGGGCTGAAAAAGAAGGCGATGGAGAGAGAGGAAGAAGCAGCGGCGTATTAAAGCTGAAACATCAACAAGACGGACTGAAGAGGGGGTAAATGAAATGGTGTGAGAAGAAAAAGAATAGGAAACAGTGAGAGAAGAAATGGATGAAGGGAGAGGAATGAAGGTGGAGATGAAAAAGTGAAGCGGTGGATGTTGAAGTGGGAAGGCAAAGGGGATGAATAAATAAAAACAAATGATGACATGCACACGTATAAAATGAAAATGGGATAAAAGGGGGTTGAACTAGTTCAATTAAATGAATCGGGTTAGAAAAAGGACTCAAACAATTCCCGAAACGATAAGTTGACTGACCCACGAATCGAATTAAAACGAGTTAACAAAAATAATAAATAATCGGGCCGTCAAATAAAATGAGTAAATAAAGTATGCGAGACAAAAATGAAGCTCATGGAGTTAAATAATTTAGACGATGAAATAGTATTTTACGATAAATAATAAATATTCGATAAAGTGAATTAAAATGATTTCTCGAGGAAAGGTAATAAATGTTTTGACGAAACTTTAAAATAAATGAGACTCGAGCCGAAAATAGAATGTCGAGTTTAAATAAAAATAAATAAAAAGAATTTAGAATTTAAATCATCGAAATAGACTTTCGATAAGAATTAAATTAAATGCATAAAATGAATTGAAATAGAAATAGAAATATGTTTTAAATATAAGAAGAGTCTTCGAGACAAATAAAATTTCAGGAGTTTGAAACGATTAAACGATGAATTTGTTTTATAACAATTTTAAGAATTTCGAGTTAAATCGTAAATAAAATAAAAATACGAATATAACTTTAATTTAATTTACTTTATAAAATCAGGGGCGTTACATTACCTATAGTGGCGATTGTTAGGTGAGAAACGGCGCCATAGATGACCTACAGTGGCAGTTTTAGTTGAGAAACGAAACCATAGATAACCTACAGTGTTGGTTTTTAGGTGAGATATGACACCATAAAGACCTACAATGACGGTTTTTAGTTGAGAAACGACACCATAGATGACCTACAGTGGCGGTTTTTGGTTGTGATACGACACCATAAATGATCTACAGCGGCGGTTTTTAGTTGAGAAAATGACACCATAGATAACCTATAGTGGCGGTTTTAAGTTGAGAAATGACATTATAGATGACCTATAGTCGCGGTTTTAAGTTGAGAAACGACACCATAGATGATCTGTAGTGGCGGTTTTCACTTAAGAACCGCCACCATAGATAAGTTATGGTGGCACCTATAGTGACCCCACCAATCATGTCGCTCTAAAACCGTCACCATAGGGTTATTTCAACCGCCACTGTAGAGGGTTTTTCTACTAGCTACACCGCCTCCTCGCACCGTAGGTCCTTCTCGGGGTTTGTTCCTTTGGTTCACCCAGCACCGATTTTGTGGTTGGCCTTTGCGAATCCTTGAAAACGTTTCACGAAATAGATACAAAGAAAAAAAAATGCGCAATCCAGTGTTATCGCCCCGCAACTGCAATAATCTCATTTAATTTATCGCTACGCATGCTTCACTTCTTCACGAACTCCGCTCACAACTAGAGTACCACCTTTATATATACTTCCCCTCACTCCCCGATCTAAGCCACACGCACAGGCAAAAAAAAAGAGCGGGCAGTTCTACTTTAGTTTACCTACCCTGCTGCTCTTCTTATATCACCTGCGGACTCTACCCCCCCGGCTGGTAAGCGGTTGTATTTTGACTACTCTCGCGCGCCTAGCTGCTTCTAGATGTTCTGTACTCATCTTATTCTGCCATCATTTATTTACTTTATTGCTACTATGCATGCCGATCATGGGTTGCGTTGCTTTGTCTTGCCTTTTTCCCAACTTTTTTCGTCTTTCCTTTTTTTATGTTGCACCTGCAGGCTCACAACTGCCGGCCTCATGTTTACAATTTCGCTCACCAATTTTAGTTTTCAGAAATGTGTGATCCAGTGTCAGGCTACCGTGGTAGTGACACTGATTACCGGCTCTGCAAAGACAAGTAGGACCCATGTTATTGTTTTGATTACAGAGGGGGTACCCTTGGCCAGGCTGCGTCCTCCGCGGAACACTCTTTGTTTTGCGTGTTCTGCAGTCTTGTACGCCTTAGGAGTTGTGGACAATATTTTATCCGACTGCGTGTTAGATAGAGTCTACGTTGGGGGTCGTTGGGGTTTGGCGGTTCAGGATTACGCAGTTGTTACTCGCAGCTTCTTCCGTGTCAGATTTCCCTCCTCACATTCTTCATTGCGTGGTGTGCACGGCGTGCTGGTGGCTTTCAGTGGTGACCCGCAAGGCTTCTGCTGTGGGAGTGCTTGCAGTGACATTAGGCACCAAGGCAGCTGTCTAAGACAGTGCCCTTGCCTTCTTTGTGAAAAGCATTTGCCATTACTGCTTACTTCAATGCTTGCCTTTCTGCTTATGTGTACGGTCACGCTTAAGTAGCTGCGGTAGCTCGGTAGGTGTCTAGGGTGGTCTGTGCTTAAAAATACAGACTAGAGCTACTTACTTTACTTATATGACGGGGGGGGGGGGGGGGGGGGGGGGGGGGGGGTTGGACGAGTTGGCACCTCTAAATGACTAGATCTATTACATCTATTGTGCTAGGGCGGGATTTGGGGGCTCGTGCCCATGTCATTACTTAGACAGAGTCGATGTGCCGCTTATTCCCCGTTTCCCAGATCCAGAATCTCCGCTTTGTGATCTATTTACCTTTCGTGTATTTGACAGGTCACGAGAAATGGCTCCACCGCCTCGGAGAGTCAGAATCTCCTTTTACCCACTACTGCAGCAGATTGTTGCGTTCCTGAAGTTCCCTGAACCTACGTTCACCTATATGGATGAACGCACGAACAACGTGTACGTATCCGTCCACACTGACAATAAGGAGCTGGCGTACCTGTATGTTGGCAACCCGGCACCGTCCGTTGCAATTTCATGCGAGCAGGTGTAGACACCCACATTTTGACCGCCAGGTGTCTATAGCAGTTTCCGACAAACACCCGATGATGATCGGACGCAAACATGCTTTAAATACTCAGAAACGGGCTCAGAATCATATCTCACAAAACCAACCTCAAAATCAGGCCCAGTGGGTCGTTTCGAGTCAAATAAGACTAATTTGGGTCGATTCCGGCACCAGGGGTAAAACCGTCTTTTTACGACCGAGTCAAAACCCGGTCAAAGATTTTCCCGAGACATGTGAGTCAGCTGTGACACCTCACACGGCTGGTTCTCACTTCAATCCTACAAAAAATCAACTTCTTAAAATATTAAACAAATCCGTTTAAGGATAGGATTCGATCTCAAGTAGGAATTCTATCCGGAAACTGAATCGGATATCAACCGAGCACATAATACTCGGCCAAAACACCTACACCAGCCGAAATTCCTCCTCATACAGCCGAGATGTTGGCTTTTCCACCAAGAAACGGACTTTGCATTCCTTTCGAACTCTTGCATTTCCTATCCAAAAACCGATTCAAACACCCGACCGAGCTAGGACACTCGGCCGAGTAAGCTACAAACCAGCCGTGCCCCTTTCTTTTTTGACAAGAAAGCGGAATTCTCATGCCTCTCAAACTCACACGTTTCCTATCCTAAGCGGTAGTTCAAACTCTCCTAACCAAGGTCGGGAATCACCTATAAATAGCCCCTTGCACACAACACAATACACATAAAAAAAATACATGAAATAATTATCAAACAACAACGAAATACATACACCCATCAACACATTCAAGCAATTACTAGCATAAAATAAACATCGAAAAACCGATAATATTCCCGAAGAAAAACCGGCCCGTTGAACCCGAAACCCTTCACCCGACACGCGCCTAAACCGCACCACCGCCACCTCACCAACATAAACTCGACGCTCCAAGTGCCCAAGCCACGTTCCGACGAGCCCTAATCCGAGTAGACTAAAACATGTAGGTTGAGGGTGCACAAAACCCGACCTCTTGCTCTTCCTTCTCCTCTTTCTCTCGTTTTTTTACATACGGGTCGAGTCGTCGTTTTTTTTTCATTCGTCGAGTCTTTTTTTTTATTATTTTTTTTTTCCAATATCGATAATAACAAAATTATTTTCATATTAACGAACATTCTTAAAACATGATATCAACTTTTTAGTCGAATATCGTATTAAAAGAATTATATTAAAATCTCGACGATATTAAAAATCGTTACATCTTTTTTTCAAATCACTTTTTACAAAATCTTTTTTATTCATTCCGAATATTCGATATCGATTTCCTAATCGAATATCGGATACGACGAATATCGAAAGCATAATATCGAGTATAAATTAATTCCTATTTTGTACGCGATTTATCAAAAATCAACGATTTCGAACAAAAAATAATATTGGACAGACTCGTACGCGAGTCGCGCGCCCTACCAGGCGACTCGCGCACGAGCCTGGAACCCGGGTCTATTTTTTAGCTTCTTCGTTCGTTTTATTATTTCTTTTACGAAACTATTACAAAACTTATATCTTTTCTAAAACCATTCCGAATATTTGATATTGATTTTGTAGTCAACTATTAAATATAACGAATATCGAAAATATTAAGTCGAGTGCAAATTAGACAATATTAGTACGCGATTTAATAAAATCATCGAAAATCGATTTCAAAACGGGCCACCACGCGACCCGCCGATGACCCGGGCGAGCCGCGCGGCCGGACACTCTATTTTCTCGCTTTTCATTATTTTTCGAACATCGTTTTTTTATACAAAACAACGTCTTTTTAATATTTTTCAGATTTCGATTAATATTTATTTTCTCGATCTCGTTTATTATATTTGCTATATTATTTTACACAAATCGATACTAACTCGTTTGTTCATCTTGTAGCAAATTCATCTTTATTTCATCTTTTGTTTTATTATACTAAAACGAACTCACATGCTAAATTCAACTTTGACGTTAACAATTTTGCATGCATTAAATCGACTTAGCAACCCATTCAATTCCTCGCATGTTTAGGAAAACAATGTTTGCATATCATTCATCGTATTAGTAACGCGCGTATTCAAAAGTCATTCGATATCCTAGTAGAGGCCGCTAATGTGCGGGCGGGGTTGGGTGTTCTTCACGAACTTCCCAACACGTACCCTCACCCCTTACTCAGAACCGTGGTTTCCGGATGTCCGAAACCATTGGCAACGAGAGTCATTCAATATACGATTAACCGCTCTAGTCGGCATCTATATCGATATGCAAAGGGACGGGCCCAATAAACTCTCACATCGGAAATGGGCCGTATTTTACACGGCCCACTACGACATAGAGTGGGCTCGAACGGTTCCGAATAACCATAAAATTCGGTGGCGACTCCGACTTCGATTTAAATTTCCATTTGACCATCTCATGGAGATTCATTCGCCTCCCCAAACCCGCGCGTGGCCGCGTCGGGGTGGACCTATGTCATGTCCACAATTTGGCGACTCCGCTGGGGATTAGCTGATACGTTACTGACCTTCAGCATCCTCAGGGTGAGACTCGAATAGAAATCGTTTGACTAGTCCAATACGCGTTTTAGTTTTACGGTTCATGCATAACCCGATATTTTTTCTGGGCCGGTACTGGTGACCGACGTCCCACTATACTATCGATGTAGTCCAACTTGGATATATCGAAGGTGTCCATTAGCCGATTCGTATGGGTTTTACGGCATGTTCTAAGCTCAACTCGACTTAGGAAGTCCGCCCCGATTCTCGATAGGCTGTGTACACTGGTATAGACCCTTTCAGACTAACCGAGACTTAGATTAGAGCATACATGGTGTCATTATACTGTTTCCATGACTACGTGCTACCTGATCCACAAGTCTTATTTTCAAACCGTCTTTTTCAAAAATTGCATCTTTTTCAAAATATCCAATTTTCAAAACCCGGGACATATACCGAATTTAGGATCAACGATTTTACTCAAAATAGCCTATTTATAGCCGGTTGCCCATTTCAAAACTCGAAAATATTTTCGAACCCTTCAAACCCGTCATCCGGCCCATTTCTTTTCGTTTTTCCGAAAAAAGGCCGGACTCCTCGCCCCGATTTTACTCGGGCTTTCAAAAATCGATTTTAAAACTTTCCTCTTCTTAGGACTTCCCGTATTTAGCAGTGTCGGGTCATGTCATAAGTTGTCAAGTCATCTAGCGTCGAAACTCCGTCGATCTTACATCATGGATTTCCTCCCTATCCCAGTCCGCCTTATTGTACTAAGGCAAGGCCCACCTACGTAGGACATACTCTTACAAGGGTCGGCCCGTCTACACAATCGAGTCTAGAAGTCTGGGGAATGTCTCACGTAAACCTCCTTTCGAACAGGGCCCAGCCCACACAGCTGGATCCTAAAGGAGGCCCACCTTTCACAAGTAATCCGTCTAGATGTCTTTTCCGAGTCGTTTCCTCTCTAGTCTTTCTTTTCCCCTTGCTCGGGATGCACTGTTGTTCTAAGGTTTGGGCCAGTTGCTGATTACACGGTGTTCTTACAGACAGGCCGCCTCACACCCGAATCATGACTAAGGACTCAATTGATCAACTAACCGCCTCGTTGGCCAAGATCCAAGAACAGCTCGACCAGATCAGGAGTGACCAGATCACCATTGTTACTCGGGTTAGCGCTATAGAGCAGGATAGGCCGAGTGATGAAGAAACTAAGGGCCCATTAGCCGAATTGACTAGCGCAGTTCTCAAGCTACAAGAGCAGGTCCACTTGTCGACCCACAACTCGATCCATACGGAGAATGCTCGAACCTATTCTCCCCTGACCGACCAGCTGCCTGCCAATCTCAATTTGACAGGCCTCCCGATGTTCGACGGAACCGAAGACCCGGTATTACACATCCGAGCCTTCAAAGAGTTTATGGCCCTAAAAGGAGTCAAATCGGACATGTTCAAACATCTGTTTGCCTCCTCGCTATAGAAACACCCAAGGGCCTGGTACTACAGGCTTGATTCCAAGAAATACAAGACTTGGGACGATGTCGCTACGGAGTTCGCCCGGAATTATGCGGACAATACAGAAATCCAGACGACTATGCGCACTCTTGAGGTCATGGCCCAAGAACCGAAAGAGGGTTTCACCAAATACCTCCAGAGGTGGAGGGCCGAAAGCGTTAAGCTGGTCGACAAGCCCAGCGAAAAGGTACTAGTGGAGGCCTTTGTAAAAAACCTCCTCCCATCTTACCGGATCCATCTCCGGTACGCTGTCATACCCAATTTCGCCACCTTAACCGAGATGGGTACAAGAATTGAAGACGATCTGAGGTTAGAGAGCCTTACTAAGGCCTCTACAAAGGGTTATCAAGGAGCCAGCTCATCTTCGGGCAAGCCCGCAACCACAAGCGCGGCCCGAAGCATATTCGACGAGGTTAACTCGCTAGACACCTCGACTAAGAAGAACACTCCGGCCCGAGTATTCACGGACATAGGGACTACTTATGCCGACGCCTTACAAAGGCTATCTTCTAAAGGCCTGATTCAACCTATAGGCCCAATGCCAGAGGTCCCTGTAGAAAAAAGGTCCAAAAACTACAACGCTCAGGCCTACTGCCGCTATCATCAAGGCAATGGGCACGACACCGAAAAATGCTGGAAGTTAAAACATCTCATTCAAGATCTGATCGAGAGTGGGAAGATACCGCTACCCAGCGATAAGCCCAGTAAGAAGAACAACCCTCTTGCTACCCACGCCGTCATCACGGGAGAAGTAGTCGATTGCACTCATCTCATTTCACCTTTCATTCCTCAAATCAACGGGATATGGAATGATGACGAGGACGACGTTTACTTAGCTAAGGGGGAGACCGTCCCCATCACTGTCGAAGAGATCCGAAGGGCCAAAACCAAGGCCCTAGCCGGCGCCAATGTCATTGCGGCCGGACCCTCGGCTCCATAGTCCGTCCTTGAACCACCCAAGACGGATTCTACACCTGACACCGATACGGCCCTAGTCAAGCAACTGAAAAGGGTCCGAACCGATCTCGCTATATGGCAACTTCTGGTCAGTTCACAAGAGCACCGAGCAGCACTTACTAAGGCTCTCGACGAAATCAAGGTAGACTCACTGGTTACCCCAGCAGAAATGGTAGCCACTATCCTACCTCATCTCAAGGGCAAGTCCGAAAGAGAAGGCCCACTTATCACCTTCTCCGAGTCCGATCTGCCGCCATTTGGGGCCGCCCACAACCTGGCCCTGTACATCACGGTGATCTCACGGGGCAAGTATCTACCTATGACCCTGATCGATGACGGGTCCGCTGTAAATGTCCTTCCTTTAAGGACTGCAAAGGCCCTCGGCGTTACCGAGGCCGACTATCTTCCTACTGCGCAGACTATCCAGGCTTTTGATGGGAGCCCGAAATCAGTTGTTGGGGCTGTCAAGCTGACCATCATAACAGGCCCGATCGAAAAAGAGCTCGAATTCCAAGTGATCGATGTCACTTCATCTTTCAATCTGCTACTGGGGAGGCCGTGGATCCACGCGGTCAAAGCCGTATCCTCCACGCTCCACAGAAAGGTCAAGTTACCTTTAAAAGGCGAGGTCATCACCCTCGAAGCTACTCCCATAGCCGTGTCAAGCTGCAACACGGCAGGTTCAGCCAACCCACGAGGCTTCAACTTTATCGGGATGATCGAGGAAGAATATCTCTTCAGGCCCTACTTCACCACTAGCATCGACACGATGCTACAAAATTTGGGCTACCTACCGGGGGCTACTTCAAGGCCCAATATACCTGCTGGCAAGATCATCGACGTCCTAAGCGATGAAGATTCAAAGTTTGGCCTGGGGTACACCTTAACCCCGGAAAACGTGGTCCGGGCCGGCATCCAAAAGGCCTGCAACACTCTCAAGGGTACCTACTTGGACCCTTACAGCCCAAGACTGACCGACTACTTCGTCACTCCAGTATTCGGGGCTGTCCAAACGGGCCTCTATCAGCCCAACATAACCTACCCCGAGATCAACTTTATCCCGGACGATATCTTCACTCTTCTCCAGGCTGAATCAAAGGAGAACACAGACAACACCGAGCCCATGCTGGGGCTCCTTTTCGGAGAAAGTAGAATTATCCCGACTCCCAAGGAAGAATTAGTCAACCTGATCCTCCACAGTAACCGGTTCGACCCAACCAAACTAATCTCTGAAGTCGGCACCAACACGGGCAACAGGGCTTGGAGAAAGACGATCAAGTGGACCGACAGCGAGGGTCGAATCTACAAGCTCACTACCGGTGAAGGGGATATACAGGGCGACGAATCCGAATCCGAGTCTGAGTCAGAGTCAGAGTCGGAGTCCGAGTCTAAGTCTAGGAGGTCCAGTACTAGGATCGAGTCTGTAACCCCTTTTCCTTTTCCTACGCCCACGGGAGTCTCGGAGTCTGTCCCGAGAGCACTCCCTATACCGCCTCTGACCAACGATCAGATGGCCGCTCTATTCGAGCTTTTCTCAAAATTTTCTATCAATAATAACGATAACCGTTCTGCTTACGACTTGTCTTATTCTCAAAACATTTTCAAAAATTCTATTTGCAATGACATTGAGAAACCCGACGAACAGGTACCGCTACCTCAGCATCTAGTCAAGCAACTCGAGCAAAGAGAATCCCGAGATCCGGTAATCGAAGAAACCGATTCCATTAACGTAGGAACCCCTTTAGAGCCTCAGATGCTTAAGTTAGGTTTATCTCTAAACCCCGAGGAGAAGCAACAATTCACGGAGCTCCTCCACGAATTCAAGGACGTCTTCGCATGGTCCTACAAGGACATGCCGGGAATAGACCGGGAGATAGCCGAACACCGTATACCCATTAAAGACGGGTGTAAGCCGGTAAAGCAAAAACTCCGAAGAATGAGGCCCGAATGGTCTCTCAAAGTCAAAGAAGAAGTCGACAAGCAATTTAAAGCGGGCTTTATCCAAGTGTCTGAATATCCAGACTGGGTCGCAAACATCGTACCGGTACCCAAGAAAGACGGAAAGGTACGAGTCTGCGTAGATTTTCGGGACCTTAATAAGGCCAGCCCGAAAGACGATTTCCCGTTGCCACACATCGACATACTGGTGGACAACACGGCCGACCATGCCCTTCTATCCTTCATGGACGGGTATGCCGGATACAATCAGATCAAAATGGCAAAAGAAGATATGAGTAAGACCACCTTCACTACGCCTTGGGGGACTTACTGTTACACTGTTATGCCATTTGGGCTTCTCAACGCCGGTCCCACTTATCAACGGACCGCCACTACCTTATTACATGACATGATGCACAAGGAAGTGGAAGTCTACGTGGACGATATGATAGTCAAGTCCAAAGAACGAAACGGGCATATTCCGGCCCTTAGGAAGTTCTTCACCCGACTACGCAAGTATAACATGAGACTGAATCCTCAAAAATGCAGCTTTGGGGTAACATCGGGTAAACTATTGGGCCATATCGTCAGCCAGCGCGACATCGAGGTTGACCCAGCCAAAATCAAGGCCATTACCGAGATGCGGCCACCTAAAACCGAAAAGGAAATTAGGGGGTTTCTCGGGAAAGTCCAATATATCAGCAGGTTCATTTCGAAGCTAACCATGGTATGTGAGCCCATCTTCAAAAAACTGAAGATAGAAGAACGGGTACTATGGGACGACAAATGTCAAACAGCTTTCGATAAAATCAAAGAGATTCTGTCATCTCCGCCGGTATTAATGCCACCTCAACACGGTTTGCCTTTGTCGTTATACTTAACAACGACTGAGACAGCCATGGGGACTATGCTAGCCCAGACAGTCAACTCAGAAGAACGAGCCATTTACTACGTCAGTAAAAAGTTCCTAGAGTACGAATGCAAATACACGATGCTCGAAAAGACGTGTCTAGCTCTAGTTTGGGCCACTAAAAAGCTCCGACATTACATGCTTAGCCACGAAGTTCACGTACTATCAAGAATGGATCCAATCAAGTATCTGTTCGAAAAGCCCATTCTCAACGGTAGAATATCTAGATGGACTTTAATGCTAGCTGAGTTCGACCTCAAGTTCGTACCATTAAAAGCCATCAAGGGTCGGGTAGTAGCCGAATTCCTCGCCGATAGCCCGGTACCTGAAGAGGGACATACCGATACTTGGGCCTTCCCTGACGGAGATATATTCCATACCGACACAGAAACATGGGATCTATATTTCGACGGAGCATCCAACTTTCGAGGATTTGGTGTCGGGATTTTGCTAATATCACCACAAGGAGAGCACACCCCGTTATCCATCAAGTTAGACTTCGACGTGACTAATAACGCAGCCGAATACGAAGCATGCATTCACGGGTTGCAAGCCGCCGCTGATTTAGGAGTAACAAACCTCCGGGTCCACGGTGACTCATCATTAGTCATTAATCAAGCACTCCAGAAATGGAAAACTCGGAACGCAAATCTCGTAGCTTACCAAGCGCGAGTAAGGGTTCTCGAAAAGCAGTTTCAAAAGGTAGAATACATTTATCTGCCCCGGGAAGAAAACCAGTTTGCAGATGCACTATCCAAATTAGCATCTTTACTGAATATCCCGGAACATCTGACTAGCATGCCGATTTGCGTTGAAAGACGGTCCGAGCCGGCATATATCAACGCTATCCAAGACATCGAAATAACCGACCCAGAACCTTGGTACCAGGCTGTTCTTACCTACTTGACGTCAGGAGAATACCCTCCGGGATCTGAAAACCGGGCCAAGAAGGCCCTACGAAGATGGGCCACTCAGTTCATCCGCACGGACGATGGACAGTTGTACAAAAAGACGGCACAGGGGGCCTTACTCTTATGCATCGACAAAACACAGGCCGAAAAGGTCATGGCCGAGATACACGATGGCGAGAACGGCCCGCATATGAATGCCCATATGTTAGCTCGAAAAATCGCAAGACTCGGGTATTATTGGAATAGCATGGAAACCGACTGTCAGTTATACGTCAAGCACTGTCACAACTGTCAGATTTTCGGCAATGTCCAACATATGCCGTCATCCCTATTATACACCATGACATCACCATGGCCATTCTCAACATGGGGAATTGATATAATCGGGAAACTGAACCCATCCGGCACGGGAGGTCACTGCTTCATTCTAGTGGCAATTGACTATTTTACTAAATGGGTCGAAGCCGAGTCATATCGTGTCTTGAACGCCAAGCACATTGCAAAATTTATCCAAGATAAAATTATATGCCGATACGGGATCCTGCACGAATTCATAAGTGATCACGGGACCCATTTCCAAGCTGAAACCGCTACTTTGCTAGCAAAATATAAAATCCAAAGGCATACATCATCACCTTACCGTCCCCAAACAAACGGAGCGGTAGAGGCAGCAAATAAAACCATCGTCACCATACTTAAAAAGATGGCAGATAATTACCGAGATTGGCCCGATAAAATTCCTTTCGCTTTATGGGGATACCGGACGTCAATCCGAACCGCAACCGGAGCAACTCCATACTATCTGACGTATGGGATGGAGGCGGTCCAACCCGTCGAGCTTGAGGTACCATCTCTAAGGATTTCACTCGAAAGTCAAGTACCTGAAGCAGATTGGGTTCAAGCCCGGTACGACTCGTTGATTCTTTTAGACGAACGACGATCTCGAGCCCTTAACAACATCCAGATATATCAAAAAAGGATAAAACGGGCTTTCAACAAAAGGGTTAGGCCCAGAAACATCAAAGAGGGCGATCTAGTCTTAAAATCTATCCGGGCTTTATTACCAGTCGACCCAAGGGGAAAATTCAAACCTAATTGGGCCGGACCCTATCTAGTGAAGAAGGTTTTATCAGGAGGAGCCGTAATGCTGACGGACTTGGATGGGAATGAATTCGTCAACCCAACCAACTTGGACCAGCTGAAGCGCTACTACCCCTAACCTTATCTCAATGTCATTTGCTAAAAATTTACCTTTTTTTTTACAAAATTTTCAAAAATTAAGCAAGTCAATGAGTTAGGATTACTGATCCTACTGTCGCACATCTCGAACTAATAGTCTTGATGTATTTCGAAAATTGCAAAAATCTATGTCTGAACTACGGTCGGTTTGATTCCACTAATCGTGGATACGTAGGCAACCCCTCAAAAGGGTACAACCACTGCAATAACGAAAAGACAGGAACGGTTTTCACTAATATGTCTTTTATTATTTCAAAAAAAAATGCCTCACGCAAAAATAAATCACAAAAATCACACAAAAATAGTAGTAATATTTAAATAATAAAATTTAAAAGACTACTCGTACATTTTTCCCTTCCCCTTATCTTTCGGGTCACGCGGATCCCGGGGCCGGCGAGGCGGGGGCGAACTTTCCCTAATCACGAGTGGAACTTCCTTTGCTCGAACCCGTTTCTTCGACTTCGGCTTCTCCGCCCTCTGCACGGGTTCAATCCGAGCCCGGATGCGCTCGGGTAGTCTATCCCGAGGACCAAGTCGGTCCTTAGCTGCCAGTCTTGGACCAAGTCTCCTTTCTAAGTCCGTCTGGGGGCCCGTTTTCCCCCATGTACCTTTAGAGCTGGACCCTTTAGTCAAAGTCTTGGTCTTCCCCTTTTGGCCTGACATCAATCGGACCATCGTAGCCGGGGTATCGCCATCATCAAAGAAGCCTCGATTATCCTTAACCTGTTCTCGGCGCAGCAAGTCAAAGGCTTCGTTGGTCTTTAAAGCAGCACGGGCTTTAGCAGAATCGGCTCGGGTCCACTTCGTGTAGGAATCCGATACCCAGATCGAGGGAGAAGCTTTAGAAACGGGCCAGGAGTGCCGGGTATACCATCTTTGCGCCCAAATGTCACACATCACGTCCGTTAGCTGGGTAGATTCACTCACAACCGCTTCAATCTCCGGGATTCTCTGGGCCCGACCATATTGCCTGAGTATGCGATCGGGATAAAGGTGAATCGTCTGCCTAAAAGATAGGATTAGCTGATAACGAGCCCTATCTCGCAACTCTAATCCAGTCCAGGCATAAATAGGCCACCAAGGTACGGTCCAACGGATCAATGGGCCTCCATGAAAGGATAGCAGCTCGTCCCAGAATTTTTGGGTAGTAAGGCGAGAAAAGTCAACAGTCCGTCTTCTTGTCATCACCTGATTTGGGCGATATCGGCTTACGTCTAGAGGAGGATCCAGGATCGATAACCTCTCAAAAAGCCATAGCTGAAAAGTCAAAATTGCAAAAAAAAAAGTCAATGTCGATTTCCGAAAAAAAAAAAAAAAAAATCGCAAAATCGCAAAAATCGGAAAAACCGAGAAAATCGAGAAAAGACGCAAAAACCGCGCAAAAATCAAAGACCCAAAAACTCGGAAATTGCAAAAAAAAATCAAAAATTGCGAAAATCAAGAAAAAATCAGCCTACCTGTAGAAGACGGGTGCTACCAGACAGCTTGATCGACGGATCCCTCTTACGACTATCTAAACCTTGGATAGTCTCCCCGGTAATCAGCCAGGCTGGGCTGTGTTCGGTCTCCATTTGATCCGCTACAGAAAGAAGTCTGACATGGCCCATACAGGATAGCCAATCTAAGTGACCCTCGAAAGCATAAACATGGAGCATACAGAAAGTAAAGGCCCTACGGCTATATACCGGCCTGACCCGAACGTCATCTTGATTCATGAATTTTTCAGCCAGATCGATCAAGGAGACTGTATTTCCTTCTAGCATACGGGATACCTTCATATGAGAAAGCCCTAAAAATTCTCTTAATTTCCTCCTTGGATCACGAACCGAAAAGGGGATAGCAGGACGAAGAATAGGATTCCACCCTCCTACAGCAGCTATTTCCTCAGGAATAGGACAGACTTCACCTCGAGGAAACCTAAAGACATGATAGGTATCATCCCCATAAGATAGGCAAGCATCCAGAAAGTGGCGATCCACTTGCATCTGCCGAATAACGGATAACTGGGCAACGCCGTTTTGGTTCAGAATAACCTTGTCAGCATCTCTGAAGGTTCGGGACCAATCTTGCAGCATTCCGACTAATCGATCGATTTCCATAATGAATTTCTAAAAAAAGAGGACTAAGTTTTTCAGAGCTTATTTTTCTTAAAAGGAAGGAAGGGATTGTGAGAATTATGAATAAATTATGAGCAGGGAGATGAGTATTTATAGCATGAAATCGGATTCTCCTCCTCACTTTGGGATTCCTAATCCCATGGGATTTAGCATACAGGCCTTTAATCCTGAGACATCCCGAGCATTCCTACTCCTTCTCAGAGTCAAAAAAAATTCTTTAATCCTTCAAAATTCTTCCATTCAAAAAATATTCAAAAAAAAATCTTCTTCAAGTTTTTATTCCCCAGCACGAGTCATTACATGCAAGCTTGGCATAAATTATTATACAGGACGACTCAAGTAAAACCGTGCAAACAACTCCCCAGCGGCATAGGCTTACACGACAAGTCCGGTTCCCCGCGGAGTTATCATCATCAAACTCAGGTACATTTCTAGTCTTCGGCCGGCGGGCCCTCCACGCAGGTCTAACGGACCTTAAACGACCCGACCGGAAGTCTGCCAGGTCTAAACTTTGATTTGCCTGGTAGCTTACTCTGACTTTCGCCTTGTCCAAGCCTCAGTCAGAGTGGGGGCTCTGTAGACACCCACATTTTGACCGCCAGGTGTCTATAGCAGTTTCCGACAAACACCCGATGATGATCGGACGCAAACATGCTTTAAATACTCAGAAACGGGCTCAGAATCATTGGCATTTGGCTTGGGCTCATTATGGAGTACATATCTCACAAAACCAACCTCAAAATCAGGCCCAGTGGGTCGTTTCGAGTCAAATAAGACTAATTTGGGTCGATTCCGGCACCAGGGGTAAAACCGTCTTTTTACGACCGAGTCAAAACCCGGTCAAAGATTTTCCCGAGACATGTGAGTCAGCCGTGACAACTCACACGGCTGGTTCTCACTTCAATCCTACAAAAAATCAACTTCTTAAAATATTAAACAAATCCGTTTAAGGATAGGATTCGATCTCAAGTAGGAATTCTATCCGGAAACTGAATCGGATATCAACCGAGCACATAATACTCGGCCAAAACACCTACACCAGCCGAAATTCCTCCTCATACAGCCGAGATGTTGGCTTTTCCACCAAGAAACGGACTTTGCATTCCTTTCGAACTCTTGCATTTCCTATCCAAAAACCGATTCAAACACCCGACCGAGCTAGGACACTCGGCCGAGTAAGCTACAAACCAGCCGTGCCCCTTTCTTTTTTGACAAGAAAGCGGAATTCTCATGCCTCTCAAACTCACACGTTTCCTATCCTAAGCGGTAGTTCAAACTCTCCTAGCCAAGGTCGGGAATCACCTATAAATAGCCCCTTGCACACAACACAATACACATGAAAAAAAATACATGAAATAATTATCAAACAACAACGAAATACATACACCTATCAACACATTCAAGCAATTACTAGCATAAAATAAACATCGAAAAACCGATAATATTCCCGAAGGAAAACCGGCCCGTTGAACCCGAAACCCTTCACCCGACACGCGCCTAAACCGCACCACCGCCACCTCACCAACATAAACTCGACGCTCCAAGTGCCCAAGCCACGTTCCGACGAGCCCTAATCCGAGTAGACTAAAACATGTAGGTTGAGGGTGCACAAAACCCGACCTCTTGCTCTTCCTTCTCCTCTTTCTCTCGTTTTTTTACATACGGGTCGAGTCGTCGTTTTTTTTTCATTCGTCGAGTCTTTTTTTTTATTATTTTTTTTTCCAATATCGGTAATAACAAAATTATTTTCATATTAACGAACATTCTTAAAACATGATATCAACTTTTTAGTCGAATATCGTCTTAAAAGAATTATATTAAAATCTCGACGATATTAAAAATCGTTACATCTTTTTTTCAAATCACTTTTTACAAAATCTTTTTTATTCATTCCGAATATTCGATATCGATTTCCTA
The DNA here is from genome assembly GCA_958450325.1 of Agrostemma githago. NCBI lineage: Eukaryota > Viridiplantae > Streptophyta > Magnoliopsida > Caryophyllales > Caryophyllaceae > Agrostemma > Agrostemma githago. The sequence continues at coordinate 14,548,136 of OY288245.1, read as the reverse complement.
ATCGAATATCGGATACGACGAATATCGAAAGCATAATATCGAGTATAAATTAATTCCTATTTTGTACGCGATTTATCAAAAATCAACGATTTCGAACAAAAAATAATATTGGACAGACTCGTACGCGAGTCGCGCGCCCTACCAGGCGACTCGCGCACGAGCCTGGAACCCGGGTCTATTTTTTAGCTTCTTCGTTCGTTTTATTATTTCTTTTACGAAACTATTACAAAACTTATATCTTTTCTAAAACCATTCCGAATATTTGATATTGATTTTGTAGTCAACTATTAAATATAACGAATATCGAAAATATTAAGTCGAGTGCAAATTAGACAATATTAGTACGCGATTTAATAAAATCATCGAAAATCGATTTCAAAACGGGCCACCACGCGACCCGCCGATGACCCGGGCGAGCCGCGCGGCCGGACACTCTATTTTCTCGCTTTTCATTATTTTTCGAACATCGTTTTTTTATACAAAACAACGTCTTTTTAATATTTTTCAGATTTCGATTAATATTTATTTTCTCGATCTCGTTTATTATATTTGCTATATTATTTTACACAAATCGATACTAACTCGTTTGTTCATCTTGTAGCAAATTCATCTTTATTTCATCTTTTGTTTTATTATACTAAAACGAACTCACATGCTAAATTCAACTTTGACGTTAACAATTTTGCATGCATTAAATCGACTTAGCAACCCATTCAATTCCTCGCATGTTTAGGAAAACAATGTTTGCATATCATTCATCGTATTAGTAACGCGCGTATTCAAAAGTCATTCGATATCCTAGTAGAGGCCGCTAATGTGCGGGCGGGGTTGGGTGTTCTTCACGAACTTCCCAACACGTACCCTCACCCCTTACTCAGAACCGTGGTTTCCGGATGTCCGAAACCATTGGCAACGAGAGTCATTCAATATACGATTAACCGCTCTAGTCGGCATCTATATCGATATGCAAAGGGACGGGCCCAATAAACTCTCACATCGGAAATGGGCCGTATTTTACACGGCCCACTACGACATAGAGTGGGCTCGAACGGTTCCGAATAACCATAAAATTCGGTGGCGACTCCGACTTCGATTTAAATTTCCATTTGACCATCTCATGGAGATTCATTCGCCTCCCCAAACCCGCGCGTGGCCGCGTCGGGGTGGACCTATGTCATGTCCACAGCAGGCGTCGGAGAGGGCTGTTCGTGGTGTTATCGAGAAATTCGGGTCGGTGGTTGAGGACGTCATTCTTGCTAGGCAAATTGCTTTACATCAATCTGCTTCCTTGTATAGGCTGAAGAGGACTCCCTTGAATGACTCGGGAACACCTTCAGGGGTCAATTTGTCCATGGTCATACCTTCTCCCCGGAACCTCTGCCAGTTCCGGATCTCGCTATTGACTACATGTCTGTCTTGCGCACTATCTTCCGCGCTTTCGGGATACCATCAACAACCATGGAGACCGTGGAGAAAGCTCCGGGGGAATTTGTGTCCTGGCTGATGTTCGGCACGACTAGGGGTGTTCACCGGTCCAAACCCAGTCCGGACCGGACCGGCTTGACCCGCGGACCGGCAACCTAAAAATACCAAACCCGCGGACCGGACCGGTTAACAAAAAACCCGGACCGGATGATGGGAGGGATTTGTCGTGGAGTCCCAACCGTCAATAATATAACCGGCTATTCCTACGGTAGATAGGGCAAGTCGGGTCGAATCCACGGGGACGGTAATGTAAAGTCTAGACTAGGTCGGCCCAAATACTAGACTAAGTCAACGGACTAAGCTAAGAATGGTAGAGAGGGAAGAAGACTAGACTATGACTATGGCTAAGGAGAACAAACTAGGAAAACGGGCTAGGATTAGGTCGGGGTCAAAGGGGTAACGGAATGGTCAAGGGAGAACTAGAGTGAAGGAGGTACTAGGGTGATCTAGGTTAGTCCGGGCTCTCGCAAATTAGACTCACCTAGAGGTTCCACCTAGAACCCATCTCGGCGACACACATGACAAACGGGGTTCTAGCGCGCTATGGTCCTAGGTCGCATCCGGGCTCTCGCTACTTAGACCGGCCTAGGGGTCGTCCTCACCGGGCTCTCGCAACTTAGTGAGGGAACCGAACCCACAAACAAACTATCACCCACAAGAGAAAGACAAGAAAAACAAGTATATGCATCTACTAGTCAATCAAGCATTTCAACAAACATGTGATGTGCACCAAACCAAGAGGAAACCCAAATCTTCCACCAACATCTCCAACAAACCCTTAATCATTCAATTAACACCCTAATCACCTTACTAACCCTAGCAAGAACACTACTCTAACATATCTAAAGGAAATACTAACAAAGACAAGGTAAACAAACTCAAACAACCAAACATACACAAACAAACTAGTGAAAACAATAAACAAGAACTAAAGATGTAAACTTGGATGAATGAACAAAGATTAAGAGTAAAAGGATGAGAAGATTATACCAAACTAACAAGAGAATGAAAAGGAGAACACTTGCATAGAAGATAACCCAAATTCATCCACCAAGGTTGTCAATCTTGGATGGATTCTTCAAGAGATCCAATATTACAAGCTTAAACTAAGATTAACTACTAATTACCGACTAATCTACACTAATCTAATCTAATCTAACCTAAAGTAGTCTAGGGTTTAAGGATATAACATATGATAGTGTCTTAATACAAGAGGGGGGTATATATAGGGTTTAAGAATGAAAGGAGAAGAAAAGAAAGCAAGGCGTGCAGCAGCAGGCCCGTCCCGGCCGAGACGGGATGGTCCCGGTCGGGACGAGGTCGGTCCCAGTCGGGACGCCACCTTCCCGATCGGGATGGGCCCTGGTCAGTAGCCTCCTTGTTTGTGCACCTCATCCCGAACGGGATGAGCCTTGTAGGCCTCCATTATGATCTTTTTGGTCCCTCCTTGGTTCTCATGGGCTTCTCACCGATTCTCGGGACTCGGGATCGGGTCTCGGAGGCTCGGGATTGGGTCCCAAGGTCTCGGGGTCGACTCCAAGGCATCGAGTGATCGTTCCATTACTCCGTTGGCTCCAAAATGTGTATGTATTGAGTCGGAATCGCTCCAACTCTTCCAAATCGGTCTTGGGAACCTGAAACGAACTAAAGGAAGCATAAGAAGCCCCTAAACCGCTCCCAAGGAGCGATTCTACAAGGAAAATGGGACCAAAACACTACAAAATAGGCACTACAAACGACACTTATCACCGGACCGGACCGGCAAAATACACTAAATTTTAAATAATTTTTTTAAGTGTGGACCGGACCGGACCGGACCGCGGACCGGTAACCAAGTTTTTGGAGACCCGCGGATCAGACCAGACCGTACGGTCCGGGTCGGTCGGGTTTGCCGGTCCGGGTCACTTTTTGAACACCCCTAGGCATGACGTCCCCCCACCCTTCTGGAAACTGTATCTTTGGGGATGCTTCGCCGGATCTGGTGATGGCTAAGAACAACGTGGCGAGGAAAGCAGTGGAGTACTTATCTGTCGTGCACAACATAGAGATAATCGACGCCAACTACAACCCAACGCAGACAAAGTACATTGCTGTCAGGCCCCGCCCTCGAACGTGAGAGCTACCTCACAACTAGGGAGAGGGTATTGGGGATAAGGGAGCCTGTTGAGCCGTCTTGCTTGCTTGTCGCAGGAGACTGCCATACTCCGCGCTCTGCACCGTTCCAGGTGCCTGCGGAGAAGGTCCCGCCACTGCCGCCAAGGAAGCGCAAAGGATCCGACACCAGTTCTTCAAGTCCGGCGGATAAGAAAAAGAGCAAAGATGCTAGAGCATTCTTCACTATCGTCGATCTTGCTGAGGTAGTGGACAAAGGAAAGTCATCTGCTGTACCCAGCGCCGATTCGAAGTGACGCCGCTGCAGTATATGCGCAGCACGTGAAGGTCTATAGTATTCCAGGGTTGTAGTGGCTGATGCCTTTTGCCTGTTGTAGGTCGCATTATCTGCCCTGTGGCTTTTGTGCGTAGTGGTCAACTGCAGTTGTGCTGCAACTTTTCTATTTCTATCGGGGTAGTGTAGGTTTGCGTAGCCATTCCAACCTTTTGTTATGTGTTTTTTGCTGTGCTTGCCCTGCAGACATTTTCTGTTCCGTAATATGTATCAGACGCATTATGTTTTAAATTCGTGTGCGCTTGACCTGTAATTCTAATTATACGTCCTTCAGCTTTTGTCAACCGTGTTCCGCTGCATCTGCGCTGTAGAAGTTCTGTACTTGTTGGTGTATCGTGCCTTTGACTACCCAAATCCTGCTGTTGGCCTGTTGTTGTCTGCTGTTTTACTGAGTTATTAGACCGTTGAACTGGTCGGGTCAAAATTCTAGCACTCTTTGGCGTATCGTACCTTTGACTACCCAAATCCTGCTGTTGTTGTCTGCTGTTTTACTGAGTTATTAGACCGTCGAACTGGTCAGGTTTAAATTCTTGTACGCTTTTTGAAAGCGGCAACCCAAAATTCTGCGATCTTTTTGAATTGTCGTTATATCGCACATAGATGTCAGGGAGGTTGCTGACTTCCTATTTCTGCAGGGAAAATGCAAATTTCTGTTGCAGTATGCTGGACGCGCTGTTCTTCGATCAGAAATTCACAGTTATAGATGCACGCAACTGCAGGCTTTCGTCGGGGGCCAGCTGCAGGTCTGGGGCGTCATCAACCTTGCAGTTTGGTGCAATTCTTTGGTACCTTTGAAAACAGAACCGGTCAGTGATGGGTGAGCTCCTTCTCTGACCCTGCACCGCGCATAGTTTTTCCCTTTGTTTTGCGTCTGCGATGCATGTGACAGACACCTTCTTCATGCAGACAACGCTTACTCCCGCTGCCCTGCAACAGCTTGAGGTACTAGGAAGGGAAAACAGCGTGTTGCACGTACCACATCTTTGCCGTAAGATGACGTGTGTGCTTTCTTTTGCTTCTCCGCAGACCGCGTGCACTTTGACTTAATACTCTTCCTTCCCTTATGCTTTCCCTTTGCAGGTCCGCGCACGGCTCCAGGAAACGAACACGCAGGACTGAAACATGTACGCAGTATAGGCGATTCCTCGCAGCCTCACATCAGCCGTTGCGCTACACACGTGCCGCACTGCACTGCATGCCTGTACCCTCATGTTGTTTTCAAATCCTGCTACTCACCTGATTGCCACTCATGCACTGCAGGTGACAAAGACCTTTGTTCTTCTCTGCGGACAACAACTTGCGCCTAGTCTCACGCTGACAACACAACACATGAGGCTGGACTAGCGCTAGATTCATACGTATTCCTCACTATGGTGGCATGTCGCTTATCTACTAAGAACATCCCACCGAACTTGGGACCTTATCCCCCCCTATATGCGCAGGAACATCGATGGTGCCACGAATCCGCAGACACCTAAGAAAAAAAAGCAAAGGGCAGGTGAGCGATTGGGAGGTATGTCGTGCCCTAGGAACTCTGATAGTTGCGCAGGCTGACACTGTAATGTCAAGTGTCTGGTTGTACCGCCCAAACCCAGCAGCTGCGCACTACTTTTGGTCATTTGTCGCCGCCCGTATGCAGTCTACGCATCTGAACCGCAGATCGCGCCACCGAAAATCCCCATCATTGGGGACGCGTAAACTTCTTTCAGGACTGACGGTTGTTCTGTTTTTTTTGTAACCGTTGTCCGCACTTTGCTGCAGCTGTAGTGGCACACCCGTCTCCGGCACCAGCCAGGACCAAAAGCAGAATGAGACGTCGCGTTGTTACTGAGCAGGCGGCCCTAGGCACGGGCAGGTGACTCTGTCCTCCGCTGTCACTTCACAGTTTATTTCATGCTTGTCATATCCTAAACTGTTCGGCTACGTGCAGAATCCTTGCAGGTGATGTAGACCCTTGTTTGTTGCCGCGGGCAGTGACCTACGCCCAGTCTCACGGTGCTACTGCGGCACAGGAGGCTGGTCTAGCATCGGACCCGTACGTCCCACTCGCTCTGATGTGAGATTGTTTTTTCTACCAGCGACGTTCTCACCCGACATGGCCCTTACTTTTGCTTTATCTGCAGGAATGTTGTGCTATCGTTAGGCAAACACCTACAAAGAAAAAGCAAAGGGCAGCTTCGCAGTTGGAAGGTATGTTCTGCTCTAAGAACTTTGTTAGTTGCGAAGGGCTGACTGGTGTCATGCCTCGCGTCTGCTTGTGCCCACTTAATGCAGCAGGTGCACACTACTTTCGCTTATTCGTCGCTTCCAGGTGTAACAAACCGGTTCTTCCAATGACATTAACTAACAAGGCGGAAAATAGTTAAGTCGTAAAAAGGGGTAAAAATTAAAAACCATCGACCCAAGCGAGTATTATACCGAAAAATGAACCGTTTGTTAAAATACAACAACTGAAAACCGAATTACAAATTTCTAAATACAATAGTCTGACAAACTTTGTGTTACAAGATTTATAGTTTGACACTCTCATCTGCCACACTGTATCTCTTGCACTCAAGCATGCCCCCATGTCCAGTCTTGAGGGCTAGTCAACCTGAATGCATATTTAAATATACATGTCCCACTTAGTGGGAGTAACCTAACCGTCCTTCTAACACGGCCCCGAGTAATCAATGTAGTACAACATTTAGGTTATCTAATTAACAGATAAGCAGGCATGTCACATTACAAATCGACATGTATACAATGTGAGATACACATGAAGTGATTTCAGTTAACATGCGAATCAATTTAAATATATAAGACATGTAGTTTATGTAGAATAAAGTAATACATACATCATATGAGTATCATATGAATAATACAGTAAAACATAGATCATAGATTCGTAGAAGTGTCATGTTAAAATAGAGTAAGACATACATAATACAAATCGTATGAAACATAATATCAATCATAATCAATATTCAAGCAAGACATATAACAAAACATCACTTCCCATTATCAAGCATTTCAATCACATCATTAGTCATAAGAGTATAGAACAGTAACAAAGCATACTAGCACATGTGATTTAGAAAACTGTAGTCATTTACTTTTAAAAACAATGGTTTTCGTTCACATAATGCGTGGGGCGTGACTACTAATGTCTCATAAGGCTTGCATCTCACCATAAGTGCGGATGGGAACATCAATCCCGCCAATCATATCGATACTAGGAGGTTTACATCTCACCCCTAGTGCTCAATAGGATCGCACACCTAAATTGACTCGGTTTAGTCGACTGACATACGGAGAAGAAGGATTGCAAGTGCATGGACTCAGAGGCCCCGCTAAACCGAACATGTCCCATACACTGCTAAGGCAAAGGTCGGAAGGTATTCCGCCCCCAAAGATATCCAATTTAGAGAGTGAGAGCTGATCAGTGCCCTTGTCTATGTATGCGCACACACCCAATCCATACTCTTGGTCTCGGGAAAGAGAACCTTTGCACAACCGAGCACCTCAATGGCAACTAGACGACTACTACTCTACCGACAAACTCATAAAGAGCTGGCTGCCCATTTACTTCTTAGCATTTTCTCGCACCGGCAGGATGCATCATGGCTTCCCATGAGCAGCGACTCCGAGTGTCGTAGTCTACTTTCGAAGCTGTCTTCTATCGCATCGTCTTCTAAACTTTACCAAGATAGCGCCCAACACGAAACGTAGGCTGAATTTGGGTGTCCTATAAAGACAGAGTCTCTGAAATATCGAGCTCAACGGTCATCGTGGGGCACATGTCTGATGTCCAGAGGGATGAAACAATATCGGGTTCTATAAGGATGACCGGTCTATGGGGTGTGTATTGACTCGGAAGAAGTCATTACAACATGGAATGGTGAAAACAACTCAGAGGGTACTGCCAGGGCACATGTTCATTTTCACCATGATTGGTGTCGATAACATCGTTCGTGAAAAACATGTATGATCACCGGCTTAGGTAACACACCGACTAGAAGTACGGTTGTTCCTATGAAATTTGAGTGTGTCGATTTTAAGATTAACAAACAATATCAATCGTCGTAAAATTTATCTTAACTGATAGTTTTAGTATACTGATGTAAGAGATTTGGAACATTTTATTTGAGATATATTATTTGAAGCGTTCGTTAGTTCAGATTTGATTAAAGATTCAATTATTCTAAGTAAGTTATTTAAGAAGGGTTCCTTTATCTTGACTTGGTCTATGTTGACTTAAAAATCTAAAGTTTGACCAAGATAGACTAGTCAACCCTTAGTTTTGACTTAGTCATTAATTAGTCCTTAAGTGCTTATTATAAAGTTTAAGTGTTGTTTTGCACATTTAAGCATTGTTTAACTTAGTACTTTTGGGTTATTTGTCTTTTAGTACTCTATACTTTTTGGGCACAAGTATTTAGTACATTTATTGTTCAAGTGTACGTATTTAGTATTTTTATACGGTTTCGTATTTGTACAAGTATACTTATCTCTTAAAGCCTATTTATACATAATAAAATATTTCAAACATCAAATAAATCTATAATAATTGTAAAAATCATTTTAAACCTTATTAGGTATCATATTTCTCAAAACATAGAGTGTTACAAAAATAACTTTAAGTAATAACGAAATCGATAATATTATTAAGGATACTAAATGAGTCATTTTTCAAATGTTATTTTTAAGTTTAGATTTTCATACTCAACATACTTTTATAAGTTAGGTTTCCAGATATAAAGTCAATTTTCAAAAACAATAAGGTTTATTATTTTTAACAAATTAAAAACGAAAACGGTACGGTTTTCAATACTTTATTTTAAATCGTTTAAAATACTTAAACGTCATTAAAGTGAACTAAAATTTTATTTTGGATACCTATACTTGTACATAACTTATACCCAGAATGTAGATTAAAATACTTTATAAATGTTCTTAAATAAAATTTTCTTTCCAGATCTGACCCGTTTTAGTACAAATTTTATAAATGAAAATATATATGATGGATTTATATGAAATTTGATGTACACATAATAGACATCATCAGGAACCTAACATAAATTTTCCAAGTCCAAAAGAAACGTTTAACATCACGAAACATATTATTTTCTCAGAAAGTACATAAAATCATACAGTACCAGTTTAAGAAATAAATCATTATTACATATATGTTTTCATAAAAACTTACTTTTCATATTTTTATCATATTCTAGAAATTCATATCTACAACTTTCATGAAGGAATCTAAGGCTAATTCAAAACATATTTTACACTGAAAAATCGTGAACATACATCATACATCACAGAATCCATTTTACAGCATGTATTGTTAAGTGATAAATCAACAAATAGTTAACTTTAAACTTGGTGATCTAATAATTTAGTCCTAAACATGATGTTATATGTTAGTTAGAGTCTAAACACTATACTACGAGATTTGAGGGCGAAGAAAAGTTAGGTTACCTCAAGCAAAAATAATCGATTCTACAACATATATGAAAACGAAGATCGATGCTCCTTTTCTCTTGCTCCTCTTCACAAATTAGTTAGAATGACACAAAACAAAATAAGTTAGTAGTTATACTATTAAGTAACTTTGAAAATAAGTAGTACAAGATAAAAGAAAGAAGGAATGAGAGCCCTTGAAAAATGGTGGTTTAAAGGCTTAAGAACTTAGGATTATTTTGATGGGTTTTCTTTGGTTTTTAGAAAGGATTTTAAGGAGGATGCTAGGTGGATGAAAATATGAGTTTAAGGGTCATATGAAGGTGATTATAAGGGCACTTGGTCGTGCCTTTGGTGAGGGAGCAAGAAATGGACCAAGAGATGACTATTGCTTCAAATGGCTAGTCATACTTTTGAAGGTACATTACCCTATTTGGTGTTTTTGATTAGAAAGACATTTTTTTGACTTTTGGACTTCAAGGTGACGGTGTGGAGTGTTTAAGGATGATATTTTGGAGTTATTTTGGTTCAAAAAAGGTTAGGAAAGAAGTACGGAAGTCGAAAGTCGAGAAACGATTCGTCGGATGACGATTTTCAATGCAAAGGAGCTGTCCAGTACAATATTCTTATGTTTCAATTATAAATTGAAATTTTGAATTTAACCATTGTGTAGATCTTGGAAAATTAATAAAGTTAGGATTTTGAAACGCCTCAATCGGAGTCCGTATGAGAAAATAGGAACTGTTTTACGAAATCGCGCAGAATTGCGATAACGATAGAAATTTCAGTTTTGCAAACAATGAAGTGAAATAGAAAGGTTCCAAAGGCACAAGAATTGAATATTACTATATAAAATAGTTTGTCGAGACGCGATTTATTATTATTAATCGTTATTATAAATAACTAAAATTGTAAAAAATATGGGGTGTTACAGGCTGCGTATTTGAACCACCGATCTCGCGCCCAAACTTGCGCAGTGTTCGGTACGCGTACAGATCCTTTGAGGCGGACGAGTGTTCGGTTGTTTGGTAACCATCTCTTGCACTTTTGTTGCAGCCGTAGTCGCAACTCCGTACGTAACTCCATCTGGCATCAGAAGCAGACCAACGCGCCGCATTGTCACTAAGCAGGCGGCCGCAAACGCGAGCAGGTGCGTGCTTGCTTTGCTGTCGTCACAAAAGTTACTTGCATGTTCACCATGTGCTAACACGTTCGCCTGTGTGTAGAAACCCCGACGACCTTGCGCAGTGCGAGCCCCGGCCGACTAAACGCCATATACGCAGGGCCCCACCTGGTCTGCCTGCTACAGCGACTGAACTGTCTATGCCAACCACACAACTGAAGCTACCTCTTGCACAGGTGTGCTCAAAATGTCATGCACCAAGATTCGCGTACGAACCTCCAGCTTTCTGCTGTCAAAATGGATCGGTCGCTCTGCCGCCTGTGGGATTTCCGCCTGAACTGTTGGCTCTTCTAACCGGTCGTGACGAACTGTCGCTGCACTTTCAGAAGTATATTCGAATATACAATAACCTGTTTGCGTTCAGCTCTATTGCCGGCAACTTTGACGCGCAAACGTTGAGAGGCATCTATGTGTTTAGGCTGCATGGCCAGATTTACCACAACGTGCCAAACCTGTTGCCTGAAGACAACCATCCCAAGTATCTGTAACTATACTTTTATGACGCCCAGCGTGAAGCGCAGAATCGAGCCGCCTATTTCCTTAATCTTAGCCAGGAAGTTATTGATATTCTCATGAAGATAATAGAGTGCAATCCCTATGCCGCCTTTTTCAGGTCTCTAAGGGAGTTGACCATAGACGCAGACACTCAGATTCTCATCAGCAAGCATCCCAGTCTTGATTAGCGAGTATACAACGCTCCAACTGCAGACGAAGTCGCTGCCATCTGGTCCTAACAACAGTACTGGGGGCGAGGTGAATGGACCGTATATAGTTGTTCGAGGCTCGGACTCGCAGACACATAGAATCAGACATCATTTTGGGTGCTATGATGCTCTTCAATACCCTCTCCTATTTCCGCATGCACTACTACAATTCCCTTACTTTCCCTACACTTCAAGGTTGACGCTTCTATTAAGCGTCCACCATATTTTAGCCCATATACCTGCTTAGCCCTATTATTGGTCAAAATTTACTTTATTATAATAAAAAAACCGCTCCACTATAAGAGTTTCATTATGCCGCGCTACTTTGTGAGACACATCTTTTATTGAAAACCTAAACCTAAATCGTTTACTGAGAGTCTGAGACACGCCTTCTTTGTTTTCCCTTCATCCCCAAAACTCCATTGATATCGATTATCAAGCTCCTTTCTCATTTCTATTCCGTGGATAATTGAGGTAGGTCTCTATAAATTACTGATGTTTTTTAGTTTTGATTTTAAAAAAAACCCTAAAAATTGATTTGGGCAACTGTAATTTCACCCGATTAGGGTTACAGATCCCTGATTCGGCATACATGTATCTAACATTTCATTTTTATTTTGTGATGAAAGATAAATTTTGTCTCAATTTTCAGAAAGTAAAGTGCGTTTTAGTACTCGTATGCTATTGTATATGATGTGTTCGGATTTCGATTTTGTGTTGAAGGCTGAGTCCCACAGTTGTGAATTCTAGCATACATAAACCAATATTTGCTCCATTTTATTGAATCTTGTATTAAGTGTTCTTTGTGTATACAGTGTTACTCTATTCTGCTTTGAGTGTCGATCTATCGTCTGTTGGCTGTTGCTACTGTTTTGTCGTTGTTGCCCGATCTCGTTAGAGATATTCCTTTCTCCTTATTTAGTTTCGTTATTGCGCTGGAAACCTCTGCAATCGCTCTCCACTGTATTTATGATGCGTTTTCACCTGCTGTTTTTTCTTCAGACAGAGTGTTGATTGTTGCATCTACTGTTTTGCTATATGGATTTCCTCTACTTTATTTTTTTTTTCTTGTGGTGCGTGTGCATTTGCTAGTGTTTTCGCTTTTGTTCCTGTTTCTCGCTGTGCAGCTTCGTCGTTGTTGTTGTCATTACTCGTCGTCCCTCTCCTCTATATCTGTCGTCTTCTTGTTGTTGTTTGTTCTGTTGTTGTCCTTGTTGTTCCATTTGGCGTTGCTGATGCTACTATTATTCTTAAATAATATTTGGATTTTAGTGTTTGAATTAGGTACATAATTAAATTCATTATCCTTTATCCTACCTTTCTCATACTGTGATTGATTGATTGATTGTTAAATATATTTTGGATGGTAGAGTCTAGGTACATAACTTAATTCTTTTTGTTTTGATGTTTTATGTTGGTTGATTGGATGTAGATGTGAAATTGCAAGTTATTAGAATGTCTGATGAGCCTCTCACTATCAATAGAGGAGTTCATTATTGTTATTAGATGATAGTTTCTGTAAGTTTTTACTCATTGATTTGTTAACTTCGATTTTGTAATCCTGAAATCGGTAATAGTGTGTAATTTGGGGTTAAATTTTGGAGTTCGCCTTGCTATTGCCATTGATGGGAGTAAGGGCAACCTTTCTATGGCGGCAACTGCTAGTGGTGAGGTTGTTAAAGTGCCAAGAAATCTTGTTATCAATACATAACAAAACCATGTTAATCCAGCAATGTGAAAGTGTCACCCTGGAGGGTATGCTCCTTCTCCGGTTTTATTTCCTTCTTTGACATCTCTATATATTTTAGTCTTTTGCAAAAATTAGCCGTATATGTGTTAGCATGACTCATTGTTCCCCAAATAAACCTTAATCCTATTTTCTTAAGTCCATATTCTATGTTCTCCATTTGAAAACAAAACAAGCATTTGCCTTTCCATTTATTCCTCCCCCTCTGTCGGATCGTCAACCTTATCCACCTTATCCACCCACTGCCTACAGTCCTCCGTTTGTTGGAGTTTCGTCCTTTTATTTTTCCTAATACTCCGTAAATTTGAAGAGGTTTTTTTTAAAAAGAAATCGTTTTGTTATTTGATAGATTAATTTAGTCCCAAATTAGGTGAATTAAGTACTTTGTTTAATTTGTGTGACAGGATGATCATATTATCCACTTTCATGTTTTTGGTTGGCGTTGGTAAACGGAACACCTACCCATCTAGGAAGCTATGCAAAAGTTTGACGACAATATATTCTGTGACATTTGAAAATTTTCAGGTATCAAATTTGTGATAATTCTCGTTTCTTCTCCCATATTGTATAGACTATCTGTGCCTGATTTTACTCACTACTACAATAGTTTTGTGGGTTATGGTATTATACCATGTTTGATAAAATCTTATCATTCTTCTGACTGGATTTTGTTTATCCAAAAACAATGTACTTATGATCTGTTTATCCCACATTCAGTAACACACGAAACAGTTGAATGTTTAGTGGAATACATTATTTTTGGGGCAGGGGTCAGAATAACTCTCCTTACCAAACATCTTTACAACAACTTTGATGCCATTTCCCCTAGCCACTTGGTATATACTCTACTAACAGCAAGATTAACATGAAAATACTTAAAAACATAATCCTAACAGGCCATAAACGGGTACCTATCAAAAAAAAGTAAACAAATTTCAAAGTAACATATTAAAGCATTACATTTGCACAAGAACATTAAATGAACTATTCACACTTGATGAAACAAAAATGATTTGTCAATAGAGTAATAATGTAGCAGATACCATCGTCAATCAGAGGTGTTAGTTAGCTTATTGTACTATTAAATTGAATGCTGCTAATCAAAGTCTTTGCATGATTGTTTCAGAGGACTACCCTACCTATCAAATTTGATTATTCAAGGACTTAACTTATGGATATGCAGATGAGAAGAACTAATGGTTTTTTGTAATTGAAGAAGGATGCTTTTTCACTTCATCAGCATCTGAATATGGCAAGGGTTTAAGCCTTTTGATTTCGGGTCGTAAGAGTGACACGAGAAGCGCGTGAGAGCACTCGAACTTAATTAAGCAATCAACATTTTCGAGAACGGATTAGTCGTACCTTTTAACTAAGGGACTTGGTCCTTTTTTAGACATTCTATATTTTTTATACGAAAACATTAGAAGCGATTTTTTTCCGATTTATTCAAATGAGTAATTACGATGGATTTTTATATTGTTAATATATCTAATAGGCAATTTTGTTTTGGATAGGTATTTGTCAAATTATTGTTTACTACGGAGTATTTTCTTAATCAATAAATCTTGACACTTTTTTCCGTCAATGTTAGTTACCATCATTTATTTCTTCACATACATTAGTGTTGATAAGTGTAGTTTGTAGTGCCTATTTGTTGTGTTTTGGTCCCTTTTTCCTTGTGGAATCGCTCCTTTGGAGCGATTCATGGGCTTCTTATGCTTCCTTTAGTTCGTTTCAGGTTCCCGAAACCGATTTGGAAGAGTTGGAGCGATTCCGACTCAATACATACACATTTTGGAGCCAACGAGATAAAGGAACGATGACTCGAGGCCTTGGAATCGACCCCGAGACCTTGGGACCCAATCCCGAGCCTCCGAGACCCGATCCCGAGTCCCGAGAATCGGTGGGAAGTCCATGAGAGGCAAGGAAGGACCAAAGAGCGTTTAAGGAAGACATACAAGACCCATCCCGTTCGGGATGGCCTCATCCCGTTCGGGATGGGGTGCTACATTAAGAGGGCTGCTGTGAGCCCATCCCGGTAAGGATCAACTCGTCCCGGTCGGGATGGCAGGGCCGTCCCGATCGGGATAGTCCGTCCCGGCCGGGAAGCTACAGAGGCAGCACGGGCTTCTTCCTTTCTTCTCCTTCATTCTTGTACCCATATATATACTCCCTTCTTGTAATTTTAAGACATCTTATCTTACCCTAGATTAGTTTAAGCCTCCATTATCATTCAAAACCCTAGATTATTGCTACTCTCATTAGTTTAACCATCTCTTTAATCTTTAGTTAATTATTGTAATTAGTCTTGGATTAAGGGATTCTTGAAGATTGTTCCAAAATTGACAACCTTGGGATTGTATTTGGGTTTCTCATTAATACAAGTTTTCATCTTTTATTCATCCTATTGTTGGTATAATCTTTTCATCCTTAGTCTTGGTTATTTATTCAAGTTTCTTTCTTATTGTTATTGTTATTGCTATTGTTCTTGTTAATGATAATGGATGCTTGTTTTGTGACATTGATTTCTCTTATGATTGTTGGTTTTCTCTTAATAATGAGTGAGTAGTTTTCTTGTGGGGTTAGTAGGGGGATTAGGGGTAGATTATGGATGATTAGGGTTGATTAAGGGGAAAAGGTTATATCTTTGTTGTTAGTCACATTGTAGGCACTCTATGTGTTTGTTGATATGCTTGTGTGAGTTGTAGTGGCCATGCTTCCCATGCTTGTGTTCATCTTCTCATTGATTGCTTATTCTGTGGAAATGTTGAGAATAGTTTAGTCGCGAGAGCGCGGACTGGGGTCTAAGTTGCGAGAGCCCGGACCCACCTTGACATCGGTCTAAGTTGCGAGAGCCCGGACCGACTCTAGCGATTAGGAGACACCTATACCCTTGATCACCCCAATTATCCTTCTACTCCTTTGAACCCGACCTACCCCACTTCTTTCCATATTTGTGTTAATCCTCTTAGTTAGCCATCATTCCCGTTAGTTTTATCGTTTAGTTAGTCTCTAGTGTTAGTTTAGTTCCTACTTCTCCTCCATCATAGTTTTCCATTTATCGCTTCTTTGTGTTTGTTCGGTAATCTAGTCTCGTTGTAGGCCAACCTAGTCTAAACCTTGATATACCGTCCTCGTGGATACGATACCGACTTACCCTAGCTACTCACTAGGTTAGTCGGTGTTTTATTGTTGGCTAGGGACGTGACAAATCCCTAACCATCAATTTGGCGCCGTTGCCGGGGACGGTGCATTGTTTAGACTTAGTTTGCTTATTTCTAAACTTAGTTACCCTTCTTTGTGTTCTCCCATCTTCTCTTGTGAATATTTTCTAGTTTCTCTTCTTTCCTTAGCTTTCTTTTTCTCTTTGTCTCTAGTTGTGTTTGTTTATTGTCGTTGCCTAGTGCCCACAAAGCACTAGGTGTTCTCACGTTTGTTCTAGTGTGTAGTGTATGACTAGGAGGGGAGACGACTTCTATCTCTTTAATCTAGAGCCAGAGAGACTCTTTCGAGCCTTTCGCCAACGGACGATTAATCGGGTTAGGATCTCTCAACCGAGTGCAAGCAATACTCATCAAGGGCAAGCCCAAGGAGCCGACTTGAACATTTCACCTCGAGAGACGGCCGGAGGGACCTTCATCAATCCCTTCGGTGATTCTTCTCCTAGTTCCCCCTCTTCATCCACATCAACACTCTCTACACCACCATCTTCTCCCTTACATCCAAGAATGCCTAAGTTCTCCTCTCACTCCACATTCACCGAGGATGTCTTGCCGGGACCGAGTGCATTACCGGAAGCCTATACCGGGAATTTTGTGGCAAAGACTCAATTTATCCAACTTGTGGAGAGGAGCCCATTTAGTGGTTTGCCCACCGAAGACCCGCACCAACACATGAAGACCTTCTCCGATTATTGTGACGCTATATCTCAAACCGGGGTTACTCAAGACCAAATTTGTTGGGTACTCTTCCGTTTTCTCTTATTGGAAAAGCGAAGCAATGGATCAAGAGTCTCGATAGGGCAACCATGGGTATCGACACTTGGAAAAAGCTTGCCTTGGCGTTCTACCAAAAGTTTTACCCTCCGGAAAAGACGAACTTGCTTAGGGCCTCCATCACCGGGTTCCAACAAAGGGATGAAGAGAGCCTATATGAAGCTCGGGAGCGATTTAAGTCTTTGGTAATATCGTGCCCTCATCATGGACTCTCACAATGGTTCTTGGTGCAACAATTTTGTAGTGGACTTTATGAGGACTCGAGAGCTATTATTAACATGGGCTCCAATAGTAGGTTCACCGAGGTCGATGACGACCAAACATGGGCGAGAATCGAAGAGATGACGGTGCATAATTCACAATACTCTAGGCCTAGGAAGGCACACTGAGGAGGCATACATGAGGTCGATGCTATCACCAAATTAAGCATTGACCTTGGAGCTCAACTTAAAACACACATGGAGACTATTGACAAGAAGCTCCAAAGCCACCTCAACCAAGTCCAAGGCTCTAGTTCTTCCCACCATCAACCGATTCAAGAAGTGAATGCTTTGGGGTTCGCACCTCCTACACCTTACTTTGGGATGTGCGACACTTGTGGAATCGTTGGTCATGACCCTATGAATTGTAGAGGGAGTATTGAGCAAGTGAACGCCTTTCAAGCATTCAAGCAAGGTGCCTCCTTCTCTAATCAATACCAAGCTTCCAATCAAGTCCCTCAACAACAAACACTTCAACATCAACAACAACATCGTCCCTATGTTCCACTTCCCTTACGGGACAACAATGAAAGTTACCAAGGTTATGTGGGTAACCAAAGACCCTTCAACAATTTCAAGCAAAATATTAAAGGCAACTTCAACAACAAGCAAGGGTTCCAACAAGGGAACTTCAATCATGGTGGTTACCAAGGAAACCAAAATTTCCAAGGAAACCGAAACTTTCAAGGACAACAAAATCACAATCAAGGCTATCAACAAGGTAATTCTCATGGGTTCCAAGGGAACCGTCAACAAGTAACTCAAAATCAACAACAACAAAGCAAGCCTAGGAGCCGGTCTCCTACTCATGATTATGGCATTCCTCTCGCCATCACCGACACTCCACATAATCCATCTTCCCCACCTCGGGATTTTGACATTCAAAAGACTTTGATGGAAATACAAAGGAGTAATCAAGATTTGCAACAAAGTCAAGTGGACATGTCAAGGAACCATCATGAGCTCTTCACTTATATTCAAGGGGAAAACGCAATGAGAGATACCCGTATGAAGATACTTGAGACTCAAATATCTCAACTCGCTTGGGGGAGCTCCTCAAGGCAAAAGGGGCAACTACCTTCTCAAGGTGAAACACCGACATTTGAGCATGTAAATGCCATCACCACAAGGAGAGGTACCTCTTATGACTCCCCTCCGTATCCTAATGAGCAAGAGCCGATGCAAGAATCGACAATGGAAATGACATCTCCGAATCAAAAAGAGCCAAGCTTTGACATTCCAATTGAGAAGCAAGTCTTATGGGAGGTCGAGAAACCCCAAGAAGACAACCCTCCCCCTCTTCAAGAGAAAGACAAGGGAAAAAGGAAAGTGTCCTTTGAAGAGTCCAACCTTAATGATCAAAACAAGTACCAAATCAAGTTGCCTTACCCATCGAGGCAAATGAAGACTAAGGTGGACACTCATTACGACAAGTTCCTTAGTATCGTGAAGAAATTGGATGTTAGTGTCCCGTTCACCGAATTACTTACCCAAATCCCGGCATATGGAAGATTTATGAGAGAAATCTTAGCTAGGAAGAGATCCGTCGACAAGGAAGAGACCGTAGCGTCCACGAGGGTGGTGAGCGAGCTTATCCAAGGTTCCACGCTTCCGAAGTTGAAGGATCCGGGTAGTTTTTCGATCCCTTGCACCATAGGCAACTTCTTGATCAAGAATGCGTTATGCGACTTGGGCGCGAGTGTGAGCATCATTCCCTATTCTATTTGTTGCCGACTCGGAATGAAAGAGTTGAAATGTACGTCCCTCACCCTCCAAATGGCCGATAAATCATTCAATCGACCATTAGGAATGTTAGAGGACGTACCGGAACGAGTGGGGAAATACTTCATTCCGGTCGACTTCATTGTGCTTGACATGCCGGAGGATGCCAACACTCCCATTATTCTTGGGCGCCCATTTCTACACACCGCGGGTGCCATGATCGATGTGAAGAACGGTAGGATCACATTTGAGTTAAGCGAGGAAAAGATAGTGTTCGACCTCCAAGGAAACACTACGCCTACTAAGGATGAATCATGCAATATGATCCAAGCCAAGAAAGACATCGATCTAGGGGGTGAACCGGAACAAAGCTTGAAGAAGTACTCTTATGTACTTGAGGATGACGATTCCGATATGGAGGAAGATGAGTGCCAAATTCATGGGCTTGATGACAAGTTAAAGTGAAAAGACAAGGAAGAAGATGAGCCTCCCTTGGGGCCGCATGAGGACCGGTGGACGTTTGGGTATATCCCCAAGGACCAAAAGTTCAAGTTCAAGTCGTTGAACTTGGAAGAGCGGGATGCCCCGGGAACGTCAAGGCAAGGCCATGAGGAGCCTTGGGATGTGGCCGGTTACATTACGAGCTTGATTGAAGACTTCTCTAGGGCCTTCGACTTGTTCTTACGTGCCCTCGATGGAGATGGAATGGATCATTGTTGTTGAAAAAGATTAAAGAAAGCACCACCTTGGTTTGACGGAGTTCCACAAGAACCGTCTCATTGTATATATCTCTTTCTTGTAGTTAGTTGGATTTTTGTGAATTCTTGTTATTTGGATTGACTGATGAGCGTTGTGAGGGAGAGAGTTTGATGTGTGTTTGAGTATTGCTTGATAGGTGAAGTGAGAACGCTCCTAGAGAGGATTGGCTATGATATACCTTGGGTTGTAGGCACGAAGATCGGGTTTTTGAAGCTTGGAGCAAGCTTTTGGGGATTGTGGAAGTTGAAGAAGACCCATCCCGGCCGGGATGAGGCGTCCCGACCGGGAAGGGTAAGGCATCCCGACCGGGAAGGAGCCGTCCCGATCGGGATGGGTGCACCATATTTGGAGCTTCCTGTGAGTCCGTCCTGACTGGGATGAAGGCGTCCCGACCGGGACGGGTGAGGCATCCCGACCGGGAAGGAGCCGTCCCGATCGGGATGGGTGTACCAAGATTCGAGCTCACTGTGGGTCCGTCCCGACCGGGATGAAGGCGTCCCGACCGGGACGGGTGAGGTAACCCGATCGGGATCAATCTTCCCGACCGGGATGGTCCTCTGCTCCCCTTTGTGATTCTTCTTCGCAAATCGAGTCCACCCAACCGTTTTATACCCCCTCCCAACCTCCCTACTCCTCCTTGTTCCTATCATACGACCCATACACCTCGCTTTGCACCGAGATCCACATCAAATCCCACCCCCCCTCGCACCATTACTACCTCTACGATGCGGTTCTATCAAGTTTGAAGCGGAATAGCAAATATGAAGACAAGTAAGTGCCTATATTGATCTATGAGACGATGGAGAGAGTGAGTTGCTAACCTATGGTACGACAACTATCCTTTCTTTTCCGTTTTTGTTGTTGCTTGTTTTCCTTTGTTTATTCCCTTCCCCTTGTACACTTTCGTGTCTTGATGTCATGGTGGCCTTCGAGGCCTCGGTAGTGGTTGCTCCCGACTCCCGACGATGTGATTACGTCGAGAGTCAGTCGAAAAATCCAAATTTTACAAAATTTTCACTTTCTTTTTTGAGGATTTAGTCGGATTTGGGCGGAATCCGGGCTAGGTGACTTGATTACACCTAGCCCTCCCCTCCCATTTCCTTTATTTCCTTCTTTTTATTTTCTTTCCCCCATCCATATCTTTTTTTGTCTCGGCCCATGGTGATTTGATTACACCCGGCCGGACGCTTTCTACCCTTTTCTCCATCTTTTCTTTTTGATTTTTAGCTTTATTTTCGTAGTTTCTTTTCTTTTTCTTTTGTCTCTCCACACACTACGATTGAGCATATGAGGACATTGCTCGATTTGAGTGTGGGGGAGCGATATTCTATCGTAGTTAGTTTTATTTTCCCTTTTTTCTAAAAAACCTTTAAAAATCCTAAAAATTTGAAATTTTTTCACAAAAATCAAAAAGACTTTTCTTTTGTGTGTTTTCCTTTTGTGTCGTTATGTCGTATTTCTGTCTTGTGTGCGTGTTTGCCTCCCTTTTTCCTTTTAGGTTGCTCAACCACCGTTAGCTTTGGAAAGCTTTCAAGACACCCGGTAACATCTTTTCAACCCTTTTTCCTCTTTGTTTCTTGTGGAGTTTGGAGGAGATATGTGTTGTGGTGTGCTCGGGTGGAGCTTTGTAAAGTTTGTGGATAGTTGGTTGCTTATTCGGATGTTCGGGGTGGTGTTTGTTATATGTTTGTTTTGTTTTGTTTTTGTTTTTGTTTTGTTGCTTTTGCTTCTTTTTCTTTCGTTCGTTTTCGTCGTGTCTTTGTTTTGTGTTGTGTTGTGTGTCTTGTGCGTAAACCATTTTCGAAAACCCGGTTTAGAGGCTAGTGTGTGAGTGTGTACTTTCCCTTCCTAGTAGTGTAAATTGAGTCTTGGACTTTAATCTAGTAGAATGACCCTAAATCAATGATTTCGTTGGTCCTTTACCTTGAGTCCACCTAGCTTACTAGGGATTTACTACGTGATTTGCATTTTGACCATTATGACCACCCACGGTGTGAAAAGGCCTTGGTTGCCGAGTCTCGTCCCTTAGGTGACCGTGCCTAGGATTGTTTGATTAATCCAAGTTCTCCACTTTTTGTGGGTTTGAAGGGAAGGACGCTCCCCAAATTACCCATTACCCTACCTTCCCCACATACACACACAATAAAATGCAATTTGTTGATTCTCTCTTTCTTGATTGTCGAGAAATGCCAAAAATGCCAAATCTTGCCAAAAAGGGCAAAGAAAAGAAAAGAAAGAAAAAAAATGAAAGAAAGAAAAGAAATGAAGAAAAAGAAAAGGCACAAAAGCCAAAAAGAAAACAGAAAAGAAGAAAAAGAAATGGCATGACAACAAACAAAGCAGAATGTCAAAAAGAAAGAAAAATGCCAAAAGAAAACCCGTCTCACAAAAAGAAATCCCCACAAAAATAAGCTTTTTTTCGACTTTTTCCGTGAAGATCCTACCAAAGGACCGAGTCCCGAGGAAGGATGATAGCGGCATTAGTCGGTCTTCCCTCATTTTGCATGTTTCCCACCTTTTTACTTGGACTAGTTAGGCGGTCTTGGACACGGGACGACCCTCTTGGCTCACGCTAAAGGGGGCGGGGTCTCACTTACCTACAGTGTCGACTAACACCGTGGTTCCTCACTTTTCCACTCCGCCGATCGTCCCGTAGTACGTTTTTAGAAAGTTAGGAGGACCTAGGTAAGTCACCAACGTTCTTGTTGCTTTATCGTCATACTATTAGGGTTTAGTCCACCTTGGTTTGTATTGCTAGCTTGAGAATGTTGTCACTTACCTCGATTCCTAAACCGGTGTTTCATTCACCGCTTTTAGAGGGAAGCGGTATTTCTTTTGTTTTGGGTGCAACTCTCTATGTGTTTGTTTGTGTGTTTGTTTGTTTATGTGTTTTGTGTCCGGTTGCATCCACAGTTTTGTCGCAAGACCCGACTTGCCTTGAGGAGTGCACTTTTCCTCTAAGTGCACTCGCGTGAGTTGAAGGGGCGTAGGGTGCGCTAATACCCATTCGGCTAGTTTAGTAGTTAGTGTGTGCTTACTCGAGGGCGAGTAAGGGTTAAGTGTGGGGGAGTTGATAAGTGTAGTTTGTAGTGCCTATTTGTTGTGTTTTGGTCCCTTTTTCCTTGTGGAATCGCTCCTTTGGAGCGATTCATGGGCTTCTTATGCTTCCTTTAGTTCGTTTCAGGTTCCCGAAACCGATTTGGAAGAGTTGGAGCGATTCCGACTCAATACATACACATTTTGGAGCCAACGAGATAAAGGAACGATGACTCGAGGCCTTGGAATCGACCCCGAGACCTTGGGACCCAATCCCGAGCCTCAGAGACCCGATCCCGAGTCCCGAGAATCGGTGGAAAGCCTATGAGAGGCAAGGAAGGACCAAAGAGCGTTTAAGGAAGACATACAAGACCCATCCCGTTCGGGATGGCCTCATCCCGTTCGGGATGGGGTGCTACATTAAGAGGGCTGCTGTGAGCCCATCCCGGTAAGGATCAACTCGTCCCGGTCGGGATGGCAGGGCCGTCCCGATCGGGATAGTCCGTCCCGGCCGGGAAGCTACAGAGGCAGCACGGGCTTCTTCCTTTCTTCTCCTTCATTCTTGTACCCATATATATACTCCCTTCTTGTAATTTTAAGACATCTTATCTTACCCTAGATTAGTTTAAGCCTCCATTATCATTCAAAACCCTAGATTATTGCTACTCTCATTAGTTTAACCATCTCTTTAATCTTTAGTTAATTATTGTAATTAGTCTTGGATTAAGGGATTCTTGAAGATTGTTCCAAAATTGACAACCTTGGGATTGTATTTGGGTTTCTCATTAATACAAGTTTTCATCTTTTATTCATCCTATTGTTGGTATAATCTTTTCATCCTTAGTCTTGGTTATTTATTCAAGTTTCTTTCTTATTGTTATTGTTATTGCTATTGTTCTTGTTAATGATAATGGATGCTTGTTTTGTGACATTGATTTCTCTTATGATTGTTGGTTTTCTCTTAATAATGAGTGAGTAGTTTTCTTGTGGGGTTAGTAGGGGGATTAGGGGTAGATTATGGATGATTAGGGTTGATTAAGGGGAAAAGGTTATATCTTTGTTGTTAGTCACATTGTAGGCACTCTATGTGTTTGTTGATATGCTTGTGTGAGTTGTAGTGGCCATGCTTCCCATGCTTGTGTTCATCTTCTCATTGATTGCTTATTCTGTGGAAATGTTGAGAATAGTTTAGTCGCGAGAGCGCGGACTGGGGTCTAAGTTGCGAGAGCCCGGACCCACCTTGACATCGGTCTAAGTTGCGAGAGCCCGGACCGACTCTAGCGATTAGGAGACACCTATACCCTTGATCACCCCAATTATCCTTCTACTCCTTTGAACCCGACCTACCCCACTTCTTTCCATATTTGTGTTAATCCTCTTAGTTAGCCATCATTCCCGTTAGTTTTATCGTTTAGTTAGTCTCTAGTGTTAGTTTAGTTCCTACTTCTCCTCCATCATAGTTTTCCATTTATCGCTTCTTTGTGTTTGTTCGGTAATCTAGTCTCGTTGTAGGCCAACCTAGTCTAAACCTTGATATACCGTCCTCGTGGATACGATACCGACTTACCCTAGCTACTCACTAGGTTAGTCGGTGTTTTATTGTTGGCTAGGGACGTGACAAATCCCTAACCATCAAGTGTCGACCTTTGAAT
Source organism: Agrostemma githago (assembly GCA_958450325.1). Lineage (NCBI taxonomy): Eukaryota > Viridiplantae > Streptophyta > Magnoliopsida > Caryophyllales > Caryophyllaceae > Agrostemma > Agrostemma githago. Next base: position 14,523,702 of record OY288245.1, on the reverse strand, counting down.
TTTTGACACATAAAAGCGTCAGTAATCTTGACAGCATAAAGCGTCGTCTTATACTATTGACACAAAAAATTGTCGAGAATATCGACGCTTAAAAGCGTTAGAAATTCCTGATGGCTCAAAATCCAACGCTTTTGAAAAGCGTCAAGATTAAAATTCTTGACGCTTTAAAGTGTCGGAATTAATGAAAAAAACATCAAGATTCAAAGGTATTTGTAGTAGTGATGCTGAATGTGGCTGGCACCCAGGGCTCAGCGCATCGCTGCTGGTGGTCTAACAGCGGCCCTCGCTGCACACACTATCGATAGCAATGACGAAATCGTGACTGCGGAGAGCCTGCTGGAAGCAGAGACTGTTCGTAAGTGCCGCTTTATATGCAACATTGTTACTTTTTTCGTGCTACTGTACAAATTTCTACTGACTGCTCGTTTATCGGGAGCGGTGCGTGGATTGGCACTTGAAACATTATGTACCCCGTTAGTTATAGCACGCATTCCTACCTGAAACACCGTGGCGCATTTGCGGTGTTAATTATGGGGAAACTGGAAATAGTTGTACTACAAGTTGTGTTATTCAGTGTTCACCTTTATGTGTTCTTGGGGTCTATGAACATGCTAATCTGGACTGTGTAGTCTAGCACCGACGCGTTTACCTACTCTCACTAAGTGTGGACATGTAGTCAGGAAGAAAACTGCGTTCTATCTAACACTATGCGCTGCTGCATGCACTGAACATTTGTGTTGCCATATACGTAAGCTCGACACCACCCCCTCAGAAAGACGGACGAAATATTTCCTAAAGAGAATATTACTGCTACAAACTCCAGGCTAGGACGGGCAACCATTTGCTACGCACAGGGAGGTGTTTCCAGCAATATGTAGTGGACATGTACGTGAAGCTGGAAAACTCACGCCTTGACTTCCTCCGCCTAAATCAAGAGACGATACGAGTTGACCTGTATCAAGGACTTTTGGATACGGTCGGCTCAGGTGAAGATAGTGCTGCGAACGTTGGACGCCGGGTAATACTCCCACCCTGCTACATAGGAGGCCCTGGGATATGAAGAAGAGATACCTGAACTCAATGGCTCTTGTGCAGCGTTATGGGAAGCCTGACTTGTTCGTCACAATGACCTGCAACCCAAACAGGCCCGAAATTAAGAGCGCACTCAGCCCAGGCGAAGAAGCACAGAACATACCAGATCTGGTGGCCCACATTTTCAGGGCGAAACAGATCGCCCTAAAGAAACAGATCATGGTGAAGCACGTGTTCGGGAAGGTATCTGGGTTTATATATGTTGTGGAGTTCCAGAAGAGAGGGCTCCCTCATGCACATCTCCTAATAATATTGGCTGGAGAATACAAGCTCCGAAGCCCTGAAGACTTTGACCGGTTTGTGTGTGCAGAAATACCGACCTCTGCAACCCCTAACCTCCGCGCGTCTATTTTGAAGCATATGATGCACGGTCCTTGTGGGAAACTTAACACTGACTGCCCATGTATGAAGCACAAGAAGACAATGGGTCAGTGCAAGTCTGGGTACCCAAACCATTCGCACTACACACCATGACAAATAAAGACGGGTACCCGATCTACCGGTGCTCCTCGTTTGGCAAAACCGCTGTCGTTCGTAAACACACGCTTGATAACCGATGGGTTATTCCGTATAACCCATACTTGCTTGCCCTTTTTGACTGCCACCTCAACGTCGAAGTATGCTCAACTATACAGGCAGTGAAGTAGCTGTACAAGTACGTTTACAAGGGCCATGACAAGGTTTCGTATGATGTTGTTCGGCATGGGGAAGCAAGGGCAGTTGATGAAATTGAGCAGTTCCAGTCAGGGAGGTGGGTCTCGCCCTGTGAGGCGATGTGGAGAATTTTCTCATTCGATTTGTTCGAGATACATCCAGCTGTGATGGTACTGCCTGTACACTTGCCCAACATGCAGACCGTCCAGGTCAGACCTCACGATAAATTATCAGACGTACTTCGAAATGAAAGGCGGTCGAAGACACCACTTACCGAGTCCTTTACCTTTAATGCGGAGAACCCCACGTGTCGGTACCTATACGGTGGATTTACAGAGACCCATAGGTGGGACTGCTCGGCAAGGAAATGGTTTAAGAGGGAAAGAAAGGTTACTGTCGGAAGGATTGTGTTCGTTACGCCTTCAGACGGTGAGCGGTATTACCTGCGACTGCTCCTCCTCCATGTTACTGCACCACAGTCGTTCACGGATCCGATGATAGTGAATGGGGAAAAGTGCAGTTCATTTCAGGATGCTGCTCTGCGCCTTCATTTGTTTGAACAAGATAACACCATTGAGTTGTGTCTAGATGAGGCGTGTGCAGTGCAGATGCTGCCAAGTCTGCGGCGCCTCTTCGCTACAACGTTGATATTCTGCCAACCTAAGGACCCTCTATCGCTGTGGGAAAAGTACCTTCCATCCTTGTGTGCAGATTTTCTTCTACAACACCCCAATCAGCAGGCGAAAGCATCCCAATTGGCCGCACAGTCTATCAAGAAGTACCTCGAGGCCATGGGCAGATCGCTCAAATATTTTGACCTAGAATCCCTTCTCGATTGTTACGACGATCATATATGCCGCACCAAGGACATAGTCGATGTGCTGGAAGCGCCCATCCCTCCCCATTGTATTTCTAATCGGGCCATGTTAAACCCAGCCCGGACCGTAGCATTCACTGTTATAATGGACCACGTTCGCGCCAAAAAACCAGGTGCCTTTTTCGTGGAAGGCCCAGAAGGGACTGAGAAAACATTTCTCTAAAATGCCCTGTACGCTGAAGTGTGCCTCATGGGAAAAATTGTCCTCCCCACCGATACATCAGGGATTGCCGCTTCGAACATACCATCTGGCAGAACTGCACACTCCAGATTCAAGATCCCAATTGATATAGCTGCCTCGCTGGCCTGTGACGTTCCTAAACAGGGCAGCCTCGCAGCTTTCATCCAAGAGACGAGCTTGTTAATTTGGGACGAAGCCTCCATGGCACGCAGGGAAAACGTAAAATCCCTTGACCTTTTATTGAGAGACCTCTGCAACCCGACGGTGCTGTTCTGATGTAAGATAGTTGTGTTTGGTGGGGATTTCCAGCAGATACTGCCGGTCGAACCACAGAAATCGCAGGCAGAGGTTGTTGCTGCTATCCTTGTCGCATCGCCAATCTGGCCGCAGCTCCAGAAACTTCGTCTCACACGGAACATCAGGGCCATAGAAGACCCATTGTTCTCACAGTTTTTACTCTCTCTTGGAAATTGAGAGCTACAGACGGAAGACCACTCATACGTCTACCTCCCAGCTACTGTTCGTCATTCGTGCATAGAGGATGTTGCAGACGCGTTGTCCGACTTCACAGAACTGGTTTTCCCCACGCACGAGCTGCAGACTATAACAGCTGCACAATTTGCAGCAAGGGCAATAGTAACGCCCATGAATGACGATGTGGATACAATCAATAACACTCTCATTGAAAAATTTCCAGGCGACTTTGTCACTTACAAGAGCTTCGATATAGTTCTCGACAACAAGTGCAACATCTATCCTTTAGAGTTTGTGAATAGCCTGTGTCCTGGAGGGATGAGTTCGCACGAGCTTGTCCTTAAGGTTGGGTGTCCAGTTATACTGTTGCGCAATCTCCTGCCCTCCTTTGGTGTGTGCAATGGTACGCGACTTATCTGTAGACAATTCTCCCCGAACCTCATAGAGTGCATGATCAGCACTGGACATCACACCGACGAGCACGTGTTCATTCCTAGAATCAAGCTTCGTCCAGCCCCATCATCAAAATACCCATTCCAGTTTCAGAGAACGCAATTCCCTGTCAAGCTCAGCTTCGCGATGACAGTCAACAAGTCGCAAGGCCAGACGCTGAGCCAGGTCCCTGTTTATCTACCCAGACCTGTCTTCTCACCTGGCCAGCTGTATGTCGCGCTCTCCAGGGCGCGTAGATTGGACAAGGTCACCGTGGTGTCTACATTACCGACTGTCGAGGCGCCCCGAGACTCTGTCAAGAATGTTGTGTCTTACAGCGTTTTGCGTCTTGCAGGAATTCTGTAGACGAGAAGCACACACAAGCGAGTACCACTCTGCGTGCGTCATGTAATGGGAAAATCCTGTAGCAGAAAAGCACACCGTGCCATGCGCTGCCTGACCCATTTCGCTTTAGTGTATGACTGCAATACGTGTGTCTTACAGCCATTTTTCGCTTTTTCATCCATCTTTGCTTAAACGGGGAAGGCATGATGCTTAAAAAAATTGCTTACGAGTATGCACCGTGGCTTTTACGATCAAGTGGTACGTAATTTATGTGCCTTTACCACATGAACTTTCTAAAGTGTTTTGCCAGAATGTGCTAGAGAATCGCGTAGCTTAACAGGCCGCGTCACTGACACACGTCATTGACCTTTTGTGTAACGTGCAACGCCTGGTCATCTTTGTATTCGACCATGGATTTATTTAATCTGTTGGCTCTTTCTTCCCCAAGCCGCCGATGAAAGGCGCATCTGACACCGTAATCCAAAACGTGAGAGCGCGTACACGAAGAGACGCGCCTTCCCCTCATCTCGGACGGGGTCCTGCCCGTGACGAGGAGACCGCCCAAGGCTAATTCACACAACAAGGGGTGGCAAAGTGCGTACGCCCCTTACAAATGAGGAAATAAAGAAACACTTCCTTTCAACTCGGCGCCTACATGTGCAGACTGACCGTCTACCTGACACCACACCCAAAAAAAACTACGCTGACACTATCTGTAAGAAAAGGTGTTGTCAGCAATGCGCGCACCATCAGCCGCCTACTGTACCCAACCCCTGCACGTTACTGCGCAGACCTACATACGTAGGGTGGCCACATAAAATAATGTCACAAACTTGCCGGCTATCTGACATCGCGTGCAAGTAACTGCACACACTTCAGCTGTAAGGGGCAGGTTTGTCGGCACTGCGCAGTTCAGCAGCCGTCAACTTTAGCAGTTCCCTGCTGCATGTGCGAAGTGCGGCTGATTTCATTATGTGCACACACCTGCATACGTAGGACGGCCACATCAAATAATGTAACAAAATCTTATCACAACACCTAAATACTGGCAGCCCACCAGCCGCCTGGTGTACTGTCTACATCAGGCCGCAGATGCGACTGTTCCCGCCCAAAAATTGTAGGAAGTATGCTATTTATAGCGATCTATGTGCATCATTTGGTTTACGCAATCGCCACAAGCAAACCCAGGGATGACCCTCACCACCCCGGTAAGGCACTGAGCATAGTATAGAGGGCAAATTCACATGTGCTTTGGATATTACTATTTCCTTTGTATCCTTTCCCCAGCGTTACCTTGAATGCTTATTTGGCCAACTATATCCACACATGAATTTGTAAATTTAGGCATTGGTTCATTGCCATTTGCTTATGGGTCTGCCGCTGAATTACGGTTTTTTTTTTCGCCTTTTGCCTTTTTTTCTAGCAATCTGGTGTCAGGCGGGTGTAGTTGCCCGTCTCGATTTGGCACCGTCTCCTCCGTTTCAGCAGCTGTTGCCACTGGGGCAAATTTCCTGGTCTTCGGCTGTTGTCTCTAATCTGTGCACAACTCTGCTGATTCTGCTGTCTACTTCCCAGTTTTGTCGACCATGAATATCTCGGTTTACTTTCCCGTAGTTGCATAGCTGACTTAGGTTTACTGAGTAGACTGCCGATTCGCCAGTTTATCATGTTCAGCTTCACGTCCTTTGTTGGGTGTGCCTCGTTCTTAGGTCTGTGTCATTCTTAGCAGCTGTACTTTGGCATGTTCAGTGAAGTGTCTCTTGAGAAACCAGTGTCTATGTGACCAAGTGCGTTTGGAGGAACAGGTACAGTGTTGTTCCCTGTACGACTTTAGAAATCCAGTGCCATAGGTGGGCGTGTTCGCCACGGCCAGACCCCCTCAATTTTTTCGCACTACCCGGGTTCAGCCTTTTGGTTTGTTGTGTTGCTGCTGTCTCTCATAATTTCTTTTGCCCCGCTGCTTCTTTTGCAGGATTAGCCTTCGCTTCGTTAGCTTGTTGATGATTCTTTGTCGCTGAGGAGCTGCCATAGTATTTTGACCCTCTTCGGACCTTACTCTGCTGTAACAGACCATGAAGAAGGAGCGAGTCTTTCTGAACGAGCTGAACAATAACAGCAAGGCATACAAGGTGAAGGTGAGGGTCATAGAGAAGGCACGGCCAAAAACATCCCCGCAAAAGGGCACAGTGTACCAGAGTCTGCTGCTAGAGGATGAGAAGGTTCATTTGTATGCATTGTTTCATACTTCACTTTACTGACCTGCCTTTCTAGGTGCATCTATAATGCTATAACTGACATCTGTCCTTCTGCTGTTGTCCACTTACTGCAGGGAAATCTTATGCGCGGTGCGTTATTCGGAGATCAGGTTGACGGGTACAAGGACGCGTTTATGTACAACGGTGTCTACGAAATCACAAATGCCCCGATCAAGGCGTGCGACGAGCGGTGAAAAACAAATCGCCATGAGGTGAACTGCCAGATGAGCTTCGGCAGTTAGACTGTGATACAGCCCATTGCAGACAAGCCTGGGCAGATACTCCCTGACTACACACTGATCTCAGAGATACTCAAAGTTTTCCGGAGCAACCACGAAATATGGTAAGCGAGTGCGCAATTCGTCGCCATTTTTTTTACTAGGGTCAGTGTTGCATCGTTTACGAATCCCTGCACATGTTAAGTCCACAAATTGTTTTTTCAAGAATGTTAAACATACCATCATATGCATCACAGATTCTGCTAAAATGCTAGCAGCACTATTTGCTATGCAGACATATTTCTAAACATGTGTTTTTCTTGGTGGGTTATGCAATTGATGACACTTGCTGCTCTTGTTTACTGAATTTATTTAGTCTATAGTTTGTTATTCTCACAATTTTTGTACTGCGCCGGTTTATATTGGACTTGAGTAATTTGTTAGCTTTGTTTTTTACCAATTGAACATTGGGGCAACGAATTCGTAGTCAGTCCACTAGGGTATGCCTTGACCTCTACTCGGTTTGGCCTGCTGATCTGGGTTTTGGTGCCGATATTTTGCTTGTCCTCGTTCGACTGCGTCCGGGTTTTTTTATTTTTTTATTTTTAGACCTTGTTTTTCGTTTTGTCATCTATGATTTTCTTTTTACGGTCCTCTACTCTTCGTCCGCTCAGCGATTAGGTAGCACTGTAGCTTCGTATTCTATACTGCCTGCTAGAGAACGCATGTTATAGTCTTTGGTGCATTTCCTGAACACGTAGGGCCCACGGCCTCCAGATGCTAAACATTCCTTCTACTCTATCCACGGTCATTGTTGCTTCCGTTTCTGTAGATGTGCTGGCCGTTGTGCTGTGTATTGAGGGCCCGGCAAGGCAGATTGTAACTGCAAATGCGCGTGAGATCTATGTCCGTGAAATCGTCCTGATAGACCAGAGGTGTGGTCATATACTGGACTGTTTACTTTTCTCTTTGTTCACTACATTTCTGCGTTACCTGCACTAACTGCGTCCCTACGTACATTGCAGCGTCCACCAGCCATTGGTTATTTCAGCATGGCATGACTTAGCCCTCGAAGAGTGCGCCAAGCTGCCTTCCTCTACGGAGGACTTCGGCATTATCGGGTTCACTGCTCTTAGAGTCGCACCTCACCGAGGTCTGCCCACCGTAACTGCCACACACTCACATTACCTATTTTACACACTGGACAGTTCACTGGTGACCGTAGTAATGGGTAGTCTTGGGTTCCCTCCCGTGGTACATATAGCTTGCACACTGCCCAGTCGCACTACCTCAGATTCCTGCGATGAGGCCTACGTACATTTTCATAGAGCTGACAGCCTATTTCAGGGTCGCTCATATCATTTTGTGGGGGTATTCTGGTCGAGAATTCCAGGGACTCCTCAGTATAGACTGTCTCCTCCCACCCTCTGGCCCACAAATTATACGTTGACGAACTAACTCGTTTTTGTCCCCCAGGATTTTCGATGGCAACGACACCTTCAACTATGCTCATCACAGAGCCGACTGGAGATAGCGTGCTTGCCTTAACAGAGTGGTAAAGTGTTCTATTGGCATGCCACACCAGGCGTGCTATCTCTTGTTACGGTTCAGGCTCAAAAGTTTGCATGCTGACGCATTGTAGGTATTGCAGGATGGCGCAGAATGAAGCTTGGCTGTCAAAGCTGCAAGAACGCGTTGTCCAGGTCCGAAACCCTGCTCTGCTGCACAGCGTCGCCACCATTGCTGAAGTGCTGACTAAAATGGTGATCCATCTTACCCTCTAACGCTTAGGTTCAGCAGACAGACCACAGTTACCTAGCCTAATCTTACTGTACCACTGCACCCTTGTAGGAGCGAAACACACTGCAGTAAGAGCGCTATACCTTATCGGTTTTAATCGAGGATCCTAGCTTTGAGAAGGTCAACGCATACCTTGGTTGCTCCGGCTGCGAGAAAAAAAGTTGACATTCCAGCAGGGCACCGCTTTGCTTGCTCCAACTGCTCTAGAAAATCTTGCATCTCTGGCCTATGATATGTTTCCCAAAGAATCGTGCCTTGCTTACAAACAACCACCCCGAGCTCTCTAACGAATCTGAACTGGACAAGTGACCTTCAACTTTGAAGTCAGGGACAACTCGAGGACACTTTTACTGACTGCGTTTGGAGCAGATGTGGAAACGCTGTTTGGTATGCAGGCTGCAGACATGTTCAGGATCCGAAACACGGTCAGTGTCCCCTCTCCACGCTTTCTTTACTATTTACACACGTACTCGAAAAGTTGAACCCCTTTTACCTGCCTAGGACGACTTCGCGGACTTTGACAGGATTCGCACGGCACTGCGTACTGGCAGGATAGAAATTGAAGTTGGGCCAAAGGGGACACTTGTGCGCAATGGCATTCTTCTGTGGGAAGTTGCTGCCACCTTCATGAACTATTTTTAAGTGCGCGCCCAGAAGTGCCTACGCTGACGTACTCTATGTAATATCCTGTTTTGCCACCGCCGCTTAGAAGTTCGCGCCCAGAAATAGCTGCGCTCGGGCAATCTATGTAATATCATATTTTGAGTGTTTGTCGTCGTGTCTACGTACTGCATTGTCGTAATGGGACTGTACTGTTGGTACTTTCCACTAATCTAAAACCTCTGTTCATTTGTTCAGTACTTTCACCCTCAATCCACAGAAGAAAAAGTGGATATTAGTACGGGAAGGAGTACGTATCATTGTGGTATAAACATAAACAACCTTAATCGCTAACGGTGGCACCTACAAATTCAGCGTCTGCGTATTGTTTGGACATAGAAGTGGGAACTGCAGCAGAGGACCACAGGACCGTTGGCACATATAATCCCTCGCCCTACCTCGCTTGCATTTAATTCAGACCGTAACCCGTCTCCGCACGCGTAGGGATAATCTTGGTTTTACATACTAAATAAACACAAATGCTCTATTTTATCTTCTTGAGTATTTCCAGTTTCGTTCCTAGATGGAGTGCTAAGTACTGACATGTAATTTAACTGCCACGCCCAGTGCTGCTGCTTAACTAAAATTCTAGTTTGGATGACTGGCGTCCCCTTCGTTGGTGTATCAATGTTTGCCTGGCTACTGTTCGTTGTTTGGTGATGCGGGTACTGTTTGCTGTTATCCGTGTTGTTGATTTGGGTTTGACCTTGGTTTGTGTTGATTTGTGTTTCTTCTTATCTGGCTGGTACTTCGAAACCCCAAACACTAGAAAGAGAGATATAATGAAGACTACGTAGACGCAATACGATGACGGGTAATGGGGCACCACCCCTCATAATGAACAGTTGGTCTCTCTTTTCTTTGACCCCCGAATCTGGGCGAATACAAAATTACCAAAAAAAAGTGAGTAAAAGGTAAACGTAGACTTAAGGCCTATTATTTCTTTCCATCACTGCCTACCCCCCACGTCAAATAAATTCAGTTAAAGAGGCAATTACTGTTAAGTCAGTTGCCCTCCTCACATATACCGAGTAATCAATCAATTACCCCATATCATTAATAGGTCCCCAACTCCTTGCCTCCCCCCCTCCCTAAACATTTAAAGTTTGCTCGTTATTCGTGGAGGGGTCGCGGAAAGAATTGGGGTCAAGTTACCCATTTGTGAAACCCAGTAAAAAGAAAAAGACTTCTACTTCCCCCATACTCTTTTACTGCATGTGTTAGACATCCATAAAAAACTATTAGAACTGTGAGTTTTCTGCACTTAATCACCTTTCACCGTTTTGCTTTACGTAAATCACGAAGTGCTCTCAGAAACAGCTAAGCTCGGAACTATGCTACTGTGATGTGCTTTGCATTTCGAGAGCTCCTGTGTATCGATATGGTGCTATTGAAGTGTATTTGATGTATTCGGATTCTACTATCGAGATTTGCTTTGTTTGCAATTGCGCCCGTGAATGTGTCAATCTATGTATTTGGTGCTGTGAACTTGCGTTCTGCTTAACTAGGAGTTGTTTATTGAGATTCTGGGTTCATATGCATGATGCCTCAGTTCCCTTACATGAATTCCTTGTACTTTTGTTGTTCGTATTAATTTTGCTACTTTTCAATTTCTTGGGGTTGTCTTACTTTCCTGTGTGCGCATTTGCTTCATGTAAACCTAGATATATATATATGCATTTTTACTGATTTAGAATTTCGTTGAGTAGTTATGTTCTTGTGCCTTGCTGATGGTACTATAATTACTCACTAACAGCCATGCAATTATCTCTTGGTATGATTGGAGTCACTGATTAGAGTCACTTTTGTCGTCAGTGAACACAAAATTCTTTTTTAACCCACACATATCCACATGCATGCCTTGTGTTCTATATATTTGGATATCATTTAAATTTTCGAAGGTATTGCTCATATTTTGGGAAATAAAAATAGCGGCTTTCTAGGAGCAACAACTTCTCTATAGCCATTTCGTAAATGTACCCAAATACTAAGTGGGGTGATAGGAGTAGGATGGATGCAGCATTTTATACGAAGTATCTTGTTTTGGTCCGTCAGCTCACAAACAGTTATCACGATGATATTATTTTCGCTTCTATTCGTGCATTATCTGTGCTGTTGGCTGTCTCCAGACAATGTTCTGGCATGTACTTCCACCGTACAGGCCTTTCAGGTCTTTGCATGGCTACAGTTTCCTGCAAAGGCTAGGTGACAGACACCATAGAAGAAGATAGGAACGCCGTCATAGCTAGCAAGAGGCAACAGACAATCGAACACCTACATTTCATCTACAGTCGGCTTCATGAAGTTACAATCTGCGGTGGCCAGTTTTCCTAGGCAAGCACAGTTCTTTCCAGCGAGGACTACATGGAACAGATTTTCCAGAGACTTGACGCGACTGGCAGAGCAATGGTGCCGCTTGTCTGCAAACAATGGGCACGTATGTTTTTACTGAGGGTAGATGCGCCTCGATGGGTTGCGGACTACAATAGAGGCCTACGAAGAAAACACCGCTTTGTTCTGACAACCATTTATCGGGGTAGCATTGTGGTTTCGCAGAGGTGTAGATGTTACTTGACCAACAATATGCTCGCAAGGGCAATGATTCACAACTTCCAGTCGGAGGCAATGGACACTTCGCCCAACCTGGATTTAGCGCTTCTGCCCCTGCAGAAACTATGCCCGACCGTACCCACCAGTACAGGCAGGAGGATATCACAACAGCCCGGACCATAGCTCTCGGACTGCTTAGCACGATTGCTATAATCGTTCCCGACTAACTTGCTTCTCACATTATGCATCTCCGTCCGCTATATGTATGCACTGCAACCTCGTTATCGGCGGTAACTAACTAGGATAGCCATGGCGCTCTAACTGAACACAAGCAAGCCAATTTTTCCTTTTGTCCGTTGTGCCATGCCTACTCATTTTGTTCTTGATTGGCCACCGTAACTATGTTTAATGGAACTTCGTAGTGTCACTTTGTGATTTTGGGCTTGCAATCGAAAGTGTTATTATTGTTATCTGTTTAAGGTGTTTAGCCTTTTTGGATGTGTCATTACCTATAACGTGCATACACAGTCGGCAAACGAGAGCCACAGACTGCCGCTAAAGTGCAGCAAGTAAAAAACAAAACGCCGGAATAACCATGGGCCGAGACACGACGGATTTACTACGCCTACTCTGCTTCATGCTAACGAACATTTTATGGTTAGTTTGCCAACAATTTCGGGATCATGGTAGCGGCGCCCACACTACATTTTATGTGTTCTATATACTACTACACCGCTTTTACTGTAGCTCCCTAACAGTACAACTTTTAGATTATTGTTTACCGGTTTGATTACTGCGCTCTACTTTAGCATGCAATTTGTTCCATGGGTTTGAGAGAGCTTAGATTGTTCGTTCTATGTTGCTCTATTCCTCTCTTTGTCGATTTGTCTTTGCTCTCTTTTTCTCATTATGTCACTAAATCAAGGTGCTTGCATTTTCTTGTTGCCTGTGTACAGTAGAAGTTCCATCTAGGGTTACCACAACTTCTACCCAGTGTTAAAAAAACACATAGGTAAAAATGTTTAGAGCGGGGAGGGTATTTGTCCGTAGTTGGACCACTGCAATATCAATGTTGGTATTAGATAGCTATTTAGGCAAATGCTCATGAGTCCAGCACATAGCAGCTATCGTATGCCGACAGATCTTCCTTGTATGTTAAAGTTTGTGAATCTGGAAAATAGTTATAGATGTGCACTCGAATATTAGCCACAAATGCAGTATGGCAAGCGCGCTCCCCATTGCTTTGAGCCGTATCCGAGTCGTGATTAGGTAAGGTGCCTTACACACTAATTGTCTAGAAGACCGGCCATCAAACTTACAACGTTTTATCCCCCACTCCACTCTGCATAAATGAGGTCTTCTTTTGCTATGAGTCAAATCCCTAACTGGCAGGTGTACCTTTCTGGAACGTCTTTGCTGCATCATATTTGTTCTACTGTTGTATCTCAAAAGGAATGGGCTTGTCAGAGTGTAAGTTTTTCAGTACATATGTGGCCTGGATGTTTCTTGTTTCGCTTAGTCAATTCTCTACACATGCTTCAGTTATGGCCCTAAAATGGACAACCTTATGTTTACTACCTGACATTTCTGGTTGCCTAGCGATGATGACACTAGATTGAACAGCAGCAGCGAATGCTACCGCTATTTCGCACGAATACTAATAGTTTCCTGAGAACTTATCAGTTGCTGCAGGATTCGCACATAATTATGCTTGAGTTTGTGTGCAAAGGGTGGGTCGTGAATAACGAGGCGGCTGACAGGCGTGAATAGATATCGAAGAGGCAGGAAAGGAAGCAGCGATGCTTACCATTTATATTTAAGCACCATACCAACGTCACGGTGAATGACAAACGTTCCGCGGCAGCAGAGAGTGTTCTATGCAACGAAGATATTATGTGCAAAATCTTTGAAATGCTTCCTTGCACTGTCGCAAAGTCTAGCGTGGTCGTTGCATGCAAAGCCTGGGCACGAATGTTCTTGTTACATTTGGATGCGCCGAGGTGGAATAAAGAGTACAATCAGCAGCTCCTAACAGTACACGAATATGGCCTAACAACTGTTTATCAGTCTGATATTATAATCTCGAAGAGGTACAAATGCTACAGGACTGGCAGTCCACTTGCCAGAAGAATGCTACATATGAGGCAGCATGCATTGAAACAACCCTCTCATTTAAAGATCGTGGGCTGCACTGCAGGAGAGAGTGTTGCCCATGACTTTAAGGCCCTCCCGTTTGAGAGGCGTATATGGACGAAAAGGTTTGTTGATATATTGTTGGCTAGGTCAGACGACAAAGTAACTCTGCATAAGTATTTTGAAAGGAAGGATCGCCTCGCTCGTGTTGCACTTTCTAGACGGCGTTGAAGCATTCATCCGGTTCTTCTTTTTGGGCAGCTATTTCTGATGACAGTTGCCTTCATCGTCCTGTTTACAATAGAACTTTGACCCTGGTTTTTCGCTTCACCTTATGTAAACCTTAGCCTGTCGGCTACCCTCCGCAGACACATACTCTTGTGAACTCATACCCTGGTAGCATAGTGTGGCACTTTTTAGGTGTACTGCTACTTGTATATGCTGCTCATTTTCCACGACTATATATGACGCTCATTCCCTGTATATATATGTGACGCTCATTCCCTGTATATATATGTGACGCTCGTTCCCCAACCAAAAAAAATTATAGCAAGACCGAACTCAGTTACGTAGGGCCCCCGATACATGCCATCAGTATACGGTTACTACCACTAAAACTCCAGTAGCGGGACTGCTGTCTCAAAAAACAGAAAAAAACGAAGCACTCATTACGCTTGGTTTCCTATCTAACAACATTGCTCGTTCGTGGTTCAGTTTGCAGGGTACCAAACGCTTTTAAAGAGTCCACAATAGATGTGTGGTTAATGGATGTAATGTCCAAGATAGGCTCCATAACGTCGCTATAAAGCATCAGGTAAAACACGAATACGCAATTGCTTATAATAGCCTACTAGCATGCCTCGAAAAACACACGACACATGGAGCATTGATGGTCCTTTTGGTAACTTTCATTCACAAACCAAACAGGACCATGGTCAAATTAGTCCGTATATCTCGAAGCATGCAAACCGCAACACCAATACTATCTTAAGATATACGCGCAACAATTGCTAACAAAATCACATACACGCCCCGCGCACTTTATATTTCCCACAAACACACAGGGAACGCTTACGATAATACACAACACACTTAGATTTTTTTTCCAACATCTATCATAACTCAGCATTACATTAACTTCGTGGCGCCTAAGAGTGGCCAGAGTGGCACCGACAAGTGCGTATAGCAAGCACCATCTGCTAGCACTCATGTTATCCAAAACTCCTATTACAACTGTCCTCAGACGATGGCGTAGACCCGCGACCTTGGCTACTCTGTTCTGCGGGTGCTTGCTCGTATTTCTCCTCCATGTAGTCCCAGTAGACATACATTATGCTCATCAATTCTTGGTCATCAAGTGGTAAGACAAACACTCTCCCTAACCCAGCACAGAGATCGTGCACTGCATTCCAGTTGACGACTGTCTCTAACCTCTCGAAAAAAAACACGACCTCTTCTTTCAGTTTTTTTAGGAGTTCCTCTCTTACCAGCACAGTACCTATTTAGCTCCGACGTAAAAGGAAAAAAAACACACCAGAAATTAGACAAATCTTCGTGCTTATGAACAGTGGTACTCCTCTCGTACATGTAGGAGCGACAATAATACTGCTGCAAAAATACCTATGGAACAGGTTCGACTAGGGCTGGGGCTGCAGTCTCGGTGGTATCTCCTACCATCAGGCGCCTCAGTCTTGGCAGTGTGGGGTGGTGCTGATCTAGCAGTTCCCGGATTACGTTTGCCTTCATGAACATATTCAGGCGCTGAAAGAGCCTTGGCGCATCTGCTGCGATTGCATCTATTTTCCGCTGTATCACCTGGATTATGCGTCCATTGCTGCACATTTTTGGTTTGGGTAATGGAGATTTTAGAAGGCACTGTTTCTCCTGCTGCTTCTGCGCTGAATTTATAGACCAATCGGGCCCCTTGACAGCTATAGAAGTGTCAGTAATATTCTATTCCACCTGCTCCAGTCCAATAAATAAGATGTGGTGCAGGATTGTATGGCCCCACCCCTTACACGCAGATTCCTCCACACGCTAAAGTTGTGGCATCTGGCATTTTTCAGAAACATGGACACTACTAATCTGTGAACCAATAGAAGATTACCCGGGCTATTAGTGGTAACTAGAGTTCGAAGACGGTTCCCTATGCCCCAACCCTTTGGAACGTGAAGATGTTTTCCAGTGGTGCAGCAGACTTGTCGTACAGGGGCCACAACTCGGATGCCCGACTCAATAAATGTGCGGCAAAGTTCGATACTTCGGCCTAAAATGACTGAGCTCAAACATTGCCCGGACCGGTGATAACATGAACTTATTAAATCAGGAACCACTCGGACCCGTTGCTCGCCCGAGAACAAATACATTTAGAAACATTGCATCTCCAAAATTAAGTGTCTTATATATAATTAAATGGCATTTGTACAGTTAAAGGAATAGACAAATGTCTCCGATCCAAATAGTACCTTGTTTATTTACTTGCTTTCACATTTTTTCCCTTCTCTGTATTTACTTCTAAAGTCAGATTCCCTTTTCACATGGTCGCCTTAGTGAGAGATAAAGTTCAGAAAATCGAGTTAACATTCGGCATATATTCGTAATTACTATATATAACAAAAAGAAACATCAGGTATTACAGATATATGAAAGAAAAGATACCAATAATTGAAACGACTGGAGAAATATTAAAGATAAAAATGTATCTATAAAAAAAAGTTTCCAAAAAAACAGCCTGGAAACCAGATATACTTTTAACGCCAGCACGCGGTCAATGGCCGATTGCGGTCGTGCGACAACACGTCATACCCAGAAAAAACAAAATTCGAAATTAAATACACGTTTTAGCCAAACTTGCACAGTTGGTGCTAAACCGCCCAAAACAAAAAGGACACAAAACACAACTAATTTAGTAAGTGCATGTGCCGAGTTGCCTCAGGGTGGGACACACAAATGACTGTCGGGCGCCTTTGCGCTTGTTACGCGAGCAGCCGATTACGCCAACAAGCGATGTAAACATTTATGTCCGGCCGCCACCAAGAAAAAGGGTGAGATGCAACGCGGCCCACACCTTCACTTAAGACAGCGTCTAGGCTACAAGTGCGCTTCCCCAGGTAATACGACACGAGAAAGAAAAAATTGACGCACATGCCCCACAAAACTGCATCAACATACCAAACCCGGCTCGTCTACCCCGCAATATACCCACGTTTTGTACACGTATCAGACTTTTGCCCCTATACAAAGAGCAGCGAACAACGCGCGGGGAAAAAAGCGCAATAAACAACGCCGCCGAATCACTGTGTAGCTCAGATATTAGCCGCTACAAGACTACCTAGAGATTGTGACCAAAAGATAGACACACACTTACTTCCCATACCTACCTACTACCCACGTCAAATCAACTCAGTCAGGTAGAAATTGTACTAATTGAGTCTCCCTCTCACTCACCTCCCCCTACCAACGCCATTAGTAAACCCCAGCCCCTTACCTTCCTTCCCTCTTCCTTGAACATCACCCCAATAGTAAATCCCCATTTTAAAATTTAAAAAACTCTTTCATTTCCCCCAGACTTTTCCCCTGCATGTCTTAGACCTCCACCAGGAACTAATAGGAGTGTAAGTATCCTTCTCTTGATCACCTTTACCTGTTTTACTTCACAAAAGCCGCGCAATGCTCTCGGATAATATTCAATACGCTCCATTATCTCTGCTTCATATGCATTCTACTTAGTTCTCTTATATAGATTCTGCCTGTTTATGTTCTGAATTTCTCTATTACTGTTTTGGGGCAAGTCTTTTCTCCTCTGACATTGTTTCGATTTATTTCGTTTAATTTTATCAGTTTTTTATCCGATTATTTTTTGGGGTTTGTCTGGGTTGATTTTGTATTGATGACTATTAGACTTGGATCGAAAAGGGAACATGAGATAATGGGTGATATGATAGATGTTTCGAGCTCTGCTCTCGGTGTACTTTTCCAAGTCTTTTGGCTTTCTTCCTCTCTTGTTTGCGCTTCTACTTCAATTAAGCTTAGAAATATACGCATACTTAGCTAAGTATAATTCGTCTCGGAGGTGCGCTCATGTACCTTAATGCTGTTACTGTAGCTGTCCAGTCACACCCATGCAAGCACTCTTGGTATGCTCTGAGCCCGTGCTGTAACCGATGAACACAACACTCCTTGTTTATAACCATATACACCCAGATTCATGGCTTATATTCTATACATTCATATATCGTTTCGATTCCGTAGGTTACAACTCCTACCTCAGGAAATAAAAAATAGCGTCTTTCTATAAGCATTAGCTTCTTTAGAACCATTTCCTAAGTGTACCCATCTAATAAGTGGACTGCCAAATTGGATGGATTTTTTGTGCGAAACGAAAGACCTTGTGTTCGTCCACCACATCACCAACAATACTTCTCTCCATGTAATTATTCTCGTTTCCTATTTCTGCATGATTTGTGCCGCCGGCTGTTTCCAAGCAGTATTCTGATATGTGACTCCACCGTACAGGACTTTCGAGTGTTAGTATGGTTAAATATTTGTGCCGGGGCTGGGTAAAAGACAACATAGATGAAGATAGGATTGTCGTTGTAGCTAACAGCAGGCAACAAAAGATCGAAAGCTTACATTTCATCTACAATCAGCCACATGAAGTTAGTAATTGTGGTGGACAGTTGTCACAGGCAAGCAGAGTCCTTTCCAGTGCCGACTATATGGACCAGATATTCCTAAGACTTGATGCAGCTGCTAGAGCAGTGATGCCGCTTGTCTGCAGACGGTTGGCCCACATGTTTTTACTTAGGCCAGATGCGCCTCAGTGGGCTGCGGATTAAAATGGAATTCAGAACAGAAACATCGCTTCAGCTTAAAAAATACCTATCGAGATAACATTGTGCTTGCACAAAGGTGTAGATGCTACTTGACCGACAACACCCTCGCGAAAACATTGATCCGTTATTTCCAGTCGGAGGCAACAAGCAATCCACCTAACCTGGATCCTGCCGATTCTATCTCCAAAGAAACTATGTCCGAGTATCTTCAGCAATTCGGTGCGGAGGCTGTTGCCACAGCAGAAGCCGTATCAGTCGGATTGCTGAGCACGCTGGATGTTATTTTTCTCGAATAACCTGCTTATCAATTTTCGGAACTACGTCCACTGTATATATACAGACTGCGACCTTAATCTCGATGGCGCCTGCCTACATCGGCCAAACCAATCTAAACGAGAACTACAAGGCGATGTTTTGATTTTCCCTTTGTGACATGACTGCTCACTTTGTTAACGCCTAGCCGTCTAAAATATGCCTGTTGCCACCGTTCAATGTGGATTTGTTACTTTGCCCTCGAGTAAAAGCTAAGGGAAAAAAAATCCTCGGATCTCTGAGAAGTAGTGTGTACATGTATCTACAGAATCACACTTTATGGCATGACTACTATAACGAGAAAAGTGAAGAAGTAAAGCACGTCGAACCGCATCATAGATATTCGTAGCTGCTATAAAAGACGAAAAAGAAACGGGCATAAAAAATATACGAAATGGAACATAGAAATAAATGAGATGCCTGAAATGAATAAAGATAACGATATATTTATACTTTTTACCAAAAATGAAGACCAGCAGTATTTTTATAGTGCATTAGTATCTTGTATTAGAATTGAAGCCCGGTCTGGAACATGTATAGCCTCAGATCGTATAATCCCGAGCGTATGAAATTCGTACCGTAGAAACCCGAAATACATCCGATCCGTATTTCACTCGAGCCCGTACTTACCATCCCGTACCCCAACCACCCAACCCCTTTGACAGGGCGAGCTCCCGCGTAAAGGGCTTGTAAGGGCGAAGGACACAATCCCGAGAATTCTGTAGCCCTTAGATTGCGAACAGGATGATCGACTGCCTTCTCTGCCTTTGCTTTGGAACGCTCTGCGATGAACACTATGTCCTACGTCTTGCTTCCTTGTAACATCGGTGGCCTAATACGATCGCGGAAGTTAGTATGTTTTCAGTGCAGAATATGTTTTCATAACTCTTCCCCATCTGGCCAACTGACAGTGAGCGTACTTCCGAAAAAAAGGGGGGTGTCAGCCCACAAACAGCTGTGCTACTACTCACCTCAAGCCCAATGCAGTGACAGCTGAACATACCGCTTTCTACGTAAGCCCTGCTTAGGCCCATATTCAACCAAAAAATATCCCTGATTAAACTAGGCAATGGCACAAGACCAGTTTCCCTTCCCTGCACACTCCATATCTAGGGTTTCACCAGCTTCCTTCTCACCGTGAATCTACCTGCGCCTGACACCGGAGAACACAACTACTGTCCCGGAAACATTCCCGCCGCAAATCTGGTATGTGTTTCGCATCTCTTACTCCAAACTATATTTCAAGTGCTCTCTGTGCTTTCCGTCTTTGCTTTACCCTGACACGCACCGTCCCTGTTTCTGCTCTGCTGTTCCACTCACCACTATTTTGACAATGTGCGGTTAGTGTGACACCTTGGTCAATTGTTGTTTGCTTCTAAGATGGAGCTTCGAGGTACCGCCCTTACCACGATGATGTCAGGCTGTGCTTCCAAGCACTCATGGTAGGCCGTCACTCAGGCAAGATTTTAGGATCCAAAAGTGCTAACCAAATTTGAGTCCGGAGAAAGAGTTCTCACCATTGAATCCATATACGGTCAGGTACAATTTCCTGGAAAATGTGTACCTAGAAAGAGTTCTCACCATTGAATGCATGTACAGTCATGTACAATTTCCTGGAACATGTGTGCCTGAGGATGGGATTTATGCAATTTCTTGGCCACACTTGAGGACCGCGTGTGAAAGTGGTGCAGCAGTAGTTCTGCAGCAGTAGATTACCTATTGGCACATTGTGCCCAGTTTTGTGGCTTAGAAGAAGCACCCTTGTCAGATTGTTAACTATTCAGCATATATATAGTCAGATTGTTAGCTATTCAGTGATTGCTCTTATGTTTGCTCCTTAACGCTTCTGATGATCTAACTTTACGCTGGCGTGCCATAACGATAATGGCATTGGATTCACTTGTAATGGAATGACAGAAGCGGATGCTATTGTCGCTCTGCGTATATGTAAATAGTTTACTGCGACCGTGTCAGATAATACAGAGATAGTTTCATGAATAGAATTAGTTCCCTAAAAGTGCTACGGTGGTGGCTCTACAGTGATCACCTTATGTTTACTGACTACCAACTTTGGCACTCTAGCTTGTAGATGTTAGCGCGTGATGATGATGTCGTTACGCTAGGCCGAAATGGAATGACGCAAGCGAATGGTGTTGGTGTTTTTCAAAAATGGAGATGGTTTCCTGACATCGTGTCCACTGATTCAGGATTCAAGCATAACTATGGTTACGTATTTGTGCAAAGTGTGGGCCGTAGACAACGAGGCAGCTGACAGACGTGCGCACTTATCAGAGAGTCGGGCAATAAAGCAATGCCGCTTACCATTTATATTTAACCAACATCACAGCGTCATGGTACATGGAAGACAGTCTGCCCTAGTAGAGAGTGTCGTATGCAACAAAGATCTAATGTGCAGAGTCTTTGAAATGCTTCCCTGCACAACCGAAAGGGCTAGCGTAGCCGTTGCATGCAAAGTGTGGGCGCAAATGTTCTTGCTACATTCGGATGCGCCAAAGTGGAATGCGGAATACAGTCAGCAGCTCCGTAGAGTACACGAATATGGCCTAAAAACTGTGTATCGGTCTAATATTGTAGTCTCAAAGAGATGCAACTGCAACAGGCTTGTCATTCCAGCTGCCAAAGCAATGCTACACATGAGGCAGCATGCATTGAAACAAACTTCTCATCTGGAGATCATAGAGCATCCTCTGAGAGAGAGTGATAGCCATGCCTTTGACACCCTTCCGCTTGAGAGACATTTATCGGTGAGGTTAATGATCAAACTGTTGTTGTCCAAGTCAGGCGAACAAAAGTAACTTTGCGTTATCCTTTGCAGCGGAGCAGTCGGTGATGGCCGTGGCTTAGGTTTAGTTTTTCCAGAAACAAAGAATAGGCAAGTGCTCGTTGGGCTCACTTTTTTTACTCTTAAGAGCAGACGGTCATGATTATATGCTATAACCATCAATCGCTTTTGTTTGGGACAGGCCATCAAGAATCTGATATTAGTTAACAAGACATGTAATTAGTGGTAGCCCTCTGAACTAAATCCGTTTTCTTGCAAAGTGCCCGACATTACGTCGTTCACGTGAGTACATGTACGGGACATTTTGCTTTGCAGATAAAATGCAATTCATGGCAGGTTACATCGTACATGTAATATACATCTGTACCCTATTCCCGTTACCGCACATTAGGTGTAAGAACATTTGTTGTGGTTGCAGTCGAAATCAAGCTCGTTTTCTCGTCTCCATTTCTACCAGGTCTAACCTAGAGTCTAGGTAACACTGTGTGTGTAGTATAGAGCTCCATGACTTCGTTTATTCACAACGCCATGTCTCAGGCTACACTCATGCACATTCTTTTCGATGCGCTGTGGCATGTGATCTAGGAAAATACAAGACTAGAAAAGGCTGCCACTCCTACTCCAAACAGCCGCAGAAGTGGGGCGTTGGAACTCACAGAGCAGATGTGGAAAGGAGAATTAACAAGCATATTTGCAGGCAATTGTCAACATCTGCAGTAACGTACACAGCTGCAGAGGCACTTCACGTACTCTACAAAAAAAGCAGTCCTACGAGTGGTTTGAGTGCAGGAGAAGGCAAGCTGTTTACCATTCTCTCTCTACAAGCAAAAAAAAGGCCACCTACACTTTCCGCCTAAGGTGAATACCAAACAACTATATACACAATGTCAAACTCAGATTACGGACACCACGGGCACAACCACGAATACGAGCAAGAATAAACGGGGGAACAAGAGGAAGACGAAAGAATGGACTTCAACAATATGACAGCTGAATATATTTACCCTCCACAGTGTGTTATGCAAAATATGCAGTTCCCAGGTCACAGTGGGTCAATGGAGCTGATGAAGCAGAATTCACATACGAATACCACTACAGTCAAGTAATCGAAACTCTTGCAAGTATTTACCCGCTGTTCTATATACTCTAGGTAGTTCCGAGATTAGTGCATGGACTAAGTACCCATATGTACTGCCTACGAGATCCATGCACTTGCTATAATTTTGTTTCTAGCGTCTTTAAGCTGTGGGCTAGGTGGCAATTCAACGTATTAGTTTCTTATCAAATGAAGTTACACCGGTATTGAGACCATGTCTTTTTATTATTCGACGTGTTAGTTGTTCGTGCTCTCTTCAAATTCCACCGATACACCTTCCCTAAAGCCGAATCTCTGTATTTACGTACTGGTCCTGGTCTCCCAGATGGGTAGCCTATGTTCCTTACAGACTTCGCCGTCACTGTACAGCCGCATCATACCTATACCATACGCCTGTGCACTACTTCGGCAACGCACAGTAGGTGTAAATAGATTGTTTTGCACGATTTCAAAAAGTCTACTTTCATATTTCACAACCATAAACGACAATTTGTTCAAATTAAGTGATCAAGAATCTAAGTACTACTTGACAAAGTACCAATTAGTAAGAACACTTGAAAGTATTCCCGTTTTCTTGCAAGATCCCCATCGAATATTAAATTGCGTTGGCAAAAGTAAGCGACGCTTTGCTGTATACAGCAAATTGCGGCTCCTGTGGAGATATACCATACAGGTACTGTGCGACTACACCCTGCTTTCAGTGTTGAACATTATTAGCTATTATCGACCGGTGTCTAGGAAGTCAGGCTTCTCTTTCAAGAAGGCTATAGTGCTGGAGTTTGAGGGAGGTATGGACAACTACTGGCCTGCATTGAGCTTGCAAGCCTTTAGGAAGACTCAGGTTGAGGGGAGTACCGTGCCCCCGAACCGTCGAACACATTTCAGGGTATTCGGATATGGGATGAAACCCGCAAAGACAGCGTATATTTCCCAGAGACTACGGCACGAGAGGATTACTATCTAGATGGAATTCAAAGAAGTGCATTGGGAACTGTTAAACTTGTACCCCGAAGTATACATGTGAGACGTTCGAAAATGAAGCAGCTGAAGTCGAGGCTCCGTTGTGCTTTGCTGTCTCGGATCTCCGTCCTGCGACCTGTTTACATGTGAACTCGATCGCTGAATGTAGTTTCCTAAGCTCGAGTTTTCCAGTGTTGGGTATGTCGTCATGACTCTTCCCCGTCTGAATTGCACCGGTGTATGTTCCTGATCTAGGGTACCTACTCAGCAGCTGTCACATTAACACTGCATCATCTCAATACCAGTATCGTACCACGGGTTTCGCTGGATCTGCAGAGAGGCCACCCATCGCAGAAAATGTCCCCGCGCGCAACACATAACGATGCCCGTACACCCGTTAACGGCCTCCCACCTACTCGATGCCATCCCAGACACCGCGCGCGGTCCCGCAACTACTACTATTAAAAGTGAAACAAAGTCATCTTATTTCACCATTTCATTTTTGAAGCATTTGGAGAAACCATGTCATTCTCTCCTCATTGGTCAATTTTTTTTAAATATAAAAGAAATCTATATATACTAGTAAAACTGAAACAAAGTCATCTTATTTCACCATTTCATTTTTGATTTGGAGAAGTGATGTCATTCTCTCTTCATTGGTCAATTTTTTTTAAATATAAAAGAAATTACCTCATTAAATGTATAGTATTAAATGCGAATATTAAGAAAAAAAATGATTTATACAGTTTATTAAAAGATTTGTCCATTTTATTCAAAATTAGTATTATAATTAAAATAATAATGTTATTGTCGTCGTTATCGTATTATTAGTCAACAAAATTTTATATATTGATAATCATATTATTATATATAAGACATATTTTTTGTGATACAAAATTGTTATTATAAGACGTTAATTAAAGACAGTCATTTTAACTACGATAAAACTTTTTTTGTTCACTCCAAAATTAATTATATCCAATATTGTACAACTATAAATTCACTTATAAAGTTATAAACATAGGTAATAGAAGTTTGAAGTAAAATATTTACTCCATTTATGCCGAATTATAAAGTAAGATAGCTCTAAAAGAAAAAACAAAGAAAAAACCATGACATATCTAAGAGGTTCACGGGATACAGCAGTAGTATAAAATAATGTGTTAAATCATACACGAGAATTACCCCGTTGTACACACAATTTTCGTATTTACCCCTCTCATTTCTCACTTTCACCTTTCATCTTAGAGAGAAAAACCCACAAAACAATGAAACATCTCCATTTCCTTACCCATCTTTCCCCTCTTTTGATCTTTATTTAGATGGTTTTTCATTTTGGGCATTTAATTTTATCTTCATACTTTGCTTTCGTTCCTCTTGTGTTCACCATAATCTCAATTTTTTTTGTCAAGGTCAATTTTTTTAATCATTTTGGTTTGAATCATTCATAATTGTTTATGGGTTTTCTTTATTTGTTGTTTGATTTGTTATATACTAATATATGCCCCGTGCATAAATGCACGATATACATCAAATTTACTTTGTAACATACTAATTAAAGATTTTAAATTGGAGGTATATTAATGTTTACATTCCTCAATTTTGAGAAAATAATTTCAAATTCATAAGCAATCAAGGTAATGAGTAAAATTAATAAATGTATGCTTAGTTTATGTTATATCTACAAAGTACATTTTTATTTACGTTATTCTCATATTTCGAAACACTTGGGGGGCATTTGGTTCATCAAAAGAAAAGAGAATGAAATCAACAAAGAGAAACAGAAGGAAAGAAATAAGATTACCCCAGATTTAAGTTGTCGTTTGGTTTCTGTTCCGGCTAAGGAATCAATTAACCCGACCTCGAATTCGGGTCCTAGAATGTGGTGCTACTAATGTGATAATCGCTTGACTTCCTTCAACCTCTCCTTCTCCTCACTCCGTCGATCGGACCTTCCCGGCGGAGGTGGCCTGCTCCCTGCACAATGAACGCACAGGGCCTCGGAGGTGTCCGAGGGAACCCTCTTCGATGCCTAAGTCAGTCCGTGAAATGCCTTGATGAACCTAGTTCGTGAGGAGCTAGGTGGCGTTTTTAGAGTGAGAATCTAGAGAGAGAAAATCCAACCCTTTGTATGTGGGAGGAAGGAAAGTATTTATACCTTCCTCCAAGAGAGAGAAATGTAAACAAGAGAGAAAAAGGATGGGTGGTCAGTAAAGCGACACGTGGACCCGTTACGTCCACCCATTTCCATATACCTTAGGCAGAATGACGGAGGGGCCTCTGGTTTCCCCTGGCCCTGCCAAGGGGAAGAACTTCCCTGGGACAGGCAGGCAGGGGAGGCTTGGCTGCCCTGCTCGGCCGGCGGTATGGCCTGCCGGATAGCAGGTGATGGGTTGCATACTTGAGTGCGGTGAGCTCGCAGGATGGCCTGCAAGGCAGACTTCCTTTTGTACACGGGACGGGCCACTCCGGGTGCCTATTTGACGGGCGACCCGTGGTAGGCTACCGACCTTCATCAATTGGCCCTCGCCGGCTGGGGGGAAGCAGGGCTTCCTCTCGGCAGGCGACATCTTGCTCTGGATGGTGGGAGGTTGACTTTCTAGGCTCCAACTTTGCATTTAATGCACCGCGCGTTCCCGAGAGAGAGAACACAACCGCATTGGGCATGCGAAGAGTTGGAATGTCCTTCCTTATGATTACATTCCTCTTCAAGTGGCTTCTTTGAGCAGCGTGGCAGGCCGGTGATTGGCTTTCCTTCTCACAGAGGTGGTTGGGACACCATTAATGCCATGCTTGCTTTTGTATAAATTTCGACCCTCCTCACCATTTTCATAACCCGTCTCCATTTTTTCCTACTTCCTTTCCAAAGAAGCATGTCTTGGATTAAGAAAACAGTTTTTCATTGTGGGGCCCGTGTGGTCGTTCGTTGTTTCAGGGGGCGCTGGCGGTTGAAGTATTCCAGAGCAGCTTTCCTGGCTCTGCGTCGCAGCAGGCGGCTTCAGTCTCGCTCCTCTCAGAGTGCCAGGGGGATAGGTTCTGCCAGGGCAGGCAAGCGCCTTGCAAAAGCCTCTCCTCCGGCTGGGCCCATGCCTAGGCGTTGCTCCCAGGCGGGGGGCTGTTTCTATCGGGGATGCCACAAGTGTTTCCTCTGGCTGCATCCAGAGCAGTTTGACCCCAGCTGCC
Source organism: Agrostemma githago (assembly GCA_958450325.1). NCBI lineage: Eukaryota > Viridiplantae > Streptophyta > Magnoliopsida > Caryophyllales > Caryophyllaceae > Agrostemma > Agrostemma githago. Next base: position 14,496,842 of record OY288245.1, on the reverse strand, counting down.
CTGAACTAAACTCTTCTTCTGAGTCAGGCCCTTCCTCTCCCTCGATGAGGAAGGTGGGTTGTGGCTTCTGTGACAATGCCAAGGCAGTCCCCTATGGCAGGGACTGGGACATTAGCAGTCACGACTACGGGGATAGTGAAGGCCAGAGTTACTCCTCTGGTAGGAACGAAGATGATGGCCCTGATAACCCTTTCAAAGACTCCGACGACTGGGACTGGGGGTCTGATGCTGGTGGCCATGACAGCCCTGGGGACTATTCCCCAGGTTTCGATGATGATTAAGCTTTGCCCTGCATATGCAGGCTGGCTGAGCCTAATCGTCAGGCTCTTTTTGTAATCTACTTTCCCTGTCTAGTTTGTAACTTGGCCATTCTTTGGCTTTTCTAATGGAAAATCAGGCAAGCTTTTTTATTCGTTTTTTTTTTGTTTTTTTGAACGAATGAATGGATGGACGAATGACGTCATGCAATGATTACCCTCTTGACTCCTGTTGCCTTTTCGAGGCTTCTCGGGAGGTGATGAGTGGTTGGGTTTTTTGAAAGTGTGACACGTGGGGGCTTTTCTCGGGAAGGTCTTCAGGATTGGCGACTCTTCATCTGCCCTTTCCTATAAAAGCATCCCCTCTCTTCCTGTTCCCCCTTTTACACTTTTGCAAACCCAAGCAAACCCTTTTCACAACCTTCTTCTACTAAAAACACTCCAGACTGAAGAACTGCTTTCTTGCGCCTTCGTCTGATCGACCATCAATTTAGGTCAGAATCTTCTCCTCAAGATTCGTTTTTTCATTTCTTCATTTTTATTCCCCTTAGTCATCATGAGTGGCCGTCGCATTCGTATCCTGGATTTTACTTAACCCTCGGTTGAAAGGGCGGAGGGTAGGGATAGGGTTGGGGCTGACCTTGCCTCCTCCTCTGGGGGGCGTAGTGCTAGGATGACCGAGGAGGATTGTCTGGATGGGGATGCCAACTCCCCTGACCCCGCCCCCTTCGATGTTATTGACTCTGATGATGAGGCGAGGGAGATTGACCCTTCAACTATCGCCGGTCCACTTGTCCCTAGGGAGAAAGGGAGGACCTATTATTTGGATAAGGCCAAGTACCATGTTCCTCTAAAAACCTATCCTGAGACCATGAACCGGGATTTGATTTTAGAGAAAAACGCTGCTGAGGCCCTTGAGCGTTTGTACAATTTTGGGGAAGGGTATACAATTGTCGTCCCTGGGGAGAGGGACACTGTTTGCTGTCCTCCTGACGTCTGTATTGCTGTCTATCACAAGTGCCTGGAATTTGGCTTGCGTTTCCCCCTGCACCCCTTTTTGGAGGAGGTATTTAGGCGAATGAACGTGGCCATCGCCCAGTTGACCGCCATGGCAGTTAGGTCGCTGATATCTTATACGTGGACCTGCCTGTTCGATTGTGAGGAGCCTTCCATTGATGCTCTGAGGTTCATGGTCGGCTTGCAGATGGTGGCCTCTTCTGGGGGTGAGGGCTCCCCTGGATATTGGTCTATCCAAAGGCAGAAGGGGTACACTCTGGTCTGGCCGGTTTTAGATAGCTTGAAAGACTGGAAAAACAATTTCCTGTACGTGCACAGCGCCACAAGATGGAAGATTCCTCGGCATTTCAGGAATCACGTTCATACGAGACTGGAAACTCGCCAGGAATACCACCCTGGTGTCGGGGGGAGGGCTCTTGAGGTGAAATTGAATAAAAAAGACGAGGAGCTGGTGGAGAAATTCGTCGCTTTTGTGGACAAATCAGGCGTATGTGGCCATGGTTTCTGGCTCCCTAATGCGGAGCTCATTGCTACTGATAACTGTCTGACTCGAGTGGGAATGAATCCCGGTCTTGATAGAGGTAGTTCAGGGACATTACTGGCCTTGTCTTACCTCAACCCTTCCTTCCTATAATTTTCTAACTGATTCCTCTTTTGTCCTGCAGCTCTTGCCACTCGAACTTGGACAAGGAGAGAGGTGAGGAACCTCGGTCTGGACGACGACTTCACCATTGTTGAAAAGCGTCTCTCCCTTCCTTCCAACTTGAAGAAGGGTGATAAAAATTTGATGAAGTACTTGAAGGGTATCCCTGCCAATCGAGTGAGACTTCCTCTCCCACCTAGGCTACCGCCTGCAAAACCGACGGCTTCCCCCTCTACTGCCCGCGGCGTGGAGATGGAGGCTACCTCAGAGGCCACCCTCTCTCCTGCTAGCAAACAGGGGGGGGTTCCCCTGCAGGGACTCGTACTCCCCTGGGACCACAGCCCGCTGGCTCTGAGGAGACTGGGGAGAGTGTTCCTCTGGAGCGCAGGAGAAAAAGGAACAGCGAGCCCACAGGCACTACGCAGGTGGTTAATTTAGAGGCGGACACACCGGACCCCAAGCGCCCTGCTCATGGTACCCCAGGCGCCCTCTTTTCAGAGGAGAACACTGAGTTTCACTATACTGCTGGTGACAGCCTTGACGTCTCCGCCCTGCTCTCCGACTCCAGTGCCGTTTTGGCAGACCATCTCACCAAGTCTGTAACCTCCACTACTAACCAGGTTCTCCAGTACATCCAGCGTACTTCCCGGGTACTTCAGGCCTCTGCTGAGTTGGCGGCGCTTAGCCGCCTGAGCGATGAAGAACTAGTTGTTACTCCCGGGCTTCCTCTCCCTGACCGGCTAGCCCTGATTGAGAAGGACATTACTCTCATTGCCAACCTGAAGGACCAGCTGGCGAAGAAGAAGGGTGATTTGGAGGAAGCTAAGGGTCAGGCGGCCCTCTGGAAGACCCAGGGCAAAAGAGCTGTAAGGGAAGCGTCCAACCTGGAGGAGGAGCTGAAAAAGGCCAGGCAGGCTGCTGTTGAGCTAGAGCAGGCTAAGAAAGCGGTGGCTGAGTTGGAGCACACCAAAAGAAAGGTGATTGACCTAGAGGAATGTCTGTCCAAAGCTGACTCAGACTTTCAGAGGGCCCAGGATGACTTGAAGGCGAAGAGTAAGGAATGGCAGAAGGAGAAAGATGCCATAGTTCAGGAGGCTGAGGCTGCGATGGCAACGAGTTTTAATGATGGCGCCTCCTCCTCCTTGCAGTTTGTCATGGAAGTCATTAGGGAAATGTTTCCTGACTTTAACGATGATGCCTTCAGAGATCTTTATGCTATCAAGAACGACGCCCGAGCAACTAGAATGCCCGAGGAGGCTGCTGGCCCTGACCAAGGTCCCCCTCTACTTAACATGCGGGGCAGTCGTCCTTTGAGGGCTCTTGTCCTTACCCTGCTGCGTCTTCGCTCCTTTGCTGATATCTTGATCTTTTTGCGCCGGGCCCTGATGTGGCCGGCTGCCTATTTGATGTAATATTTTAACTCTTTTGTTTATGGATTTTATCGTCTTTTTGTCAAACTCTTTCATTTGTTTATGAATGTATCCCCTTTGTTTTCTATTTTGCCTACTTTTCTTTCAAAGTCAGGTCCAGTCCTGGCTTTTGGTCGAAGTCCAGGGGGCCTGCCCTCTGCCTGTCCAGAGACAGGCAGGAGGACTTTAGCGTTTTTTATACAAGGCTGGGGGATGACCCCAGTCCTTGTTTATTCGGCGTGTGGGGCCCGCTCTGGCCCTGGCTTCTGGTCGAAGTCCAGAGGCCTGCCCCCTGCCTGCCCAAAGACAGGCAGGAGGACTTAGCATTTTTTATACAAGGTTGGGGGATGTCCCTAGTCCTTGTTTATTCGTCGCATGGGGCCCGGCCTGGCCCTGGCTTCTGGTCGAAGTCCAGGGGTCCTGTCCCCTGCCTGCCCATAGACAGGCAGGAGGACTTGGGATTTTGTTGGGGTATCCATTTTTCTTGGTTCTGGTAACAGGGGGGGCCTCCCCCTATTGCCCCCTGCTCGTTTGTGTGTGAAAATGTGAATTTTGAACAGACAACGAGTATAAACTTCAGACCTTTTCATTTCAAAAAACATCTTTAACATATTCGTGGTCGGAGCCGTCGACATTCTATTCTGACCGTTTTCCGCCAATTTTCGGGAAATAGCAAAAAGAAAGAAAATCCTTTAATCTTCTTGTGCTCAGAGATAGTATTTTCTCAGAGTGTCTACGTTCCAATGAGCAGCCAACTCCTGGCCTTCAAGATTATCAATTCTGTAGGTACCTGGCCCCATAATCCGGGTTACCTCATACGGGCCCTCCCAATTGGCGCTCAGCTTTCCATGCTCTCTTGACCTTCCCACCGCCTGTGTTTTTCTCAAGACTAAGTCCCCTACTTGGAAACTCCTTTCATTCACCTTCTTGTTGTATGCTTTCCTCATTCGCTGCTGGTAGGCGGCTATTTAACGCCAGCCTCCTGCCTTACTTCACTGACCAAGTCCAAGGCCTCGGTCATTGCTGCTTCATTATCCGCCCTGTTATACTGCTAGGACCGTAGGGTGGAGATCCTTGCCTCAATGGGCAGCAGGGCCTCCGCCCCATAAACCAGGCCGAAGGGGGTCTGACCTGTGGACTCTTTCCGGGTAGTCCTGATTGACCAAAGGATGCTTGGCAATTCATCTTCCCACCTGCCTTTAAGCTCATTCACCATCTTTTTAAGCCCATTCAGGATCTGCTTGTTGGCGGCTTCAGCCTGCCCGTTGGTTTGGGGATGGCAGACAGCAGAGTAGGCGACTGCTATGCCATGGCCTTCCAGCCATGTTCTCAGGGGGTCGTTGTCAAATTGCCTTCCGTGGTCGAATACCAGCACTTTCAACAGGCCAAATCTGGTTATGATGTTCCTCCAAATCACCTTCCTGACTGCCGGCTCGGTGATATTCGGAACTGCCTCGGCTTCGATCCACTTGGTAAAGTAATCGATTCCTACTATTAAAAACTTTCGGCCCCCCGTTGCCACAGCAAAGGGTCCCAATATTTCCATCCCCCACTGTGCGAAAGGGATGAGAGACAAGATTGGCCTGAGCTCCTGGGTCGGGGCGTGAATTGCTGGGGCGAATAACTGGCATTTCCTGCATCTCCGGGTTAGGTCTCTCGCATCGGCCAGCAGGGTTGGCCAGTAGTAGCCTACTCTTAGGGCCTTGTGGGCTAGCGACCTTCCTCCTATGTGATGACCGCAGATTCCCGAGTGAATGTCATCTAATACCTCCGCAGCCTGCCCTGCCACCAGGCATTTGAGCAGGGGTGAGGAGAATGACTTCTTGTATAACTCCTCCCCGATTAGTATGAACCACGCTGCTTTTGCTGACATCCTTCTTTTTTGTGCAGGGTCAGAGGGAAGGGTTCCATATTTCTTAAACTGGATGATGGGGGTCATCCAATCCTCGGGCCCTGCCTCTTCAATTGCATTGATCGTCTGACAGGCGGTTGATTTTCCTTGGACAACGTCCACCTAGACTGGCCATTTTATGTCTTGCAGACTGGAGCTGGCAAGCTTTGACAGGGCGTCCGCCCGGTTATTCTGGGACCGGGGGATCTGCTTGACTTCGTAGGATTTCAAACCTGATAGTTCCTGCTTTACCTTCTCCAGATACGCAGTCATGGCCTGATCCCTTGCCTCGTATTCTCCATTAATCTGGTTTGCAATGAGCTGTGAGTCTGTTGCTAAGATAACTCGTTTTGCCCCTGCGGCTCTGGCCAGTTTAATCCCTGCAAGGACGGCCTCATACTCGGCCTCATTGTTCGATGCAGGGAAGGTGAACCTGAGTGCATGCTCGAAGTCCACTTCTTCGGGGCTGGTTAGCACAACCCCTGCTCCCGCACCATTGGCCGTGGAGGACCCATCTGTGTATACCACCTATTCTCCGGCAGGGAGGTCATCCTCTTCTGAGTGGGAACACTCGACCAGGAAATCCGCCAATGCCTGCGCCTTGATGGCGGTCCTGGACTGGTATGATATTCCCAGCCCGCTCAATTCGATAGCCCATTTCAGCAGTCTCCCAGACTTCTCAAATTTTTCCAGTACCTTCTCCAGTGGTTGGTCGGTCAGTACCACGACCGGGTGTGCGTCAAAGTATGGCCTGAGTTTTCTGGCCGCGATGTCGAGTGCGTAGGCTGCCTTCTCCACCACTGGATAGTTCTTTTCTGATGCCCCCAGGGCATGACTTACGAAATATATAGGCTGCTGGGAGCCTGCTTCTTCCCTCAAGATAACCGTGCTCACCGTTAAATTAGTTACAGCGATGTAGAGGAAAAGTTTCTCCCCTGCTACTGGTCTTGCCAGGGTAGGGAGTTTCTTCAAATGCTCCTTTAGTTGCCCAAAGGCTTCTCGTTGTTCGTCCTCCCATTTGAATTGCTTGTTTCCTTTTAACACTTTGAAGAATGGAGTTGATTTGTCTGCTAACCTGGCGATGAAGCGTGCCAGGGCAGCCATCCTGCCCGTCAGGCGCTGAATGTCTCTTATGGTTTTGGGTTCTGGGAGATCCAAGACAGCCTGAACCTTTTCTGGGTTGGCGTCTATCCCTCTGGAGCTGACCAGGAAGCCCAGGAACTTACCAGAACGAACTCCAAACGTGTACTTTTTTGGACTGGGTTTCATTTTGTAGGTTCACAGGGAGGAAAAAGTCTCTTGCAAATCCATCAGGTGTTCATTGTCCCCTTTACTTTTTACGATAGCGTCGTCGACGTAAGCCTCTAGATTCCTCCCTTTCTGGTCCTTGAAGACTTTGTCGACTAACCGTTAGTAGGTGGCGCCTGCGTTCTTCAGCCCGAATGGCATCATTTTATACATATAAGTGCCGGAGCTGGTGATGAAGGCACACTTTACTCTGTCCGGCTGCCAAAGATACACTTGATGGTACCCTGAAAAAGCATCCAGAAAACTCAGCATGGAGTATCCACTAGTGGCGTCTACCAGCTAGTCTATTCTTGGAAGGGGGTAGCAGTCCTTCGGGCAAGCTTTGTTCAGGTTTGTGAAGTCCACGCACATCCTCCATGCACCCGAGGACTTCTTAACCATTACGACATTCGCTATCCATTCAGGGTAGTCGCAGATTTCTATGAAATCCGCCTTCAAAAGTTTTTCTATTTCCTCCTTGATAGCCAGGTCCTTCTCTGCTGACATATTTCTCTTCTTCTGCTTCACAGGGCGAGCTTCCGGACTTACGTTCAGCCTGTGAACGATGTGAGCCGGGTCGACCCCCGGTATTTCATCTGCCGAGTAGGCAAACACGTCCCTGTTGTCCCTTAGGACCTTGATCAGCTCTGCCTGGTAGGACTCTTCCAGGTCGGCCCCTATGAGGACTTGTCTTCCTGGTTCCAGGTCCACCAGCATGCTTCCCCCCCCCAGGTTCGAGGTGGTTAGCTGCCTGCTGGCCAGCTGGAATCTCTCCCTCCCTGTTGGGGGAACTGTCAGCTTTTCTTTTCCCTTTTCTCTCGGTTTCGTGGGTCTGCAGGGCCACGGAGTAGCACTGCCTGGCCGACTCCTGGTCCCCGTACACCTTTACCTCCATGCCAAAGTCTGTCACATAGGCTATGGTTAGGGCCCTGATTGATATGGCAGCTTCGATTTCGTCCAGAGTGGCCCTGCCTATCAGGGCGTTATATGCAGATTTCGCGTCTACCACAACGAATGATGCCCTGACATTCCTGGCGGAGGTCCCTTCCCCGAATGTTACTGGCAGATCTATAATTCCCATGGGAAGCACGCTTGCCCCGCTGAACCCGTACAACGATCTAGGTGCAGGTTTCAGGTGTCTTTTTTCCAGACCCTTTTTCTCGAAGGCGTCCTTGTACAATAAGTTCGTGTAGGCACCAGTATCCACCATGCATCTTCTTACGATGTGATTGCTGATTTCGAGGGACAGTAGCAAAGGGTCACTGTGGGGGTATATTACTCGCCCTGCATCCTCAGGGGTGATGCTCAGGGTCGTACCCTTTGGCCTTCCTGCCCTTTCAGCGTAGCAGATTTGATTTCTCAATTCGCCGATTTGCCTTTTCTGGCCTCTCTTGCTTGTTTGGCCCTCTACATCCCCTGATATCACATGGATTATCAGGCGGTTCTGCACCGAGCCTTCAGGTTTTCCACTGTTTCTTTCTGGGCTTTGTTCCTTGCTGCATAGTTGCTCAGCCAGCCATTCCTGATGCGTTTCTCGATCTCGTCTTTCAGGTGGCAGCATTCTTCGGTGGTATGCCCTACAAAGTCATGGAACGTACAAAACTTCTTCGGGTCTCCCTTCGGGCTGCGTGGCTTACTTGGGCGATTCCATTTAGTTGTTTCTTTCTCTAGCTCGAAAATTTCCGCCCTGGATTTGTTGAGAGCCGTATAGCTGTCAAATTTGGGATGGTAAGCTACGCGCTCTTTCCTGGGGGTATCTCCTTCTTCGGCTCTCTGCTTCCCTGTCTCGGCTCTGCCGTGTCCACCCTGCGGTCCCCCCTGCTGCCTGGCAGGGCCTGCGGGGGTATCCGGTAGGCTGTGGAATTCCTCCTGCGGCATAAAACCCTCTGCAATTTTTCGGGCCTTGGCCAGAGTTTCCGGCTGGGCCTTGATCATTTGATTCTTCATTTCTCTAGGGAGCAGAGAGTTGGTCAGCGCATACGCTGCTGTCGGGTCATCTATCACCTTGACCTGCTGGAAGGATAGATCAAATCTCTTTAGGTATTCCCTGACGGTTTCGCCCTTCTTCTGTCTAAGGGTCATCAGGTCTAATCGGGTGAGACGGCGTCTCTTGTTTCCAGCATACTGGTCCAGAAAAGCTTCTGCTTGTTTGATGAAATAGCTGATTGAACCTTGTGGCAAATCCCTAAACCACCCCTGGGCCAGACCCACCAGGATGGTGGGAAAGATTTTACACCATACTGCGTCGTTGGCGTCGTACATACCCATGTGACTTTCGTATGAAGCCAAATGATCTTCTGGGTCAGTCGTGCCATCGAACTTAACAGACGGCATTTTGATCTTTGGAATAGGATACCCCTGCACTTCTGGGTGAAGTGGGGTCCTGGTAGGTTTGCCTGCCATCCTCGACCTGCTCCCGACGGAGTGGTAACCGTGATCGTCCCATCTGTCAGGGGTCAGTTTCCTACTGCCGGGGGAGCGGTGTCTGGGCGGCTGCGTACTGATTGCTTCGTCATCTTTGGCAGGATAGTGATATCGCAAGCATTTTTTCTGGGCAGGCTCGAGATTGTCGCCCTGACGATGCCTTGACCTAATGGGCTGCCCCTGATTGAGTCTTGACTGGAGGCTTTGAGACAGCCCTGGCGCTGGCTGTGACTCGGCCATAGGTGTTAGCCTGGAGAAGACATCTCCCTGCCTATCCCCCAGGGGTTTGGACGCAGGCTCTCTGTGCCTCATTCGATCTCGTAGCTCTTGGGACAAACCCCTTTTCTCGAGGGCAGCTGTGGATTCAGTAGTATGTATTGAGAATGCATGCTGTTGAGCAGGCTGCTCCTGATTGTTTGCTGTAATAGGCTTCTGCACCTGCGCATATGCTTGAGTCGTTTTCTTTGCTTTCCTTTGGAGTTTCCTGGCGGCGGTCCGCTTCGTGCCCCCAGTCCCTTCTCCACTTTCAAAGTGGAGTTGCCTGGGGGTCGTCGCGACCCTGCCTACCAGGTCCTCTGGAGTGAACTCTTGGTTGAGCATCGCAGAGAAGAAGGCCGTTGTTTGTGCCATCTGAGCAGGGGTGAGGTTCAAGTTATGCCTCTGATGTCCAGCCTGCCCTGCTACTGCAGCAACATCCTTGCCGGGTGCTCTCTGGAAATTGGCCCGCCCTACCCCTGGAATCGTGGCGGCGGGAGTTTTTTTGGCAACGACATGCCATATAGGGGGGCCTCCGGTGGGACCGTCAGGCCTGCCCCCGAACTGGCGTCAACGATTTGAGGCATGATTGTTTTAACTGGTTGATTTCTTGTGGGTAACTCGTGGGTACAACCGAGAATCTTCCCCACAGACGGCGCCAAATTGTTCCGGCTAAGGAATCAATTAACCCGACCTCGAATTCGGGTCCTAGAATGTGGTGCTACTAATGTGATAATCGCCTGACTTCCTTCAACCTCTTCTTCTCCTCACTCCGTCGATCGAACCTTTCCGGCGGAGGTGGCCTGCTCCCTGCACAATGAACGCACAGGGCCTCGGAAGTGTCCGAGGGAACCCTCTCCGATGCCTAAGTCAGTTCGTGAAATGCCTTGATGCACCTAGTTCGTGAGGAGCTAGGTGGCATTTTTAGAGTGAGAATCTAGAGAGAGAAAATCCAACCCTTTGTATGTGGGAGGAAGGAAAGTATTTATACCTTCCTCCAAGAGAGAGAAATGTAAAAAAGAGAAAAAGGATGGGTGGTCAGTAAAGCGACACGTGGACCCGTTACGTCCACCCATTTCCATATACCTTAGGCAGAATGACGGAGGGGCCCCTGGTTTCCCTGGCCTGGCCCTGCCAAGGGGAAGAACTTCCCTGGGATAGGCAGGCAGGGGGGGCTTGGCTGCCCAGCCCGGCCGGCAGTATGGCCTGCCGGATAGCAGGTGATGGGTTGCATACTTGAGTGCGGTGAACTCGCAAGATGGCCTGCAAGGCAGACCTCCTTTTGTACACGGGACGGGCCACCCTGGGTGCCCATTTGACGGGCGACCCGTGGTAGGCTACCGACCCTCATCAGTTTCAGTGATAGGGAATGTATTAAAACCAACTTTCACTCAAACCTTAACATTAACGGTGTGCCATCGTGTTATTTATATAATTTATTTGAAATATATAAATTATTTTTAATTTATAAAAATAATAAAAAAAATTTTATGTAACTTATATATCTTTTAACAATAAAATACATGAGAAATAATTTTTTTTTTTTTTACAATTTCTTAATTATAAATACGGTAATTATAATAATTTTTATGATACGATAATATTTTTTTTTCTTTTTAATTGATAAATTAAGGCATAAAAATATATTTTGACTCGAATCCGACTCATATTTGACCTGACCCGAAAGTGTGGTGTTCGTCGCAGTGGTGGTAAGTGGACCTTGGTGGTGGTGGTTGGTGGACATTGGTGGTGGTGGTGGTGACCCGGTTGATTACCGGGGAAAGGGAGTCCATTACCTGTAACACCCCTGATTTTATAAATTAATTAAATTAAACTTTTGTTCGTATTTTTATTTTTACGATTTAACTCGTAATTCATAAAATTATTATAAAACGAATTTATCGTTTAATCGTTTCAAACTCCTAAAATTCTATTTGTCTCGGGAACCCTTATATTTAAACATTTTTATTTATGTTTCGATTTATTTTATACATTTAATTTAACTCTTATCGGAAGTCTATTTCGTCGATTTAAATTCTGAACTTTTATTTATTTATTTACTTTTAAGCTCGGATTTCTATTTTCGGCTCGAAGTTCATTTATATTAAGTTTCGTCAAAACATTTATTACCTTTCTTCGAGAAATCAATTTAATTCACTTTAACGAAGGTTTATTTATTTATCGGGAAATAGTATTCCACCGTCTAATTATTTATTCTTGTAAGCTCCGTTTTCGTCTCGAATAATTTATTTACTCATTTTATTAGACGACCCGATTATTTATTAAATTTTATTAACTCGTTTTAATCCGTTTCTTGGTCAGTCAACTTATCGTTACGGAATTCGTTTAATTCGTATTCCTAACTCGATTCATTTAACTAAATCTGTATACACCGTATACTATTGTCTCGGAGTCCGTACACTCTTTATTTGATGAATTGGTTTTATCCAACTTGTGCTGATTCATTTTCCCATTCACATGTACACCTCCCCTTTTTCCCTTTTTTTGTTTACTCCCATTCCACCGCTTCACCTTAACATCCTTCCTTTCCGTCTCCCCTGCAATCACCATCTTTTCTCCTTCAGTTTCACCGTCCTTTTTCTGTTTCTTCCTATCAACCGGATAGTCGTTTCTTTTCCTCTCAACCGCATCATCTCAACCTCTACTGCTGCTGATGTCCTTCGCTGCTGCTGCTCTGTTTCTCTGTGCATTGCTGCTGCTGCCTGTGTGCGTTGTTGGCTTGTTGCTGATGCTTCTGCTTGTTTTCGTCCTTATCATCTTTATTGTTGTCGTTTGTTCGGCCTCTGCTGTGTCTTATTACAGCCGTGATAGCTGCTATTTTTCTCGACTCCGATTCGGTTCCGGTGTCGTCTGATTCGGATAGGTAATTCCACCCCTTCCGTCCTTCATTTTGAATCCGTTTATCATTGCTGCTATTGTGCGTCGTTATTGATGCTGTTTGTTATTCTAATGATTGTCCATCCTCTTCTTCTTCTATTTTCATTCTGTTCGCTGCTGCTGTTGTTATTGCTACTGCTGCTGTCACGAAATTCCTGCCTTGTTTTGCTCGGTTCCATGTCGTTTTTGCTTCTGTTCTCCTCTTCTTTCCTGTTTCTTCCTCGCTGATTATCATGGACGGTTAATGCTACTGTTTTCGTCGTCGTTTTGTCGTCGCTGTTTGCTGCTGCTGCGTTGTGTTGCTGTTGCACTGTTACTGTTGTTTGGGATAAAATCCGCACCCTCGGATATGACGTGGAAATTCTCCGAGTCAAAAGTCAAAGTCAACAAGTCAAAGAATCGACAGAGAAAGTCACGAAACAATACTCGGAAAATCTAAAGTCGTAAGAGTCAATATCCGATACAAGGAAAGTCAAGACAATCAGCAAAGTCAAACCCAACAACAACATTGGGCCAGAAAATATCCAAGCCCCTAAATGGGCCAAAGATAGCCAGCCATTCAAGGGAACCCTATCTCAAACACAAGACCCAGTCCAACAACCAATTTCCTAAATTCCAGGGCAATGCCACCAGAGCAGGAGAGAAATCAGGAGAAGAGGAAGGCGACGGTTAAGGAAGAGGGAGTAGAAAGCGCAACAGAGGGGTATAAGAAGCAGGGTCAGTCAATCTTCAACAACAAGTCATTGGGAGCCAACATACCAGCAAAATCTCTCATAGCTTAATACCGTCAAAATATTTGTATTATCTTTCGTACTTCATTCCGCTCATTCATAGTAGAAGTTTGGCGGGATTCCGACTCCCCCTGCGGTTTTTCCCACATTTGGGTTTCCGCGTCACCAAAACTCGAGTCCCTTTGCTTTCTTTCATTACGCTTTCATTTGCTAGATTTGATTCATCTCGTTAACTCGTGAAGGACTAATCCGATCGCTTTAACCCGCAAACTCAATCCTAACCCGGTAAAATTTTACCAAAACAATTTGGCGCCCACCGTGGGGCAAAGTGATCGTTTGTTAGCCAAAATTCTGCAGAGATTCAACCTATTGTCATGTCTGGATCCGATCAAAACCTTGTTGGTAGCCAAGATGCCTCCACTCAGTCTGCTGGAGGGACACCATCCTCAGGGGCAGCAAGTCAGCCTACCACGCCATTCACTCAGGCGACTCCTGTCAGTCTAACAGCAGGACCTGCACCGACAATCTCCAGACCACCTCAAGGGCCCCCGATGTCAAAAACACTCAGATCTAGTAAGGAGGGAGCACCATCTAAGACGCCAGCTCACGGAGGGTTGTTTGGAGACGCGCTCAGGATTCCGTCAGCCTCAGATCCTGTGATGGAAATACTTCAGGGGATCAATACTCTGCAGCAAGCGGTGAGGACCCTGCAGAAGGATAACCGTGACATCAGGGCTCAGATAAAAGCGGTGTCAAGGCCACCATCTGCTCCAATTCAGTCACCACCAGAGATCCTGCCTCTGATATCTGGAGGAGAACCAAGCCTCCACAGAGAACCCGCCGTCAGCGGACAAGCATCGAGGGCAATTCCTCAAGAGGTGGTCACTAGGCTGGATCTGGAGCTATCGCCACCCGTCCAAACCGTTGCGCCACAGGGGCTAGGCTACCTGACCCACGGGCCCGCATCCGACAGATCGCGCGTCTCAGGTAATCTCTTCTCCGGCATCGAAAACCGAGAGACTAACGCATTATCTCTTGCAGGTACCCCGACCCATCAGACGCTAAGATGGCAACCAATGCAATCGCCAGGAGTGTATCCCCTGTCCAGCAGCCAACCTTCTGGAGGAGCATGGGCAGCACCTGCTCCCAACCAGCAGACACCAGAGTGGCAACCCAGGCCTGAAACGGTTGCATTCCCTTCGCCGCCTCCTCCAAACAGTCTGTACCCTGGGGGACCCCAAACAGGAAGTACGCCTTTCAGTTTTCTTCCCCCTGCTTCTAACCCTCTTGCAGGGACCAACAACGCTGCAGATCAGCAGTCCCGAGAATTGAAGGAGCTGAGGGAACTGATCAACAAAATTCCTGGAATGCCACGCCCCCTGGAGAGAGCGTCCAGAGACAGCTATGCAGACTCACCCTTCACAGACGACCTGGCCTGTGTTGCGGTGCCCAAGGGATTTGTGCCACCAGCCATGACGCTTTACGATGGCACTGCAGATCCCATGGATCATATCAACCAGTACAAGCAGAAAATGATGGTGATAACCGCCACAGGGCCTCTGAAGGAAGCTTGCATGTGCAAAGGGTTCGGCTCCACCCTCTCAGGAGCAGCCCTGCATTGGTTCGTCGGCCTGCCAAATAGGAGTATCGCTTCCTTTGCTGATCTGGTTAACTCTTTCAACCAACAATTCGCCAGCAGCAGAAAACCGGAGAAGCAAACTAGTGATCTGTACAGGGTGGTACAGAGAATCGATGAATCTACGCGAGATTTCCTCAACAGATTCAACAAGGAGAAAGTGACTATCCCCAGATGCGACGTAGCCACTGCCATAGAAGCCTTCCGTCAAGGACTTCTCCAAGACTCGGATTTCTACAAAGATCTCACTAAGTATCCTTGTGCTACATTCGAGGATGTGCAAACCAAAGCGTTGGCAGCCATTAGGCTGGAGGAAGATTCGGGCCCCAGAAGAGCTACCTATGGATCTGAGCATGTCTCCAGGAAGGCACCAGCAGAGAGGAGAGGCGAGAGATCCAAACCCTACGACAGAAATGTTCACAAGATCTCAGAAGACAAAGATTGGAAGGAGAACCCAGGACTCCCACCTAAAATCAGCGAATACGGGTTCTCCACCAACGTGTCTGGTCTGCTCAGGGCCCTAAAGGAGTTAGGGCGCAAAGTCAGGTGGCCCAGAAGACAGGAGTACGCCAACGACCGACGGGACACCTGTAAGAGATGTGAATTCCATGATGATATCGGGAATACTACCGAAGAATGTGTCCTCCTCAGGAAGGAAGTGAAATATCACTATGACCAGGGAAATCTGGATCACCTGATATCAAGGAGCTCCAGCAGAGTGAACGCGGCAGACCAGGTGTTACCTTCGCCCCCTCCCCTGTGCACCAGAATTGTCAACGTGATCACAGGAGGGTCAGAATTGAGCGGTCTGACCTATTCAGCAGCCAAAAGACACGCTTCCCAGTCCAGAGGAGACAAACCAGAACATTCCTGTAGAATCAGCTGCCCAGACCTCCCCGTTGTCACCTTCGACGAATCCGATGCGGAACCATCTCCAGAATCCCACCATGATGCCCTAATCATTACGCTCTCCATAGGAAACTGCACTGTGAGGAAGATACTGGTGGACACTGGAAGCTCTGTTAACCTCATCATGTTGGAAACCTTGCAGAACATGGGGTTCAGTGAGGAAGACCTGAGCAAAAGGGCGGTTCCCCTCATAGGATTCAGTGGGGAAACTAAATACTCCCTTGGAGAGATTACGATTCCCACTTATGCTGGAGGGGTAAACAAGCAAGTGCGGTATTTGGTTATTGATGGTCCGTCCACCTACAACGTGATTCTGGGGAGACCATGGATACATGAAATGAAGGCCATTACATCCATCTACCACCAGTGCCTGAAGTTCCCCACACCCTGGGGAGTACAGAAGATTAGTGGCGACCAAAGGGAAGCCAAAGATTGCTACAGAGTGGCATTGAAGAAGACGGCGAGTCCCCCAGCATAGCAATTACAGAGTCTTCACCTACCCCTGCAAGAATACCTTGAACCCCCTCAGGCAGAGGTAGATGAAGTAAACCTAGACAAACAACACCCAGAGCGGAAAGTATTGATCGGCTCAGAATGCACAGGTAATATCCGACAAAACCTTATTGAATTATTGAAAACTAACATGGATTATTTTGCGTGGTCCCATGATGATATGGTAGGAATAGATCCGAATATCATAACTCACAGATTAAGTGTGGACCCGAGCTACAAACCAATCCAGCAGAAGAGGAGGAAGTTCGCTCCAGAGAGGAACCAAGTCATAAACCAGGAGGTGGATAATCTGCTGGCTGCCGGAAAAATCAGAGAAGTAAAATACCCGGAGTGGCTGTCCAACGTGGTAGTAGTCCCAAAGAAGAATGGCAAGTGGAGAGTGTGCGTCGACTTCACCGACCTGAACAAGGCGTGCCCAAAGGACCCGTTCCCCCTGCCGCACATAGATGCCATGGTAGACGCCACAGCAGGTCATGAGATGCTAACTTTCCTTGACGCCTGGAGTGGATATAACCAAATCAAGATGCATCCAGCAGACCAGGAGAAAACTGCGTTCAGGTCTGAGAGAGGTATCTATTGTTACAATGTTATGCCCTTTGGTCTGAAAAATGCAGGATCCACCTACCAGAGGCTAGTTAACATGATGTTCAAGAAGCAGATTGGTAAAACCATGGAGGTATACATTGATGATATGGTCGTTAAGTCCACACAAGCAACACAGCACACAGCACATCTGGAGGATGCTTTCAACACCCTCAGAGAGTATAAGATGAAGCTGAATCCTTCCAAGTGCACGTTCGGAGTATCCTGTGGGAAATTCCTGGGGTACAAGGTCACCCAGAGGGGAATCGAAGCCAGCACAGAGCAGATCAAAGCCATCCTGCAACTGGAGTCTCCACAGAAGCCGAAAGATGTGCAGCGATTAACCGGGAGGATTGCCGCCCTGAACAGGTTCATCTCCCGATCCTCAGATAGATGCCGCTTATTCTATGATATCCTGAAGAAGGCCCAAAGATTTGACTGGACAGAAGAGCACGAGAAAGCGTTCAAAGAACTAAAGCACTACTTGAGCACTCCACCACTCCTATCAAAACCGGAGCCTGGAGAACCACTTTTTCTGTACCTTTCAGTAACTGAGGTAGCAGTTAGTGCAGTGTTGGTAAGGGAGCATGATGGGGCACAGCATCCTGTCTACTACGTCAGTAAGTCTCTGCTTCCTGCAGAGACCAGGTACACGTCCCTTGAAAAACTTGTACTTGCATTAGTTACTGCGTCATATAAACTGCGTCCCTATTTTGAATCACACATTATATCTGTAATAACAAATTACCCACTGAAAACCATTATGAGAAAACCTGAGTTGTCAGGAAGGATGACGAAATGGTCCATGCACTTGAGCGGTTTCGACTTAAGATTTATCCCCAGAACAGCAATCAAGTCCCAAGCCCTAGCAGATTTCATATCCGACTTCAGCCCAACACTGCAGACGCAGGCAGAAAAAGACATCATCCTTCTGGAGGAAAACAAGAGTGAACAGGTGTGGAAACTCAACGTAGATAGCGCCTCAAACATGAGGGGATCTGGAGCAGGGCTGGTACTCAGGTCACCCCAGGGAGATCTCATAGTTCAAGCAGTCCGATGCGAATTCCGAACAACAAACAATGAAGCAGAATACGAAGCTTTGATCCTGGGTCTCCAGTTGTCCCTAGACCTTAAAATCAGGCAGCTGGAGGTGTACGGTGACTCCCAACTGATAGTCAACCATATGAACGGTTCATATACCGCAAAAGACTCGAAAATGATGGCTTACCTTGAGGTGGCAAAAGACCTCTCCTTAAGGTTTGCAGAGTTTTCAATTAACCAAGTCCCAAGAGAGCAGAACGTAGAAGCCGACGCCTTAGCAACTCTGGGGGCAACCTTCAAGCCAGGAGAAGTGTCCACCATACCCATAGTCCATGTACTGGAACCAGCAATCCGGAGAAGCGGGCAGGAGCAGGGAACACCAGAAGGAGGTTCACCAGGTCAAGGGCTGCAATGGTTTCAGGAAGCAAGGATCTATAGCAACACTGTAGAACAGGAGGAAATCTCCGACTGGAGAAAACCCTACAAAGATTGGCTGCAGAACGATATCCTGCCAGCAGAAAAAAGAGAAGCGCGAAGTTTTAGAATGAAAGCGTCAAGATATACACTCATTGATGGTGTACTATTCAAGAGATCTACCGCTGGGCCATACCTAAGATGTCTAAACCAGGATCAAGCAGAGACGGTAATGCATGATCTCCACAGTGGGGAATGTGGAAATCATGCAGGGGGCAAGAGTTTATCCAACAAAGCACTCCGCCAAGGTTACTATTGGCCAACAATGCGAAGAGACGCCAAGGAATATGTCAAAAAATGCGACGCTTGCCAAAGACACGCACCGGTCAACCACCAGCCAGCAGAACCGCTACATCCAATTATTTCTCCTTGGCCCTTCTTGAAGTTGGGAATGGATATTGTAGGTAAATTGCCAAGAGCACCAGGAAACAGAGTCTTCATGCTCGCAATGACCGACTACTTCTCCAAGTGGATAGAAGCAGAAACATTCCCTCAGGTGACTGAGAAGCAGGTTATATCCTTTATTAAACGTAACATTATCTGCAGGTTTGGAGTTCCCTCAGAGATCATCTGCGACAATGGGTCCCAATTTATTGGTAATAAGATGGAAGCCTATTGCGCCAAATGGAACATTGCTCTCAACAAGTCTACTCCCAGAAATCCACAATCCAATGGTCAAGCAGAATCCAGCAACAAAATTGTGATGGATAACCTGAAGAGGAGGCTGGAGGAAGCAGGGGGCAGATGGGCAGATGAACTCCGCCTGGTGCTGTGGTCTGACAGAACCACACCTAAGGTGGCTACTGGGCAGACACCCTTTAGTTTGGTCTTTGGTGCTGAGGCGGTCATTCCTGCAGAAGTAAGGATACCCACCCACAGGTATGGTTGCACAACAGAAGAAGGAAACCAGGTGGAAATGGCAAACAGTTTAGACACCATAGACGAGCTTAGAACCGATGCTCAGATCAGAATGGCCTCCTACAGACAAACTGTCGCCAGAAGCTACAACAAGAATGTTAAAGTCAGGATTCTACAGGAAGGAGACCTGGTCCTCAGAAAAGTATTCCAGAACACCAGAAACCAACAAGCAGGGAAATTTGCTTACAATTGGGAGGGGCCCTACCAGGTGGAGAAAGTAGTTGGAAACGGAGCATATCAACTCATGACCATGGAAGGAGAGATGATCCAGAAACCTTGGAACATAATACACTTAAAAAAATACTTCTTCTAAGTAAAAATCACCAATAGCAAGGGCCGTTGTCGCCAGAGCTGAGGCATTCAATCTGCCAGGTACGCCTCCACCAGAACCAAGGTTCAATCTCACTTATCATTTCTTTTAAGCCTATTTCTTTTCAAGATCTTTCTGTTAAGCCTATTCTTTTTCAAGGTCTTTCTTTTAAACCTGCTATACCTTTTGAGCCTACTCCGTTTACAAAGTCTTTTAAAAAAACTTATCTTATTTTCATACCTCAAAATTCGACTCGATTATCATGAAAGTTAAAGGGAAATTTTTGTTTTCAAATCCAACCATTTGAACCTCCTTTCTTTTTGTATTTTTTAAATTTTAAAGCTCTTCTTACATGTTTTCCTCTTATTCTTTCTTTATACCACCAAACTGAATTTCTTTTTTACAATCTCATTTTATCCTCAATTCAAAATTAACGATTAATCTGGTGGAGCGTATAACCTCCACAGAAGGCGTGCGTCTTGTGCTGAATGCCTACAACCAGGGCAATACAAGTCCCCTGCGCCACTCAGCACCCACGCAAAGCGTGGCACCTCTGACTGAGTGGGCATACTAAATCCCAGGCCACCAACTATCAGGGTCGACCATACGGACAAAGGCATGCATACAAACAGCTGACAGCAACCAAACAAACAAAACAAACACCACAAATAAACAAAACGAGTACCATAGAAACAAGTCTAAAACGATTCTGCTCCCGTGAGCAGAAAAAAGGTTTCAGGCACTCTGCTCCCCTGAGCAGAGTGAAAATTCAGGATATAACAAATTTTTAACAAAATATTTTTTGTTTTCGCCACACAGGGCCAGAGTTAACAAAAGATAAGAAGGCTAAACAGCCTAGACATCATTTTCCGGGGGAAGAGAGGCAAGGGGCACCACCACAGCAGCATCTTCAGCGGTCACCATAGGACCAGGCGTCTCTTGGACTGCTGGAGGGGAAGAAACCGACTCCTCCACTGCTTCCCCTTCACCATCAGCTAGCACCTCCAGATCGAAGCCATGGGGAAACTCCACCTGCATTCTCTCCTTCAGAGCAGCCAAATCCCAGTGCACATGCTCCCCCTAGGCGTGAGCTTCAACCATCTGGATCTCAGTGCTTAGGGCTGACCAGCTGAGAGCACCGACCATTTGCTCCTGCAAAGCTGCCACTTTCCCCTGAAGATCAGAGTTGGCATCTTGGACTTTGGCAAGCTCCGCCTTCACCCCTGCAGCAGCCTCCTCCCGTTGCTTATCCTCTTCAGCAAGTCTCCCCCTGACTTGGTCCAGCTCTCCCCTCAGCTCAACGGTCTCTTCCTTAGCTGCCTTAGCCTCCTCCTCAAGCTCCATAACCTTCTCCTTGGCCTGAGCAGCCTCTTCCATCAGACGAGCATTGTCCGCCTGGAGACAGCTCCCCATTTCTAGGAGGTGCGATATACGGGCCTTCACATAGATAGCCAGCTGAAGAGTCTGAATAAAACGACAGCAGTCAGTAATGCAACTCGAAGCTGGAACAAATTCAAAAAAAAAAAAAACAGAATTACCTCGAAACCATGGGCAACGATGTGGGACGCGGTCTCCATCTGAGGATCCTTGGCCATCACAGCCTCAGAGCCTGGAAAGAGAAACTGGTCCAGGGCAGAAAGGTCTTCCAGGTTCCTGATGACCCCAAAATTCCGGGGAAAGGTCATCGTGATTTCGTCAGAGCTGCACCCAGCCGAATGAGGAGCAGAAGGCTGAGGAGAATCAGGCACATGAATCACATGTGGTTTCTCCGCCGAGTCTGCCTGAGTTGGAGGGGAGGAGCTGCATTTTCTCTTCGAACTAGTCGAAGGAGCAGGAGAGGAGCTAGTAACCTTCCGGGATGAAGAGCGAGTAGCCATGCTCTTTCTCCTGACCCGGTCCAGGGTCATGGGAACCTTGGCACTGCCTGAGAGAAGCAAGTATGCCACATGAACCACAAAAAAAAAAAAAGGGAGACAAAGCAAGAATCTACTCAGCAATTCTCACCAGAAGACATTGTGTCGTCAAAAGGGGAACAGGCACCGCCGGCAGAGGGAACAAACAGATTGTTGAAGGAGAGCTGCTCGGAACTTAAGTCGGAGAGTTTGGCAGCAAGATCGATGATCGGTGTTACTCCCTCCGGCTGTTGAAGACCTACAGTATGAAACCAATAAGAACCATAAGTGTGCGAGGAACTGAAAAGCTAGTGATACAATGAATACCTGCAACAGGCGCCCATTGAGAAAAGAGATAATCACAGGAGGGAGAGAGAGAATCAGCCTTCACAAAGATGAATCCCTTGAACCACCCCGCATCAGGAGGGTGAGGAGGGAAGATTATGCCAGGGAAGTCCTTAACGCGCATCGTCACCTGACCATTACCCAGGGGCCTTACCTGGAATACGGCACAGATGTCGAGTAACGAAAAGTCCTTCTGATGGCGGCGATTGAGAACACAGAAGGATAGCAACACCCTCCAGGTGTGAGGGGCGAGTTGGCATGGGGCAAGCTTGTAGTAGGTCAGGAGTTCCTAGACAATTGGGGGAAAGGGAAAGCGAAGGCCCAAGAGGAAGGGGTAAGCATACATGCAGACCCACCCAGGAAGGATGAAATCCGCCTGCTGACCCGAAGAGGGAAGGTGAATCTCAACCCCCTCATCGAAGCCAAAAACCCCCCTGACAAAGGAAGGGTCCGCGTCGGCAAAGAAAGAGTCGCATGAATGAGTTTTGCCTAATTTATTAGAGGGAGAAAAGACCATCGCCGGCGACGATGGAGCAGGAGCCGATGATTTACCCCGGACCGATTTAGACGCCATGAAAAGAAAAAGAAAATAACAAACGAAGACGGAGGATCACCTGAGCAAAACGGGAGTGTGAAGTGCGGTAACGGCGAACGACGAAGAATGGAGAAGTAGGATGATTTGAATTTTGAAAAGAGGATTTGGAGATGTGGGTGAAGTGGGAAGGATGATAGTAAATGAGAAGGAAGATAGAAGTGGGTAGAGTAAAGAGAGTAAGAAGTATGGGGAAACGCAAATAATAATGAGGGGGAAGTCATCATGAGGAAGGAGAAGAGCCAGTTAGGGAAACGAGAAGTGACAGACTCAAAAACAAACTCTGTGGAAGAGAATCGTCATCAGAATCAAAACGTCAAAATACAAACGGAAATTCCCGCCTAAGATGAGCTTAGTCGGAAATTTGGGGGCATTTGTTTGGGATAAAATCCGCACCCTCGGATATGACGTGGAAATTCTCCGAGTCAAAAGTCAAAGTCAACAAGTCAAAGAATCGACAGGGAAAGTCACGAAACAATACTCGGAAAATCTAAAGTCGTAAGAGTCAAGATCCGATACAAGGAAAGTCAAGACAATCAGCAAAGTCAAACCCAACAACAACATTGGGCCAGAAAATATCCAAGCCCCTAAATGGGCCAAAGAAAGCCAGCCATTCAAGGGAACCCTATCTCAAACACAAGACCCAGTCCAACAACCAATTTCCTAAATTCCAGGGCAATGCCACCAGAGCAGGAGAGAAATCAGGAGAAGAGGAAGGCGACGGTTAAGGAAGAGGGAGTAGAAAGCGCAACACAGGGGTATAAGAAGCAGGGTCAGTCAATCTTCAACAACAAGTCATTGGGAGCCAACATACCAGCAAAATCTCTCATAGCTTAATACCGTCAAAATATTTGTATTATCTTTCGTACTTCATTCCGCTCATTCATAGTAGAAGTTTGGCGGGATTCCGACTCCCCCCGCGGTTTTTCCCACATTTGGGTTTCCGCGTCACCAAAACTCGAGTCCCTTTGCTTTCTTTCATTACGCTTTCATTTGCTAGATTTGATTCATCTCGTTAACTCGTGAAGGACTAATCCGATCGCTTTAACCCGCAAACTCAATCCTAACCCGGTAAAATTTTACCAAAACAACTGTCACACATTTCGTACCCTTGTTTCACTCTATTTCGATGTCGTTTGTTCGCTGCCGCTGTTCGTTGTATTTGATGCTCGTTGTTGCAGTTATTATTATGGATGCTACGACATTGGATTATATCGAGCCTTTGTTTTTCACTCTTCCTTATTTCCTGACCTCGATGCTAGTACCAGTTGCTATCTCGTTCTTATACTCTATTTGTTTTCTCGGTCTCGTTTTGTAGTACATCCCTTCTCCTCTCCTCTCTTTCCCTTGTTACATATTCCGTGTCCTCTAGTCGTTTCCAACTGTCTTTAATTCCAATCCCTTTGTTTCCGTTTCTATGTGTCTCGGATCCCGTTGGAGCTTCTCGATTCTCTTGTAAGGCATGTACCAAAGCGATCGGAGCTTGGACAAATGGATTGAAGGAGGTGCATTGACGATTTTTATGCCAAAGGTAACTCTAGGATGTTACTCGATTTTATATCGTATGTTTGAGTAGTGGCATGTAGTAAATATTTTAACTTCGTTTTTTCTAATTTTAGCTATATATTATTGCTAATTATACTAATTTTAAATCTTATGTCTTATCAATATTTTTACAAGTTTTCGATATCGTTTTATAAATCGTTGGTAATTATTTACGATCTTTATAATATTTTGTTGGTTATCGTGACACTAGTAACTAAATAATATTTCATATTTCGTTAATTTATAATTTTCACTTAAAAATCGTATTTTTATATTTTAATCGAAATCTGTATTCTTGTTAATAAATTAATTTTCGTTTTACGATTTATTCTAATAAATGAGAAAATAGTCGCTTTTGTTTTAAATATATTTTAGTCGAGACTATTTTCACTAATAATTTCCTATTTGTTTGTGATTGACTATTTTTATTAAAATCCGTATTATTTATTAATAAAAACTATTTGTTAAAAATAATTTGAATTCTTTGTAAATTTCATTTCATTTATAAAGTTCGTCGACTCAATTAATTTTGATGTCATTTTCTTAAAACATCTCTTTTCTAAAGTTTATAGTTTTGACTCGATTTCCTAATTATTTATAAAATACTATGAAATGACTTATTATATTTTATTTATATCTTGAGTAACGAATTTAGAAGTATATTAAAGTTACGATAACGACGATAATAATAAAATGTTAATTTCGTTAGAAATGCTATTTTTATACATTTCACTTATTTTAATAACTTACGTATTTTCTATAAGACTTTCTATTTTAAGTAAGTTTCTAAAATTAGTAAGTTTCTATTTATAGAAAGTTTACCTTTTTATATAAAATGTTTATTTCTTTTTCCTCATATTATTTATAATGATTATATCTTTTTATATATATCGATAATGGCTGTTTTGGAGTTATGGAATAAAGTCAAGTGTGGGGTTAGAGTAATAATTTGGGGTTTACGGTTTTGCCATCAACTATAAGGCTGGTGTATCAGGAATCGGTACACTGGTTGTTGAACCGAGCATATATGGTGTTTCGGGAGTGTGTGTACATTTTGACCTTAAACTCGTGCCTCGCAGTGTAAGACGCCGACGGGTTGAACTGAGTATTTATGGTGCTCGGGAGGGGTGTGCATATTATCTTAAACTAGGGCCACGCATTTATAAGTCGCCGTCCTATTATGGTTAAGTAGCCTAGTTAGAGATCGGAGTTTGATTTGTTTGAAATAAGTTCTCGAAGCTAGTTTTAGTATTCTCCTAGTGAAAGTCTAGCCGTCGACACTAATCCTATCCATAACGCCATTTTGAATATTTTTATTATTATCGATACTTTTGGTTTGCAGGTTGGCAAACATTCGAAGTTTTCTTCCGAAAACTTTTCCTGATTTTATTCTTCCAATATTTTAAGTTTTCTCCGAAAGCTTATTTTTATTATATCTTTCAATGTTTTCCATTTTAACTATTTTGATATAATAATACTATTATTTTTCCATATGATATAATATGGCTGGGAGAACATCTGAGTTACTCCCCACTAACGTGGCTGTTATGTTTATAACATGACAGGTATTTGCTGCTGGGTTTTAGGTGTGAGCTAGCAAGTAGCGTGGATCCTACTCTTTCTTCATTCTTGTAATTTATGGATTTGTATAAACCCGTTTGGAGAATTTACTTTTAGTCCTTTTGTAAAAAGAGACATTTGTATTGACTTACTATTTCTTTTAATAAGATATAGTTTATCAGTGTGTTTTATCCCAACTCTACAGTGTTTCCGCCACTGTATTGCGTTAGATTTCAAGGGGATTACATTACCTGGGGGGTGAGGAGTAAGAAGGTAGAAGAGTTTGGGGGAAAGGAGGGAATTCATTAATTGATATATATATATATATATATATATATATATATATATGTATATATATATATATATATATATGTATATATATATATATATATATATATATATATATATATATATATATATATATATATATATATATATATATATATATATATATATATATATATAGGGAGGATGGATCAAGGGAGTTATTAACTCTTGGAGAGTTGCTTAGTGTTGATCCCCTCCATCCATTCATTCTAAGATGGATGGTGGATGGATGGGGTTCAATTTAAAAAAAAAAATTAATAATAATAAACTGACACAGCAGCAGTGGAGAGAGGGAAACATCCCCTCACCCAAATCAATCCCTACATTACTTCCCTCATACACTTCCCAATCCCCTCATTTTCAATTCATTTCTCAACTAAATTCATCTCTCTCTAACAAAATTCCAACAAATAATCACCATTAATAACTCCGACCATACTCCGTCAACTACTCCGACCATACTGCGTTACTTTGACTACTCCGACCATACTCCGTCAACTACTCCAACCATACTACGTTACTTTGATCATCATACGAAGGTATGTTCATCTTCATCTTCATCATCTTCATCTTCATGCTTTTTTTTTCATATCTTTTTTTTTGTATTTATAAAATTATTCATCTTTATTATCCACAAAAAAAAAGAACAACTTCAACTTTATTAAGATGAAGTTTGAAGATGAAGTTAGTTCTTTTTTTGTGGGATGAATGAATGTTGAAGGAAGAAAGATTTTAGAGAGGGAAAGCTCCTGAGAATTCTTCTACGGTCCAGCAATGGCGCGACCTAAGAAGGATCACTCTCGAGCTAAGCATAGTAAATCACAAAAATCAAATAATAGTTCATACCATAATAAACATACAGATTTTCGTAATAATATGGCACATAATACAAAACAAAACACGCATAATACAAAGTTTCAGGATATGAACTTTGATAATGATTCGTTAATTGATGACGGAGATGGTTTGCAGAACTCGCTGGAAGAAGAGATTGAGGAAATCATCGGAGCTCCAACTGGTGCGAATGAATGGAATGAAGTTCCGCGCAGGTCAAGCCGTACCCAGCTCAAGCTTAATCAGGATGATGTCCAATCTGAAATTGATTATTGGTCTAACTCAGTCTTGTGCTATGTGTTGTGGGCTAATCTGCCATGGTTTGTCCTAAATGGCTACCTGCGGAGATTATGGAAGCTAGCGGAGATTGAGCAAATTTCATTTCAGCCAAATGGAATTTGTCTAGTACGATTCAAATCAGCTGAAAAGAAGTTGGAGGTGTTGCAGGCAGGTCATCACTTCTTTGATAATAAGCCTCTAATAGTCAGAGATTGGGATCCCACACAGCAAATTGAGAAGGGTGATGTAAGTACTGTTCCGGTTTGGATTCATTTTTATAATTTAGCACCTAAATTCTGGGGAAATGCTCTTGCTAAAATTGCTGGTATGATTGGCAAACCTATGGAAAGTGATAGTGCTACTAAGATGAAAAAATTTATGGGGTATGCTCGAATCCTTGTGGAAGTCCCTTTTAATTGTCAATTGCCTGATGTTGTCAGTTTTTATGATGAGTTGGGTGTGTTACATAACCAAATTGTTCACTATGAGTGGAAGCCAGTTAAATGCAATATGTGTCAGGGGATAGGACATAATGAGGAGAGTTGTCGTAAGAAGGAGGAGTTGCAGACTAAGAAACCTACAAAAGTATGGAGGCCAAAGCAGGTGATTCCTGCCCCAGAGAAGCCAGATGCTGGAGGACAAGCATTAGTCACTACAATGGAGGATAAGATACTAAATACGCCTCAACCTGATCCGATCAGTTTGCACACAGCAGGCCCTGCAAGGGTAATCACGAGGTATAACCAGCAAGATTCAGTTGGGGTGAGAGTTTGGGGGAAGTCGTTCTATGACATATTGAATTCATCGCTAGTGAGTAGTCTTGAGGGGCTCATGGGAGGGGGAACGCACAATCCGTCCCATGACTAGCATAACTTTTTGGAACATGAGAGGAATAAATAGCCTGAATAAACAACATGAAATAAATTGGTTTTTACGTAAGAATAACATAGGGCTTTTTGGAATTATGGAAACAAGGGTGCGAAGGGCTGCCATTCCGAAGGTTTTCGATGGGATTGGAATAAATTGGAAGCTAGTTACAAACACTCAAGGTCTTGAAGGGGGAAGAATTTGGGTTCTATGGGATGCGAATGTGTATGATGTTTCTGTCTTAGCAAATGAATTGCAGGTAATTCATACGGTGGTCACTTGCTTGGTTAATAGGGTGCAATGGAATATGTCGTTTGTGTATGGATTGAACAAAACTGGGGAAAGAAGGGATCTATGGGACTCAATTAAGCATATACACGGGAGATTTAGAATGGACCCATGGATTTTGGTGGGGGATTATAATAATGTGCTCAGTTCTAGTGAAAGGATAGGCAACCCGGTCACTCAGGCTGATGTGATTGATTTTCAAAACTGTATGGATGACTGTGATTTAGGGGATTTGCCTGCCACGGGAGCTTTCTTCACGTGGAATAATAAGCATGAGAATGGAATTCGTAGGTTTAGTAGGATTGATAGGGTCTTGGCTAATGGAGAATGAGTTAGCAAGATGCCCATATGTAATATCCAATTTCTCCCAGAAGGTCTGTATGATCACTGCCCATGTGTTATTAATATTTGGCAGGATGACTTACCAAGACGGAGTAGCTTTAAGTACTACAATATGTGGGGGAAGGATAGGGATTTTGGGATTGTTCGAAGTATTTGGGAACATGGTATTCATGGGTCCAAGATGTATCAAGTTGTAAAAAAACTTAAGATGCTTAAGGCTCCACTTCGGGCACTAAACAAGACTGGGTATGATAATATTGAGATTACTGCACAATTAGCATTTTTAGCTATGCAGGAAGCGCAAGCACAGCTCCATAAGAATCCATGGGATGGTGATTTGCAAAAAAAGGAGAGGTTAGCGTCTGATACTTATAGTGATATGGAAGCAGCACGACATAGCTTCTTAGCCCAAAAAGCCAAAGCACGATGGAGCTTAGAGGGCGATGATAATACTAAATTCTTTCATTGTGCAATTAAGGCAAGGAGGAACATGAATAGGGTGTTTGTTGTGAAAAAACAGCATGGTATAGTGTGCAATACGCCTACCTCTATAGAGGCTGCTTTTTTGGAGTATTACAGGGGGCTTCTTGGAGATTCAAAAAATACTGATAAAGTGAGTGAGCAAGTGGTAAGGTATGGTCCGGTAGTAATGGATGATCAAGCATTGAGCATGATCCGGCCCATTTCTGATGATGAAATTAGGGCAGCACTTTGGAGTATTCCGGAAAATAAGGCGCCAGGCCCTGATGGATTCTCGAGTGGTTTCTTTAAAGATGGATTGAATATTATGGGTACTGAAATTTTTGCAGCTATTAAAGAGTTCTTTGTGACCGGAAAATTGCTAAAGCAACTTAATGCAACAGTGGTCACTTTGATACCAAAAAAGGAAAGGCCGGAGTCGGTAATTGATTTTAGGCCGATAGCTTGCTGTAATGTCCTTTACAAATGCATAACTAAGATCATTTGTGGACGACTTATGGAAATTCTGCCAAGTATTATAAGCCAAAGTCAAAGTGCATTTCTCAAAGGGAGGGATATTGTTGATAATATATTGGTTTGCCAAGATTTAGTGAGGTTGTATAACAGGCAAGGATGTTCTCCACGATGTATAATGAAAGTGGATCTTAAGAAGGCGTATGATTCGATTGAGTGGAATTTCCTCCGCCAGATGCTCGTTGCTTTAAAGTTCCCTGATAAGATGATTGGATGGATAATGATATGTGTTACTACGCCCATGTATTCCCTATCCTTGAATGGTAACTGTTTGGGATAAAATCCGCACCCTCAGATATGACGTGGAAATTCTCCGAGTCAAAAATCAAAGTCAATAAGTCAAAGAATCGACAAGGAAAACTCACGAAGTAATGCTCGGAAAGTCCAAAGTCGTAAAAGTCGAGGGTCGATACAAAGAAAGTCAACAAGTCAACAGAGTAAAACCCAACAGCAGCATTGGGCCGAAAAGTAACCAAACCCTAAAGTGGGTCGAGAAACAGCCCAACTGCACGAATACCCTACCTCAAATACTAAGACCCAGTCAAGTAACCAAACCCCCTAAATTTTAGGGTGGTGCCACCAGAGCAGGAGAAAAGTTAGGAGAAAAGGAAGGCAACGGTTAAGGAAGAAGGGGTTATAAGCGCAACAAAGGGGCACAAGAGAGGAGGTCAATCAATCTTCAACATCAAGTAATTCAAGGCAAACACACTAGCAAAATCTCTCATAGTCTAATACCGTCAAAATATTTGTATTGTCTTTCGTACTTCGTTCTCCTCATTCATAGTGGAAGTTTGGCGGGATTCCGACTCCCCCTGCGGTTTTTCCCACATTTGGGTTTCCGCATCACCAAAACTCGAGTCCCTTTATTTTCTCTCGTTACGCTTTCATTTGCTAGATTCGATTCATCTCGTTAACTCGTATAGTGCTAGCTCGATCGCTTTAACCCGCAACTTAATCTTAACCCGGTAAATTTTTACCAAAACAGTAACCTTTTTGGATTTTTCCCGGGGCGTAGGGGAATTCGCCAGGGCGATCCAATGTCGCCTCTCTTGTTTAATATCTGCATGGAATACTTCTCGAGACTTATGAATGTCATGTCTTTAAAGGCAGAATTCAGGTATCACTCTTTATGTAAGCGGATAGCTCTTACGCATCTTTGCTTCGCCGATGATATTATCCTGTTCTGCTATGCTAATGACTCCTCTGTAAGCATTATCAGTAGAACATTTGAGTGGTTTAGTATAGCGTCTGGACTAGAAATTAACAAGAAAAAATCAGATATGTTCATGAATGGGGTGACTGATGGTGTACGTGCGAGACTACTACAGATCTCTGGTTTTGTGCAGGGAGTACTACCTTTTAAATATTTGGGCGTACCTATTTCCTACAAGCGTATCAGTACCAGTGACTGTACTGTCCTTGTAGAGAGAATAGTGAAGCGTATAAGGGGATGGGGAGCGCGTAAGCTAAGTTATGGAGGGAGGCTTGTGCTGGTGAACTCTATCCTTTCTAAACTCCATAGCTATTGGTGTAGGATCTTCATTCTCCCTAGTGGAGTGATTAAGAGAATTGAGAACATTTGTCACAATTACTTATGGATTGGGCACGAGGAATATGCTAAGGCTCCGTTAGTATCCTGGGAGTCATGCTGCCGTAGCCTGGATCAAGGAGGATTGAGGATTGCTCATGGAAAGATATGGAACAAAGCTAGCATTGGAAAATTCTCGTGGTGGTTATTTGAAAAGAAAGATCGTCTATGGATCAAATGGGTGGATGCAATTTATCTTCGTGGGCGTGATTGGGTGACTTATCAACCCTCCCCGGCTTCTAGTTGGACATGGAGGAAAATTTGCTCTACCAAAGAGGAGTTTGTGTTAGCATTTCATCAAGGATTACTGGTTAATAAGGTGTACACAGTTAAATGGGGTTACAATTGGTTAAGGGGGGATCGTATGAAGGTTAATTGGAAGGCTATGGTGTGGTGTAGAATGGCATATCTCAAACACTCATTTGTAGGGTGGTTATTTGTACAGCATAGGTTCCTCACAAAAGACAGGCTAGCTTTGTTTGGCTTGGTGGTGAATCAGCCCTGTGATATGTGTGCAGCTGAGGATGAAACAAATGAGCATATAATGTTTGAATGCTGTTACAGCAGACGGTGTCTGCAAGTTATTTGCAAGTGGCTGCAGATTGCAATTCCTTGGTCCAAGAGCTTGGATTGGTGCAGGAAATGGAGATGCAGGTCTGTAACGAAGAAACATATTATAGTGGCGGTTATACTTGCTTTAATGCACAGAATTTGGAATGAGAGGAATATATGCAGGATTGAAGCTAAGTTGTCACGTCCTGAATCCATTGCGGCTGATGTCAGGCGGCAGGTAGTAACTCGTATTAAGGGGAGATTGAAGAATATAGAGACTAATGCTGATAGGCGATGGCTAGAGGAGTTAGGCTTGATAAATGAAAGTCAGTACTATCGCTGATATTATGTATTAGCTGATCTTGTGTATGGTAATGAATGTGACTGTATGGCTTTATTGATGATATATAATTACATTTGACCGAAAAAAAAAATGAATGTTGAAGATGAAGATGAACAAGTTATTTAGTGCGTAATGTTCTTACAGAATTGCAAGACCACACACTTTCAATTGTATAGTCACACTCATTATGTTGTAGAATGACGCAGCTGTACACTCATTGTAGTCACATATTCAGTTGTATAGTCACACTCATTATGCTGTATAGTCACACTCTTTATGTTGTGGAATCACTCAGCTGTAGAATACCTTCACAATCATTTCATCTTCATGCTTGTTTTACTTTTCATAACTTTTTTTTTGTATTTATTAAATTATTCATCTTCATTATCCATAAAAAAATGAAGATTAAATATGGATTAAAATGAAGGTTGAATATGAATGAATGAAGGTTGAATATTTAATGAATGTTATAATTTAGTTGTATAGTCACAGAGATTATGTTGTATAGTCACACAGTTGAAGTTGTATAGTCATACTCGTTATGTTGTAGAATCACAATCATTATGTTGTAGGATCACACCGTTTATGTTGTACAATCACACAGTTAAAGTTGTATAGTCACACTCATTATGTTGTACAATCATGCAGTTGTACAGTCATTGTAGTCACATATTCAGTTGTATGTGTGATTTAGATTGATTGTGTGTTTTGTTGCAGCGAAATGATTGGTGGAAAGAGAAATGTTGGTAAAAGGGGCGGTGGGAAGAAGAAGGTCGTGGAAGATACAACGATCGACCACGTAATTGGACAATGTATTGTTGCGAAGATTAAAATGAAGGTTGAATATGAATGAATGAAGGTTGAATATTTAATGAATGTTTAAATAATTTGTTCTGAATCGTATGTATAATCATCTTTCTAATTATGAATGTGACTTTGCTAATGATGATTGAAGAATAATTGACTGTATGGCTTTTATTTTCCATTTTACGGTTTCAGTTTTTGTAGTTACACACTTTAGGTTGTATAGTCACACTCATTATATTGTATAGTCACACTCATTATATTGTAGAATCACACAAATTCTTGCAGTGATTAGTGTATGTAATCATCTTTGCTAATGATGTTTGAAGTATAAATAAGTACAAGTATAATTTAGTTGTATAGTCACAAAGATTATGTTGTATAGTCACACAGTTGAAGTTGTATAGTCATACTAGTTATGTTGTAGGATCACAGTCATTATGTTGTAGGATCACACAGTTTATGTTGTATAGTCACACAGTTAAAGTTGTATAGTCACACTCATTATGCTGTACAATCATGCAGTTGTAGAGTCATTGTATTGTAGAATCACACAAATTCTTACAGCGATTAGTGTATGTAATCATCTTTGCTAATGATGATTGAAGTATAAATAAGTACGAGTATAATTTAGTTGAATAGTCACAGAGATTATGTTGTATAGTCACACAGATAAGTGATTTTGCTATAGACCTCGCGTGATTAATTATGAAACCAGAAAATAGCGATGAAAATATATTTACAATGGACAAAGTCCATCCTTTACATATATTACGTCAAACATAAAAACATGCTAACCCACCAAACATCATTTACACATAGTACGTTCATCCTAAAGAAAATAGTTTATCTCACATAAACACACAAGAGCTTAACGATGGTCTCCGGTACATGCGCAACAATACATTGTCCAATTACGTGGTCGGTCGCTGTATCTTCCACAACCTTCTTCTTCCCACCGCCCCTTTTACCAACATTCCTCTTTCCACCAACTATTTCGCTGCAACAAAACACACAATCAATCTAAATCACACAACACAACTAAATATGTGACTACAATGACTCTACAACTGCATGATTGTACAACATAATGAGTGTGACTATACAACATAAACTGTGTGATCCTACAACATAATGACTGTGATCCTACAACATAACGAGTATGACTATACAACTTCAACTGTGTGACTGTACAACATAATCTCTGTGACTATACAACTAAATTATACTCGTACTTATTTATACTTCAATCATCATTAGCAAAGATGATTACATACAGTAATCACTGCAAGAATTTGTGTGATTCTACAATATAATGAGTGTGACTATACAACATAATGAGTGTGACTATACAACCTAAAGTGTGTGACTACAAAACTGAAACCGTAAAATGGAAAATAAAAGCCATACGGTCAATTATTCTTCAATCATCATTATCAAAGTCATATTCATAATTAGAAAGATGATTATACATACGAATCAGAGCAAATTATTTAAACATTCATTAAATATTCAACTTTATTTCATCCATATTCAACCTTCATTTTTTTTTGTGAATAATGAAGATAAATAATATTATAAATACTAAAAAAAAAGAAGGAATGAAAAATAAAACAAGCATGAGGATGAAGATGATTAATTATTTTAAAGATGCTCTAAAAAGATAAAAACAAATACTTGAAAATCATCGAGGTTCGGAAGTAGGGATTTGACGAATGTGGAAACTTGAACGTAGATAAAAAAAATACCTGAAAAAAGTCACACACTTTAAGTTGTATAGTCACACACTTTAAGTTGTACAGCCACACTCAGTATGTTGCATAGTCACACTCATTATGTTGTAGAATCACGCAGCTGTAGAATACCTTGGGATTAGGCCAGGGTATCATGCGTTTAACCATCTTCATTTTCATGCTTGTTTTATTTTTCATACCTTTTTTTTTTGTATTTATAAAATTATTCATCTTCACTATCCACAAAAAAATGAAAGTTGAATATATATGGATGAATGAACGACTATGACTTTAAAAAAATGAAAATATCTAAACATTCATTAAATATTCAACATCCATTCATCCATATTCAACCTTCATTTTTTTTGGATAATGAAGATGAATAATTTTATAAATACAAAAAAAAAGTATGAAAAATAAAACAAGCATGAAGATGAAGATGATTCAACGAATGATACCTTAATCCCAAGGTATTCTACAGCTGCGTGATTCTACAACATAGCGAGTGTGATTATACAGCATAATGAGTATGACTATACAACTGAATATGTGACTACAATGAGTGTACAGCTGCGTGATTCTACAACATAATGAGTGTGACTATACAGCATAATGAGTGTGACTTTGCAATTCTGCAAAAACATTACGCACTAAATGACTTGTTCATCTTCATCTTCATCTTCAAGCTCCATTCATCCCACAAAAAAAAGAACAACTTCATCTTCAAACTTCATCTTAAAGATGAAGTTGTTCTTTTTTTTTAGATAATGAAGATGAATAATTTTATAAATACCAAAAAAAGCAGATATGAAAAATAAAAAGAAGTTTGAAGAAGATGAAGATGATCGAAGATGAAGATGAAGATGAAGAAGCTAAATAAATGAAGATGATCAAAGTTTATGCATAAACATACCTTGGTATAATTATCCGTCATGTTGTGTTAAAAAAGGAGTATGATCGGAGTTGTTGACGACGGAGTATGGTCGGAGTTATTAATGGAGCTTATTTGATGGAGGAGAAATGGATTGAATTAGGGAAATGAATTGAAAATGAGAGGAGGGAGTAATGAAGAAGGGAGAGTTTGATTGAGGAGAGGATGCTCCCCTCTCTCCACTGCTGCGAAGTGTGATTGAGGGGAGGGTTGCTTCCCTCTCTCCACTGCTGCTTGTTAGTTTGTTGTCTCCTTTCCTTTTTTTTACACATCATCCATCTAAGCCATCCATTCAACCAAAGATCAAGGGCCAAAAACACAACTTCCCAACTTCCCACTTTTCACCAAACTCCCTTGATCCTTTTTCTATATATAAATATATATATATATATATATATATATATATATATATATATATATATATATATATATATATATATATAGAAGTGGGATCTTTTACCCACCTTAATATTTTGTACGATTTACCTTGTATTTACAACCATTCAGATCTAATTAAATCAAGGGTGAAGATTAAAACTAAACTGAAAACACAACTAATATTCATCAACGCTCACCAAGCTCACAAAACCCTAAATCAAAACTTAAACTGAAAATCAAAACCTCACGAAGGTATCATCGACGCTCACCAAAACTTTCATAAAACGCACATCCAAGGTCAATTTTTTTCAATTGAAATCACAAAATCCTCTCACATCTCACGAGATACTCTCGCTTCTCGCATCTGAAATCAGGTATTTCAATTTTTTTTGTATTTTTTTGTATCAATTTTAATCGTATTTCAATCGCTTCTCACGAGATACGTTTTTTTGTATTTGATGTTCAATTTCAATACAATGTTCAATTTTTTTTTGTGGCCATCAATTTCAATGTTTAATGCTGTTCTTCAATTTTTTTGGTATTGAATGTCTACTGTACGATTTTTTTTTTTTGCAATTTTAATGCTTATCTTCGATTATGATAAAAGCTGCAATTTTTTTGTAATTTTTTATATCAATTTTAATCGTATTTCAATCGCTTCTCACGAGATACGTTTTTTTTTTGTATTTGCTGTTCAATTTTAATACAATGTTCAATTTTTTTTTGTGGCCATCAATTTCAATGTTTAATGCTGTTCTTCGATTTTTTTTGGTATTGAATGTCTACTGTACGATTTTTTTTATTGCAATTTTAATGCTTCTCTTCGATTCTGATAAAATCCGCAATTTTTTTCTATTGAAAGTGAGCATCTGAAATCGTACTGTACGTTTCTTTTTGTATTCGCATCTCACATCTGAACTTCAATGCTTTTCTTCGATTTTTTTTGTACTGAACGACGTCTGTACTGTACAATTTTTTTTGTATTGAAATTGAGCATCTTAATTCCTAGTAAACAAGGTACAAACATTGAATCTAATACTCCTTCCTATGTATACGCGCCTGCCTTTTGAGTAGAGTTGGACTATTTCTGATCCTGGCAATTTTTCAAGACTTAGAATTAGAATTGGACATGACACAAGAGAATGGAGCCGCTTTGCTTGGCGCTCTATCATAGGAGTATCTACTTATAGCTTCTACCACTAGTGTCTATCTTCTAACATTCTTTTTTCTGCATAAATAGGATGGGGTTGGACCCAAACATTCTCTACTGTTTTGCCATTCAATCAACCAAATTGGTTCATCAATAAGTCCTTATTTTTAGGACTCCTTTCCAACTCAACGTTACGTCTTTCTTTCTACATCCGGATAACCCTTAGCATTCTCCTCCAACCTTATTCTTACGACTCCTCATCAGTATCCTTTTTTATCAAATGCCAACTCTTGCACTAAACAATAATACTTTAAACATACATGTCTGTTGTCTGTTTGAACAAAATGTCGCCTGTACGTGTAAATCAAGCGCATGTCTTCGCCTTACTTGCTGCGCGTCCTGCTTTCTAAAACTAAGCCGAAGCTATTGTATATCATGTACGCACTACTTTCTAATGACTTACCTACTTTATGACCATCTTACCTACTTATCACCGTCAGTTATTTTATAGTTTTGATTTAGTTATTTTGTAGTAGTCATTTGGTTATCTTAATGCTTGAATTGATGTTTTTGTACTTCAACCTGCATAATTATACTAATTAATTGCCAGTTATTGTGAAGTGTCTACGCAGTTATTGTAATTAACATTAACAAATGTAGTTATTGTATAACCAAACGAAGTTGTCTACCAAGTTATTTTATAGTATTGATTTAATTATTTGATAGTAATCACTTGGTTATTCTAATCAACTTATTAAAGTAGTATTATTATTGCCTCTAACAATATTGTATATATGTTAATTTCTCAAGAATTTCTTATATACTTATCACCTGTTTTCTATTTTCAATTTAGTTACTCCCTCTATTTCTTTGATATCTTTCACATTTCTTTTTTCAATCATTTCTTTGATTTCTTCCACTTTCCTTTTTTCTATCACACTTCTCTCTTACCTAGGTGGCCCACTTACTTTACTCCCTCTCTACTTTTACTTATTTTATTGTTTTTCTTAAGAAATGTGCCACTTTTAAGGTGGAAGAAATCATAGAAATGGAGGGAGTATTTTGTAGTAGTCGGTAGATTATTCTAACGCTTAAATATGGTTATTGTATTCAAACATGTTTAATTTTCCCAAGTACTTAAAAAAAATATAATTATACTAATTAATTGCCAGTTATTGTGAAGTGTCTATGCAATTATTGTAATGAACAAATGTAGTTATTGTATAACCAAACGAAGTTGTCTACCAAGTTATTTTATAGTATTGATTTAATTATTTGATAGTAATCAATTAGTTATTCTAATCAACTTATTAAAGTAGTATTATTGCCTCTAACAATATTGTATACGGAGTATATGTTAATTTCTCTAGAATTTTTTATATACTTATCACCTGTTTTATATTTTCAATTTAGTTATCCTGTAGTAGTCGGTTGGTTATTCTAATGCTTAAATTAGGTTATTGTATTCAAACTTGTTTAGTTAGCCCAAGTACTTAAAAAATATAAATGACTGTGAAGTTAATCAAGTTATTTTATAATATTGATTTAGATATTTTAAAGTAATCAGTTGGTTATTCTAACAGCAACTGAGGTCCTTCTACTCACAATTATGCTAATGCCCAGATGTGGTCTGAATATTTTCACCTCTAACAATATTGTATGTATGTTCTCCATTTGCAGTCTTTTCAAGCACATTGCTTGATCATGAAGAGCGACGTTGATCTTTTTTATCATAGATACAAGCAACGAAAAGATGCAATGTTAGCTGAGATTGGGGAAGATGGTGGCAATGATGCTTCTCAGGTGTCTTCTATACTATCCCAGACCCCCAAGTTCATGGACGAGAACAATTCTGCTTTCCTCCGCTATTTTGATTATGTTAGCGAGAAAGCCGAAGAACTCAGACGGGCTGAAGATAGTCTATTATTAGCTGCTAGAGATTGTAACACATCAGTGCAATTATTCTATATTACAGCAAGAATTATTTTATAATACGACAACAATTATTCTAACCTGCTACATTGACTATAGTTACGCAGTTTGTGTACAAGTATATTTGACAATTATTCTACAGTTACGCAATTATTCTAAAGTACAATAACAATTATTCTACGGTACAGTAACAATTATTCTACAGTACATTAACTATTATTCTAACAATAATGTAGAGCAGTTGATACATCTCCATCAAACCGTATCACTGTATAAATAAAAACGAAAAATCGAAAATTGAATCATCTAAAACTACATCCGAACTACATAAATAAACGTATACACATTGAAATTTAAGAGCAATCGAAAATTAACTGCTAAACAAAATTTAGATTTCGTGAAATCAAAATCGAAAAACTAAACGAAACAACTTGAAATCTGCATATTCAAAATTAACCAATGCATCAAAATAACGTGAAATACGAGAAAAAAATGAACTATTGGACGAAATCAACATAATGTGAAAGCGAAAATTAATTATTGAACTAATGAAAAGTAACAGACAAAATAGAAATACGGTGAAATAAAAGAAATAGAATTTGAATTAGATGTGTAAAACCTAATTCAGATCGAATTAACACGGAATTGAAATTGAAACTGGAATGGTTGACCAAAATATGAACTGAAATTTCGGAAATGTTCGAATTGAAATTGGAATAATTTCAAGCGTTGAAATTGAAATTTCGTCCAACTATTTTGACAATTATTCAATTGTACAATAACAATTATTCTATAGTACAATAACAATTATTCTAAACTAAACTATACATTAAACAAAATTGAAGTAACTTCATCTCCACAATATTACAGTAACGAAATTGAACAAGATTATAGTACGATAACGAAATTGAAGCAACTATACAATAACAACACTGAACGAAATTGTACAGTAACAAGAATAATTTTTTCAATTCTTCTTAAATTTGACGGAATTGAAGCAACGAAAATTGAATCCGCAATACATATATAAACGTATACACATTGAAATTTAAGGACAATCGAAAATTAACTTTTGAACAAAATTTAAAGAACGTGAACCCAAAATCAAAAAAGTTTAAACGAAAAATGATTAACGTGAAATCTAAATACTGAAAATTAAACGATGCAAACAAAATAAAATTGGGGATATTTACATTTCGGAAAAAATCGAATTGAAATTGGAGTAATTTGGAGAGTTGAAATTGAAAAAATTAGGCGTTTAGATTGAAATTGGAATTTCAATTTCGAG
Organism: Agrostemma githago; assembly: GCA_958450325.1. NCBI lineage: Eukaryota > Viridiplantae > Streptophyta > Magnoliopsida > Caryophyllales > Caryophyllaceae > Agrostemma > Agrostemma githago. The sequence continues at coordinate 14,457,084 of OY288245.1, read as the reverse complement.
CGTTGAAATTGAAATTCAAATTCCGTCCAACTATTCTGACAATTATTCTATAGTACAATAACAATTATTCTATAGTACAATAAAAATAATTCTATAGTACAGTAACAATTATTCTAATCTAAACTATACATTAAACGAAATTGAAGTAACTTCATCTCCACAATAGTACAATAATAAAATTGAACAAGAATATAGTACGATAAAGAAATAGAAGCAACTATACAATAACAACAATAAACGAAATTGTACAATAACAAGAATAATTTTTTCAATTCTTCTTAAATTTAACGGAATTGAAGCACCGAAAATTGCATCCGCACTACATATATAAGCGTATACACGAAAAAGATTTGGGTAACGTAACTGTTGAACAAAATTAACTCAAGATCGAAAATTAATTTCAAAAATTAACCGTTGAACAAAATTTAAATAAAGTAAACTAAAGTTCGAAAATGATTAAACGAAAAAAAGTAACGTCAAAACTAAATACTGAAAATAAAATGATGCGAACGAAATAAAATGAAAAAAGAGAAATACCTTACGTAGTTCAAAAACCAGAAATCGCACAATGTGAATGGGAGTTTACGTTTTGTGAAATTTGATTTGGGTAATTTTTTTTATTTGTTTGTGATTTTGGGAGAGATAAGCGTATACAGGATTTGAGAAATATTTGTGTATCAAGTGCTGTGTAACTATTGTGAAAGCCTCAAATCTGAGCCATTCATCTCATCAAAATTGATGGCCACAAATGAAAGGTAAATTGTACAGGATTTGAGAAATGTAGGGGATCCTGCTATATATATATATATATATATATATATATATATATATATATATATATATATATATATATAGGTAGGTTCAAATAAGGTTCACAATTTTTTTAAGTCTATATTGAAGTTACAGATGACATACGCTAAAGTTGCATTTGTATATATATCAATTTTGAACAAATGCAACTTTAACGTATGTCATCTGTAACTTCAATATAGACTTAAAAAAACAGTGGACCTTATTTGAACCTACCTCTCTCTCTCTCTCTCTCTCTATATATATATATATATATCTGTGTGTGTGTGTGTGTGTGTGTGTGTGTGTGTGTGTGTGTGTGTGTGTGTGTGTATAGAGTAAGGCTCTTATGAGACCTTCACTCTAGATGAGTCCCTAAGTTCTCATCTCATCCATTGGATGGGATGAAGATGGATGGACAAGATGCATCCTAGCAATTGCATTTAAAAAAAAAAATTACGTTCCTAAAATAGCTCCCATGAATTTAGGAAACAATAACTCCCTTGATCACGTTCATTCATCATTCACGTTCATTCAAACCTAAAAAAAAAACCTTTCTTCATTCACGTTCATTCATCAATTTTGTTCTCGAAATCCTGTTACAATGGATTCAATGACCGCGTCATCTTCTTCAACTGTTGATAAGCAATTGATCGAGTATAACAATGGTGAGTTTCAATATTTTTTTCACGTTTTTTATTCAATTTTTATTCATGGATATCAATGGTTATATTGCTTTCAATTTGCGTTTTGATATCAATGGTTTATCGCGTCAATTTGCGTTTTTTTTACGTCGATTTTCATGTTTATATTGCTTTCATTGTGATTTCATTCATCACAGTTTCGTATCAATGGTTAACTGCTCTCTCAATCTTTATAGATTCCAGGATTTTATGCTTTTTATTTAGATTTTCCATGATATTCACTGATACTATTATTTTGATTTCTATTAACGCAGAAACGTCGTTGAAGTAACATGCATTCTGTGTTAAAGTAACACTTAATTGCAATTACAGTAACACAAATGAACGTCGAGAAAAGGGTTTTGATGATGATGTTAGAGTAATGTATTGTACTCGTTAGAGTAACACAACTTAGGAATTGTAGTAACACATTATTTGCATGGGTGTAACGTTGTTTAATTTTGTGCAGGTGGTATTGGCAAAGATGCGAACGCACAGGACAACATTGAAATCTGTTAAATCTGTTAACGATACACCTGCGGCTGTGAAAGTTGTTAACGATGCAGCTGGGGAAGGAGTTGTTGTTGACGCGCTTAAAAAGAAGATGAAAGTCCGTCATTGTGGGTGCAAGGCAATGATTAGGCTGTTCAATAAAGGCGGCACTTAGATTGTAATATAATGCGTCAGAGGAATTGATTGTAATATCATTGTAATAACATCATTAATCACTTAGAGTAACATTATTTGTTCATTAAAGTAACATTTACAGTGCTTCGGTGTAACACACCTATTATGAGACCAAAGAAAATTGGGTTAACTTTAGTAATTTAAAGTCCAATGTTATTGTAATTTGTTCAATGGCTTAAGTAAATATGTTAAAGTAACCATTAATTACTTAGAGTAACATCATTTGTTCATTAAAGTAACAATTATAATGCGTCAATGTAACACACTGATTATGAAACCACATATGTATCTTTGGTAAACTTCATTCATTGCTATAGTAACACCAGTCGTTACTTAGAGTAACATGTACAGTCAGTCACTCTAAACAGAGTTTAGCAGCTTTGTTACATTGGTGATAGTCAAAATACCAATGTACATAACAAGTATCTAAAGAATACAAACCATTAATTCGTAGTTAGAAAAAATATGACATGATTCATTAAACACATTATTTTTTTCGGCCCTTTGTTGGCTTGCTCTTGGGACCGTCGATGATCTTTTGCCGCGCGTCGACGTACTTATCTACATTTTCCAACAACTGCGACCGCACCTTGTTCTTGTCTGCCAATAGAAGTGTGGCTGCAAGTTGGACCACCAAATATCGTCTATTGACCTTCCTCTCGAGGTCTATGTGGTGGAATGTACGACCCTCGTACATTAACATGTGCATCATAAGGAAAATTCCCGACTCGTTACTGGTTGCGCCTGGTTTCTGCCACTTGAGACTAACATCGTTAAAGCTGTAAGTAACGATATCAGGTGCACCAGGGACTTCATGCTTGTCGAGGTAATCGCTCAATGTTGACACATGCGTGTATCACACCAACGTTAGTAGGTGAGAAACGGATAGCAGTATGCAATAATAACTACTGGCATACATATACTTATCGGAAGGAGGGCACTCACAATACATATACGCGGTAAAGTAACATAAATATAGAACAGAGATACAAATTAAAGTAACACGTCTTCTAGATTACAGTAGCACAAAAAACTCTTTAAGGTAACACCATAAGTGTTAAATTAACACCATATAGTAAAAGTACAACTGATAAGCGCTAAAGTAACACAAAGAAGGTGTTAGAGTAACATAAGATGCAAATTAGCGTAACACGTCTACACAGTTGAGTGTACCAGATTACTAGAATTCTAAATAGCACGAAGATGGGAGTTAAAGTAAGACGTCTTCTACATTACAGTAACACATGGCCGGGTTTAAAATAACACCATATATACATGTAACACTATAACTAAACGACCTCTTACAGTAGCACATCAAGTATATTACAGTAACTGAGTATGCGTGATGGACCATATTTAGTCATGGTTGTAACGTCAATTTAAGTGTAATTGGATTGACTAAATTGGTGTGTTTATGTCCCGTTGGTGAAATATTTGTGATTTCATTGTTACAAGCCTTTTTGAGAATTTTCGGGTCGGGTCATGAATGAAAAGAGAAGACAAAGACAAGGTGGGCCCAAAACGAGGAACATGAAGAGATAACTTGGGAATTGAAGACGGAAATTATGTTGCTTCGTGACAGCTTTGTATTTATTAGGATTATTATATTTTATTATTATATTTTATTATTAGCTTTTGGTAATTATTAGACTTTCCTATTATTATTAGACTACTATTATTACTAGTTTATATAGTCATTACTAGTATTAGTTTAGAGGGGATTATTATTATTATTTTGGAGTTTAACGTTACATTAAGGAAAAAAAGGGAGAACTTTGAAGAACCCTAATTTTCCGATTTAAAGTATGTGTAACTAATTTCTTTTACTTAGATTCAAGCCTTTGAAGCACTTGATAATCGATTGTGAGTTTGAATGTTTTAATTATTAATCTTGATTATTGTGAATTGCTTTGTTATTAAATCTATGAATGTTGTTATTGATTGCTAGATGCGCAACTAGTACTTGATTTCTTTATTCTATCGTTAGTATTGTTAATTGAGTAGGATTTACTGATTAATTTTACATTGGTAACAATTAGGAATTAATATTGAACGGGATACGTTGATATTAGTACTTAGAAGCAATTCACATAAATATCTAAGGTGCGACTGGATTGTTCGCGCTATTTATTCTCTATCGAATTCTCAGATCTATATTGCTTCCGTCTAATTGAACCTAGAACTGGATTGTTTAGGTTGTTTTACAGTTAGGGTTAATTAAGAAGGGGATTCGTTTTAGTTAACTATTCTTAAGAGAATTGGAATTTCATATTCACGATAGAGTAGTCAAGATTATTAATTGAAACCGTCTTACGATGATCAATCGCTATTGAGTGTGGAATCGTGCTCGTGTCTAAGTTCTTTTTCATCATTTGATTTACTTAAGGTTTTCATCTTTATTGTTTTAGTTGTTAGACAACCAATCAAAAATCCCCCTTCTTATTATTTAGTTATTTAGTTATTTATCGTTCTACATTAGTACGCAGTTATAATTAAACCAATTCCTTGTGGGGTAGACCCTTATTTCTACTATACTATTGTTTAGTTAGTTGGTTATAAGTGATTATAAATTGTAATTTGAGGCATACGACTTTAGCCTGTCAAATTTTGGCGCCGTTGCCGGGGAATCGGTATTAATTATTTTTGTGTTTTCTAGTGTAGTTTTTAATTTTTTTTTATTATAGCTAGTTTTATTTTATTTTATTCTATTTTGTGTAGTTTATGTATAATACTCGTTCTTCTAACTTGTACCTCGAGGCATTCGACTCAGAGATTGAACGCACCTTCCACAGGTCACGGAGAATCGGAGAGGGAGCAATAATTACCGGAACACAGGAATTTGAGGATCTAGAGTTTAATAACGATATTCTTGTTATTCCAGAGGTGAACGAAGTTTCTTCCGAATCCGAAGACGAGTCGTATACCATGGCCAACACGATTAAGCAGCTGACGGCACCCGATCTCGCACAACAACCTTTGTTCATTACGTACCAACCGTTGGGTGCGAATGCCACTTTCGAATTGAAGTCGGGTTTGATCCATCAACTACCCACATTCCATGGCTTAAGCGATGAGGACCCTAACAAGCACTTGTCGGATTTTCATATTGTTTGCTTGAGTATGAAACCGGCGTCCGTCACTGATGAGCAACTTAAGCTATGGGCCTTTCCTTTCTCATTGAAGGATTCTGCGAGAGATTGGTTATACTACTTGCCACCGGCAAGTATTGATACATGGGTGAAGATGAAGAAGGCGTTCCTTGAGAAGTACTTTCCGGCATCTCGAGCCTCCCAGTTGAAGAAGCAGATTAGTAATGCGGAGCAACGAGACGGTGAGACGATGTATGAGTATTGGGAACGTTTTAAGAAGCTGTGTGCTACATGCCCATATCATGGCTACAATCCTCAAGACCTTGTGATGTACTTTTGTGGAGGTCTTTGTGTGGAGGATGCCCGAACGGTGAATGCGGCATGTGGGGGTTCGATCGTGAACAAAAGCCCAGATGCTGCTATAAAGGTTATCCAGGAGCTAGCCGAAAGTTCTCGGGATTTCTCTCGAAAATATCCCAAACGGGGAGTGCATGACATAGGTAATTCGTCATCCTCGAGTCTTGAACACAAAGTTGATAGCTTGACAAACCTTGTCCAAAATATGATGTCGGGGAAAACAAATCAAGTCATGGTGTGTGGTATTTGTTCGAACGAGGGACATCCGAGTGAGCATTGTCCTCAAATGTATGAAAGTCAAGAGGAGGTGAACAGAGTGTGGAAAACCGGGCAAAACAAAAAATGGGATCCATACTCCAACACTTTCAATCCCGGATGGAGACATCACCCGAACATGAGATGGAGGAATCGGGAAGGCGACCAAGAAATTAATCAAGGTAATCAATTTGGTCAATCGAATTCACAGTTATTTGCTAAGCAACAAGTAGCAAATACGGTTCCTACACAACCTCCCCCTAGTAGTCAAATGTCCACCGAGGACATAATACGTGCCTTAGTTGCTAATCAAGCTACAGTTACGAGTCAAATGTCCAATCTCCAAGCTACGGTTCTTTAAAATCACACGGAGAACAAAGCTAGCATTCAAAATTTGGAAATTCAAATGGGCCAAATGGCAACCGCCATTGGTAGGTGGGAGGCTCGAGATTCGGGGAAATTACCTAGTCAAATCATTCTTTCAAAGGAAAACGTGAGTGCGGTTTCTTTACGGAATGGGAGACAATTAGTGGAGGCCGACAAGCCGAAGAAGAAGGCCAAAGAAGCTATGGTTCAAGAAAAGGAGCTAGTTATCGAGGGAGGTGAGGAAACTCTGAATGTGCAAGAGAAGGAGTTGATTACTCCTACTACACCGGTGTCAGAACCGGATGTTCCTTTTCCCGAGGCACTCAAGCGCACCCGTCGTTATGAGCACGACAAGGATATCTACGAGGTATTTGAAAAGTGCGAGGTAAATATTCCCCTTCTTAATCTTTTAAAGAGTATTCCTAAATATGCTAAATTCTTCAAAGAATTATGTACTATTAAAAGGAATAACAAATTGAAGGGAGCTAAGAAAGGGGAGGTTAGTGAATATGTGTCGACTATATATCAAAAGAAATTACCCCCTAAATGTGGCAACCGGGCATGTTTACTATACCTTGCACCATAGGGGATACATTGTTTGACAAGTCTGTTAGATTTAGGAGCTTCCATTAATGTGTTCCCTCTTTCTATCTACGAATCTCTTAGACTTGGTCCTATGAGGGAAACCGGGAAAATAGTGCAACTAGCGGATCGATCGAGTGTCTATCCCAAGGGAGTTGTAGAGAATGTCCTAGTTAAAGTTGATAAGTTGGTCTTCCCGGCCAATTTTTATGTTTTAGACATGGAACATGACTATAGTGCAACTCCTATCATTCTAGGACGACCATTCTTAAAGACCGCAGGAACAAAAATCGATGTCCCTAATGGTTCACTTAGCATGGAATTTGAGGGTAGAGTCGTTAAATTCGACATAAATAAACCTAGTTCCCACTCCCCGAAAGACAATATCTTGTGTCGTGTTGATATTTTTGATCATTTATCTCCTAACTCACAAGAAGAAGTGGTGAAATCGGTTCCTAAACCGATTTCGTCTACCCCTTCTAGCAAGGAATTTTTGTTTCATGAGCATGTGTAGGAACCTCCTTCTAAGGGACCCAAGTGTGTCATTCTTTGGGAATCGCGTAAGGACGCGGAGTTAAACAAAGGTAAAACGAGGTCATGGTTCGATCAATGGATGGTTCGAAAGAGCTCAAGCAAGCGTCCAACGGTCCTACAATTTCAAAATGGAAAAGTAAAAGATGTAGTCGGCATAAGGCTTAAGCCGACTCGTGAAAAGAGTAATGAATCGGGTGTCGGGAGAAGCAAGCTCTCGGACGTGACGTTTTCTACCTAACCTCCGTCTTAGTCGAGCGAACGACTTTAAACAAAAGCGCTTCCGGGAGGCAACCCGCTTTGTAGATTTTTATTGTAAAAATTTATTTTACGGGTCATAGGTCATAGTATTAATTTCGTTGTTTTTCTTAATCGTTTTTTTTCTTAAACTTAGTTTTCATTACTAACTTTTAATGTTTTAATAGGAGAAAACGTCGATTTTTCAGGAGATGGGGCGACTAGCATGGGTCTTGGGCAACTAGCATGGAAACCCCTCGAAATCAAAGAAAATTGAAGAAAAATGGACGGATTTTCAGGCAGGAGAGTCGCGCACTCCCTCTACTGTAGCAGGTCAGTTTTCTTATTTTTCAAAAAAAAAAAATTCCAAAAAAAAGAACGCTACTCTCACAGACCTCCTTCCATCTACCTCATCTTCTTCCTTTTCCAATCACCATCTTCATTATCCCCTCCCTAATTTTCCCAAATCAAACACCAACTCTTTCGATTCCTAATCCCTAAATTCATCTACTCCTTCCTAATTCCTAACTCCAATTCATCCATCTAATTTTAAATCTCATCCCAAATCAATCACAAATCACATCTCTCATTCAAATCTCCATTCCTTAATCCCATCATCGATCTCCCTTACCTAAGTCAAACATGCGGTGAGGATCCCAGGACTCTTTTCAGTCTTCGCCGGTGCCGTCATCTGCGTCGCAGCCCTAGGGTTGCGCGTCCGTGTCGTTCGTCGCCGGCCAGTCAGGTTTGCCTGGGTCGCCGGTCTCAGCCAGGAGTGAGTGTTAGTTCGCCCGGTCAGTTTGCGCTGCCGGCCGCTGTCGTCGCCGGTGGTCGAGTCCAAATCTGAAGTCGAGTGGTTTATAGTTGTCATTATCTACGTTACACAAAGTTTTTCATGTTTCGGGTATGACCTCTCGTCCTTTCCTTGATTCATTCCCCGATTTGAGCTGTTCGTTGTTGTAGTTGCTATGGCGTACTGTCTATTTAATTGTTGGTTGTGGACGGATTACTAGTCGGTTTTCTTTTGGCCAAGTTCAATGATACCGAGTTGTTGCTGGTTGGGTTATATTGTCAATTTTGGCTAGCTATGCTGTTGGTTTGCTAGTGTAAGCATTGTTATCGGTTGTGTTTCCTCATCTAGTTGGACAGAGTTTTGGATGGTGCCCTCTATTTGGTCTACTCTGTAGTTTTATGGAGTCGGGTTTGCTCACAAATTAAGAGTGCTTGGTGCGTTTTTGTCTTGAGAACTATGAACGAAGGTGAAGTAAGCTAGCAAGGATGCTTGAGACGGATGTTCAACTGATATTCTTGACCTGCACTTAGGTGACTGTCTTATGATTTTATGATGGTCGTGACGAGTTATTTATCGGTCTTTAAGGTTTTTTCCCGTTTATTATTTCTATCTATGTCCTTGATTTCACATTTTGGACAATGCTCGGAATAAGCGTGGGGAGGGATTTATATTTATCTCGTCTTGTAACCATCATTTATGTTGTAATTTGAAAAAAAAAAGAATGATAAAAGAAAATAAAAATGATGATGAAAGATTGAATGAAAAAAAAAGAAATAAATAAACCCGGTTAGGTGAAAACCCGAAAGGGCGCCTAGGCCAGAATGGGAAATGTGGCCAAGGACGGAGTGAAAACCCGAAAGGGCGCTCCGGGTAAAAAGAAAAATTGAGTTGCGTGCCACGAGAGTAGTGTGAGTTGAAAAAAAAAAATAGCTAGAGTGAAAATCCGCAAGGCGGACGCTCTAGGCAAAATGAGAGAATTAGGAAAAAACTCACAATTACTTTCTTCAATTCTTGGTGTTGGTGTCATAAGAAGGGTGACATAGAAGGTCGGTCGGGTAGGATTAGTTGGATACGGTGAGAAAAATCGCGGTGCGGTGTGTAGTCGTAGCACTATATTTTATGCGATTGGTGATGTTTATTTGGTGTGTTGAACTATTAGAGGCGTTTAGGATTGATCACACGTGCGGGTTGTGTAATTTTGTGGTATACATCTTTTATCACCGGTGACATTTGTAGCACATGTGATCCATTTAGGATTGGAGAAATAAGGGGCGTTAGATGTTGGTATTAGCTTATCTTTATTTGCTAATGTCCTTTGTTTTGATGAGTCGAGCCGATGATAATAGTTTGATGTTGTGTTGTGTTGTGCACTTGAGCAATTGGTTTGATATTCAATTTTTGTGTGGAATTGTTCTTGCATTGTTTTGATGTATATTTTGAGGGAGTTAGAAGATGACGAGTGAGGGTCGTTGTGTGTAATGTTTTTCCCGCGCGTTTTGGACAAGTGATGGTTGTTTTTATTGTGATCTTCGAGTTTTACTCGAGGACGAGTAAAAGTTCAAGCGTGGGGATATTTGGTGGACCATATTTAGTCATGGTTATAACGTCAATTTAAGTGTAATTGGGTTGACTAAATCGGTGTGTTTATGTCTCGTTGGTGAAATATTTGTGATTTCATTGTTACAAGCCTTTTTGAGGATTTTCGGGTCGGGTCATGAATGAAAAGAGAAGACAAAGACAAGGTGGGCCCAAAACGAGGAACAGGAAGAGATAGCTCGGGAATTGAAGAGGGAAATTAAGTTGCTTTAGGTTCCGTGACAGCTTAGTATTTATTAGGATTATTATATTTTATTTTATTATTAGCTTTTGGTAATTATTAGACTTTCCTATTATTATTAGACTACTATTATTACTAGTTTATATAGTCATTATGTAGACACCCAAAATTTGACCGCCAGGTGTCTATAGCAGTTTCCAAAAAACACCCGATGATGATCGGACGCGAACGTGACTTAGTATACTCGGACTTGGGCTCGGAGCCAATAATATCCGACATGGACTTTTAGTGGAGTAAAAAATCTCACAAAACAGACCTCAAATTCAGGCCCAGTGGGTCGTTCTGAGTCAAACAAGACTAATTTGGGTCAAAACCGACACCAAAAATAATTCCCGTCTTTTAGCAACCGGGTCAAAACCCGGTCAAGACAAACCCGATACACAAAACCGACCGGGTACGTCCTCAAAACTTGCACCAGATTCAAAATCAGCCAAAAACAATCCAAATCAACCCACAATCATTTAAAATCATTCACTATCAAATTAAGGCTAATCAAGCCTTAAATTTTGCGGCTAGATTGATCCACTCGGTCGAGTGGATTGACCACTCGATCGAGTGGAGCCTCTTTGAACCAGTCCAGGTTCATTCGCGAGGGCACTCGACCGAGTGCACCCGCGCCACTCGGTCGAGTGACCCAGGGTCGGGGCTCCCTATAAATACCCCATGACCCCCATGCACAACACATAACTTTGGAACACCGACAACTCTTCACCTACACTTATCATCTACACCTTTTGGCAACTACACAATACTACGACCCTAGCAACCCTAGGCAAAACACACCGAACCCGAGCCCCTCGTCCCTCGGAGAACCGGCGAAGCATACACACACATATACACACCATAAATCGCATACATCCTCGATACTCCCAAGCCCGTGCCGCTATTACGAGTCCATTTCCGAGGTCCTTACTAAGCATGTATGTTGAGGGTGTCCTAAACCCCATCTCGATCTCTTTTTTTTAGTCTCGTTTTCATTTTATTTATCGTATTTTCGTATCGTATTTATAATCGTAATCATAATAGTGACACTAGCATTAATATTGTCATACTTTCGCGTCTTCATTTTCGCATCATCTTTTTATCATCATTATCGTCATTATGTCGCATAAATACATTTTAGTATGAAAATTCGGTTTCGAATGCGTTGGACTATGATAATCAACCTAAAGTCATAGTTGAACGCATTTAATCCCATTTCCAATTAGTATGGAACCCGTTGACACGAAAACCGACGTCACACAATCCGCAAGGATTAACATCGACGTCGTGACGTAGAGGGGTGCAATTCCGTCACTAATCAAATTTTTTATCTAACAACGACCTTCTTTGCAAAATTCCGATAACGGTATTATAATCATATAAGACATGATTATAATACCGACAAACCGAGTTAAATCTAAATCCGTCAATATTTTTATTTGACTCGGCCAATCATCGATTTAAAACACATTAAAACAAACGAGTCACAACTCGTACAGGTGCCACTCGACCGAGTACATCTGCTACTCGATCGAGTAGCACCCTAAATAATGGGCAGTAGCCACGCTTAATGACACACTCGACCGAGTCAGGTCACAACTCGGTCGAGTGGGTCCTGTAGCCAAGAAACCGAGAGTTCTTTTTTATATCATTCGAGCCTCGTCTTTTTTTTAAAAGCGACTTAGTCGACACGTGCAAAGTTAATCACGTAGCTTTTCCAAAATTCATGCATATCACTTCACTTAAACGATTCTTTTATGTCGACGACTCTTTAGTCGTATCCGATGTAAAATTAATTTAGACTCAATTTCTTGAGGTGATAAGTCGGGACAAGGCATCGAGGTTCGAGATCGGGCTAGCACCACGTCTAGGTCTCGAACCTCCGTCCTTTGATTAATACGCAATATAATGTGTAACTAATTAAAGTTCGTCTACTTACACAAAATCACGGTCTAGTTTATACACGGGTCCGTTTATAATTATTGCTCGCCATTTCAATTGTATATTTCGATTGTTCTATTCTATTGTACGCCGTATTGTGAATTCCGGGTTGTATTCCGCCCGTGTAACTTGTAAGCGATTTATTTCGCTTTGCTTTATTTATTTGCGTTTTATCGCTTTTAAATGAACCCTCGCATGCTAAATCACTTCGACAATAAATTAGATGCATTAAATTGACGTAGCTCACATTTAATTCGCATGCTTAGCTAAAACGCTGTTTGCATAACATTTCACCGAATCACTAACGCGCATATTAAAAAGTCAAACGATGTCCTAGTAGAGGCCGCTAAGTGCGGGCGGGGTTGGGTGTCCTTAGTGGGCTTCCCAACACGTACCCTCACCCCTTACTCAGAACCGTGGTTTCCGGATGTCCGAATCCATTGGCAACGAGAGTCATTCAATATACGATTAACCGCTCAAGTCGGTATCTATATCGATATGCAAAGGGACGAATCCAATAAACTCTCAAACCAAAATGGGCCATACTTTGTGTATGGACCACGGCGATGTAGAGTGGGCTCGAATGGTTCCGAATAACCATAAAATTCGGTGGCGACTCCATTTCGACTTAAATTTCAATTCGATCCTTCTCATATGGAGGTGCATTCGCCTAACCCAAAACCCACGCGTGGCCGCGTCGGGGTGGACCTACGTCATGTCCACAATTTGGCGAATCCGCTGGGGATCAACCGATGTGTGCCTTACCATCGGAGTTCTCAGGGTGAGACTCGAATAGAAATCGTTTGACGAGTACAATATGCGCTTTAGTTTTACGGTTCATGCATAACCCCATATTTACCCGGGCCGGTACTGGTGACCGACGTCCCACTATACCACGACGTATTCAGCTTTGGATACGTTAAAAGTGTTCATGGTCGACTTGTATGGACCTTGCGGCATGTTCTAAATTCCACTCGAGTTAGGAAGTCCATCCCGTTTCTCGACTAGACTATGAACACTGGTATAGACCCTATTCAGACCGACCGAGACTTAGTGTAAAGCATACATGGCGTCGTTATAATGCTTACGTGACTATGTGCTACTTGGTTTCCGTGTCGTTTTCAAAACATCGTCATTTCAAAAAAATGCATCTTTCCAAAAATATTCAAATTTTCAAAAACTCGGAAAGCTGCCGAAATTTAGACTTAAGATTTGACTCAAAACAAGCCTATTTTCTTAGCCGGCATGCTGCCCATTTCAAAATTCGAATTTCCGATCCACCATTCGATTTTCGAATTTTCAAAATTCAATTTTCAAATCCTCGCGATGCCATTTTTAACTTTCAAATCTTCGAGATGCCGTTTTCGATTTTCAAATCTTCGGGATCTCATCTTCAAATTTTCAAATCATCGGAAATTCTTTTTTCCAACATTCAAAACTTCTCAATTTTCAAGATATCCAATTTTCAAAAACCCGGGACACATACCGAATTTAGGACTTATGATTTTACTCAAAATAGCCTATTTTTAGCCGGTATGCCGCCCAATTCAAAGCTCGAAAATATTTTCGAACCATCAAAACCAAGGCCCGATACCCTTTCCGATTTTTCTCGAAAAATCGGGCCTTTCCCCGAGATTTTCTCGGGTTTTCCAAAACTATCAATTTTCCAAACCTTCCTCTTCTTAGGACTTCCCGTATTTAGCAGTGTCGGGTCGTGTCGTAAGTCGTCAAGGTCTATAGCATCGAAACTCTGTTGATCTTATATCACGAGTCTGCCTTATTAGACTACACACTCGAGTCTATAGTCCTCCCCACCCCCAGTCTGCCTTATTAGACTAAGGCAAAGCCCACCTACGTAGGACATATTCCTACAAGGGAGGGCCCGTCTACACACTCGAGTCCAAAGTCTGGGGATTAGTCTCACGTGAACCTTCCTTCGAACGGGACTAGGCTCACCAAGGCCGAAATCTTAAGGAAGTCACATCACCTACGAATCATCCGTCTAGATGTCTTTCTCGAGTCCTTTTCTCTTTTGGGTCGCTCGAGATGTACTTGTTTTAATTCCAAGGTCTGGGTTCGGTTCCTGATTACGTGGTGTTCTTACAGACAGGCCACCGGCAACCAGACACGCTCGAAGGATGGCCACTTTGAACAGTCTTCAAACCTCTCTAGATGCCATAATCGAGAAGCAAGCCGACATCGAAGCCCAACTGACTGAAATGAGGGCCGGCCAAGTGGCCATTGTTGCTCGCTTAGCTACAGTGGAACAAAAGACTCCTAATACCGGGGTCACGGAACCCCTAACTGAACTAGTTAGCTCGGTCCGCCGATTGGAAGAACAAGTCTACTTAACCGGGAATAACAACATCCATCGGGAGCATAGTCGGGATTACAACCCGGTAAGTGACAAACTGCCCGCAAACCTGAATCTCACGGGCCTACCTATGTTCGAAGGGACTGAAGACCCGCTACTACACGTGCGGGCCTTCAAGGAGTTCATGGCCATTAAGGGGGTGGACTCTTCTATGTTTAAGAACCTCTTTGCTGCATCTCTGGAGAAACACCCAAAGGCCTGGTACTACAGGCTAGACCCAAAGAAGTTCTCAACCTGGGACGACGTGGCTACGGAATTCGCTCGGAACTACGCTGATAACACCGAGATCCAAACCACTATGCGGTCCCTAGAGGTTATGGCCCAAGAACCCAAGGAGGGCTTTACTAAATACCTCCAACGTTGGAGGGCCGAGAGTGTCAAACTGGTCGATAAGCCCAGTGAGAAGACTTTAGTGGAGGCCTTTGTCAAGAACCTCCTCCCTTCCTACCGAGTTCACCTCCGGTATGCTGTCATACCCAATTTCACCACTCTTACTGAAATGGGCATGAGAATTGAAGATGATCTAAGACTGGAGAGCCTGACTAAGGCCTCTAACAAGGGTTACCAAGGAGCTTCCTCATCCACTACCAAACCTCCGGCCGCAACCCGAAGCATCTTCGACACGGTTAATCTCTTGGATGCCTCATCCAAAAGAAACGTCCCTCAAAGGGTATTCACTGATATAGGGACTACCTACGCATATGCCTTACAAAGGCTATCTTTCAAAGGCCTGGTCCAGCCGATAGGCCCAACTCCTGAAGTTCCAATTGAAAAACGCTCCAAGAGCTACAATGCCCAAGCCTATTGCCAATATCATCGGGGCAATGGGCACGACACCGAGAAGTGTTGGAAGCTGAAGCATCTAATTCAGGATTTAATTGAGAGCGGGAAAATACCATTACCCGGGGACAAGCCAAGCAACAAGGACAACCCCTTTAGCTCTCATGCCATCTTCACCGGTGAGGTGATAGACTGTTCTCATCTTATATCTCCTTTCATCCCACAAATCAATGGGATCTGGTTCGATGATGAAGAAGATGTATACCTCGCCAAAGGGGAAGCTGTCCCCATTACCCTCGAAGAAGTCAGGAAGGCTAAATCCAGAGCTTTAGCCAGTAACTCCCTCACCAAAAACGTCTCAGTCCAGGCAACCGTCACTGAACTTACCAGGACGGAAGAATCCATTGAAGAAAAAGCACCGATACGGCTCTTGTCAAACAATTGAAAAGGACCCGGGTTGACCTCACTATATGGCAACTCCTGGTTAGCTCACAAGAACATCGAGAGGCACTTACTAAGGCTCTCGATCAGATCAAGGTTGATTCCCAGGTCACCCCTACTGAAATGGTAGCCACTATCTTACCCTATCTCAAGAGCAGGACCAAAGGAGAAGGCCCGTCAATCACCTTCTCAGATGCTGACCTACCACCGTTCGGGGCCTCTCACAACCTGGCTCTGTATATCACGGTAATTTGCCGGGGTAAGTATCTTCCAATTACCCTAGTTGACGACGGGTCCGCTATGAATGTCCTCCCGTTAAGGACTGCCAAAGCCCTCGGGATCACTGAGGCCGACTACATACCAACTGCCCACACTATCCAGGCTTTCGATGGAAGCCCAAAAGCAGTTTCCGGAGCCGTCAAGCTGACTATTGTGACCGGCCCAATCGAAAAAGAGCTAGAATTCCAGGTGATTGATGTCACCTCTTCCTTCAATCTACTCCTAGGAAGACCATGGCTCCATGCTGTGAAGGCGGTATCTTCTACTCTACACCGAAAGATCAAAATGCCCCTGCAAGACGGTATTATCACCTTAGAAGCAACCCCAATGACCGTGGCTAGCTGTAACACTACGGACCGCACCGACCTTTAGGGGTTCGATTTTGTAGGAATGATTGAAGAAGAATACCTTTTTAGGTCCTACTTCACCACGAGCATCGACACGATGCTACAAAACTTGGGGTACCTACCGGGGGCTACTTCGAGGCCATATCTTCCAGCTGGGAAGATTATTGAGGTTCTGGATGACGGGGAATCTTACTTCGGTTTGGGGTATGCTATAACCCCGGGAAATGTGGTCCGAGCAGGAATTGAGAAGGCCTGCAACATCATCAAGGGTACCTACTTGGGCCCTTATAGCCCTAGGCTGAGTGATTACTTCGTCACACCCGTATTTGGGGCTATTCAAGTTGGCCTATACCAACCAACCATCACGCATCCCGAGGCTGCACTAGCTCGGGAATGCAACTACATTCCAGATGACATATTTGCCCTCCTCCAAGCTGAATCCAAGGAGGGTACTGACAATGCCGAGCCCGTGCTGGGGCTCTTGTTTGGAGAAGACAAAGCTGTCCCGAACCCCAAAGAAGACTTGGTGAACCTGATCCTTCGAAGCAACAAGTTCGACCCTTCAAAGCTGATCTCGGAAGTCGGTGCTGATATCGGGAAAAGAAGCTAGAGGAAGACCGTCAAGTGGACCGACGGCCAGGGTCGAGTCTACAAGCTGACCACCGGGGAAGGAGACGTGCCAGACACCGATTCCGAGTCTGAGTCCGAGTCTGAGTCCGAGTCTGAGTCTGAGTCCGAGTCTGTATTCGAGTCTAAGGGGTCTGATGCTAGAGTCCAAACTGTAACCCCTCTCCCTGTAGTCACTGCCACCGGAGCCTCGGGGTCTGTCCCTAGAGCACTCCCAATCCCGCCTCTGACCAATGATCAGATGGCCGCTCTCTTTGAGCTGTTTTCCAAATTCTCTATCAATAATAACGAAAACCGTTCCGCTTATGACTTGGCTTATTTTCAAAATACTTTCAAAAATACTTTTTGCAATGACATTGAGAAACCCGATGAACAGGTGTCCCTACCCCCACATCTGATCGAGCAGCTAGAGCAGAGGGAATCCCGAGACCCGGTAATCGAAGAAACTGAGTCTATCAAGCAATGTGGGAACAACCTTATAGCCTCAGATGCTTAAGATAGGGTTATCCTTAGATCCCGAGGAGAGACAACAACTCACAAACCTCCTCCAAGAATTCAAGGATGTCTTTGCATGGTCCTACAAGGACATGCCGGGTATAGACCGGGAAATAGCCGAACACCGTATACCCATCAAAGATGGGTGTAAGCCTGTAAAACAAAAGCTTCGAAGAATGAAGCCCGAGTGGTCTCTCAAAGTCAAGGAAGAAGTAGACAAACAGTTCAAAGCAGGCTTCATACAAGTGTCTGAATATCCAGACTGGGTTGCGAACATCGTGCCGGTACCCAAGAAGGACGGAAAGGTTCAGGTATGTGTAGATTTCCGGGACCTTAACAAGGCCAGCCCAAAAGACGATTTTCCGTTGCCACACATCGACATATTGGTGGACAACACGGCAGATCACGCCCTCCTATCATTTATGGACGGGTATGCCGGATACAACCAAATCAAAATGGCAAAAGAAGACATGGGTAAAACCACTTTCACCACACCGTGGGGTACCTATTGCTATACCGTTATGCCATTTGGTCTCATTAACGCCGGGGCCACTTATCAACGAACAACCACGAGCTTATTACATGACATGATGCATAGGGAAGTGGAAGTTTATGTCGATGACATGATCGTCAAGTCTAAAAACCGAGATGGGCATGTCGCTGCCATAAGAAAATTCTTCACCCGTTTGCGTAAGTACAATATGAGGTTAAACCCTCAAAAATGCAGTTTCGGGGTAACATCAGGCAAATTACTGGGCCATATCGTTAGCCAACGTGGCATCGAGGTCGATCCAGCTAAAATCAAAGCCATCACCGAGATGCAACCTCCCAAGACCGAAAAAGAAATAAGGGGGTTTCTCGGGAAAGTCCAATACATCAGTCGTTTTATTTCAAAGCTAACCATGGTATGTGAGCCCATTTTCAAGAAACTGAAGATAGGAGAACGGGTATTATGGGACGATAAATGTCAAGCGGCCTTCGACAAAATCAGGGAAATCCTGTCTGCTCCGCCAGTACTAATGCCACCTCAACCCGGTTTGCCTCTATCGTTATACCTAACAACGACTGAGACAGCCATGGGGGCTATGCTGGCCCAGACAGTCGATTCAGAAGAAAGGGCTATTTACTACATCAGTAAAAAGTTCCTAGAGTACGAATGCAAATATACAATGCTCGAGAAAACGTGCCTAGCTCTGGTTTGGGCCACTAAAAAGCTCAGACACTACATGCTCAGTCACGAGGTACATGTCCTGTCCAAAATGGACCCGATCAAATATTTGTTCGAAAAGCCCATTCTCAACGGTAGAATGTCCAGATGGACTCTAATGCTAGCTGAGTTTGACCTCAAATTCGTTCCGCTAAAAGCTATCAAAGGCCGAGTAGTAGCCGAGCTCCTCGTCGACAGTCCGATATCTGAAGAGGGACATACCGATACCTGGGCCTTTCCTGATGAAGACATATTCCATACTGACACCGAAACATGGGACTTGTATTTCGACGGAGCATCCAATTTTCGAGGCTTTGGGGTCGGTATTCTCCTAATCTCACCCCAAGGGGAACACACCCCGTTGTCCATCAAATTAGACTTTGATGTAACCAACAATGCGGCCGAATATGAAGCATGCATCCACGGGTTACAAGCGGCTACTGATTTGGGCATTACGAATCTCCGGGTTCACGGGGACTCATCCTTAGTCATCAATCAAGCTCTTCAAAAATGGAAAACTCGGAATGCCAATCTCGTGGCTTACCAAGCACGAGTAAGGATTCTAGAGAAACAATTCCAGAAGGTAGAATATATCTACCTCCCACGTGAAGAAAACCAGTTCGCGGATGCACTTTCCAAATTATCATCCTTACTAAACATCCCGGAGCATATGCCCAGTATGCAAATCTGTGTCGAAAGACGGTCCGAGCCGGCGTATGTCAACGCCATTCAAGATATTGAGATCACCGATCCAGAACCTTGGTACCAGGTTGTTCTAACCTATTTGACTACGGGAGAATATCCACCAGGAACTGAAAACCGGGCCAAGAAAGCCCTGCGAAGACTGGCCACCCAATTCATTCGTACGGACGACGGTCAATTATACAAAAAGATGACACGGGGGGCTTTACTCCTATGTATCGACAAAACACAGGCCGAAAAAGTGATGGCCGAAGTACACGACGGCGAAAACGGTCCGCATATGAACGCCCATATGCTAGCCCGAAAAATCATGAGGCTCGGATACTACTGGGACAGTATGGAGGCCGAGTGTCAATCATATGTCAAACACTGCCATAATTGTCAAATTTTCGGTAATGTTCAACACATGCCATCATCCCTATTATACACCATGACATCACCATGGCCATTTTCGACATGGGGGATTGACATAATTGGAAAGGTGAATCCTTCCGGGACGGGAGGCCACTGTTTTATTTTGGTGGCGATCGACTATTTCACCAAATGGGTCGAAGCTGAATCATACCGTGTCTTGAACGCCAAGCACGTAGTCAAATTTATCCAGAATAAAATCATATGCCGGTACGGGATCCCACATGAGTTTATCAGTGATCACGGGACCCACTTCCAAGCAGAAACCGCTACTTTGCTAGCAAAGTACAAAATCCAAAGGCACACATCTTCGCCCTACCGTCCCCAAACAAATGGAGCGGTAGAAGCTGCTAATAAAACAATTGTCACCATACTCAAAAAGATGGCTGATAATTATCGGGATTGGCCCGACAAAATACCCTTCGCCCTATGGGGGTACCGGACATCGATCCGAACTGCGACCGGGGCAACCCCATATTATTTGACATATGGGATGGAGGCGGTCCAACCAGTCGAATTAGAAGTACCTTCCCTCCGAATCCTGCTAGAAAGCCAGGTACCCGAAGCAGATTGGATTCAAGCTCGATATGACTCGTTGGTTCTTTTAGACGAACGGCGGTCCCGGGCTCTCAATAACATCCAAATATACCAAAAGAGAATCAAACGGGCCTTTAACAAAAGAGTTAGGCCCAGGAACATCAAAGAAGGCGATTTGGTCCTAAAGTCGGTTCGTGCCTTACTACCGGTTGACCCAAGGGGAAAATTCAAACCCAATTGGGCTGGGCCATACCTAGTCAAGAAGGTTCTATCAGGAGGAGCAGTAATACTGACGGATCTGGACGGAAATGAATTTGTCAACCCAACCAACCTAGACCAGCTGAAACGCTACTACCCCTAAACCTTATCTCAATGTCATTCGCAAAATTTATTAAACACTTTTTCAAAAGTTTATAAAGCAAGTCAATAAGTTAGGATTATTTATCCTACTGTCGCACATCTTGAACTCATAGTCTTGGTGTATTTCAAAATTGCAAAAAAAATCTACGCCTGAACTACGTTTGGTTTGATTCCACTAACTGTGGATACGTAGGCAGCCCCTCAAAAGGGCACAACCACTGCAATAACAAAAAAAGACAGAAACGGTTTCACTAATAATAGTTTTATTATTCCAAAAAAAAAAACACCGATAAACTCGGTAGTTCAAAATTACAAAAAACCACGAAAAAGCCACAAAAAGAAAAAAAAACACTACAAAAATAGTAATAATATTTCAAATAATAATAAAGGAGAGACTAGTCATATCCGGGCATCTTGCCCTTGCCTTTGTCTTTCGGGTCTTGAGGAGCCCGCGGACGTCGCGGCGACGGCGGGGGCGGGCGTTCCCGAATGACAAAGGGAACTTCCTTAACCTGAATCCTCTTCTTCGACAGAGGATCTTCAGCTATAGTCATGGGCCCAAGTCGAGCCCGTACATGCTCCGGCAACCTATCCTTAGGACCAAGTCGGTCCTGGGCTGAAAGTCTCGGCCCTAGTCTCCTCTCCAAATTGGTTTGGGGGCTCACCTCCCCCTGAACACCTCTAGCATTGGACCCCCTAGCTCGAGTCCTAGTTCTTCTTCTCTGACTTGACCTCAGACGGACTATGGGAGTTTGAGTCTCCCCTTCAGCAAAGAAATCCCGATTGTCTTTGACTTTTTCTCGCCTAAGCAGGTCGAAGGCCTCGTCGATCTTCAGAGCAGCACGAGCTTCGGCAGTCTCGGCTTTGGTCCACTTCTCGTAGGAATAAGACACCCATGCAGAATGAAGCGGCTTGGGAACGGACCAA
Organism: Agrostemma githago; assembly: GCA_958450325.1. Classification (NCBI taxonomy): domain Eukaryota; kingdom Viridiplantae; phylum Streptophyta; class Magnoliopsida; order Caryophyllales; family Caryophyllaceae; genus Agrostemma; species Agrostemma githago. The sequence continues at coordinate 14,435,468 of OY288245.1, read as the reverse complement.
GTAACTCTAGTATACCATCTCTGAATCCAGGTGTCACATAAAATGTCGGTCAGTGGGGTAGGTGCACTCACAACCGCCTCATTCTCAGGGATACGCTGTGTCCGCCCATACTGCCTGAGTATGCGGTCGGGATAGAGGTGAACTGTGTGGCTAAAGGACAGAATCACCTGGTAGCGTGCCTTGTCGTCAGGTGCCAAACCCGTCCAGGAATAAATCGGCCACCATAAAACCACCCATCGTATCAGCGGACCACGATGGAATGTCAGCTCTTCTTCCCAATATTTCTGAGTGACGAGGCAAGATGAATCGGTGGGCCGTCTCCTCGTCGTCACCTGGTTGAACCAATACTCACTCGGGTTGGGAGGAGGCTCGATCTTGGACAACCTTTCAAATAGCCAGAGCTGAAAAAAAAGTAACGCTTATGAAATTTCGGACGAATTCAGGCGTCCGCATAAGGGCACTCTATCGAGTGCCGGGGTCACTCGATCGAGTGACACCCCTAAAACGTAGCAGAATGCTCCTCTACGAGAGCACTCGATCGAGTGCCAGGACGACTCGGTCGAGTGCCCTCCCTGTAGCAGTATATCGCGGAAAAAAAAAAAATCGAAAAAAAAAGAAGGAAAAAGCGATATACCTGCAGTAGACGGGTGCTCCCCGTAAAACGGGCTGACTCATCCCTCTTCCGGTTATCTAAACCCTGAATGATCTCCCCCGTAATCAACGATGCGGGACTACACTCTGTCTCCATGAGGTCGGCAATAACAAGAAGACGAACGCTACCCATGCAAGACAGCAGGTCCATATGGCCTTCAAAGGCATACACGTGCAGCATACAGAAGGTGAACGCCCTACGGCTATGAATGGGCGTAACCCGAATGTCATACGGGTTCATGAACTTCTCAGCTAAGGCAAGCAGAGAAACAGTATCCCCTTCGAGCATGCGGGATACTTCAGCGTGGGAAAGCCCCAAAAATTCCCGTAGTTTCCTCCTAGGGTCTCGAACGGAGAAAGGGACAGCAGGGCGGAGCAATGGATTCCACCCTCCTATGGCAGCGATTTCCTCGGGGAGGGGACAGATTTCGCCCCGTGGAAAGGCGAAGACGTGATAGGTGTCATCCCAGAAGGTCAGACAGGCATCAAGGAAGTGACGGTCCACGTGCAACTGACGAAACGTGAACAGTTGGAATATACCAGACTGCCTCAGAACAACCTTGCTCGCATCCCTAAAACGGTGTGACCAATCTTGCAGCATGTTGATCAAACGCTAAGTTTCTTGAGAGGAATAAAAGTTTTCTTTCAAAAGAGGAGAGGAAGCTTTTTGAGAATTGTCACAAAAAGAGGAACCAGGGTGATGTATTTATAACATCAAAACCCTGGAGCATCCCCTGCAGCTGTGCCTCCTTGGCCCAAGCGGGCCTAGAACATACAGGCCCGACCCATGATTCTTCCTCACAGACACAGGAATTTAGTCATCCCGAGCAGTCTGTCGAAAATTCAAAAAATTCAAAACTTTCAAAGATTTCAAAAAAAAAATTCAAAAAAATCATTTTCCCCAGCACGAGTCATTTTACTACCTACGTGTCGCATACGTTTTATGTGACTTTTTACAGGTACGACTCAAGCAAGGACATGCAACCCTCTAAATCTCCCCAACGGAAGCCCAAAACGACATTTTCCCCGGAATGGTACGGGATGGGCCCACATATAGGCACACCCAGGACTTATGCGACAAGTCCGATTCCCCACGAAGTATCATCAGCAGCTCAGGTATGATTTCTGACTTATGGCTGGCGAGCCCTTCACGCGAGTCTAATGGACTATAAACGACCCGAACGGAAGCCTACCAGGTCTTAATTGACTTGGTAGCTACTCTGACTTTCGCCTTGTCCAAGCCTCAGTCAGAGTGGGGGCTCTGTAGACACCCAATATTTGACCGCCAGGTGTCTATAGCAGTTTCCAAAAAACACCCGATGATGATCGGACGCGAACGTGACTTAGTATACTCGGACTTGGGCTCGGAGCCAATAATATCCGACATGGACTTTTAGTAGAGTAAAAAATCTCACAAAACAGACCTCAAATTCAGGCCCAGTGGGTCGTTCTGAGTCAAACAAGACTAATTTGGGTCAAAACCGACACCAAAAATAATTCCCGTCTTTTAGCAACCGGGTCAAAACTCGGTCAAGACAAACCCGATACACAAAACCGACCGGGTACGTCCTCAAAACTTGCACCAGATTCAAAATCAGCCAAAAACAATCCAAATCAACCCACAATCAATTAAAATCAATCACAATCAAATTAAGGCTAATCAAGCCTTAAATTTTGCGGCTAGATTGATCCACTCGGTCGAGTGGATTGACCACTCGATCGAGTGGAGCCTCTTTGAACCAGTCCAGGTTCATTCGCGAGGGCACTCGACCGAGTGCACCCGCGCCACTCGGTCGAGTGACCCAGGGTCGGGGCTCCCTATAAATACCCCATGACCCCCATGCACAACACACAACTTTGGAACACCGACAACTCTTCACCTACACTTATCATCTACATATTTTGGCAACTACACAATACTACGACCCTAGCAACCCTAGGCAAAACACACCGAACCCGAGCCCCTCGTCCCTCGGAGAACCGGCGAAGCATACACACACATATACACACCATAAATCGCATACATCCTCGATACTCCCAAGCCCGTGCCGCTATTACGAGTCCATTTCCGAGGTCCTTACTAAGCATGTATGTTGAGGGTGTCCTAAACCCCATCTCGATCTCTTTTTTTTAGTCTCGTTTTCGTTTTATTTATCGTATTTTCGTATCGTATTTATAATTGTAATCATAATAGTGACACTAGCATTAATATTGTCATACTTTCGCGTCTTCATTTTCGCATCATCTTTTTATCATCATTATCGTCATAATGTCGCATAAATACATTTTAGTATGAAAATTCGGTTTCGAATGCGTTGGACTATGATAATCAACCTAAAGTCATAGTTGAACGCATTTAATCCCATTTCCAATTAGTATGGAACCCGTTGACACGAAAACCGACGTCACACAATCCGCAAGGATTAACATCGACGTCGTGATGTAGAGGGGCGCAATTCCGTCACTAATCAATTTTTTTATCTAACAACGACCTTCTTTGCAAAATTCCGATAACGGTATTATAATCATATAATACATGATTATAATATCGACAAACCGAGTTAAATCTAAATCCGTCAATATTTTTATTTGACTCGGCCAATCATCGATTTAAAACACATTAAAACAAACGAGTCACAACTCATACAGGTGCCACTCGACCGAGTACATCTGCTACTCGATCGAGTAGCACCCTAAATAATGGGCAGTAGCCACGCTTAATGACACACTCGACCGAGTCAGGTCACAACTCGGTCGAGTGGGTCCTGTAGCCCAGAAACCGAGAGTTCTTTTTTATATCATTCGAGCCTCGTCTTTTTTTTAAAAGCGACTTAGTCGACACGTGCAAAGTTAATCACGTAGCTTTTCCAAAATTCATGCATATCACTTCACTTAAACGATTTTGATCGACGGTCTCACATTATTAATTTTATGTCGACGACTCTTTAGTCGTATCCGATGTAAAATTAATTTAGACTCAATTTCTCGAGGTGATAAGTCGGGACAAGGCATCGAGGTTCGAGATTGGGCTAGCACCACGTCTAGGTCTCGAACCTCCGTCCTTTGATTAATACGCAATATAATGTGTAACTAATTAAAGTTCGTCTACTTACACAAAATCACGGTCTAGTTTATACACGGGTCCGTTTATAATTATTGCTCGCCATTTCAATTGTATATTTCGATTGTTCTATTCTATTGTACGCCGTATTGTGAATTCCGGGTTGTATTCCGCCCGTGTAACTTGTAACCGATTTATTTCGCTTTGCTTTATTTATTTGCGTTTTACCGCTTTTAAATGAACCCTCGCATGCTAAATCACTTCGACAATAAATTAGATGCATTAAATTGACGTAGCTCACATTTAATTCGCATGCTTACCTAAAACGCTGTTTGCATAACATTTCACCGAATCACTAACGCGCATATTAAAAAGTCAAACGATGTCCTAGTAGAGGCCGCTAAGTGCGGGCGGGGTTGGGTGTCCTTAGTGGTCTTCCCAACACGTACCCTCACCCCTTACTCAGAACCGTGGTTTCCGGATGTCCGAATCCATTGGCAACGAGAGTCATTCAATTTACGATTAACCGCTCAAGTCGGCATCTATATCGATATGCAAAGGGACGAGCCCAATAAACTCTCAAACCAAAATGGGCCATACTTTGTGTATGGACCACGGCGATGTAGAGTGGGCTCGAATGGTTCCGAATAACCATAAAATTCGGTGGCGACTCCATTTCGACTTAAATTTCAATTCGATCCTTCTCATATGGAGGTGCATTCGCCTAACCCAAAACCCGCGCGTGGCCGCGTTGGGGTGGACTACGTCATGTCCACACATTACTAGTATTAGTTTAGAGGGGATTATTATTATTATTTTGGAGTTTAACGCTACATTAAGGAAGAAAAGGGAGAACTTTGAAGAACCCTAATTTTCCGATTTAAAGTATGTGTAACTAATTTCTTTTACTTAGATTCAAGCCTTTGAAGCACTTGATAATCGATTGTGAGTTTGAATGTTTTAATTATTAATCTTGATTATTGTGAATTGCTTTGTTATTAAATCTATGAATGTTGTTATTGATTGCTAGATGCGCAACTAGTACTTGATTTCTTTATTCTATCGTTAGTATTGTTAATTGAGTAGGATTTACTGATTAATTTTACATTGGTAACAACTAGGAATTAATATTGAACGGGATACGTTGATATTAGTACTTAGAAGCAATTCACATAAATATCTAAGGTGCGACTGGATTGTTCGCGCTATTTATTCTCTACCGAATAATTCTCAAATCTATATTGCTTCTGTCTAATTGAACTTAGAACTGGATTGTTTAGGTTGTTTTACGGTTAGGGTTAATTAAGAAAGGGATTCGTTTTAGTTAACTATTCTTAAGAGAATTCGAATTTCATATTCACGATAGAGTAGTCAAGATTATTAATTGAAACCGTCTTACGATGATCAATCGCTATTGAGTGTGGATTCGTGCTCGTGTCTAAGTTCTTTTTCATCATTTGATTTACTTAAAGTTTTCATCTTTATTGTTTTAGTTGTTAGACAATCAATCAAAAATCCCCCTTCTTATTATTTAGTTATTTATCGTTCTACATTAGTACGCAGTTATAATTAAACCAATTCCTTGTGGGGTAGACCCTTATTTCTACTATACTATTGTTTTAGTTAGTTGGTTATAAGTGATTATAAATTGTAATTTGAGGCATACGACTTTAGCCTGTCAATGCGCATTAGAATAAAATTCGAAGTATGTTCGTCTGAATATGCAGTTCAATTCAATTAGACGAAACAGATGAAAACCAGATACCGCAACAATCCTTCGTGAAACCAATTAATTATAAGGCACAAACACAACACAGTAAATCAATCAATAATTAGTGAGAAAATTAACGAAATCAAATATGAATATAAACTAAACCCTAGTTCTTCAGTACAAAAATCGAATATTAGCGAGTTACCTTATATAATGTCGCCTGAAGATTATGCTAGCTAAAGTAAGAAAGCTGCTTCAATGGAGGCTTACTTGAGTTGAAGATGAGAGGATGCTCGGGTTTGTTTTGAAAAAAATCAGAATGAAGGGATTAGAGGATGCGTCGGAAGATTGAGTTTGAGATGATGAAGATGAACGTGTTTAGCTGGTTGGAGAGAATTAAGGGAGGAGAGAGGATTTTATTATATATTTACCAAAATAGGTTAGTTATTGCCTTAATTACTAAACTCAATCACCACCATCCATCCTCTCCTGATCAATGGTTGTAAATAGGACTCATGGACTCATAATTGAAAAGAGGACTCACTTGATCTTTACTATATATATATATATATATATATATATATAGAAAAGGGATCAAGAGAGTTTGGTGAAAAGTGAGAAGTTGGAAAGTTGTGTTTTTGGCCCTTGATCTTGGGTTGAATGGATGGCTTAGATGGATGATGTGTAAAAAAAAAAAAAAAAAAAAAAGGAAAGGAGACAGCAAACTGACAAGCAGCAATGGAGAGAGGAAGCAACCCTCCCCTCAATCACACTTCGCAGCAGTGGAGAGAGGGGAGCATCCTCTCCTCAATCAAATTCTCCCTTCTTCATTACTTCCCTCCTCTCCTTTTCAATTCATTTCCCTAATTCAATTTATCTCTCCCTAACAAAACTCCATCAAATAAGCTCCATTAATAACTCCGACCATACTCCGTCAATAACTCCGATCATACTCCGTTTTTAACACAACATGACGGATAATTATACCAAGGTATGTTTATGCATAAGCTTTGATCATCTTCATTTTTTTTAGCTTCTTCTTCATCCTCATCTTCATCTTCGATCATCTTCATCTTCTTCAAACTTTTTTTTATTTTTCATATTTTTTTTTTGGTATTTATAAAATTATTCACCTTCATTATCTAAAAAAAAGAACAACTTCATCTTTAAGATGAAGTTTGAAGATGAAGTTGTTCTATTTTTGTGGGATGAATGGAGCTTGAAGATGAAGATGAAGATGAACAAGTCATTTAGTGCGTAATGTTTTTCCAGAATTGCAAAGTCATACTCATTATGCTGTACAGTCACACTCGCTATGTTGTAGAATCACGCAGCTGTAGAATATCTTGGGATTAAGGTATCATTCGTTGAATCATCTTCATCTTCATGCTTGTTTTATTTTTCATACTTTTTTTTTTGTATTTATAAAATTATTCATCTTCATTATCCAAAAAAATGAAGGTTGAATATGGATGAATGGATGTTGAATATTTAATGAATGTTTAGATATTTTCATTTTTTTTTAAAGTCATAGTCGTTCATTCATCCATATATATTCAACTTTCATTTTTTTTTGGATAGTGAAGATGAATAATTTTATAAATACAGAAAAAAAAGGTATGAAAAATAAAACAAGCACGAAAATGAAGATGGTTAAACACATGATACCCTAATCCCAAGGTATTCTACAGCTGCGTGATTCTACAACATAATGAATGTGACTGTACAACTTAAAGTGTGTGACTATACAACTTAAATTGTGTGACTTTTTTCAGGTATTTTTTTTAATAAATGAAGGTTGAATATGGATGAAAGAAAGTTGAATATTTAATTAATGTTTAAATAATTTGCTCTGATTCGTATGTATAATCATCTTTCTAATTATGAATGTGACTTTGATAATGATGATTACAAGCTGCCCCCTCAATCAGAAGCTGCCCCCAAAATAGTCACACACTTTATTCGGTATAGTCACAAATATTGAGGTGTACAATCGCGTGATATGAGATGCACAGTTACACATGTTGATGTGTACAACCACACGCTATAAGGCGTACAGTCACACACTTTATGCTGTACAGTCACACACTTTATTCGGTATAGTCACAAATATTGAGGTGTACAATCGCGTGATATGAGATGCACAGTCACACATGTTGACGTGTACAACCACACGCTATAAGGCGTACAGTCACACATTTTATTCCGTATAGTCACACTCATTATGCTGTACAATCATGCAGTTGTAGAGTCATTGTAGTTATATATTCAGTTGTGTTGTGTGATTTAGATTGATTGTGTGTTTTGTTGCAGCGAAATAGTTGGTGGAAAGAGGAATGTTGGTAAAAGGGGCGGTGGGAAGAAGAAGGTCGTGGAAGATACAACGACCGACCACGTAATTGGACAATGTATATATTGTTGCGCACGTACCGGAGACCATCGTTAAGCTCTTGTGTGTTTATGTGAGATAAAATATTTGCTTTAGGATGAACGTACTATGTGTAAATGATGTTTGGTGGGTTAGAATGTTTTTATGCTTGACGTACTATATGTAAAGGATGGACTTTGTCCAATGTAATATATTTTCATCGCTTTTTTCTGGTTTCATAATTAATCACGCGAAGTCTATAGCAAAATCATTTATCCTTTCACCTGTGTGACTATACAACATAATCTCTGTAACTATACAACTAAATTATACTCGTACTTATTTATACTTCAATCATCATTAGCAAAGATGATTACATACACTAATCACTGCAAGAATTTGTGTGATTCTACAATTCAATGACTCTACAACTGCATGATTGTACAGCATAATGAGTGTGATTGTACAACTTTAACTGTGTGACTATACAACATAAACTGTGTGATCCTACAACATAATGACTGTGATTCTACAACATAACGAGTATGACTATACAACTTCAACTGTGTGACTATACAACATAATCTCTGTGACTATACAACTAAATTATACTCGTACTTATTTATACTTCAATCATCATTAGCAAAGATGATTACATACACTAATCACTGCAAGAATTTGTGTGATTCTACAATATAATGAGTGTGACTATACAATATAATGAGTGTGACTATACAACCTAAAGTGTGTCACTACAAAACTGAAACCGTAAAATGGAAAATAAAAGCCATATAGTCAATTATTCTTCAATCATCATTAGCAAAGTCACATTCATAATTAGAAAGATGATTATACATACGATTCAGAACAAATTATCTAAACATTCATTAAATATTCAACCTTCATTCATTCATATTCAACCTTCATTTTAATCTTCGCAACAATACATTATCCAATTACGTGGTCGATCGCTGTATCTTCCACGACCTTCTTCTTCCCACCGCCCCTTTTACCAACATTCCTCTTTCCACGAATCATTTCGCTGCAACAAAATACATAATCAATCTAAATCACACATACAACTGAATATGTGACTACAATGACTGTACAACTGCATGATTGTACAACATAATGAGTGTGACTATACAACTTTAACTGTGTGAATGTACAACATAAACGGTGTGATCCTACAACATAACGAGTATGACTATACAACTTCAACTGTGTGACTGTACAACATAATCTCTGTGACTATACAACTAAATTATAACATTCATTAAATATTCAACCTTCATTCATTTATATTCAACCTTCATTTTAATCCATGTTTAATCTTCATTTTTTTGGATAATGAAGATGAATAATTTTATAAATACGAAAGAAAAGGTATGAAAAGTAAAACAAGCATGAAGATGAAGATGATTCAACGAATGATACCTTAATCTCAAGGTATTCTACAGCTGCGTGATTCTACAACATAGCGAGTGTGACTGTACAGCATAATGAGTATGACTATACAACTGAATATGTGACTACAATGAGTGTACATCTGCGTGATTCTACAACATAATGAGTGTGACTGTATAGCATAATGAGTGTGACTTTGCAATTCTGCAAAAACATTACGCACTAAATGACTTGTTCATCTTCATCTTCATCTTCAAGCTCCATTCATCCCATAAAAAAAGAACAACTTCATCTTCAAACTTCATCTTAAAGATGAAGTTGTTCTTTTATTTTAGATAATGAAGATGAATAATTTTATAAATACAAAAAAAAAGACATGAAAAATAAAAAGAAGTATGAAGATGAAGATGATGAAGATGAAGATGAACATACCTTCGTATGATGATCAAAGTAACGCAATATGGTCGGAGTAGTTGACGGAGTATGGTCGGAGTATGGTCGGAGTTATTAATGGTGATTATTTGTTGGAATTTTGTTAGAGAGAGATGAATTTAGTTGAGAAATGAATTGAAAATGAGGGGATTGGGAAGTGTATGAGGGAAGTAATGGAGGGATTGATTTGGGTGAGGGGATGTTTCCCTCTCTCCACTGCTGCTGTGTCAGTTTTTTTTTTTTTTTTTAATTGAACCCCATCCATCCACCATCCATCTTAGGATGAATGGATGTAGGTGATCAACACTAAGGGAGAGTTGGAGAGTTAGTAACTCCCTTGATCCCCTATATATATATATATATATATATATATATATATATATATAGAGTGAGGATCCGATGAGTCTTCAATTTTAAATGAGTCCGTCCCGTAATTATTGACCATCAGATCCTATAGCATTAAACGCACTAGATTGAGACACGTCACTCAATCAATTACAACCAAACCTGTGACAGTGATAGGTCAATCATAACCCCTAATCATCCCCAATTCTAGCTCTTCAACCTTTCTCCGCCCACAATGATACGCTGCGCCGCCGTCGTACCGGCGCTCCTGCTCCTTCTCACGGCGGCCTGCGCCGACGACTTCCTACGTCTGCCTTCCGATCTTGATGACTCAGTAGGGACTAGATGGGCTGTTCTTATTGCCGGCTCTAATGGTTTCTATAATTACCGACACCAGGTCTTGTTTCTTCTGCTTTGATTTTACTACTCCGTTCAACTCTAATTCTAATTTTAACTTAATTGACCTCAATGTTTTTGTCAGGTAATGATCATGAGAAGTCGATTTTACTTTGAGAATTGATGTTAGCTCAGTTGATTGTGAATTTAATCTTGTTTTTCTTAATTGGGGCAATTTTGTGATTTCTAGTGGGTTGATGTTGCTTTTTGTTTAGAACTGGATCTACTCGTATACGATTAGTTTTAGCTACCTTTAGTGGGTTGATGTTGCTTTTGTTTAAAACTTTGTCAGTCACCATTTTTACGAGTTTGCTTCGAGGTGATTTGATCTTTAGATCAAATTCTGCTCCATAAGGGTAATTTCCTCCGTGATGATCTAACTCTAAACACATGCTCTTGTCCAGTACACTTATCAACCTTCACCACCCAATTATACTTGTGTTACTGTAATAGTGTGACAGTGTCACAGTAAGATATTTGTGTTACTGTAATAGTGTTCTGTTACTGTAACATTATTACTGTGACATTATTATTGTAATTTCTTATTACTGTGATAGTGTCACAGTCATCACTATGCTGAATCCATGATGTTACAGTAACATGATTACTGTATCAGTATTATATAATTATACTTGTGTTACTATAATGGTGTGACAGTGTCACAGTAAGATATTTGTGTTACTGTAATAGTGTTCTGTTACTGTAACATTATTACTGTGACATTATTATTGTAATTCCTTATTACTGTGATAGTGTCACAGTAAGATAGTTGTGTTACTGTAATAGTGTTCTGTTACTGTAACAGTAAGATTATATACGATGAAGATGACGCTGAATCTCAGCCATTCATGTGATTTGATCGTGTGGCTGTGATTCGCGGGACGGACTCATTTAAGATAGAGAGACTCACGAGATGCAATTCCTATATATATATATATATATAAGAATGATCAAGTGAGTCCACCTTTTAAAATTGAGTCCGTGAGTCCTCACCACATCTCTTGGATTAGAAAGAGATTGATGGTTGTGATTTGGTTGAGTAATTAAGGCAAGTGACTATATTTGGTAAATATCTCTCTCTCCTTAATTTACTCATCATTTAATATCTCTTCTATAAAAAAATAATTACCGTCCCTCACACACATATTCCTTCACAATTAAGATTTTCATTTAAAAAAAATTAAATTGTTATTATATAGAACTAAAAATAATAATTTACCGCATATCTTCTCCTCTCCTTAATTTATTTTGTGTTACTCTTATTGTATAGAACTGTTACTCTAGTTAAAGTTTGGTGTTATTCTAACGAACATCTGCAAATATGCTTAAATTGATTTCAGAGCTATATGCCTCCAACACTGAACATAATTATTAACTCAACATATGAATAATAATCTTACTCCAACGTTACTAACGTGTTACTCCAATAGATACTTTGTGTTACTCCAACGTTAGAAGCGTGTTACTTTAATAGATACTTTGTGTTACTACGTTACAAACGTGTTACTCTAATAGATACTTCGTGTTACTTCAACGTTAGAAACATGTTACTCTAATAGATACTTTATGTTACTACGTTACAAACGTGTTATTCAAATAGATACTTTGTGTTATTTCAAGGTTACAAACGTGTTACTCTAATAAATACGCCTTACACAAAATTATTGAAATATATACTGATTGTGTTTCCTATTTTGTTGGATGTTACACTCCTTCAAATTAGAAAATAATATTTTGTTTTTTTAATACAAAATCTCAATCCATCTTATCCATCCATTGTATTATCATCCAATGGATGATAGAAGAACTTAGGGACTCAAATATATAGAAGGACTCATAAGAACCCTTCTGGACTCATAAGAACCCTTCTCTCTCTCTCTCTCTCTCTCTCTCTCTCTCTCTCTCTCTCTCTCTCTCTCTCTCTCTCTCTCTCTCTCTCTCTATATATATATATATATATATATATATATATATATATATATATATATATATATATATATATATATATATATATATATATATTACTCTTTTTTTTATGAAATAGAAATTGGAAAATTAATGTTTAGAGATTCAACTCGAAAAACAAAAACGTTATTTAGAAAAAGAAACCGAAGATATTTTTCTACTGTGAAACTAAGATAAATGTAATGGGTTACCAATTTATTTTAAAGTACTCTTTGTTTAACTTACATGTTTAGAAATAATGCATTTTGTAGGGAAAATTTTGGAAACTTGTTATTCTTTTAGTATAACTAACGAAATAACTAAAGAAATTCAAATTATTTGTTCCATGTCGAATTGCTTTCGATAATCATGAATGATTGATTAATTTTTCTAGGTTTGATGGAAGAGAGAAACTACAAAGGGATTTTTTTTAAGAGAAGGGCAAATACGGAAAAATGAATGCCACAATGTGTACAACGAAGTAAAAGCCGTGTATGAAATAGCAATTCCGAAAATAAAAACTCTAACAAATTGTTTGTCATCCATAGTTTCGCTAATCTAAAAGAAATGATCACATTAAATGTGTAGTATTAAATGCAAACATTACGAAAAAAAAATGATTTATACAGATTATTAAAAGATTTGTCCATTTTATTCAAAATTAGTATTATAATTAAAATAATAATGTTGTTTTCGTCGTTATCGTATTATTAGGCAGCAAAAGTTTATATATTTATAATCATATTATTATATATAAGACATATTTTTTGTGATAAAAAATTGTTATTATAAGACGTTAATTAAAGACAATCATAATGAAACAAGTGTCAAAACACAATTCAACCTTTTCCATATATTAAACAAACCATTAATTATTGTGTACAACCGTTGTACCATGGGATAGTAGTAAAAGTTTGCAACTTATGATAAAAAGTGATCATTTTAGGTTAGTTAGTTACCACTTTCAGATAAATAGTTATCACTTTTTCATATTAAAACGTTGTCACTATTTAAATTAAAGTGGTCACTAAATAACATAAAGTGGTAACTTTTTACCATAAATTAGATCCGTCGTACGGTACAACGGTTGTATACTATAATTTGTGTAAACAAAAAAACCTCACTGAAAAGATAATTTAAGCCATATGAATAATTTAGTACTTTGCATGACATTAATATTCCATCTTACGCGCTCACCATAAACTTCAATCAAAAACCTACACAAAATTAATACTCCCTCCATTTTCTCTTAAAGATTACTCTATTTCATTAAAGGCGTAGAGAATGAAAAATGATAAGACAATACAAAACTAACACATGTAAAATATACTCTTTCCGTCTCACTCATTTGTTTAACTTTGATATTATTTGTATGGTTTATTTTAATCAAAGGTAATAAAATGACTGAGACAGAGCAAGTATATTACCCGTAGTATAAATTTAGCACCCAAAAGAACAACCCATCGTTATTGAGTTATCGCATTAACGTCAAATATTGGATTACGTCATTTACTGCTTATGATATTAAAAATGACTTTGAAAGTAAATAAAGTTACAAAGACATGAAATCGAAACACAAATGAATAAACAATTAAATAAATATTGGACAATGAATATGAGGCAAAAAAGGTGGAACTGCAACTTACAAAAGGCATAAATCAATATAGTCTCGTGCGGTGCACGGACACGAAGACTAGTTAAGTTTATAAGTGTTACAAAGTACGTACATATTGTCGACTACTGTTTTGCACTTTTGCGGTTATGCCCATCGTTTGATTAAAACTAAAAGTAAGAAAGTATAAACAATTGGGTTTGTTTGTAGTTGAATTACACATTTTATTTCAATAGGCTAATATTTTATCACAAAGTCTATTCATAATAAAAAGTTAAAGAAAATAAAGGTTTGTGAAAAGTATTAATATAACTTGTACTTGACCAAAAACCCAACCCAATCAATATAAAACCCGTATTTTGAAGGAGTTAGGTCCACTGTCCTATACGGATTAACCCGCTTAAGTCTACGTATCCGATATGCCTTGCTAGAGTTCGATGTCGGGTTGACATGTAAATAGGTTACGTGTCTGGTGGTCTTAAGTGGGCCCATTGGGTCACACATAATGTGTACGAGATATTATTAATATATATCGATATATTAAATATATCGGGTCAATAGTAATACGGATCCATCTGCGTTGTCAGGTTATGATAATTAGAGTTATAGTAATAAGCTAATTATGGTAATTAGAGTTATGGAAATACCTAATTCTACCTTCTCATTTCCTATATAAAGAGTTATAAGAGAGATATAGAGAAGTTGTGAGACAGTCTCACGTACCTTTATACTAGCATATACGTCAGAGTTTCGTACCCATGTGGATACCAAAGGAGACATCATGTTTGGGATGCTTTATTATGTCCGTGGAAATTATTTATTCTGTCCGTGAAGATTATATATATTTCTAGGTTTATTATACTTCTTATTAATACGATGTTCCGCTGCAAATAAGGTATAATTATCATCCACTCATCCCTCTACTTTTGTCTTTTCGATTAATACTTGGTCCTTGGGTTTAAGGATTGTAACCCTACAGTGGTATCAGAACCTCTATTATGTAGTATTAATCAGATAGACGTGAATCTGTGTCTCATGATTAGTTACGAGGGATTACACCTGCGTATTGATTTGATTATGTCTTACGAGAATATGTTCTCGGCGTGTGGTTCATGGCATATTAGACAATAGTATTTGTAGTATTGATAAATTGTTATCAATTGGACCAAGAGTGCGTGTAATAGGTTTAAGGTGTGCACATCATCCTGAATGTCAGAAACTTTTACTCCCTAATAGGCTATTTGTTTGTGCAACTTGTTACCTTGATTGCTCACACTTTATATCTTGTTCTCCGTTCCGTTCAATTTGGGTTTTTTTATTTGCGAATTTAAATTGTTAAATTCTAAAATTGTTTCTTAAAATTAATTTAAGATCTAATATTGATTATATTTTAATTTAATTTTGCCCTAAATTGTCCTACTATAATCCCAAATTTCTTTGTTGACGATGAGACTAATTAAATTAGTCAAGATTCGATTGAAATTGAGAACATAGAATTACTAGAATTTATTGTTGACGATGAGACCTAATAAGATTAGGACAAGACTTGTTTTAATTATAGTGGAGACGGAACGAAACATGGTCAACCCGGTCGACACGAGTGTGACTCGGTCGGAACGGGTGTGACTCAGTTGGCACGAGTATGACTCGGTAGGCACGGGTGTGTCCCGGTCGGAATGGGATGACCGGGGCAGCAAAGGTTTGACCAAGACGACACAATATTTACTCGGACGACATGGTGTCGGGTCGAGAGACGCTTTTAAGAAAAGTCATTTTCTTGCGTTTGTGTGTTGATTATGAATCAAACATGGATTATACTTTTATTTTTCCGAATCAATGAAAAATTAGTTCTCTAAATCGGCTAAATAATGTTATGCATTTTAATTATCATATTATCATAAATAGATCGGAAAAGAGTTTTTCGAGTCTTATTTGATTTTGATGAATTGTTCATCTATTTGACAATTATAAGTTGTATATCGATTGTGAATCGAGTTTTGTATAACCATTCAATTTTTTCGGAGGGAAATTGTTCCTCATAGTTGGAAAAATGAAAGATATTGGTGAAATTGTTCAAATCAAATAGTAGCAATTATGAATTGTAATATGATTATGAATCGAAATATGGATCTCTTAACTTGTTTTATACACAAATCACTAGTAACAATTGAATTATTATATCATATGATGCATGATTTTTATTGTTTGAGACCTGTGACTTGTGTGCTTAGGTTGCCTTTTGTTTGATGCGCGTATTTTATATACACTTTTTATGCCTTTTATACGCGCATTCCCATGTTTATTGAATAGTGAAAACTATTATTTTGCCCCGAATTGGCTACTTTGTGGTATATTTTGTCTTATTGCAGGAAAGGAAGCCACAGGAGCTAAAACAGACCAAAATCGAGCAAAAACGAAGCTGGAAGAGCTGATCGCTGAACTGGGTGTAATAGTCAACCGACTATTAGGATACTTGGCCGACCATGACAATAGTCGACCGACATTTACTATAGTCGGCCGACTATTCTGGAACCTGCAGAAGATCAAATAAATGAATGATTAGTCGACCGACTATTAAAATAGTCGGCCAACTATTTTCTGGGCCGCGGACAGTTTCGTGTTCAGCAAGCAGTTTCCTAATCAGTTTTAACTCTCCCTAAATTGTATAAATAGGTGTAGACACCCGCATTTGGCTGCTAGTGTCTATAGCAGTCTCCAACAAAACACCCGATGATGATCGGACGCAAACGTGCTCTAACGCGCTCGGATATGGGCTCAGAATCAGTAATGTCCGGCATGGGCTTTTAACGGGATACAAATCTCACAAAACTAACCTCAAATTCAGGCCCAGTGAGCCGTTTCCAATCAAATGAGACTAATCTGGGCCACAACCGACACCAAAAATAAAAACCGTCTTTTAGCGACTGGGTCAAAACCTGGTCAAAGACGAATCCGTCACACAAAGTCAAACAGGTGCGCTTCTAGAAATTTGCGCTCAAATACAAAATTCAAAAATCAAAAAAGTCAACTCCTACCCTATTTAGGCTCACCCGCCTGATCCACTCGATCGAGTGGATTGGCCTCACTCGATCGAGTGGAGCCAAAAAAACCGAGCAGGCCCATTTTTTTAGGGCACTCGATTGAGTGCACTAGGGCCACTCGATCGAGTGACCCTAGGTCGTGGGGTTTCTTCTATAAATACTCCATCAACCCACAACCCTTGACAACCTTTCCTAAGCATTCACCACCTTCAAAACCTCATATTTTCAGCCACATTAAGTCACTAATCATCGCCATCTCGACGTCACCACATACACACCTATTCACGTGCATTCCGAGACCAATAACTCGTAAAAAAACCAAAAGACAATCCCCTATACAGACCTTACACACACCATCAACTCTCCCTACGTATCTCGACGTTCCCGCGCCATTGCCGCCATTTGACGAACTGTATTCCGAGAAGCAAGAGCATGTAGGTTGAGGGTGTGACATGCAACACCGACATCTCCTTTCTCTTTTGTTTTCGTTCTTTTCATTTTTGTTCATGTATCTATATTATAATTAGTCGATACTAACGACATTATTACTAGTGCTAACATCTAACATTTTTCTTTATCGCATCAAACCGCTAACTTTTTTATTATTTCTTCGTTTTCTAACATTTAACACTTATTTACCACGTATAAGTAATAGTAATAAAACTCGGTCTCGTACGCGTTTGACCCTGACAAACATCTATAGTCCGTTTAACCCCTTTACGAGCAACGACGGAGGTGGCACCCTTTCGAGGAGCGCCGCCCCAATGTACTCAAGGGCATAACGTGATTGTGGTCGATCATAGTTGAACGCGTTTGACTCCATTTCTAAGATTAGTGGGAAATCCGTTGATGCGAAAACCGACATCACATAATCCGTTAGGATTAGTACCGATGTCGTGACGCGGAGGGCTACAATTTCGTCACTATTCAAACTTTTCAATCCCATAATAACATCTTTTCATAAAATTCCGATAACGGTATTATAATCGTATAAGACATGATTATAGTACCGAAAAACCGAGTTAAATTTAAATCATGCAATATTTCTATTTGACTCGGCCAACCATCGATTTTAAACAAGTAAAAACGAAATGAGCCATACATCGTACAGGGGGCACTCGAGATTCGGGATCGGGCTAGCACCACGCCTAGGTCCTATGTCTCCGTCCTTTGATTAATACACAAAATTATGTGTATTTGATCGAAGTTCGTCCATTTACACGACTTACGGTCAAACTTGCATTTACTATATACGGGTCCGTTTTCAAGTGTCGTTTATTTTCATTATATCGTTACTCTTTTTCATTCGCTATTTTCGTTTTGGCCGGGTTGTATTTCCGCCCGTGTAACTTGTAACCGATTTATTTTTTCGTTGCTTTTATTTATTTGCGTTTTACCGTTTATAAATGAATCATCGCATGCTAAATCATTTCGACAATAATTAGATGCATTAAAATGACGTAGCAACCTATTCAATTTCTATTTCTTGTAAAATTTTGTTTGCATAACATTTCACCGGATTACTAACGTGCATATTAGAAAGTCAAACGATGTCTTGTTAGAGGCCGCTAAGTGCGGGCGGGGTTGGGTGTCCTTAGTGGGCTTCCCAACACGTACCCTCACCCCTTACTCAGAACCTCGGTTTCCGGATGCCCGAAACCGTTGGCGCACGAGAGTCATTCAATACACGATAACCGGTAGTGACGGTATCGGTATCGCAATGCAAAGGGACGAGCCCAATAAACTCTGAAATCGAAGTGGGCCGTACTTTGTGTATGGTCCATAACGACATAGAGTGGGCTCGAACGGGTCCGAACTCCCACAAAGTTCGGTAGCGACTCTATTTCGACTTAAATTTCAATTCGATCCATTCTCATATGGAGATTCATTCGCCTACCCAAACCCGTGTGTGGCCGCGTCGGGGTGGACCTATGTCATGTCCACAATTTGGCGACTCCGCTGGGGATTAACTGATGCGTGACTAACCATCGGCATCCTCAGGGTGAGACTCGAATAGAAATCGTTTGACTAGTACAATAAGCGTTTTAGTTTTACGGTTCATGCATAACCCATATTTTCCCGGGCCGGTACTGGTGACCGACGTCCCACTATACCGTGATGTAGTCCGACTTGGATATGTCAAAGGTGTTAATAGTCGATTCGTATGGGTTTCGCGGCATGTTCTAAGCTCAACTCGACTTAGGAAGTCCGTCCCGATTCTCGTCTAGGCTATGTGCACTGGTATAGACCCTATTTAGACCGACCGAGACTTAGTGTAAAGCATACATGGTGTCGTTATAATGCTTGCGTGACTATGTGCTACTTGGCGTGTCGTTTTCAGAAACCGTCATTCTAAAAATGCATATTTTCAAAAAATATTCAAATTTCAAAAATCGAAAAGTTACCGAATTTAGGACTCATGATTTTACTCAAAATGGCCTATTTCTAGCCGGTGTGCCGCCCATTTTCCAACTCAAAAATATTCTCGAACTTTCAAAATTGTGGCCCGATACACTTTCTGATTTTTTTTTTCAAAGAAATCGGGCCCTTCCCCGAGTTTTCTCGTATTTTCCAAAATAATCCATTTTCAAAACCTCCCTTTTAGGACTTCCCATTTAGCAGTGTTGGGTCTTGTCGTAAGCAGTCGAGGTCTTTAGCGTCGAAACTCCGTTGATCTTACATCACGAATTTCCTCCCTATCCCAGTCCGCCTTATTAGACTAAGGCAAGACCCACCTTCGTAGGACATACTCCTACAAAGAAGGGCCGTTTACACACTCATGTCTAAAGTCTGGGGAACCCTCACGTGAACCTTCCTTCGAGCAGGACTCGGTGCACATAGTCGATTCCTAAGGAAGGCACACCATTCACGAGTCACCTGTCTAGGAGTCTTTGTCAAGTCGTCTTTTTATTTAAGTCTTTTCCCTGCTCGGGATGTACTATTTTGATTCCAAGGTCCGGGTTCGGTTTCTGATTGCGCGGTGTTCTTACAGACAGGCCACCGTCCAGACACAGCCGCAAAATGAAAGCAGCTCCGAACAATCTGAAGGCCTCCGTGGATGCCATGGCCGCCAAACAAACCGACATTGATGCCCAACTGACAGAAATGAGGGCCGGTCAAGTGGCTATCGTTGCTCGTATGGCTGCAGTGGAGCAAAGGACTCATAATGCCGAGGGTACGGAGCCTCTAGCTGAACTAGTTAGCGCGGTGCGCCGACTAGAGGAACAAGTTCACATGACTAAGAGTAACAATATCCATCGGGAGAATAGTCGTGATTATTCCCCGGTGAGTGACAAGCTGCCCACGAATCTGAATCTCACGGGCTTACCCATGTTTGAAGGGACTGAAGACCGTTGCTACATGTACGGGCCTTCAAGGAATTCATGACCATCAAGGGAGTGGATTCTTTGATGTTCAAAAACCTCTTTGTTGTCTCCCTCGAGAAACACCCAAAGGCCTAGTACTACAGGCTAGACCCCAAGAAGTTCTCGACATGGGATGATGTGGCTACGGAATTTGCTCGGAACTATGCTAACAACACCGAGATCCAGACCAAAATGCGGTCTCTAGAGGTTATGGCCCAAGAACCTAAGGAAGGTTTTACCAAATACCTCCAACGTTGGAGGGCCGAGAGTGTGAAACTGGTCGATAAGCCCAGTGAGAAGACTTTAGTGGAGGCCTTTGTCAAGAACCTCCTCCCTTCCTACCGGGTCCACCTCCGGTATGTTGTCATACCCAATTTCACCACTCTTACTGAAATGGGTATGAGAATTGAAGATGATCTGAGACTAGAGAGCCTCACTAAGGCCCCTAGCAAGGGATACCAAGGGGCCTCCTCATCCACTATCAAGCCCCCGGCTGCAACCCACAATATCTTTGACACGGTTAATCTGTTAGATGCCTCGTCCAAAAGAAATACCCCTCCTAGGGTATTCACTGATATAGGGACTACCTATACATATGCCTTGCAAAGGCTATCTTCCAAGGGCCTGGTCTAACCGATAGGCCCAACTCCTGAAGTTCCAATTGAAAAACGCTCCAAAAGCTACAATGCCCAAGCCTATTACCAATATCATCGGGGGCAATGGACATGATACCGAGAAATGTTGGAATTTGAAACATCTGATTCAGGATTTGATTGAGAGCGGGAAAATACCGTTACCCAGAGACAAGCCAAGCAATAAAGACAACCCCTTTAGCTCTCATGCTATCTTCACCGGAGAAGTGATTGACTGTTCTCACCTTATCTCTCCTTTCATCCCACAAATCAATGGAATCTGGTTCGATGATGAGGAAGATGTGTACCTCCCCAAAGGGGAAGCTGTCGCTATCACCCCCGAAGAAATCCGGAAGGCTAAGTCCAAGGCCTTAGCCAGTAACCACCTCGCCGATGCCGGTCGTCCTTACCCAGCCACTAGCTCCAAGGACATCTCAGTCCCGGCAACCGTTACTGAACCTGCCAGGACGGAAGAGGCTATTGAAGAGCCAAGCACCGATACGGCTCTTGTCAAACAAATGAAAAGAGCTCGAGTTGACCTCACTATATGGCAACTCTTGGTTAGCTCGCAAGAACATCGAGAGGCACTTACTAAGGCTCTCGATCAAATCAAGGTCGACTCCCAGGTTACCCCTACTGAAATGGTAGCCACCATCCTGCCCTACCTCAAGGGCAAGTCCAAGGAAGAAGGCCCATTAGTCACCTTCTCGGATTATGACCTACAACCGTTCGGGGCCTCTCACAATCTGGCCCTGTACATCACGGTAATTTGCCAAGGTAAGTATCTCCCAATGACCCTAGTTGACGACGGGTCTGCTGTGAATGTCCTCCCTCTAAGGACTCCCAAAGCCCTCGGCATCACCGAGGCCGACTACATACCGACTGCCCACACTATCCAGGCTTTTGATGGAAGCCCAAAGTCGGTTTCTGGGGCCGTTAAGTTGACAATTATGACGGGTCCAATGGAAAAGGAGCTAGAGTTCTAGGTGATCGATGTCACCTCCTCTTTCAATTTTCTCCTAGGAAGGCCATGGATTCACACCGTAAAGGCGGTGTCCTCTACTCTTCACCGAAAGATCAAAATGCCCCTGCAAGACAGTATTATTACTTTAGAGGCAACCCCTATGATCGTGGCTAGCTGTAACGCCACGGACGACCGCACTGACCTTTGGGGGTTCGATTTTGTAGGGATGATTGAGGAAGAATATCTTTTCAGGCCCTATTTCACCACGAGCATCGACACGATGCTACAAAATTAGGGGTATCTACCGGGGGCTACCTCGAGGCCATATCTTCCAGCTGGAAAGATTATTGAAGTCCTGAATGACGGGGAATCTCACTTCGGCTTAGGATATGCTGTGACTCCGGGAAATGTGGTCCGAGCGGGCATTAAGAAGGCCTGCAACATCATCAAGGGTACCTACTTGGGCCCTTATAGCCCAAGGTTGGCTGACTATTTCGTCACACCGGTATTCGCGGCTGCTCAAGTTGGCCTATACCAATCAACTATCACATATCCCGAGACAAAACTAGCTCGGGAATGCAACTATATTCCGGATGACATATTCGCCCTCATCCAATATGAATCCAAGGAGGGTGCTGACAATGCCGATCCCGTGTTAGGGCTCTTATTTGGGGAAGACAAGGCTGTCCCGACCCCTAAAGAAGATTTGGTGAACCTGAACCTTCGAAGCAACAAGTTCGATCCTTCAAAGCTGATCTCAGAGGTCGGTGCTGATACTGGGAAAAGAGCGTGGAGGAAGACCATCAAGTGGACCGACGGCCAGGGCCGAGTCTACAAGCTGACCACTGGTGAAGGAGACATGCCGGACACCGATTCCGAGTCTGAGTCTGAGTCTGAGTCTGTATTCGAGTCTAAGGGGCCTGGTGTCAGAGTCCAAACTGTAACCCCCCCTCCCTATAATCACTACCACCGGAGCCTCGGGGTCTATCCCGAAAGCGCTCCCAATCCCGCCTCTGCCCAATGATCAGATGGCCACTCTCTTTGAGCTGTTTCCAAATTCACTATCAATAATAATGACAACCGTTTTGCTTATGACTTGCCTTATTTTCAAAATACTTTCAGTTTCGAAAATATTTTATGCAATGACATTGAGAAACCCGACGAACAGGTATCCTTACCTCCACATCTGGTCGAGCAGCTAGAACAGAGGGAATCCCGAGACCCGGTAATCGAGGAAACCGAGTCTATCAATGTGGGAACAACCTTAGAGCCCCAGATGCTTAAGATAGGGTTATCCCTAGATCCCGAGGAGAGGCAACAATTCACAAACCTCCTCCAAGAATTCAAGGATGTCTTCGCATGGTCCTACAAGGACATGACGGGGATAGACCGGGAAATAGCCGAACACCGTATACCCATCAAAGATGGGTGTAAGCCGGTAAAGCAGAAGCTCCGCAGAATGAGACCCGAGTGGTCTCTCAAAGTCAAAGAAGAGGTCGACAAACAGTTCAAGGCCGCCTTCATACAGGTGTCTGAATATCCAGACTGGGTTGCAAATATCGTGCCGGTACCCAAGAAGGACGGCAAGGTGCGGGTATGTGTGGACTTCCGGGACCTTAATAAGGCCAGCTCAAAAGACGATTTTCCGTTGCCACACATCGACATACTGGTGGACAACACGGCTGATCATGCCCTTCTATCATTTATGGACGGGTATGCCGGGTACAATCAAATCAAGATGGCAGAAGAGGATATGGGTAAGACCACTTTCACCACGCCGTGGGGGACTTACTGTTATACCGTCATGCCATTTGGCCTCATTAACGCTGGGGCCACTTATCAACGAACAGCCACGACCCTGTTACATGACATGATGCATAAGGAAGTGGAGGTTTATGTGGATGATATGATCGTCAAGTCTAAAAGCCGAGATGGGCATGTTGCTGCCCTAAGAAAGTTCTTCACCCGACTACATAAGTACAACATGAGGCTAAACCCTCAAAAGTGCAGTTTCGGGGTAACATCAAGCAAATTACTGGGCCATATCGTTAGCCAACGCGGTATCGAGGTCGACCCAGCTAAAATCAAAGCCATCACCGAGATGCAACCACCCAAGACCGAAAAAGAAATAAGGGGGTTTCTCGGGAAAGTCCAATACATCAGCCGGTTTATTTCAAAGCTAACCATGGTATGTGAGCCCATTTTCAAGAAATTAAAGATAGGGGAACGGGTACTATGGGACGATAAATGACAAACAACTTTCGATAAAATCAAGGAGATTCTGTCTGCTCCGCCGGTATTAATGCCACTTCAACCCGGTTTGCCTTTGTCGTTATACCTAACGACGACCGAGACAGCCATGGGGGCTATGCTGGCCCAGACAGTTGAATCAGAAGAGCGGGCTATTTACTAGATCAGTAAAAAGTTCCTAGAATACGAATGCAAATATACAATGCTCGAGAAAACGTGCCTATAGTCAGGGCCAGTAAAAAGCTTCGGCACTATATGCTTAGCCACGAGGTACATGTTTTATCCAAAATGGATCCTATCAAGTACCTATTTGAGAAGCCCATCCTCAACAGCAGGATGTCCAGATGGACTTTAATGTTAGCTGAGTTCGACCTAAAGTTTGTACCATTAAAAAGCCATCAAAAGCCGGGTAGTAGCTGAGTTCCTCGCCGATAGTCCGGTATCTGAGGAGGGACATACCAATACTTGGGCTCTTCCAGATGAAGACATGTTCCATACCGATACCGAAACATGGGATTTGTATTTTGATGGAGCATCCAACTTCCGAGGGTTCGGGGTCAGTATTCTCCTAATATCACCAAAAGGGGAGCACACACCGTTATCCATCAAACTGAATTTTGATGTGACTAATAACGCGGCCGAGTATGAAGCATGCATCCACGGGTTGCAAGCGGCTGCCGATTTAGGAGTTACGAATCTCCGTGTTCACGGGGACTCGTCTCTAGTCATCAATCAAGCCCTTCAAAAGTGGAAAACTCAGAATGTCAATCTCGTGGCTTACTAAGCGCGAGTAAGGGTTCTGGAGAAGCAATTCCAGAAGGTAGAATATATCTATCTACCACATGAAGAAAATCAGTTCGCGGATGCACTCTCCAAACTGGCATCCTTACTAAACATCCCGGAACATTTGGCCAGCATGCCAATCTGCGTCGAAAGACAGTCTGAGCCAGCATATGTCAACGCCATTCAAGATATCGAAATCACTGATCCAGAACCTTGGTATCAGGCTGTTCTAACCTATTTGACTACTGGAGAATATCCCCCAGAAACTGAAAACCGGGCCAAGAAGGCCCTACGAAGACTGGCCACCCAGTTCGTTCGTACAGACGACGGTCAATTATACAAAAAGACGGCACAGGGGCTTTACTCTTATGTATCGACAAAACACAGGCCGAAAAGGTGATGGCCGAGGTACACGACGGTGAAAACGGCCCGCATATGAACGCTCATATGCTAGCCCGAAAAATCATGAGGCTCGGATACTACTGGAACAGTATGGAAACCGACTGTCAATCATATGTTAAACATTACCATAATTGTCAAATTTTCGGCAACGTTCAACATATGCCATCGTCTCTGCTATACATCATGACATCGCCATGGCCATTTTCAGCATGGGGGATTGATATAATTGGGAAAGTGGACCCTTCCGGGACGGGACGTCACTGTTTTATTTTGGTGGCTATCGACTATTTCACCAAATGGGTCGAAGCCGAGTCATATCGTGTCTTGAACGCCAAGCACGTGGCCAAATTTATCCAGAATAAGATCATATGCCGATACGGGATCCCACACGAGTTTATCAGTGATCACGGGACCCACTTCCAAGCCGAAACTGCTACTTTGCTAGCAAAATACAAAATCCAAAGGCATACATCTTCTTCTTACCGTCCCCAAACAAATGGAGCGGTGGAGGCTGCTAATAAAACAATTGTCACCATACTTAAAAAGATGGCTGATAATTATCGGGACTGGCCCGACAAAATACCCTTTGCCCTATGGGGGTACCGGACGTCGATCCGAATTGCAACAGGGGCAACTTCATTTTATTTGACATACGGAATGGAAGCAGTCCAGCCAGTCGAATTAGAAATACCGTCTCTCCGAATTCTATTAGAAATCCAAGTGCCCGAAGCAGATTGGGTTCAAGCTCGATATGACTCGTTGGTTCTCTTGGACGAACGGCAGTCTCGGGCCCTCAATAACATCCAAATATATCAGAAGAGAATCAAACGGGCCTTTAACAAAAGAGTTAGGCCCAGGAATATCAAAGAAGGGGATCTGGTTCTCAAATCGGTCCGTGCGTTATTACCGGTTGACCCAAGAGGAAAATTCAAACCCAATTGGGCTGGGCCATACCTGGTAAAGAAGGTTCTATCAGAAGGAGCAGTGATGCTGACGGACATGGATGGGAATGAATTTGTCAACCCTACCAACTTGGACCAGCTGAAGCGCTACGACCCCTAAACCTTATCTCAATGTCATTTGCAAAATCTATTTAAAATCATCCTTTTCGAAGTTTATAAGCAAGTCAATAAGTTAGGATTATTTATCCTACTGTCGCACTTCTCGAACTCATAGTCTTGATGTATTTCGAAATTGCAAAAAATCTACGCCCGAACTACGCTTGGTTGGATTCCACTAACTGTGGATACGTAGGCAGCCTCTCAAAAGAGCACAACCACTGCAATAACGAAAAAGACAGAAACGGCTTCACTAATATAGTACTTTTATTATTCGAAAAAAAACCGATAAACTCGGTAATTCCAAATTACAAAAAAAGCATCCACGAAAAAGCCACGAAAAGCCACAAAAAAGAAAACACACAACAAAATTAGTAATAATATCCAAATAATAATAAAAGGAGACATTCTATGGCATCTTTCCCTTGCCTTTGTCTTTCGGGTCACAAGGGGCCCGGGGACGTCGAGGCGGGGGCGAGCGTTCCCGGATGACAAGGGGAACCTCCTTGGCTCGGGTCCGCTTCTTCGACAGAGGATCTTCAGCTATTGTTACAGGCCCAAGTCGAGCCCGTATGTGTTCCGGCATCCTATCCCTAGGACCAAGTCGGTCCTGGACTGATGGTCCAGGCCCTAATCTCCTCTTCAAGTCTGTCTGGGGGCTCACTTCCCCCCGAACACCTCTAGCACCGGACCCCCCAGTTCGAGTCCTGGCTCCTCCTCTCTGACCCGACATTAGACGGACCAGCGGGGCCGGAGTCTCAACTTCAGCAAAGAAGTCCCTGTTATCTTTGACCTGCTCTCGCCGAAGCAGGTCGAAGGCTTCATCAACCTTCAAGGCAGCGCGAGCTTCGGCAGCCTCCGCTTTGGTCCACCTATCATAAGAGTGGGACACCCAGATTGAGTGAAGCGACTTGGGAACGGACCAAGTAACTCGGGTATACCACCTTTAAATCCAAGTGTCGCACATAATGTCGGTCAGCTGGGTAGGTTCACTCACAACTACCTCGTTCTCCGGGATACGCTGAGACCACCCATACTGCCTGAGTATGCAGTCGGGATAAAGGTGAACTGTCTGGCTGAGGGACAAAATCACCTGATAGCGTGCCTTATCTCTAGGCGCCAAACCCGTCCAAGCGTAAATGGGCCACCATGGAACCACCCATTGAATCAATCGACCGCGATGGAATGATAATTCTTCCTCCCAATACTTCTGGGTAATAAGGCAAGATGAATCAGTAGGCCGTCTCCTCGTCATCACTTGGTTAAACCAATATCGACTCGGGTCGAGGGGAGGCTCGATAATCGATAACCTCTCAAAAAGCCAGTGCTGGAAAAAAAAACGCTCATGAGATTCCGGGACAACTTAGACGTCTGCCCAGGGGCACTCGATCGAGTGCTCGGATGTCACTCGATCGAGTGACACCCCTAAAACAGGGTAGTGAGCTCTTTTACGAGGGCACACGATCGAGTGTCGGGTGACTCGATCGAGTGCCCCCTGTAGCAGAATATCGCAAAAAAAAAACGAATCGAAAAAAAAAAATCAAGAAAAAGGAAAAGCGATATACCTGCAGCAGGCGGGTGCTCTCAGTCAAACTGACTCATCCCTTTTGCGGTTGTCCAAGCCCTGAATAATCTCCTCCGTGATCAACCACGCAGGACTGTATTCTGTCTCCATCAGGTCAGCAATGACAAGAAGACGAACGCTGCCCATACAAGACAGCAAGTCCAGATAGCCTTCAAAAGCGTACACGTGAAGCATGCAGAAAGCGAACGCCCTGCGGCTATGAACGGGCAAAACCCGGATGTCGTACGGGTTCATGAATTTCTCAGCCAAGGCAAGCAGAGAAATAGTATCCCCTTCGAGCATGTGGGATACTTCAGCATGGGAGAGCCCCAAAAACTCCCGTAATTTCCTCCTAGGCTCTCGAACCGAGAAGGGGACAGCAGGACGGAGCATTGGATTCCACCCTCCTATGGCAGCAATCGCCTCAGAGAGAGGACAGATTTCGCCCCGAGGAAAGGCGAAAACGTGGTGGGTGTCATCCTAGTAGGACAGACAAGCGTCAAGAAAATGGCGGTCCACATAAATTGGTACCTCTTCTAGAAAGAAAAAAAAAATCTATGTCGTCCTATAATGAGTAGCCTTACATTGTAAGCCGACTGAGTTAGTACTGTTTCTTACCATGTTTTTTTAAATTATTATTTCGATTATGTCTACGTAAGATTTTCTGGGTAATGTTTATCTATTTTATGTCTCTAAAATATTATTATAATATAATTTATCTATAATATAATTTGTTATTAGTATTAAATGTTTCCTATAATGATTATACGTTGCTTTATCGAGGGTCACCAACAAGAGTGGATTGAAAATTCTTATTTTTGATAGCAATAATCGCACTTTTGACACTACTACTCATGTGGTGTATCAAAAAGTTTTTCAATATTTGTATTCATATTTTTATACTCGCGTAGATATTGAATTTGTAATTTCTTAATATAGTTTTACATTTTAATGTACATGTGTAGACACCCACATTTTGACTGCCAGGTGTCTATGGCAGTTTCTTAAAAACACCCGATGATGATCGGACGCTAACGTGTTTCTACGCGCTCGGATACGGGCTCAAATCCATTAGTTGCTGGCTAACGCACTTACGGAGTACAAATCTCACAAAACCAACCTCAAATCCAGGCCCAGTGGATCATTCCGAGTCAAACAAGACTAATTTGGGCCAAAACAGACACCGGAATAAAAACCGAATTTTAGCGATTGGGTCAACCCCGGTCAAAGTCGTTTCCGAGACACACAAAACAGCCTCTCACATCATCAAAAGTCCAAGTCAAACACAAAACCCATCGAACATCCAAAGTCAAGGTCCAAAAGACTGACCTGCGCGACCCAGCTGGGCCACTCGATCGAGTGACCCACCCACTCGATCGAGTGGGCCTGTTTCGAGCCCGACTGCAGGCATAACGGGCCACTCGACCGAGTTAGCCACCTACTCGGTCGAGTAACCCTAAACCAGGTGCCCTAACTTTTCCTATATAAGCAACCCCATGCAACACAACTTTCAGGACTTTACAACCCTAATCTCTACACACTCTTAAGCAATCTCACACACACGGCAACCCTAAGCAAACCCTAAGCAATTCTACACTAGCAAACCCTAAACCTAGTTTTAGGAATCGAACCCGAGCCACCATAACTCAACCTTCATACACCTCGAAACTCTTGTGTTAAAGCCACGATTACGAGTCCGGTCCGAGACAAGAACATGTAGGTTGAGGGTGTCAAAACCCTTTCTCTTCTCCTTCTCTTCTCGTCGTCTTCTTCTTCTTCTTTTTCGTGTCCTTAGTTTCGTTTTTTTTATTATTATTTTGTTCATCGCATCATAATATCGATAATATGATTAGTACAAAAACATTAAAATACTTATTGATTTGTGTCGAACGTGAGTGATGGTGGGATAAGGAAAACCGAACATACAAGTGTACTGCACACGCGTTGACGGTCGCTTATCCCATCACCCCGATCGTTTAATTATTGAAATAAGTTAACTTAAACGATAATCCGTTTTATTTCGTTTTCATCAATATTTGAGCCGCATATTTACGTCAATTTTCAAAACAAGTATTCTATTTAATAAGGGTCGATCCGTTAGATTCGATACCAATTCTCTAATTGGATGCCAAATCTAGCGATCTAGTCACATAAATTAATTAACGCGATTTATCCATATCGCGATAATTAATTTAAGACGACTAAAATTAATTTATTTTCTTTTATTTTCACTCTAGTATTCCATATCGATTCGATAATCGAATATGGGATACTACGAGTATTTGAAATTAGAATCGAATATAAATCCCGCAATATTCATATTCGATTCAACAAAATCGACAATTTATAAAATCCGAGTCGAACATAAATTGTGCAATATTTATGTCCGATTCGGTAGAATCGTCGAATTATCAAAAATCAAAAGCAATTTCAAAATCAATACAATTTGCAAATGAATTACAATTCATACAGGGGGCACTCGACCGAGTGCCTAGCCCACTCGGTCGAGTGGCACCCCAAAATCAGGTCAGAATGTCTATTACGACCCCCACTCGATCGAGTCTCACAGTGACTCGGTCGAGTGGCTATGTACTCGACCGAGTTGGTCAATAACTCGGCCGAGTATGGTCTAAAACGCAAAACAAAAACCCTTTTTTAAGGTCCACCCGATCGAGTCCATCGACCACTCGATCGAGTGACCTCATCACGACCAAAACCGTGAGTCGTACATTCTTCTTTCTAAAATTCGATAGTATTTTACGACTTAGGTCAACACGTGCTTAATGAATCATGTGTATTACTATCTTTTCAAACCATGCATCACCTCGTCTACATTATTCAATTCAATTCAATATTTGCACAAACCGTTATTATTCGTTATATCGTTACTAACAGTTTGTTTGTTTTTTTTGTCAATTTTGCTTGTTTATTTTATCTTACTAAAATGAACCCACATGCTAAAATTCAACTTTGACGTAGAATTAATTGCATTAAATTGACATAGAAACCCTCTTTTCAATTTCTCACATGCTTAGGGAAAATAATCTTTGCATATCATTTTCCCGTTCAACTAACGCACGTATTAGAAAGTCACTCGAATTCTTAGTAGAGGCCGCTAAAGTGCGGGCGGGGTTGGGTGTCCTTTGTGGGCTTCCCAACACGTACCCTCACCCCTTACTCAGAACCTCGGTTTCCGGATGCCCGAAACCGTTGGCGCACGAGAGTCATTCAATACACGATATCCGATAATGTCGGTATCGGTATCAAATGCAAAGGGACGAGCCCAATAAACTCTGACATTGGAAATGGGCCGTATTTTGTATACGGCCCACTACGACATAGAGTGGGCTCGAATGGTTTCGAATAACCACAAAATTCGGTGGCGACTCCACATAGACCTAAATTTCAATTCGATCCATTCTCATATGGAGATTCATTCGCCTACCCCAACCCGCGCGTGGCCGCGTCGGGGTGGACCTATGTCATGTCCACAGCATGTCATTCTCAACAAAAAAAATTAATATCTTTTTTGAATTACTTATTTTCAGTCCGATGCTTTCGATTTGGATTGATGTAAAATTTTCGTTATTTAGTCATTGTTTTCGTCATGACGTGTCTGATGCCACCATACAATTTGCACGGGTTTAAAACTAGGTAATTGTAAATGTTGGGAAAGAATATTTTAAGAGGGAAGGTTTTGTTTCTTTTCCGTAATCATTCATTTGGCTTGAGTGTTGTACGTATAACAATTACTCTATTTTTTCCCCTTAAAACATGTATTGTTGGACCCTCTTCTTCTTGGACACTTGTTTCAAGAACTGAATTGCATTATCCTTGGACTGACTCTATGTACAATGGAGGGGGAATACCCACCTCTTAGCCCTCTCTCTCCTATTAAGGGGGAACCCTCCATTGTAGGGACCTTTTATTTTCCTAAGGGGAAGGGAGAATCCCTTTTTGAGTGGAATTTCATACGTTGGCCCTAGTACCATTTTTTAAATTTGTTTTGCTTGATTTATTGTTCAACAATTGTTTTAAAAAAATAAAAAAAATATAACAAAAACTCTTCATTTTCCCATCTACAAATAGAGTCCATTAGTCCAATATCAACCTATTTGTTTCAAACTTATTCATTCTTACCATTTTCTCTATCTAATTAGTTTTATTTTTATTTTTTTTGAAGAAAAGAATATTTCATTAATAGAACGTCAAACAACACTTACATTGAATACCTATAATCGCAAACAAATCTATTAAAAGCCAAAGAATACAATTTCTCTTCTAAACTAGGGATCTCAAGACATGATTTGACAATTCGGCATGACCTCGTATTGCTATCTTCTTGCAGCTTCTGATGAGAGGATCCTTTGTTTGATTCATAAGGGGAGAAAACGTACATTCTATTGGATTCCAAGATCGTTGACAAATTACTTGTATCCATTGAAGAGAGAAGCGACGAACCATCAACGAACTAATCTTGTCAATAAAGATGAAACTAAGTCCTTTACTAATGTAAAGGACCCGAAACCTTGAAAATAAGAACGAAAACCTTGAAATAAAGGACGAAACGCTCATTAAAAGAGAGAAATTTATTGAATAATAGATTCAATTTTATATTAGAGATTGAAAATTGAACAATTTTTGGGGCTTACCATCGATTAATTATCGATGGAGGCCCCGACGGAAGAAGGAATGTAGGTTTTGTTTTGGATGAGGCAAGAGAGATATTTTAGGGTTTAAACTCTATCTAATTAGTTAACTAGTTATTACACCTCTGAATAATCAGGGGATCCCTTAATTTTTTTTTTGTTTAATATTTTAACACTTCGAATAAATTTTAACAATTTGGGTTAAGCGCAAATGTTGGAAAACTATTTCATCTCATGACACTTATAATGGATTTGAATATTTAGCAAATAAAGGATAAAATTATGCTTTTCATATATTATATTATTTTGCAATAATAAGATGAATATATGTTCATGACTTATATACCTTTAATTTCTCGTAATATTAAGATTAAGATATAACTAAATGGGTTAAATTGCACCGACATAATTAAGTAGGTCATCTTTCACCACAATACCATTCATTTTCCAAATTTTAAACTCTTGTTGATATTTTAAATTCAATGGGATAACTATTTTATTTCTTATAACTCATAAAAAATATACTCCCTCTATTTCATTGATATCTTCCATATTTCCTTTTTCAACCATTTCTTTGATTCCTTCCACTTTTCTTTTTTTCTATCACACTTCTCTCTTACCTAGGTGGCCCAGTTACTTTACCCCTCTCTACTTTTACTTATTTTATTACTTTTCTTAAGAAATGTGCCACTTTTAAGGTGGAAGGAATCATTGAAACGGAGGGAGTAGTAAAATGTTCTAATTAAATTGTGGACACTGCCGCGAGCACCGGCGCGGTCCCTACGGCGGCCACCTACACGGTTCATCTTCCGGTTAGGCCGGTCCGATCCCGCGTTCGGGGCGATGTGTCGGAACTCGATTTGGTTGACAATTTGAATTGTACTAGATAGATGTATGGGCGCATCTACGTTTCCATTGGAATCAATCAAGATGTGGCTATAAATGTTTAAAAGCATAATCATTTCGTTTGGCGACCGTATTAGTCAACCGAATTTGTTGCCGATTTGTGGAGTCGCCACCGTACAATTATGGGATGCTCGGATACCATTCAAGTCAACTTTAATCCTTAGTCGGCTCAAAGTTGAATGACATGGGGACCTAAAGATAGAGACTTGTACCCTTAAGCATTCCATGTCTAGAATGACTCTCATTGCCAATGGTTTCGGACATCCAGAAACCGTAGATTCTGAGTTGGGTGAAGGTACGTATTGGAAAGCCAACATCGAATAGATTTCAACACCCAATCCCGCCTGCACATAGCGACCTCTACTAATTACTTGATGGACAGATAACTTCGTTCTAATGTGGTGACAACCGGCCATTGTTTTAAGCATAGTGTCTTAGCTAGTCGGTTGAATTAAAGGCAAGTAAGTCGACGTCGAAGTAGGTGTTTTACATTCTTTGCATGTGTTTTCACGTGACAAGCAGGCCATGTTAAGATGCACGTAACAGAGTAGAGAGTACTAGACAGTATATGTATCAGCAAATTAGTTTTAACGTGATAATATAGATATTAGTCATTCTCGTGTTATACCTTACCTGGTATTCGGCTTAAAGTGCGTATGTACAACATTAATAGAGACGCGTCAAGCCATCCCTGAGGAGAGCATCTGTATTATTACGGGACTGAACCACCGTTCGTTTTGATTAGTGTAGTTATTTACGTTTTAGCTTCCAGTTAGGTGATTTAGCATGTGATTATGGTCTTAAAAGCGATAATGTAATCCCCTAGAAAATCTAACGCGATACACTGGCGGAAACACTGTAGAGTCGGGATTAAAACACACTGTAACTATGTCTTAGTAAAATTAAAATGGTAAAGTCAAACAATAGGCCTTAATAAAATGGCCAAAATTTAAAACAATCCACAAAAGGGGTTTCAAAAATTCATAAGACATAATTATTAAAGTAAACAAGCAGGATCCACACTGCTCGCTAGCCCACACCGGGAACACGTATACCTGCCATGTTAAAATATAACAGCCACAATCAGTGGGGAGCAACGCCAATGTTCTCCCAGCCGTATAACAAGATTTTAAAACTATAATTACTACTTTAGAAAAATAGTAACAAAACAGAAAACAGTAAAACATTATAATAAAAATAAGTTTTCAGTAAAAAACTTCACGTATCGAAACAATATAATAAAAACGAGTTTTCCGAAGAAAACATAAAAATATTTGCCAACCTGCAAAAGCCAATTATATCGATAATAATAATAATAATAATAATAATAATAATAATAATAATAATAATAATAATAATAATAATAATAATAATAATAAAATATTCAAAATGGCGTTATGCATAGGATTAATGTAGAATCAAGAGTTTCACTAGGATAATACTAGAAACTAGCTTCGAGAACTGTAGACTTAACTCATAACAGAATCCAGTCTCTAACTAGGCAACTCAACTATAACAGGACTGCGTGCAGCGAGGTTCTGGTTTAAGTAGTGCATACCCCTCCTACAACAAATATGTCTAGTTCAGCTGACGGCGACTAACACGATGCGGTATCTAGCTTATGGTCAAAGCATACACTCTCCTGAACACAAACCATGCTTAGTTCAACAACCGATGTGCCCCATAAAGACACACCAGCCTTACAGTTGATGGTAAAAACGTACATCCCAGACTATATTACTCTAAACCCACACTTTTCCTTATTTCATAACTCCAAAACAATCCATTATCGATATTTAAAAGATGTATTCAATATAAATAATAAGAGAACAAAAGAAAAAGGAATCACTTTCCAAAAGAGGAAACTTTCTATTTTAGGAAACTTCTATTTTTAGAAACATTACCAGAAATAGCATCATATTAAAATAGCAAAAATATTAGTTTATACTAATACCACATTTCTAGTAAACGATATAGATTTATAAAAAACCCAAAACCCTAAAAAAGAAAAAGAAAAAATTCTTCGTTCGGGGCTGCCATCTACCAATTTCGGTAGTGGTAAGCCCCAAATTTTAATCTCTATTACAGTATTATTATTAATCTTATTTAGTTTTTAGATAATTATGAATAACTCTTGCCTCCTCCTTGTGAGGTTTTGCCCCCATCAATTGATGGGTTTGCTCCTATGTTTTCGGTGGGTTTGCTCCCTCTTTGGGAGAGGTACAAGATTTATGTGCAAGATCATGAGAGCATTGAAATTTCTACGTTCGGTGATATAGTTGAGGTCAGATCTCGGTCTAATATTTGTCGAAATAGAGAAAGTTCCTCCCTTTGAAGACTATTTAATCAGAAAGTTTCACCACGTCAAAAATCAAATTAAAATAAAATGTTTAGGTACTAGAACTAAAAATCGGTTTTTAATCGTTTTTGTCCGTAAACGGTAATAATTCAATAACCGATATCTAAAATATCAGAAAAATACCAAATTATTAAAAATCATCAAAAACCTCATTTTTACTGTATATAAACATAAATTAAAAGTTTAGGCCGAATATTACGATTTTACAAATTAATATGACGATTTAATCGTTAATCTCGTAAAAGCGATAAAAAATATCGAAACATGCAAATTTTCAACTTTTAAAAATTTTCCAGATTTTATAATATACATATATTGTCAAAATAAAATTATAATTATATACATGCAATTACACAAATAAAATCATGCAATACCGAGTAACATCGACGTTACCTTCAATCCAAATCCGAGTCTACGATATATTCGTCTTCTACGGGACCGCTTCGGAACCTTAAAAAAAACATGAATTTCATGGTATGAAAATACCATAATATCGTTGAAAAATTAAGGTGATAACGATTGGAAATGAAATCGATTAATACCTTAACGAAGGAGATGGAAAGAAGATCGATATAGCGAAAATAGAGACGGAAAATGGAGATGATGAACACGAAATTTCTGGGCAGAAATGCTGTTTTTGGTCAGATTTCACAAGAAAAAAAATTGGGAGAAAGAGAGTATTTGCTTGAATAAAATGGATGAATGAATTATGAGAAAAATGTGAGGAGATATGGAGTGAATGGTGACTTTAAAATTGATGAAAACTAGGTACATTCACCTCCAAAATTTCAGCCAAGAGTGAATGTGAAAGGAGTGTGAAGAGTTTGCATGAGTCAACAATATTAATTTATGAGAAAGAAATATCTTATGCTTTAATCATATTGTTTTTATAAAAATAAAATGTTGCACAAAAAAATGTGTAGTGGTTGTGTGACCTGAGTGTCATGAAAAAAATGGTTCAAGGTGGTCCCAAAATAGTTGTAAGTCGATAAAAATAAGGATCGTAAAATTATTAAAAGCATTTCAAAGCAATTTGAGTAAACCCCGCGCTAGAAAATAATTATATGAAAAACATCGTAATAAAATTATTAAAGGGTAAATTTTCATGAATAAAATTATTTCTTAGTTGGAAATATTATTTGAATGTGTTTACATTTTTAGGAAAAGAAATAACTTAACTTCGAGATTAAAACGTTAATTCGTAGAGAAGTAGAATTCCTTGCGGAAAAATAATTAGTTTACGAAGAAAATCAAATAAATATATTTAAAAGAATTAAAATCTTTAAAAATAAAAATAAATATCATTGGACTCAAAAATGAAAATAAAGCTTGGAAAAAAATGATGAAACATACGGCCGAAATGTGACAGAGTTATGACGAAGTCATAACGGAAAGGATAAAACGTTAGTAAAATAGCGGGTGTTACAGATAAATCATACGAAAGCGATGAAGCGCGAAACATAAGTAAATCATGTTGTATGAGGAGTTGTACCCTCAGATTGTACACTTAAGGAAATACGATGTGTAGACGATAAAGAACGGATCTAATAACGACTACTCAGATTCGATTTAGGTGTTTTAGTATTTAGGGTTGAAGTTGTGGACGTTATGTATTTTAGACGAGTTGGTCTAGAGACCGAGCCAAGTAAGAGTAAGGCTTGTGCACTGATGCGTGTATTTATATACACTTATTATGCCTTTTATGCACGCATTCCTGTATTTATCAGGTAGTGTAAGCTACCATTTTGCTCCGAATTCGCTACTTTGTGGTGTACTTCGTCCTTTTGGAGGAACGGATGCTACATGAGTTGAAACGAATCAAATCCGAGCTGAAACGAGCTGAACGCAGAAGTGGGTATATGATAGTCGGCTGACTATTAAAATAATCGGCCGACCATCAGAATAGTCGACCGACTATTACAATAGTTGGCCGACAATTTGGGAAGCTGCAGAAGTCAAATGAATCAATTTTAGTCGACCGACTATTATAATAGTCGGCCAACTTCTATTTTCTAGGCCGCGGACAGTTCACGTGTTGATCAAGCCGTTTCCTTAATTAGTTTTAGAATGGCTTGTATATATTTAAGGAGGTATTAAACCAGATTAGAAGGCTCTCGCACACAATTTACTCTCTTAATACTTCTAAACTATTTTCTCTCCTCTTGAACTCGTTTTTACGTACGATTGCATATTTTGAATCTCCTTCTTTCCTTTTGGTAAGTTAATCTCTAATCTTTCTTCCTTCTTCCCTCTTTGTTCTTAATTGTTCTTAATCTCTTTAGATTGTTTATGCTTGTTTTAATCTTATTATCATTCGTTATGTTTAATCTAGTAAAATCGCTTATCTTTATTGTTGTTCTTGAATTAATTATGAGTAGTTAATTTCACTTGCTAGGATTTAGGTGATCTGCGAATTGAATGTGGTCGCTATATAGTTTATAGATCTATCAATGATATTGTGTCTGAGTTGTCAATTGTAGCATTCGCGATTAGTCAATTAATGTGCATGATTAATTAATTGAATTTGGTAAACTCGAACCTAAGATAGGAAGTCTGGTAAGAGTTAGACCCGCTACAACACATTAGTGTGCCCTATTAAGATCGGAATCCTTTAGATGCATGCTAGGGTGAATAGCGGACCGAAAGAACCTTTTCACTACCCTTTCGAACAATATCTGTGATATACCTGTCACCTAGACCTTGACCATATGAAATTTGTAGTGAACCGACAATCCTAGTTTTCTCTCTTTATAAATTTGCTCTAATTTATTCTGTTTACTTTAGTTATTTCTTCTCTTTAATTCTCTTCCCTTCACTACTTTTAGATTGGTCAAACAAACAAAATCCCTCGATTGGTTACATAGATAGACTTTAATTGCAAGTAGTTTATTTGTCTTCCTGAGGAATCGGTCCGAGCTTCCCTAGCTATATTTTTAGTTGGATCGTCGTCGGTTATCTTTGATTGGTATATGAATATCTTATCAAATTTTGGCACCGTTGTTGGGGAGACGGTGTAATTTTACTTGTCATTTTAGTTTATCTCTTGTCTCAGGGAACTTTTGTTCCTTGAGACGGTTCTCATATTTTCCTTCTTTGTTCTGTTTATGCCCAGGTCTAACTGGTCTGAGATTCATTCCTTTGATCCCGAGCCTGAAAGGACTTTACGATCTAGACAGAGTTTTTGGAGGGAAATTCGTCAAGGGGAAAATTCTAATTCGTATGACCCATTTTCCACTAACCTTGAAGTGGAATATTCATTCCACGAAGAGGACGACTCTATTTCTACATCAGGTGCCGAGTCAGATATTACTCTTCCAATCATGTCGCCGAAACTTTCTACTCACTCTAAGCCGACATAGGCTAACATCCCGAAAGGATGGAAGCTACCGACTCCTACCACCGGCTCTTTTGAGATTCGTCCCGCTTATATCAATTTGGTGGAACGAAATAATTTTTCGGGCAAGAAAGATGAAGACCCCGGACAACATATGGAGATATTCACTAATTACTGTTGTTCGATTCCAGTTGCTCCCGGGGTAACGCAGGAACAAGTAATGGAATCCTTATTTCCATTCTCTCTAGTAGGTCCAGTCCGTCATTGGTATCAAGACCTTGATAAGAAAGCTGCCGGTATTAATGCCTAGAACTCATTAGCGCTTGATTTTTACAAGCATTGCTACTCTCCTCAGCGCAATAATCAAGGAGCAAGATAATCAGTTTTAAGCAAGGACGGTTGGAAGATCTAAACGAAACATGGACTAGAGTTAAGGACCTAGTCCGTTCTATATTCCTCATCACGGATTTGAGCCTTGGTTCTTATGCAATCGATTTTATAACGGGTTATTTGATGATAATCGACTATTCTCGATGGTGCGGCCAACAGACGTTTCCAAAATAATATTGATGATGATAAGGGTTGGAAATTGATCGAGGAGGTGGCCACACATCGAGCCAAGTATGGAAATCCGAGGGTTAGTGTTCGGGTAGCCGCAGCTGAAACTAGTGAGATTTCGGCTCAATTTGACCATCTTCGTGCTCGTCTCAATAAAATTCAGAATCCATGTCATAGGAACAAGACCAACCAGCAAACTGTCCCTGCCATGATCAAACAGGAGGCCATATGTGATCGATGCGGTACCGAAAGCCATAGCGCTGAGGAATGTATAACAGGGACATAACAGGTTCTAACTTTTCAACAGTATAAGCAAGGTAATCCTTATCCCAATTATTATAATGAGCGGACTAGGGAGCATCCGAATTTCAGTTGGACGAGTCAGAATGTATTGAATCTCGTTCCTCCGTCAAAGCAACAACCGTATGTTCCACCTCATCGCGGACAACAACAACAACAAGGTTTCCAAAAGCCTCTTGCTCTTCCACCATCGCCTCAGTCTCTTGTTATTCTTCCTCCAGCGCCCGCGACTCCATATTCGGTTCCTAGTGAATATCAAGAATTGAAGAGTATCATGCAATCTCTTAGGGGCCGTTTGGTTCGCAAGAAGGTATGAGGTTGGAATCAGGAATCAAACCAAAGTGGTATGGGGTTGGAACTTGATTCCTGATACTTGGTGTTTGGTTCATTTTTTAGATGATTGAGAATCAAATCCGAAATTCTAGTTTTTCTAAAATTATATTTTATAATATATAAAAATTTATATAACACTGACTATATAAAATCTAAAAAATTTAGCATGAATGAAAATTTAAAAGTTCATTAAAAACAACGCTTTTTGGTGATATAAAACACTGAGTTACATTAATAAAATTTTAAAATAATTTTTTAGTATTTTAAATTAGTGTTTTTCAATAAAATATTTCAATCATACTATTTCAAAGAAAAAAATGGAACAATATTTTTTTTTGGAAAATCAAACAAAGTTTGATTCCAAGGGTATGAATCTCATACCCACCTCCTCCCTTGGGTATGAGAAACCCATATCACGAGGGTTTGAGGTATGAGTATCGAAATGAAAAAACTGTAAACCAAACACAAGGTATGGGTTTGGTTCATTCTAAACCCATACCTCATACCTAAATTGAGTAAACAAAACGGCCCCTTATGGTTCAGATGCAGAAAAACGATCAAGGTAAAGATGCACAGAGAAAGATGTTGGAGACGCAGGTGGCACAGATTGCCATAAATCAGTCTACTATGCAATCGGGTACGCTACCATCCCAGTCAGAGAAGCCGCATGACACAGCCAACGCGATACAACTTCGTAGCGACCTTACTTATGACGAGCCCGAGATGCCCAGTTATGACGATACTGTTATTGTGGAGGATGTGATTGATGATGTACCACTGAAAACTGTTGAAACTGTCGCGGAGGACGACTTTGTCAAAAATAGTCGACCGACTATAATTGACACAGTACCAGAAAATCTAGGAAAGGAGCAAAATAGTTAACCGACATTGAGAATGGTCGATCGACTGTAAATAATAGTCGACCGACTATGAACAGTAGTCGATCAACTATTCCGGAGACAGGGTTCGAAACTCAGACGCTCACTGCTGATAAGAATTCTGTTGCTGAAGTTGGAACAGGTTTTCAAGTAAAGGACAAAGCTACTGAACCGCCAATCGAAATTCAAGTTCCTTTTCCTATTCGGTTGAAGAATAATAAGATCGA
The DNA here is from genome assembly GCA_958450325.1 of Agrostemma githago. Lineage (NCBI taxonomy): Eukaryota > Viridiplantae > Streptophyta > Magnoliopsida > Caryophyllales > Caryophyllaceae > Agrostemma > Agrostemma githago. The sequence goes on along the minus strand of OY288245.1, from coordinate 14,393,938 downwards.
GAAGAAATTCAGTAAATTTATGGAGGTCGTCAAAAATCTCCAGGTAACCGTCCCCTTCACCGAGTTAATTACCCAGGTACCCTCTTACGCGAAACTCATGAAGGACATTTTGACCGTAAGAGGAATTTTAATGAGCATGAGACCATTGCTTTACTGCTGAGTGTAGTGCTCTAATTCAAAGTAAGTCTCCACTCAAACTAAAAGACCCGGATAGTTTTTCCATACCATGCACCATAGGCACCCATGTGATCGATAAAGCTCTATGCGATTTGGTTGCGAGTGTCAGTGTCATGCCCTATTCCGTTTGCGAGAAGCTGAATATGGGTCAACTTAAAGTCACAAGTCTGACTCTTTAGATGACTGGCAGGTCAGTCAAACATCCCCTAAGAGTCTTAGTGGATGTCCCTGTTAAGATAGGTAAATTCTTTATACCTGTCGATTTTATTATCTTAGATATGGCCGAGGATACCCATATTCCTATAATCTTAGGTATGCCGTTTCTACATACTGCAGAGGCAATTATCGATGTCAAGCACGGACGCTTAACTCTCGAGGTGGGGGATGATAAAGTGACCTTTAACTTGGCTAACACATTGGATACTTGTTATGCACTCGATATTGTTGATGATACAATTTTTGATGTTTGTACGGGTTCCCTGAGTATGGACCTGCTCGAAGCTTTGACGTGTTTAGACACTTGTGCAGGTGATGAAACTAATGATGATGTTGTGTGGGATTTGTTAGGAGAAACATAGAATCCAACGAACATCGACGGAGAAGTGGTAAATAGGTTGGTAGATACTTCTTATGCTGTAGAGATAAATAAACCCGACCTGAAACCCCTTCCGTCCCATCTCAAGTATGTATTTCTAGACGATTCTGAGTCTTATCCCGTCATTGTGAGTAATAAATTGGATGAGAACCAACTTTCTACATTGTTTGTTGTTCTTAAGAAGAACAAGAAGGCAATAGGATGTCTAGATGACCTTAAGGGAATCAGTCCCGATATTTGCACGCATCGAATTGAGCATGAGGAAGGTCACCAACCTGTCAGACAGGGTCAATGTAAATTGAACCCGAAAATGTAAGAAGTGGTGATCAAAGAAGTGATGAAATTGCTAGATGCAGGTATAATTTATTCTGTCGGTAACTCTAAATGGGTGAGTCCAGTTCAGGTCGTCCCGAAGAAAGGTTGGACTACCATGGTCAAAAACGATAAAAATGAATTAATACCTACTAGAATCGTAACAGGATGGTAGATGTGCATTGATTACAGACAATTAAATTCCGCCACAAAAAAAAGATCACTTCCCTCTTCCATTTATCGATCAAATGGTAGAAAGATTAGCCTCACATAATTTTTTCAGATCCTGATCCATCCTGATGATCAGGAAAAGACGACCTTTACTTGTCCCCATGTTGTTTTTGCTCATTCCAGGATGGCTTTCGGGTTGTGTAATGCCCCCGCCACCTTTGAAAGGTGCATGATGGGGACATTTTCCTAGTATATTGAGTCTATTATGGAGGTATTCATGGATGATTTCAGTGTCTACGGTAGTAGTTTCACTCATTGTTTAGCTAACCTTAATAAAGTGATACAGCGATGTATTGAGGTCAAGTGCTGAATTGAGAGAAGTGTCACTTTATGGTGAACGAGGGAGTTGTCCTTGGGCACTTAATATCTGATCGAGGCATCCAAGTAGATAAAGCTAAGGTGCAAGTGGTCGAGCAATTGCCCTCTCCTGTTAACGTGAAGGGGTTTAGGAGTTTTCTTAGACACGCCGGACTTTATCACCGGTTTATCAAAGATTTCTCTAAGATTTCTAAACCACTTAACCAACTGCTCCTATGCCCCATTCATTTTATTGATGAATGTTTATCTGCTTTTAACAGGTTAAAGCAAGCTTTGATCACAGCACCTATTATTCAGGCTCCGGATTTGGAGCTACCGTTTGAGATTATGTGCGACGCCAGTGACTATGCAGTTGGCGTGGTGCTTGTCAAAGGAAGGAAAACGCGGTGAATTCCGTCTATTATGTGAGCCGAACTCTAGATGAGGCTCAGGTGAAGATACTAGCTACTACAGAGAAGGAGATTCTAGCCGTGGTCTATGCATTAGAGATGTTTCGATCTTATTTAATAAAATCGGAAGTGACAATTTATACTGACCATGCGGCTTTGAAGTATCTTCTCGCGAAGTAGGAAGCCAAACATAGATTACTGCGATGGGTGCTCATACTTCAGGATTCGATTTGGAAATAAAAGACAAGAAGGGTGCTGAAAATTCTGTGTGTGGACATGACATAGGTCCACCCCGACGCGGCCACGCGCGGGTTTAGGGAGGCGAATGAATCTCATGTAAGATGGATCGAATTGAAATTTAAATCGAAGTGGAGTCGCCACCGAACTTTGTGGGAGTTCGGGCCCATTCGAACCCACTCTATATATTAGTAGGCCATGCACAAAGTATGGCCCATTCGGATGTCAGAGTTTATGGGGCTCGTCCCTTTGCATTTGATACCGATACTGACATTATCGGATACCGTGTATTGAATGACTCTCGTGTGCCAATGGATTCAGATATCCGGAAACCATGGTTCTGAGTAAGGGGTGAGGGTATGTGTTGGGAAGTTCACAACGAACACCCAACCCCGCCCGCACTTAGCGGCCTCTACTAAGATATCGCTTGACTTTTGAATACGCGCGTTAGTAATACGATGATATGTTATGCAAACAATATTTTGTCTAAACATGCGAAAATTAGGATAAGTTGCTATGTCGATTTAATGCATCTAAAATTAACGTCGTTAGTAATACGATGATATGTTATGCAAACAATATTTTGTCTAAACATGCGAAAATTAGGATAAGTTGCTATGTCGATTTAATGCATCTAAAATTAACGTCGAAGTTGTATTTAGCATGCGAGATTCGTTTTAGTACAATAAAACAAATAATGGAAATAAAATTCCAAAATAGAAACAAACGCGTTAGTAATGATAATAACAGTTTGTAAATAATATAGAATGCTATAGAAGCTGTGATGCATGGTTTTGAAAGGTAGTATGACACGTGATTGACTTGACACGTGTTGATCGAAGTCATAAAAATATTATCGGGACTCGAAGGACTTTGTTTGACTCACGGTTTTGTCGTGATAAAGGCCACTCGATCGAGTCATTGAGGGACTCGACGGAGTGGGCCTCGGAAAAAGTTTCTGTCCCGGATTTGAGGTGTCACTTGACCGAGTCATGGAGGGACTTGACCTAGTGAGCAACCACTCGATCGAGTCATTGCGAGACTCGGCCGAGTGGTTCTCAAAGAACATTCTGCCTCGGTTTTTGGGGTGCCACTCGATCGAGTGCCCCCTGTACGAACTAGGGTTCGTTTCGCAATTTGTTGTAGATTGTCTTTTGATTTTGATAAATCGCTAATTTTGTCAAATCAGGCAGAAATATTGTAGGATTTGTGCTCGATTCGGATTTTGATACTCATCGTATCCGATATTTGATTATGGAATCAATATCGAATACTTAGAGTGAAATCTAGAAAAAGACGCTGTGAGTCGTTTAAATCGAACTAAAATGAAACGAATTATCTACGCGTTTATAGTGTCGTGATTCGTTCATTTGAACTATATGACAACTATTTTAGCATCAACGAATTCGAGTTAGTTATTTTTCTTGACTAATTCGTTTAGATGCGACATCCAACTATAGAGTTGGTATCGCATCTAAAGAACGACGTTTTATATTTGCTTAAAAAAGAAATTGATTCCCTCCGCATCTCGACATCTTAACGAATCCTTGTGGATTATGTGATGTCGGATCCGCATCAACGGGTTTCGACTTAACTTAAATAAAAGCGCGTGATTTGAAATAGTTTTAGAAATTGATGTATGCGATATTAATAATGATGACGATGATGCGAATAAAAAGACGTGACTAAAAAGAAAACGCCATTGTTGATGTTGACTCGCTTCAACAATCAAATACTCGGGGTGTCTGGATAAGCGACCGGCAACGTCGGGTGAAACACCCTTGTATTCGTATTTTCTTATTCCGTTATCCTTTGTATTCGACACGAATTAACGAGTATTTTAAAGTCTTAATACTAGTAATATTATCGATATTAGAAGAAATAAAAAAATGAAAGACGAGAGGAAGGAGAAGAAGACGGATGAGAAGAGAGAAGAAAAGAAAAGAAATTGGGATTTTTGCACCCTCAACCTACATGCTTCGTAATCTCGGACGGGACTCATTTAATTGTGGCGTGCGCACGGGAGTATCGAGATTTATGTAGACGGAGTTATGGTGGTTTAGGGTTTGCTAGATACTAGGGTTCTAAGTTGTATGTGAAAGTTGTAAAGGTGAAAAGTGTGTTAATTGTGCATGCAAAGGGGTGTATATATAGGAATGATCCCCCGCCCCCGTCTAGGGTTACTCGATCGAGTACCCCTGTTGACTCGATCGAGTGGCCCAGTGAAGGTATAAAAACGGGCATGTTAAAGGTCCACTCGATCGAGTGGTCTGACACTCGATCGAGGGGATCAGGCGGGCTAGTTATTTTTGCAGAATTTGTATTTTGTATTGAATTCTTGATATTTGCATGGCTGTTTTGTGTCTCGAAAGTGGCTTTGACCGGGGTTTGACCCGGTCGCTAAAAGTCGGTTTTATTTCCGGTGTCGGTTTTGACCCAAATTAGTCTTATTTGATTGGAAACGACCCACTAGGCCTGAATTTGAGGTCGGTTTTGTGAGTTTTGTACTCCTTAAAAAGCCCAAGTCAGAAACTAACGATTCCGAGCCCATATCCGAGCGCGTAGAAGCATGTTTGCGTCCGATCATCATCGAGTGTTTTTTGGAAACTGTTATAGACACCTAGCAGCAAAATGTGGGTGTCTACAGAGCCCCCACTCTGACTGAGGCTTGGACAAGGCGAAAGTCAGAGTAGCTACCAGGTCAATCGAGGATTAAGACATGACAGACTTCCGGTCGAATCGTTTATAGTTCATTAGACTCGCGTGAAGGGCTCGCCAGCCATAAGATAGAAATCATACCTGAGTTGATGATGATATGTAATCCCGTAGAAAAATCTAACGCGATACAGTGCCGGAGACACTGTAGAGTCGGGATTAAAACACACTGTAACTATGTTTGAGTAAAATTAAAATGGTAAAGTCAAACAATAGACCTAAAATAAAATGGCCAAAATTTAAAACAATCCACAAAAGGGGTTTGAACAATCCATAAGATATAATTATTAAACTAAACAAGCAGAATCCATACTGCTCGCCAGCCCACACCCGAAACACGTAAACCTGCCATGTTAAAACATAACAGCCACAATCAGTGGGGAGCAACGTCAACGTTCTCCCAGCCGTATAACAGGATTTTAAAACTGTAATTACTACTATAGAAAAATAGTAAAAATGAAAACAGTAAAACATTATAATGAAAATAAGCATTCAGTGAAAAACTTCACGTAACGAAACAATATAAATAAAATGAGTTTTCCGAAGAAAACATAAAACATTTGCCAACCTGCAAATCAAAATTATATTGATAATAATAAAAATATTCAAAATGGCGTTATGGATAGAATTAGTGTAGACGGCTAGACTTTCACTTGGAGAATACTAAAACTAGCTTCGAGAACTCAGTTCAAACCAATCAAACCTCGATCTCTAACTAGGCTACTCAACCACAATAGGACGGCGACTTATTAATGCGTGGCCCTAGTTTAAGATGATATGTACACCCCTCCCGAGCACCATAAATACTCAGTTAAACCCGACGGCGTTTTACACTGTGCGGCACGAGTCTAAGAAAATATACACACACTCCCGAACACCATATATGCTCGGTTCAACAACCAGTGTGCCCCATAATGACACACCAGCCTTATAATTGATGGCAAAAACGTAAACCCTATAATATATTACTCTAAACCTCACACTTGTCCTTATTCCATAACTCCAAAACAAACCATTATCGATATTCAAAAGATATAACCATCATAATAATAAGATAACAAAAGGAGTAACCATTATATTCTAAAAGAGAAAACTTTCTAATTTAGGAAACTTTTATTTTAGGAAACTTCTATTTTTAGAAACTTTAATAAAAATAGCGTCATAAAAAAATAGCAAAAAATTAGTTTATACTAATTCAACATTTTTAGTAAACGATATAGATTTATAAAACTAATACTTTCGGCCTTAACGATATTAATTGTTAAAGTGAGAATATTTGGGTTTATGAAGTTATTGAAATATCGTACAAGTGTTTATAAAATAATTTAAAATGTCTTAAACATTTTAATACTAGTAATTAGGGTGTTTCCAAAATTTATAAAACTCAAATCCCCTAATTATTAATAGTTTCGACAATGCGAACATAAATAGGATTTTACGGCAAATGTAAAAGTAAATCTTTTAGCGTCTTTTATTTAATTAAACCATTTTTAAAAAAAAATAGAATATGATAAGGGATGATTTAACTCTTAAATTTTCAGATTTAAATATTTTAAAAATTGCTGTAAAAATAATTCATTTAGCTGAAACGAAGCATTTTAACGAAAAATCGTAATTTTGTCCAAAAATCATTACTATTAATTAAAGACTTTAATAAATAGTACAAAAATTATGTAAAATAGCTAAAATATATTTTTGGACATTCTGTCCAGTAAAGAAAAATTTCCAGAATCCTTAAACTTGGTTTTTAAAGTGTTTTCTCGTTAATCGTCTAATCTCGACAATAACGATTAATAAAAATAGTAATTACAAAACGATTTATGTATTAATATCCAAAAACTATTATTAAACTTAAAAATCACGATTTTCCATAACCTACTATTTTTTCCAGATTTCCAAAATTCCAGATTTAGCAAACACCGTTAAAACCGTCTTTTAAAACCCGTTTTCACAATTAACGATTCCATTGATAAAACTTATCGTTCCTAACATTTTATTAAAGCACTAAAAATCATAAAATTACATTTTATTATGAAACCATAAGAAACAAATTTTTTTCCAGATTTAAAAAAAAGACCAGAAATCGAGAATTTAAACGACAAACACGGTTTTAACGATAAACGATGATTTAAAGTGATTAATTAATTCATCCACTTAACAATTCTGAAAAATTATGAAGAAAATCATAAAATTTTATTTCATCATAAAGTTTCAGCACGTAAAAAATAAGATTAAAATAAAATGTTTAGGTACTAGAACTAAAAATCGACTTTTAATCGCTTTTGTCCGTAAACGGTAATAATTCAATAATCGATATTTAAAATATCATATCAATAATAAATTATCAAAAATCATAAAAAAAATCATTTTTACAGAATATATTCATATATTAAAAATTTAGGCCAAATATTACGATTTTACAAATTAATATGACAATTTAATCGTTAATCTCCTAAAAGCGATAAAAATATCGAAACATACAAATTTTCAAATTTTAAAAATTTTCCAGATTATATGACATACATATATTGTCAAAAATGAAATATAAAAATATACATGCAATTACACAAATAAAATCACGAAATACCGAGTAACATCGACGTTACCTTCAATCCAAATCCGAGTCTACGATAAATTCGTCGGCTTCGAGGTCGACCATGAATCCTACATCACATGATATACATGGTACAAAAATACCATGAGAAAACTAAAAGAATCTTGGTAAATAACGATCGAAAATAACATCGATTATTACCTTAACGAAGGGAAAAGAAAGACGATAATTTAGAAGGTAAAAATAGGATGATCAAAGCCTGATTATGGATAAAAATGGCTGCTGAAAATGGGCAGGAACACCAGCCAAAAAGAGGGAGAAAGAAGAGGTTTTTGTTAAAATAAAATTGATGTAAAAATGAATAAGAAAAATATGAAGGGATGGTGGATGAATGAAGCATTAAAATTGACAAAAACAATGTGAATATAGTCTTAAAATTTTAGCCAAAATGAATGAGATGGTAACATGAAAAGTTTGTAATTTAATCATGTAAATCAATTAAAGAGAAAAAATATCTTTTTACTTAAAGTTTAAACATAAAGTGTTATGTACATAAAAGTTGTAATCAAAGGTGTGACTACATGATGTCACGGTCCAAAAGGGTCTCTTTTTAGTTGTAGGTTGATAAAAATAAGGATCGTAAAATTTTTAAAAGCATTTCAAAGCAATTCGAGTAAACCTCGCGTTAGAAAATAATTATTTACGAAACTTCGTAATAAAATTATTAAAGGCTAAATTTTCGTAAATAAAAACATTTCTTAGTTGGAAATATTATATAAATGTGTTTAGACATTTTTAGGAAAAGAAATAACTTAAATCCGAGCTTAAAACGTTAATCGTAGAGAAATAGAATTTCTCGCGAATAAATAAATTGTTACGATAAAAATCAAATAAATATGTATAAATAAGTAAAATCTTTTAAAATAAAAATAAATATTATTTGACACAAAAATAAAAAATAAAGCTTGGAAAAATGATAAAACAGAATGCCAAAACGTGATAGAGTTATAATGAAGTCATAGCGGAAATGATAAAAGCGCTAGGAAAATAGCGGGTGTTACATGATAACTCCCCGGGGAATCGGACTTGTCGTATAAGTCCCGGGTGCGCCTGTAAATGGGCCCATCCCGTGCTATTTCGGGAAAATGCCGCCTTGGACTTTCCGCTGGGGAGATATGTGAGTTGCGCGGGCTTGCCTCTGAAGCCTTGGGTGTATCTATATGCGGAAATATCCCATGAAGCTGCGCGGGAGCTTGTCTAAGAAGCCCTGGGTGTGCCCGTTTGCAGACACATCCCGATTACGCGGGAGCTTGCCTAAAAAGCCCTGGGTGTGTCCGTTTGCAGACACATCCCAAATTGCATGTGTAACACCCCGTATTTTAACAAATCTTTTATAAGTTCTTTCTCTTTTACGTTACATTTTGTTACGTTTTGGAAACTACCAGACCCCCTTCCGTGGGATAGTCAAAATTTTCATATTTTTATTTCTCCTAAATTTTTTTTACACTTCTTTTTAAATAAGATAAAATAAATTTTGAGATGTTACATTTTATTATTTAGATATGAATCGCATATTCAACTCAGCTTAAGACAACTTAAGTCGACCTTAACTCTTTCATTAATTCTCATACTTGCACACTCCAATATACATTTTGAAGATGGGAGTAAGTACTATGACTCCCCAAGAGAAGTCATGGACAAATTCAGACAACTACGAGGCAAAAATTTAGCTAAAAGTAGCCCAAGGTTTGCGTAACAGTTCATATTCCTTACTCGACATTTTTACAAGTTGCTTTATACAAAAACTATCTATTTTCCTATTTGAACTTAATCTCTAAAAACGTTGTTAGACCTTCTACCCAAGTGGAGTATCATTTTATTTAAAAGAACTTTCTAGATACGTTATTCAAGAAACAAATTTATAATATTTCGTAACAAAGTTTCAATTATACTAAGTATTACGTCATTAATCGCTTTACCTTCCGTCTTAGACTATTTGACTTTCCTATTTAACTAAAAGGTCATTTTGACAACACTCTGTCTTTTCATATATTAATACGTATATTTTTAAGCTAAGGTAATAATAATACGTTAGTAAAATTTGTACACGATGAATATAACTCGTCGTAGTTGGACCTACCTAACTAAGTTAGACCAGTTTTGTATATTCAGTTACACCACCTATATTTTAAATTTGTATCGATACAAAAGTATCTTAAAAGTTCTCCGATTTCAAATATTATACTTAGTAAGATTATTTTTAAAATCGAGTCAAATATAAACAGAGTAAATTCCACAAATTAGAGACTCATATTGAGCCTCCTACTCACCTTCCAAGTTAGCCTTACGTGGCTATGGCTAAAGTACACTACCTCAACTCATCCTCACCACCGTCCCTTTTTCTTCAAATTACTTGTCCCTTCCATTTTTGATCCATGCAACAAGTCATTAAAACCCATTCCTCTTTAAGTAAACAAAAGAAGAAACAACAAAATCTAAAATCCTAGAACCTTCCTTCTTTATCTCGTTTTAGCGAGACAAGTTTCCCTCAACATTAATCGGGTCGATCATTTCTTTAATTCAAATCTGATTCCATAATTAAGGTATTAAAAGTGGAATTATGTTTTTCTTCTTAATTATTATCACTATTATTATTATTATTATTATTATTATTATTATTATTAGATTTTGTATTTTAGTAAACAAATACTCTGTAGATAAAACTTTCATGCATGTTAATATTGTAATAAGATCTAACATAAAACTAACCTTTACTATAATTGTAATATAGTGAGGTAGTTAGTTCATAGAAATATTCTTAATTTTGTCATGTTTTCTATCGAGCGAAGGAAGATACGAAGGGCCTCGAAGCCGCTTCTCAAAATCGAGAGGATCCATTTGTAGTCCAAGTCGTCACCAAGGCCAAAACCCTTGAGTCGGGTGGGTAAATCGTCAAACCTACATGATAAAATCATTTCACAAAATTATTTTTCAGCTATAATCATTGCATGCTAAATTTATTTTATTGCATGTTGATTTTATGTGACTAATTATGTGATGCATGTATCACTTTTGCTGATAATCTGATTATACATAATATATTGTAAATTGTATGTGGAAAATATCATTTTATGTTTTAGCATCCGATTTCTAATTATTTAAAATTAGTTGGAGAAAAAATGGGGGTGGGATTTTAAAGGATTTTCTTATAATTTCAATAAATTATATACCATAAGTATAAAATTTACTAAATTTAATAAGTGTTGGGTAGAGAGTAGAGACACTACTCGCTTAATGGGTTTGATAAACACATTTGAATCATGGATAGGTTATAACTAGAATTTTATAATGAATAAATATATTATTTTAGCTTAAGTAATAAGGGTATAAGATAATGTTGATAGTGTCGGATATATGGTGTATTTGAAATTAGTTACATTCGTTAATTGTAATTAGTTGATCATAGTTATTACTTAGAGACCTTTAAGATAAAATCGTGTTATGAGTCAAGAATACGATTTTCGAGACAGACTAAAATGACTTTATTTGGTTTCACTTAATATTACTATAGATGTGTGTAAATTAGAAGTCATTTGGTTTGATATTTTCGATATCGCTATTTTTTCAACTTTATTTGACTATACGTTACTTGGCTATTAATACTTCGTATCTAATTTCAAAGAAAAAGAAATTTTTTATGGAATTTGAGTTGGATAACACATAATGTTTTCAAAATATATTTCAAAAGATTGTATATTTTATTGGGCATTTTTAGGACTTTATTCGAAATCTCATTGAGCGGGAAAGCAGGTTATCTCTATTGTGTACGAGATAACTTGGAAGAATAGTGCTTAGCTTAACCGTATAAAACCGTCCGTAGCGTACGAAGGGTCTTTGGCTGTGCTGACATTGACTCGAGAGTAGGCGGGAGTGTGGCCATACTTTAGGTGGGGACCTGATCAGTCCCGTACGTGTTAGGTGGATCGCATCCGGGTTTCCGTGAGTCGACGATTGGAGCGTGGCTGCGGGGATAACCAGCCGGGTGGTGAGTAGTACATGGTGCGGGTAACAACCCCACGTATCCGGCATTCGACCCTGGAGATGAGAGGACGAATTTTGTTTTAAACGTGTTTATTTCACCACGGTAAGCAGGGGTAATAATTTAAGCCCCATGGTATCGGTGTGATTGGCGGTATATTATTATTGTACAAGTATCATATATGAAAGTTATTCGGAACTTGTACAATAATTGGCCGGTATATCGTGATAAAACTCTTCTAAAAATAATACGGCACTTAAAATATTTCTTGCGATTTCTAAAGTTATGTGTTATCGATTGTGCATTTATGTACTGTTATTTGATTTATGTTGATTTAATATTTTATTCATATTAAATTTTGGAAATTTACCCACCTGATGATTTGTTTTTGTATTAAATTCTTTCAAAATATTATAATCGTCAGATTAAGGGAGACTGACCATTCCTCAAACGGGCAAGGTTGAAGACAGCTCAAGATGGGACACAAATGTATTCCTATTCCTCATAAAATTGTTATAATTAAATGTAATATTTAAGTACTTTCATAATTATTATGAAGTAATCTAGTTAGTTGAGAATAGTAATGACTCGGATATGTATTATGTCTTCCGCTGTTTCCTATTATAGACTTATTATAAAGTCTGGAAAATCCGGGTTGTTACAGGTGGTATCAGAGCCTGGTCTGATGACTTATCTGCTCTAGAGCTTTAAAGCTCCCGACTAAGTTGGTAATAGAGTCTTATACTCCCAACTCACTCGGTCAGCGGAATCGAGTCATCTATTTTCTAGGATAATAAGTTAAAAGTAACTAAATCACTTGAATGAAAAAGTAAAAGGGTAGAAACAACTAAGGACCGACCTAGTTTTAGGAACCCGTAGCTTTTGTTTTATACTTGTTTTTTTATTTATGTGACGTACATTATAATCTGCACTTATGTGTATGTTATGTAGTTATGTGCATATTAAATAGTCTTAATAGTATTATTAATATATGTGTTATATTATGATATATATTTGTCTAATATATTATATATAAGAAACTATATATTCCTTAAATAGTAATTTTATTTACGCGTATATGCAACTAAGTTATCATTATGAAGACCCGTCAGAATCAAGTAAGGATTATCACGATGCTATGATGAAGGAAGGCCAATTGAGTCATCAGCTACTTTTAGAAGGCATAGTAAATTCGGGATGCAATATTTTTAACTTAGGTTATAATAACATGTGTATTGATCCGTGTTGGTGGGTTAACTCCCTACCATACTAACTTGGTTACTTTGGTTGCAGGGTATAAAATAACGTATCTAAATTATTAATTAAATATAGTAAATAGCTAACGTCGTAGATCCAGTATTCAAGACACTCTTATTTTATAAACAAAAGTTGAAAATCTTCACATACTGTGTTTCATTTCAAAATTTTGTCAAACTATTAATTCTCTTATCATCCTACCTACAATTTGTCGTAGTATTACATAAATTCATGGAAAGATGTATGTTTTCTTCATTTCTTTTAACTCGCTATAAATTTTTATACCACTATCTTCTTATCAATCGTATTTTTGGATTCTCACTTTATTACTTGAACTTTTTTCTGTCTTTTCAAAATCCACTTCAGTTTGCTACCTTTGCTTTCATTTTATTAGAACTTTTTAATCCATATTACTATTTTTGCAAGAAAGTTTATTGACTCTCTTATTCATCTATTTAGGGAATACGAGGGACCTATCTTACTAGACTACACATTCATCCTATCATATTCATGCTCAAATCTATCCCTCCACTTCTTAGCCTAGCAACCACTTAAAATTTTGTCTGATTTGTTAGTTTTTAGACAACCTTTCTACGTTAGTAAAGATTCTTATGTTTCTGTCAATCCTAGTGTGGTGAACGGTACTGCAACTACTAAGGTAAAACGGTACCATCCATGCTTCTAATGCTTTTTCTGTTGTTTTGTTGCACTTCATTTTAATCAGTTTTGAGATCTTCACTCCCTTCTTTAACTTGTGTTCATTGCTTTAACATGTGCCACATTTCCTCCGTCTAATGACACTTGGATGAATAAGTGTGAATGATCGTCAACATCTCGGTTACATAAAAAAAAAAACAAAAAAAAAAAACAATGATTGTTATAAACTCTTTTTGCATATTGTCTATTGTTGCAAGTTTCCTGGCCTTGTCTTACCCTCGAGGATATAAATCCATGGCTTGGAATCACTTTTTCCCTAGGATCACCTGAGTTATTACTTATTACCTTGCTTTTCCCTGAACCCGTCGTTCTTGTCAACCTTTTACCGACCTTATAACATTTGCCTTACTTCCCATCCTTTCAAGAATTTAACTCTTAATGCTTGAGGTGATTTTCATGATTGAAGTATATTGTTCCTTCTCTTTATCTCTCGAATTGTCTTTGCTCCTACGATGTAATATTGAGTCCAACTGTTTTAAATGTCTCTTTCACTATTAACAAACTTCTAAAGCCATTGGTTGACCACTACTTTGCTTCATGCCGTAAGATCCCTTAAGTAAATCCTCCTTCGTCCCAAGGAGCACTTATTATTCCCTCATAATATTTACAAGACACAGTTTTCTTATCAGTAATATCATTCCAAAGGTAAATTCAGTATAACTTATATTGTCTCTTGAGCATAATATTCTTTTGATTGTAAGACCATTATTTGATTTTTATAATCCTTAATATTTTGTTTTTAAAATCATTTTCACCTTTGATCTAAATAGTAGGTCTTATTCACTATTAATTCAGTTTGGAATTTATTTTTGAGTGAAAATTTTATTTAAAATGTATTCATTTATGTTTTTCTCTATTAATTATCCTCTTTATTTAAAAAGTCGATTCTATCTTGACCTTTAAAATATAATCCTTTGAAATTTTATTTTCCTACAAACTCTCAGTTTTAAATTTTTCTAACCCTCCTACTCCATATGGAACCTTATTTGAGATAGAGTATGATATAGTCGCACATGTGGGATTAGTGGATGAATAATAGATGGTGACATAATCATACTTCAAATGGAGAGAAATGATATTATTTGAGGAGTACTTGAACAATAGTCTAAAGGTGAATAGATAATGAGATGTGGTATTGTTTTATGGATATTAATTTGTAAAACCACTATTTGAGGATATTTTAGGATTTTTATGAATATAGGTTCTTGAATGGATCGAAAACATAATTGAGTAATATGAAGTTAAAAGAGCGAGTTTTGTAGTTGAAAGAGAAATATTGAAATATTGAGAATAACTTCATTATGGATTGATATTAACCTTGGAAGGACGGTGATAAAAGAAATGATGGTCTCTAGAATGATTAGGGAATTCATACTTATATTAATTTGGAGAAAATATGAAACATGGGATGTGGAATGGTATCTTTAGACTTCTTGTATTTTTGTTAGACGATCGTGGTATATAGAGGTGAAAACTAGTAAAAATGATTAGAGACAAATTACATTACAGACTAATGAAGTTATTAGAAGAGAGTGAAATTTTGCCCATTTTGGGCATATCAGATATAATTTTAATTTGGTGATTAGACATCCTCTTTAAGATTATGAAATAATATATGGAAGCATGGAAACATAATTTTGAGGAACTTAGAAGTGAGATGGTCTTGTACATGTAATTATGAGAAGGTTGCAAGGAGATCATGCGATTATACGGTTAAGATGACTATTTAAAATGTGTCGAGACAGATATGTTTTATAATTCTACGAATTTTATGAATTAAGTTGGCACTTGAAATGACTTGATAAAACTCGAGGAACTATATTCATATATTATATGTGATAGAAAATTAATGGGAAGTATATGGAATTACGAAATTTGAGAATTTTAGGAATAAGATAGATGAAGTTGTCAAATCATGGTTAGACTACGATTAAATGTAGTTATACTCTAGAGAGGAGTGTGACATAGAGAAATCATGATATATTGAGGCAATTTAGTTAATTAAGCCGAACAATGAATTTGTGGATAAAAAGTTAGTCAGAATAATTACAATACATTTGAGGATATAGGGTAATATGAATAATAATACATTTGAGGATATAAGAATATGACCATCTGATAATGGATTAGACTCGCATATGGTGTAACAGATAATTTTGTGGAAGTAAGGCTTGTATTAGGGAACATAGATCATCCTTTTTATTATAGAAACTTTTTGTTAGGGGGTAAGACTGTAACACTCCGTATTTTAACAAATCTTTTATAAGTTCTTTCTCTTTTACGTTACATTTTGTTATGTTTTGGAAACTACCAGAACCCCTTCCGTGGGATGGTCAAAATTTTCATATTTTTATTTCTCCTAAATTTTTTTTACACTTCTTTTTAAATAAGATAAAATAAATTTTGACATGTTACATTTTATTATTTAGATATGAATCGTATATTCAACTCAGCTTAAGACAACTTAAGTCGACCTTAACTCTTTCATTAATTCCCATTCTTGCACACTCCAATATACATTTTGAAGATGGGAGTAAGTACTATGACTCCCCAAGAGAAGTCATGGACAAATTCAGACAACTACGAGGCAAAAATTTAGCTAAAAGTAGCCCAAGGTTTGCGTAACACTTCATATTCCTTACTCGACATTTTTACAAGTTGCTTTATACAAAAACTATCTATTTTCCTATTTGAACTTAATCTCTAAAAACGTTGTTAGACCTTCTACCCAAGTGGAGTATCATTTTATTTAAAAGAACTTTCTAGATACGTTATTCAAGAAACAAATTTATAATATTTCGTAACAAAGTTTCAATTATACTAAGTATTACGTCATTAATCGCTTTACCTTCCGTCTTAGACTATTTGGCTTTCCTATTTAACTAAAAAGTCATTTTGACAACACTCTGTCTTTTCATATATTAATACGTATATTTTTAAGGTAATAATAATACGTTAGTAAAATTTGTACACGATGAATATAACTCGTGGTAGTTGGACCTACCTAACTAAGTTAGACCAGTTTTGTATATTCAGTTACACCACCTATATTATAAATTTGTATCGATTCAAAGGTATCTTAAAAGTTCTCCGATTTCAAATATTAGGTATATGGTGTTCAGCTATTTCCCGATCTATCCCCTGCATGTCCTTGTAGGACCATGCAAAGACATCCTTGAATTCTTGGAGGAGGTCCGTGAATTGTTTCTTCTCCTCGAGATCTAAGGATAGGCCCAGCTTAAGCATCTGGGGCTCTAAAGGGGTTCCCACGTTGATGGAATCGGTTTCTTCAATTACCGGATCTCGGGATTCCCTTTGTTCGAGCTGCTCGATCAGATGCAGAGGCAGAGGTACCTGTTCGTCGGGTTTCTCAATGTCATTGCATATAAAAATTTTGAAATTGAAAGAATTTTGGAAATAAGGCAAGTCGTAAGCAGAACGGTTTTCGTTATTATTATTAATAGTAAATTTTGAGAACAACTCAAAGAGAGCGACCATCTGATCGTTGGTCAGTGGCGGGATAGGGAGTGCTCTCGGGACAGGCCTCGAGACTCCAGTGGAAGTGGCTACAGGGATAGGGGTTACAGATCGGACTCTAGCACCAGACCCTCTAGACTCGGGCTCTGACTCCGATTCTGACTCTGACTCAGACTCGGACTCGGTATCCGGCATGTCTCCCTCGCCGGTGGTCATCTTGTAGACTCGACCCTGGCCGTCGGTCCACTTGATGGTCTTCCTCCAGGTCCTCTTCCTGGCGTCTTCACCAACTTCGGAAATCAGCTTTGTCGGGTCGAACCGGTTACTACGGAGGATTAGGTTGACCAAATCTTCTTTAGGAGCAGGGACGGCCTTGTCTTCCCCGAATAGGAGCCCCAGCACGGGCTCGGAATTGTCGGCGCCCTCCTTGGATTCCGTCTGGACAAGGGCAAATATGTCATCGGGGATGAAGTTGCATTCCCGAGTCGTTTTGGTCTCGGGATATGTGATAGTGGGTCGGTAGAGGCCCACTTGGATAGCCCCGAATACCGGAGTGACGAAGTAGTCGGTTAATTTCGGGCTATAAGGGCCCAAGTAGGTACCCTTGATGATGTTTTGGGCGTCTTGGAGACTGGCCCGGACCATGTTTTCTGGAGTTGCAGCAAACCCTAGACCGGATCGTGATTCTCCATCGTTTAGAACTTCGATTATCTTCCTAGCTGGAAGATATGGTCTCGAGGTAGCCCCTGGTAGATAGCCCAAGTTTTGTAGCATCATATCGATGCTAGTAGTGAAGTAGGGCTTGAAGAGGTATTCCCCTTCAATCATTCCCACGAAGTCGAATCCTCGTGGTTCGGCCCGGCTTGTGGCATTGCAGCTAGCCACAGTCATGGGGGTCGCCTCCAGTGTGATGACACCGTCTTGAAGAGGCATTTTAACCTTCCTGTGAAGGGTAGATGATACAGCCTTGACTGCATGGATCCAAGGCCTTCCGAGCAACAGATTGAGGGACGAGGTGACATCGATCACCTGAAACTCCAATTCTTTTTCAATTGGGCCCGTTATGATTGGTAGTTTAACGGCCCCAGCAACCTGTTTTGGGCTTCCATCGAAAGCCTGGATAGTCTGAGCGGTTGGAAGGTAGTCGGCCTCGGTGATGCCAAGGGCCTTAGCGGTCCTTAGAGGAAGGTGTAGACACCCGCATTTTGACTGCCAGGTGTCTATGGCAGTTTCCAAAAAACACCCGATGATGATCGGACGCTAACGTGTTTCTACGCGCTCGGATACGGGCTCAAATCCATTAGTTGCTGGCTAACGCACTTACGGAGTACAAATCTCACAAAATCAACCTCAAATCCAGGCCCAGTGGGCCGTTTCCAATCAAACAAGGCTAATTTGAGCCGAAACCGACACCGAAAATAAAACCAACTTTTAGCAATTGGGTCAACCCCGGTCAAAGTCGTTTCCGAGACATACAAAAAAGCTATTCACAACATCAAAGGTCCAAGTCAAACACAAACCCATCAAATATCCAAGGTCACGGTCCAAAGCAATGGACCCGCGCGACCCAGCTGGGCCACTCGATCGAGTGCCCCACCCACTCGATCGAGTGGGCCCATATTCAAGCCCGACTGCAGGCATAACGGGCCGCTCGACTGAGTCAGCTGGTTACTCGGTCGAGTAACCCTAACCGGGTGCCCTTGCCTTTGCCTATATAACCAACCTCATGCACACAAAATTCAACAACTTTTCACAATCTTTGGCAACCCTAAGTCTACCCTAAGCAATACACTAGCAAACCCTAAACCTAGTTTTAGGAATCGAAACCCTAACCACCATAACTCAACCTCCATAAAACCTCGAAACTCCCGTGTTGAAGCCACGACTACGAGTCTGATCCGAGACAAGAACATGTAGCTTGAGGGTGCCAAAACCCCTTTCTTTCCTTCTTCTCTTCCTCTCGTCATCTTCCTCCTTTTTCTCGTTTTTTCGTTTTTTAATTATTTTCTTTATCGCATCATAATATCGATAATATAATTAGTATAAGACATTAAAATACTTGTCGATTTGTGTCGAATGTGAGTGATGGTGGGATAAGGAAAACCGAATATACAAGTGTACTGCACACAGCGTTGCCGGTCGCTTATCCCATCACCCCGATCATTTGATTATTGAAACAAGTTAACTTAAACAATAATCCGTTTTATTTCGTTTTCATCATTATTCAAGTCACATATTTGCATCGATTTTCAAAAACAAGCGTTCTATTTAATAAGGGTCGAAACCCGTTGACTGGGGTCCGACATCACAATCCCTAGGGATTTATTTCGATGTCGGAGAAGCCGAGGGAATCAAGTCCTTTAATTCAAGCAAAGTATCGATTCCTTAGATTCGATACCAATTTCATAATTGGATGTCGAATCTAACGATCTAGTCACACAAATGAATTAACGCGATTTACTCATATCGCGATAGTTAATTAGAGACTAAAATCAATTTAATATTTTCACTCTAGTATTCCATATCGATTCCATAATCGAATATGGTATACAACGAGTATTCAAATTCGGAATCGAGTATAAATCCCACAATATTTATATTCGGTTCAACAAAATCAATGATTTATAAAAATCTGAATCGAGCATAAATCATACAATATTTATGCCCAATTCGGTAGAATCGTCAAATTATCAAAAATCAAGAGCAATTTCGAAATCATAACAAAATTGCAAACGCACCAGTAGTTCGTACAGGTGCCACTCGACCGAGTGCAATAGGCCACTCAATCGAGTGACATCACAAAAACCGAGCAGAATACGTTTTCCGACCTCCACTCGGTCGAGTCTCACAATGACTCGATCGAGTGGCAACGTACTCGGCCGAGTTGGTCAGTAACTCGGTCGAGTAGGGTCACGAAATCCGGACAGAACCTTTTTCAGAGGTCCACTCGGTCGAGTCCCTCAATGACTCGGTCGAGTGGCCCCTTTATCGCGTCAAACCGCGAGTCCTACAAGTTATTCGAGTCTCGTTCATATCTTTTCATGACTTAGGTCAACACGTGCCTAATTAATCATGTGAAACATCTTTTCAAAACCATGCATTAATTCATTTGCATCATTCTATACAATTCAATATTTGCATAAACCGTTATTATTCGTTATATCGTTACTAACAGTTTGTTGTTTCTTTTGTCAATTTTGCTTGTTTATTTTATTTTACTAATTTGAACCCGCATGCTAAATTCAACTTCGACGTAGAATTAATTGCATTAAACCGACGTAGAAACCCTTTTCAATTCCTCACATGCTTAGGGAAAATAATCTTTGCATATCATTTTCCCGTTCAACTAACGCGCGTATTGGAAAGTCATTCGAGATCTTAGTAGAGGCCGCTAATGTGCGGGCGGGGTTGGGTGTCCTTTGAGGGCTTCCCAACACGTACCCTCACCTCTTACTCAGAACCTCGGCTTCCGGATGCCCGAAACCGTTGGCGCACGAGAGTCATTCAATACACGATATCCGATAATGTCGGTATCGGTATCAAATGCAAAGGGACGAGCCCAATAAACTCTGATATCAGAAATGGGCCGTATTTTGTATACGGCCCACTACGACATAGAGTGGGCTTGAACGGGCCCGAACTCCCACAAAGTTCGGTGGCGACTCCACTTTGACCTAAATTTCAATTCGATCCATTCTCATATGGAGATTCGCCTACCAAAACCCGCGCGTGGCCGCGTCGGGGTGGACCTATGTCATGTCCACAATTTGGTGACTCCGCTGGGGATTAACTGATGCGTGACTTACCATCGGCATTCTCAGGGTGAGACTCGAATAGAAATCGTTTGACAAATACAATACGCGTTTAGTTTTACGGTTAATGCATAACCCATATTTTCCCAGGCCGGTACTCGCGACCGACATCCCACTATACCGTTGATGTACTCCAATATGGATATGTCAAAAGGTGTCCATAGTCGATTCGATTGGGTTTCGCGGCATGTTCTAAGATCAAATCGACTTAGGAAGTCCGTTCTGATCAACGTCTAGACTATGTACACTGGTATAGGACCCTCTATAGACCGACCGAGACTTAGTGTAAAGCATACATGGCGTCGTTATAATGCTTGTGTGACTACGTGCTACTTGGTTTCCGAGTCGTTTTCAAAAACCGTCTTTTTTCGAAGATTGCATCTTTTTCAAACTATTTAATTTCAAAACCCGGGACACATACCGAATTTAGGACTTATGATTTTACTCAAAATAGCCTATTTTCTAGCCGGTATGCTGCCCAATTCAAAACTCAAAACGTTTTTTCGAACTTTCAAAACCCGTGGCCCAATACCCTTTTCGTTTTTTTTCGAAAATTGGGCCCTCAACCGAGTTTTCTCGGACCTTTCTCAAAAACAACCAGTTTTCAAAACCTCCTTCTCCTTAGGACTTCCCGTTTAGCAGTGTCAGGTCGTGTCTTAAGTTGTCAAGGTCTTTAGCGTCGAAACTCTGTCGATCTTACATCAGGAGTTTCTTCCTTATCCCAGTCCGCCTTATTAGACTAAGGCAAGGCCCACCTACGTAGGACAAACCCCTACAAAGGAGGGCCCGTCAACACAATCGAGTCCATAAGTCTGGGGATGTCTCACGTGAACCTTCCTTCGAACAGGAGTAGGCCCACCCGCCGAATCCTAAGGAAGGCCCACATTTCACAAGTCACCCGTCTAGGTATCTTTTCCGAGTCATTTCCCTTTTTAGTCTTGTTCGGGATGTACTTTCTATTCCGGGATTTTGGGCCAGTTTCTGATTACGTGGTGTTCTTACAGACAAGCCACCCAAAACCAGATACCAACGCAAGATGGACGAATTGAAAAATGCTCTGGCCAAGATCGAGACTCAACTGACTACTATTCAGGCTAGCCAAGCAACGCTAGCCACCCGCCTAAGTGCCGTAGAAAAGACAGCCCCAGTTGAAGGAGCTGAGCCCACTGGGCCCATAGCAGAATTGATCAGTGTTGTTCGTAGGCTCGAAGAGCAAGTCCACTTATCGACGAACAACTCGATCCACACCGAAAATGCTCGTACTTATTCACCTTTAAATGACGAGCTTCCTACTAACCTCAACCTTACGGGAATTCCTATGTTTGAGGGTACCGAAGACCCGATCCACCACATCCGGGTTTTCAAGGACTTCATGGCGGTCAAAGGGGTGAAGTCAACTATGTTCAAGCATTTATTCCCTTCCTCCCTGGAAAAGCATCCTAAGGCCTGGTTTTACAGGCTCGACCCCAAGAAATACAAAACTTGGGACGATGTGGCGACCGAATTTGCCCGGAACTACGCCGATAACACTGAAATCTAGACTACCATGCGTACTCTGGAAGTCATGGCCCAAGAGCCCAAAGAAGGGTTCACAAAATATCTGCAAAGGTGGAGGGCCGAGAGTGTGAAGCTGGTCGACAAGCCCGGCGAGAAGGCCCTAGTGGAGGCTTTCGTCAAAAACCTCCTCCCATCCTACCGGGTCCACCTCCGGTATGCTATCATCCCAAACTTTGCTGTCCTTACTGAAATGGGCACGAGGATCGAGGATGACTTAAGACTAGAGAGCCTGACTAAGGCCTCTACCAAAGGTTATCAAGGGGCTAGTTCATCTACAAACAAGCCCACACCTGCAGCTGCAGCCCGCAGCATTTTCGATGAGGTAAATCTGCTCGACACCTCATCCAAAAAGAATACACCAAATCGGGTATTCACAGATATAGGGACTACCTATACTTATGCCTTACAAAGGCTATCTTCGAAGGGCCTGATCCAACCGATAGGCTCAACTGCAGAGCCTCCAGTAGAGAAGAGGCCCAAAACTTATAACGCCCAGGCCTACTGCCAGTATCATCGAGGTAACGGACATGATACTGAAAAATGCTGGAGACTAAAGCATCTGATCCAAGATCTTATCGAGAGCGGGAAAATCCCATTGCCCGGAGACAAGCCGAGCAACAAAGAAAATCCGTTCAGTGCCCATGCAATATTCACGGGAGAAGTAATTGATTGTTCTCACCTCATTTCCCCTTTTATCCCACAAATCAATGGGATATGGTTCGATGACGAGGATGATGTTTACCTGACCAAAGGGGAAGCTGTCCCCATTACCCTTGAAGAGGTCCGAAGGGCTAAGTCCAAAGCTTTAGCCACTAACCACCTAGCCACTGCTGGGCGCGCCACTCCAACACCCGTCACTGAACCTGCCAGGACGGGGTCTACCCTCGAAGAGCCAAGCAATGACACGGCTTTAGTCCAACAACTGAAGAGGGTTCGAACTGATCTGACTATATGGCAACTACTGGTTAGCTCACAGGCACATCGGGAAGCACTGACTAAGGCTCTCGATGAAATCAAGGTCGATTCACAAGCTACCCCTGCTGAAATGGTAGCTACTATCATGCCCTACCTCAAGGGCAAGTCCAAGAACGAAGGCCCACTCATAACCTTCTCTGAAGCCAATCTGCCACCGTTTGGGCCCAACCATAACCTAGCCCTATATATCACAGTCATCTGCAAGGGTAAGTACCTTCCGATGACCCTTATCGACGATGGATCAGCCGTGAATGTCCTACCTCTAAGGACTGCTAGAGCCCTCGGCATCACCGATGCCGACTACCTCCCGACCGCACAAACGATCCAGGCTTTCGGCGGAAGCCCAAAACCAGTCGCCGAGGCCATCAAACTGAAGATCATAACGGGCCCAATCGAAAAGGAGTTGGAGTTTCAGGTGATTGATGTCACATCATCCTTTAACCTACTACTAGCACTACTACAATTTTGATTTTACAGGATGCTCTTAATAGGACGCATATACACGGAACCGCCCTTTATATGTTGTTAAAATTCCGCGCCCTCTAATCTTCATTAAATAACAGGGTTCATTAAAGGAACCATCCCTTTTATTTTACTATTAGCACGGTTGGTCTATGAAATCATCCTCATTAATACATTAGCACGGTTGTAAGTTAAACTCGTCCTATTAAAATATTCCAAACTCATCTATTAAATTGTATTACCCGTCTTACTCAAGCCTTGCAGTAATACAACTATACAAGGTTATACGCTTTCTTATTTCTCTAACCCTTTCCAAAACCCGTAACACTCTTGATTTTTATAAATTAAATTTTATTCATATTTTATTCTCTTTACGATTTAACTCGTAAGTCTCAAATTTATATTAAAAGAATTTAATTATCAATCGTTTTGAACTCCTTAAAATTCCACTTGTCTTGAAAAGTCATTTTATATTTAAAATATATTTTTATTTTTGTATCGATCTATATGTTCATTTAATTCGTATTCAATTTCAGTTTCAACGATTTGAATTCAAAATACATTCTATTTAAGCTCAAATTATATTTTCAATTCGAAACTCGTCAAAACATTTATTATTTTCCTCGAGAAATCAATTTAATTCATTTTTGTCGTAGTGTCATACATTCATTATTTCTCAAGAAACGTTATTTTAATCGTAAACGTTTGTTTTACTCTCGAGATACATTTTATATATCCTCTCGAATTAATTAATGATATTCCTAAACTTCAATTTTTATCACAAATATTTATTTGACCTCGATAAATATTTTATTTACGTACACATTATTGTATTCGGCCCAATTTCTAATTTTTCGAACTCGATCTTAATTCAATTTCTTGGTCAGACCAACTTTCGGCTCGATATCTATTTATACCGTAACACTATTTACTTGACCCATTTGAACTTGTTTGATCATTTTGACTCAACATTTTTATCTCGTAATCACTTATTTGCTCAACCCGTATTGTATGCATTTCGATTTTATATTTTTTTTTAACCTAATATGAAAACCCACACCCCCATTGTTTTTGGTCAATTAGTCGCTCTCCTGCCTCTTTCATTTCTTCTTCATTCTTCATCCCCTTCATCTGCAATCATCACCACCTTCACCATCAATCGATGTGGCTGCTACTTCCTCCTATGTTCTTTCCTCTGCATTCCTCCTTCTGTTTCCATAGTCGGCGTGTCATCTGATCCGACTAAGCTAAGGTAATCTCCTCTCCTTTTGATTTCTGTGCGCTAATTCATCTTAATTGGCTGCTGCTGCTGCCCTTTTTTGTGTTCCCTTCTTTGTTCTCCTTTTTATCTTTCCATCTTCTTCTTCTCCTCTTCTTCGTTATGCACCTGCTACTGTCGTTTTTGGCATTTTGGTTACTGTTTCGTTCCGTTGCTTTGTTTGTCTTCTTGTTTCCATTCGACTGCTTGTTCTCCTCCTTTCATTCGTTTTGATTGTGCGTGAATCTGTTGATGACTACTGCTATTAGTCCTGCGGTTGTTGTTCGTGGTTGGTGTCGACTTTCTGCTCTCTTCATCGTTTCTTGTACTTTGTTGTTGTTATTGTTGATGATGTTGTTGTTTCCCACCGTGTTCTTGATGTTGTTGATGTTTACTTACATATCCTATAAACTGTATGTATATCGGCGTATAGAAGACGATAAGTACTTAATAAAGCAAAGCATAAGAAAGTGGAAATTATTATTATTCCCATTAGTTAATTAATTAATTTTGTGTGTATTTTTTCTTAAATGGAGTATTACTAGTCAGTCACACTTTATCTCCTCCTAAAATTATACTACTACTTATGTTGCCTGTTTGTTTAGTGTTTAAGTTACTCAATACTATAACATCCGAATTTATTCCTTTCTTCTGTGTTTAAATTTGAACCAAATATGGGTTCTCTCTCTATATTATCACTTCGTTGAGCCCAAAAATGGAGAGAAATTACTAAGCAACTACTCCTATATTGTTGTAAGTATTCTTACCATTTATATTATAATTTATATGATATTATGAAGTAGGTAGTGTGGTGGTGACGGTGACATCTCTTCTGCGAAAAAGAAATACAGGGAAAGAAAGAAAGTAGAGAAAGTAGAGAAATAGTGGATGAGTACAAGGGATCTCCGTATCGGCGGAGATTCGACATGGAGGCTGGAGGAGGAGGCGGTCGTGGTTCCGGAGATTTTTCTAATGAAAATGACAATCAAGCCCTTTTGATATCACCACTACCAAGAATGCACCTGTTGAACGCCTTAAACGCTGGATGGTATCTTCGTCTTTTCACTCTCTTCTCCTTTTAGTTACTTTCTCCCATGTCATATCATATGCATTTGTTCTAGTTATGAGTTGTGACCTGTGACTGTGTTTAGTTTCTATATATGTATGTTTTGGGAAGCAGGACATATCTATTTTGCTGCTATACTCTTGGCATAGTATTCAAACTCACCATTTGAAACAGGAGTACATGAACATGAGTGTATTGGAGTCTTTCAAAATTGATTTTGAATTGATAAAGGAGAGCGTAGAGAAATAGACGTCCTCAATGACACAATTCAGAAATCATCCTTTCTTTGCTTTGCTCACTCTCCTAAGACATGATTGCGAAAGTTCGTACATTTACGAATGCCACTGTAGTCTGTAGTGCTAAATTGCTAAGTTTTATACTGAAGTTCAAGAAATGATAAGCTTGCCATGATTATCAAAGATGGACTTCAGCAACTCTGCTCTGCAACGAATTGTCGCCCCCCTCTGCTCTGCAACGAATTGTCGCCCCCCCCCCCCCCCCCCCATGCTTTTTATGATGATCAAAGATGGACTCCAGCAACTCCGTATTCTCACCCATAAACAACTTGACATTCTGCACCAAATGTCGACGATAATCCCCCCCCCCCCACCAACGCTTTTTATTTATTTGTGTTGGAAACTTAATTTGCAGATTTAGAGGCATGTCCTTAGTTACTGAATAACTTCTAGAGTCATTCCATGCGCTTAACCAGTTGTCTGTATGGTTTTCCTTATATTTCATTCTTTCTAATCTCCTGGAGTATGCTGAAGAGCAGTCATTCATCCTATCTTCTAGCTATTTGCTTAAAGTTATTTATGTGTGAGAATGCAGAGTTGATGAAGTCCATCTTTGATAATCATGGCAAGCTTATCAGTTGGTTGAAAAGCAGAATATTTCAATTTTAAAGTGAGAAGATGCGATCGCAGTATTTCTTTGATGGTATCTAACTTAGTTTAGTTTTCCACCAACTGTGAAACTATCTTGTTTATTGGGATATGCAGCTTCAGTTCCAGAATAAATCTAGTGATCTCATGGAACAATGTAAACTTCTTTCTCACATTGCGATGCTTCAAGGAGAAGTCGTCTCGCTGTCATCATCTTCCTTGTTCAGAGAGAAGGAATCTTTGAGGAAAGAGTTTGAGAAAACAAAAGCTAATCTGAAAGAGACAGAACCTAAGCTTAAAATACTATTCAGGAAAAAAACCAGGCTTAAGGTTCTCCGTTAACTCCTTCAGTTTCATTTCATTAAACAATTCAACTTATTAATTTGTTGTCCTAAAACCCGTTTATTCGTGGCTATTGCGGGCAGATACGATTCAGAGAATGATTGTCGTGGTGTTAGAAAGGAATATATACAGACGGTTTACATCGAGTAGTAAAGAATTTTGCTGTCACTTATTAGTTTGTTGTCACAGCTTCCTCGTTGGTATGTAGTTCATTTCATACACTTAGTTTAAAATTCAGTGTTAATATTGCGAATGATAAATGGTTCGCATATGACTATTTTGTAGTGTAGCTAGCTATTTTGAATTTCCTAGATTATAACGTTGCTGCCACATTCCGTCCCTCCAACTCCCTGGATTTCTTTCACTCGTTACTACTTTGATGTTAATAGTGTTTGGCAATGTTGTTATAACTCTACACTCATCCCAACTTGGAAACTAATCTTCATTTTTACTGTTTTTGTTTTTATTTTATTTCACCCATTTCCGATTTACTTGGTTATTAAGAGTTTTATATGTTCTTCATTACTCAAGTAGCAAGCCTTCTTTTATAGCTAAATTTTCTTGGATATTCTGGCATGTCTTGGGTATTAGTTGTTTCGTGTATGTCAATCGATATGTTTTCCTTCTCTAAGAAAAAGCTTGTTGTAAATCTTGCAGATACTTGTAGCTGACTTACGAGAACCAGCTGTCATCCGATGTGTCTTGAAGTATTCTACTTAACTCCGTCTTTTAGTTGCACAAGACCTTATGTATTTAGCTAAATCTATAGTGTTTGGAAAATTGTTATTTATGAGTATTGTCAGATTATTGTGCTAGTTAATATTGATATATATGTGTAATTTTTTTAATTAAAGAATTATGTATATATATATACATTTTTTAATTTTTTATGACATAAATAGTGAAATTATGTCTAAAATAAGGTTTTTTCCTATGAATGTTTTACAGTTTCTACAGAAATCCGTAGCTCAAAATATTTAATAATATTCTTTTTCTCAATCAATGCCTTCTACGAAAAAATATTGTCTTACGGAATTTTCCGTAGGAAATTCGAACCCTTCCGACGATGTTCCGTAGGAATGAATTTTTTGTCAACAAATACTCGTCACCAGTCATTCCGACGGAACATTCCGTAGGAAATTTATTTCCTACGAAAAATGTCGTAGGAAGTTATTTATTTCCGACGAAGTATACCGACGGAATGGTTCCTACGAATTTTCCGTAGGAACTTGCTTATTCCGACGGAAATAGGCATGTTTCCTACGAATCGGGTCCGTAGGAATGAACATTCTTTCTTGTAGTGTAGGAAGGCCTTGGATCCATGCAGTCAAGGTCGTGTCCTCTACCCTACATAGGAAAGTCAAGATGCCGCTTTAAGATGGCATCATCACGCTAGAAGCTAGTCCTATCACCGTGGCTAGCTGTAATGCCACAAGTCGGGCCGAACCACGAGGATTCGACTTCGTGGGTATGATCGAGGAAGAATATCTTTTCAGGCCCTACTTCACTACTAGCATCGACGTGATGCTACAAAATTTGGGCTACTTGCCGGGGGCTACCTCGAGACCACATCTTCCAGCTGGGAAGATCATCGAAGTCCTAAATGATGGTGAATCACAGTTCGGGTTGGGGTATGCTATAACCCCAGAAAAAGTGGTCCGGGTCGGTATTCACAAGGCTACCAACATTCTCAAGGGTACTTACATAGGCCCTAATAGCCCGAAGTTAACTGACTACTTCGTCACCCCTGTGTTCGGAGCTATTCAAGTGGGTCTCTACCAACCCACCATCACATATCTCGAGACCAAAACGGCTCGGGAATGCAACTATATCCCTGATGATATATTCACCATAATCCAGGCCGAGTCCGAGAAAGGTAAAAGCAACTCCGAGCCCGTGCTGGGGCTCTTATTTGGAGAAGACAAGGCCGTCCCCGCTCCGAAGGACGATTTGGTCAACCTGATCCTCCGCAGCGATCGGTTTGACCCAACTAAACTAATCACCGAAGTCGGCGTCAACAACGAGACGAGAGCTTGGAGGAAGACCGTCAAATGGACCAACAGCCAGGGAATCCCGAGATCCGGTAAATTTTATATGCAATGACATTGAGAAACCCGACGAAAAGGTACCTCTGTCCCCGCATCTGTTCGAGCAGCTCGAACAAAGGGAATCCCGAGATCCGGTAATCGAAGAAACCGAGTCCATTAATGTGGGAACTACTTTAGAGCCCCAGATGCTTAAGTTGGGCCTATCCTTAAATCCCGAGGAGAGAAAACAATTCGCAGACCTCCTCCAGGAATTTAAAGACGTCTTCGCATGGTCCTACAAGGACATGCCGGGTATAGACCGGGAAATAGCTGAACACCGAATACCCATCAAAGATGGGTGCAGGCCGGTAAAGCAGAAGCTCCGAAGAATGAAGCCTGAATGGTCCCTCAAAGTCAAAGAGGAAGTAGACAAACAATTCAAAGCGGGTTTTATACAAGTGTCTGAATATCCAGACTGGGTTGCAAACATCGTGCCGGTACCCAAGAAGGACGGCAAGGTGCGAGTATGCGTGGACTTTCGGGACCTAAACAAGGCCAGTCCAAAAGACAATTTTCCGTTACCACACATCGACATATTGGTGGATAATACGGCCGATCATGCCCTTCTATCATTCATGGACGGGTATGCCGGATACAATCAAATTAAAATGGCAGAAGAGGATATGAGTAAGACCACCTTCATTACACCTTGGGGCACTTACTGCTACACTGTTATGCCATTTGGGCTCATCAATGCCGGGGCCACTTATCAGCACACCGCCACTACTTTGCTACATGACATGATGCATAAGGAAGTAGAGGTCTAAGTGGACGACATGATCGTCAAGTCTAAGGACCGAAACGGGCATATTTCGGCCCTAAGAAAGTTCTTCGCCAGACTACGAAAATACAACATGAGACTAAACCCCCAAAAATACAGTTTCGGGGTAACGTCAGGCAAATTACTGGGCCATATCGTTAGCCAACGCGGTATCGAGGTCGACCCGGCTAAGATCAAAGCCATCACCGAGATGCAACCACCTAAGACCGAAAAGGAAATAAGGGGGTTTCTCGGGAAAGTCCAGTACATCAGCCGGTTCATTTCGAAGCTAACCATGGTATGTGAGCCCATTTTCAAAAAACTGAAGATCGGGGAACGAGTTCTATGGGACGACAGATGTCAAGCGGCTTTCGACAAAATCAAGGAGATTCTGTCCGCTCCGCCGGTACTAATGCCACCTCAACACGGTTTGCCTTTGTCGTTATACCTAACGACGACCGAGACAGCCATGTGGGCTATGCTGGCCCAGACAGTCGAATCAGAAGAACGGGCTATTTACTACATCAGTAAAAAGTTCCTCGAGTACGAATGCAAGTACACCATGCTCGAGAAATCGTGCCTAGCTTTGGTTTGGGCCACTAAAAAGCTCAGACACTACATGCTTATTCACGAGGTACATGTTTTATCCAAAATGGACCCTATCAAGTACCTATTCGAGAAGCCCCTCCTCAACGGCAGGATGTCCAGATGGACTTTAATGTTATCTGAGTTTGACCTCAAGTTTGTACCATTGAAAGCCATCAAAGGCCGGGTAGTAGCCGAATTCCTCGCTGATAGCCCGATATCCGAAGAAGGCCACACCGATACTTGGGTCTTCCCTGAAGAAGACATACTCCATACCGATACCGAGACATGGGATCTGTATTTTGATGGAGCATCCAACTTTCGAGGATTTGGGGTCGGAATTCTGTTAATCTCACCCCAAGGAGAACACACTCCATTATCCATCAAATTGGACTTTGATGTGACCAACAAGGCAGCCGAATACGAAGCATGCATTCACGGGTTGCAAGCCGCCGCTAATTTAGGGGTAACAAACCTCCGGGTCCACGGTGATTCATCATTGGTCATCAACAAGCGCTCCAAAAATGGAAAACTCGGAACGCCAATCTCGTGGCTTACCAAGCGCGAGTACGGGTTCTAGAGAAACAATTCCATAAGGTAGAGTATATCTACCTACCCCGAGAGGAAAATCAGTTTGCAGATGCACTTTCCAAATTAGCATCTTTACTGAACATCCCAGATCACCTTACCAGCATGCCGATCTGTGTCGAAAGGCGGTCCGAGCCGGATTACATCCATGCCATTCAGGATATCGAGATAACCGGCCCAGAATCCTGGTATCAGTCAGTCCTAACCTACTTGGCAATGGGAGAATATCCCCCGGGAGCTGAAAACCGGGCCAAGAAGGCCTTGCGAAGATTGGCGACCCAATTTGTTCGTACAGATGACGGGCAATTGTACAAAAGGACGGCACAGGGGGCTCTCCTCCTGTGTATCGACAAACGCAGGCCGAAAAGGTCATGGCCGAGGTCCACGACGGTGAAAACGGTCCGCATATGAATGCACATATGCTATCCCGTAAAATCATGAGGCTCGGGTATTACTGGAACACCATGGAAACAGACTGCCAGTTATATGTCAAACACTGCCATAACTGTCAGATCTTTGGCAATGTACAATATATGCCCTCTTCCCTATTATATACCATGACATCACCATGGCCATTTTCGACATGGGGTATTGACATAATCGGGAAGGTGCATCCTTCCGGGACGGGAGGTCATTGCTTCATCTTAGTGGCCATCGACTACTTCACCAAATGGGTCGAAGCCGAGTCATACCGTGTCTTGAACGCCAAGCACGTGGCCAAATTCATCCAAAGTAAGATCATATGCCGAAATGGGATCCCTCACAAATTTATTAGTGATCACGGGACCAACTTTCAAGCCGAAACCGCCGCATTGCTGGCAAAATATAAAATCCAAAGGCATACATCTTCACCCTACCGACCTCAAACAAATAGAGCGGTAGAAGCGGCCAATAAAACAATTGTCACCATACTTAAAAAGACGGCTGAGAATTATCGGGATTGGCCCGACAAAATACCCTTTGCCTTATGGGGGTATCGAACATCGATTCGCACCGCAACCGGAGCTACTCCATACTACCTGACATATGGAATGGAAGCAGTCCAACCAGTCGAGCTAGAGGTGCCGTCCCTCAGGATTCTGCTTGAAAGCCAAGTACCTGAAGCAGATTGGGTTCAAGCCCGATACGATTTGCTAGTCCTTTTAGACAAACGGCGATCCCGGGCCCTCAACAACATTCAAATATATCAAAAAGGAATCCAACGGGCTTTCAACAAAAGGGTTAGGCCCAGGAACATCAAAGAAGGGGATTTGGTCCTGAAATCGGTCCGTGCCTTACTACCGGTTGACCCAAGAGGAAAATTTAAACCCAATTGGGCTGGGCCATACTTAGTTAAGAAGGTCCTATCAGGAGGAGCGGTGATGCTGACAGACCTGGACGGGAATGAGTTCGTCAACCCGACCAACTTGGACCAGCTGAAGCGCTATTACCCATAAACCCTTATCTCAATGTCATTTGCAAAAGTTTATAAAAATTTGTCTTTTTATAAATTTTCAAAATTTTAGACAAGTCAATGAGTTAGAAATAATTATTCTAATGTCACACATCTCGAATTTATAATCTTGATGTATTTCGAAAATTGCAAAAAAAAAAAATCAATCAAATCAAATTTTGAACTACGTTTGGTTTGATTCCGCTAATTGTGGATACGTAGGCAACCCCTCAAAAGGGTACAACCACTGCAATAAACGAAAAGACGGGAACGACATTCAATAATACGTCTTTTATTAATATCTCGATAAACTCGGGAATTACAAAAAAAAAACGCGCCAAACATGGCGGCCAAAAAAAACAATTCAAAAAAATCACACCAAAAAATAGTATTAATATTCAAATAATAAAATAAAGGAGATTTAGTATCCGGGCATTTTGCCCTTTCCTTTGTCCTTCGGGTCACGAGGGGTCCGAGGTCGCCGAGGTGGGGACGAGCGTTCCCTAATCACAAGGGGAACCTCTTTAGCACGAACCCCTTTCTTTGACGACGGGTCTTTTATAACGGTCTTCGGTCCAAGTCGAGCTCGCACGTGCTCGGGTAGTCTATCCCGTGGGCCAAGTCGGTCCTGCACTGCTAGTCTTGGGCCCAGTCTCCTCTCTAAGTCAGTCTGGGGGCTCACTTTCCCTCGAGCACCTTTAGCATTAGACCCTTCAGCTTGAGTCTTAGCCTTCTTCTTCTATCCTGAGATTAAACGAACTAAGGTAGACGGAGTGTCTCCTTCATCAAAGAATCCCATGTTGTCTTTAGCTTGCTCCCTTCTCAGCAGGTCGAAGGCTTCGTCAACCTTCAAGGCAGCTCGGGCCTTGGCATCACCTGCTTTGGTCCACTTCATATATGATTCTGAAACCCAAATCGCATGGCGAGATTTGGAAATCGGCCAAGTATGCCGAGAATACCATCTTTGCGCCCAAGTATCGCACATCACATCAGTCAGTTGGGTAGGGTCACTCACAACTGCTCCAGTTTCGGGTATCCGTTGAGCCCGTCCGTACGGCCTTAGTATGCGATCCGGGTAGAGATGAACCGTCTGCCTGAAAGACAATTACTTGGTAACGAGCTCTGTCCCTCGGGTCCAAGCCGGTCCTAACATAGATGGGCCACCACGGCACTACCCATCGAATGAGCCGACCACCATGGATTGATAATACCTCGTCCCAATATTTCTGACTAATTTGGCGAGAAAAATCAATGGCGCGTCTCCTCGTCATCAGTTGGTTATGGCAGTAATTGCTAGCATCAAGAGGAGGATCTATCACTGATAGTCTCTCATAAAGCCAAATCTGAAAAAGGAAACAAAAGCATTAAATCCCGAGACGAAACAGGCGTCCGCCTGATGACACTCGATCGAGTGCCAGGATGACTCGATCGAGTGGCATCACTGGGAGCGAACATGGGGCTTTTTATCGAGGGCACTCGATCGAGTGCCCACTGCAGCAGTCAAAATTCGCGAAAAATCTCGAAAAATTCAAAAAATCAAGAAATCGAG
The DNA here is from genome assembly GCA_958450325.1 of Agrostemma githago. Taxonomy (NCBI): domain Eukaryota; kingdom Viridiplantae; phylum Streptophyta; class Magnoliopsida; order Caryophyllales; family Caryophyllaceae; genus Agrostemma; species Agrostemma githago. The sequence continues at coordinate 14,359,563 of OY288245.1, read as the reverse complement.
AAAAGAATAAAAAATCTGACATACTTGCAGCAAGCGGGTGCTTTCGGTGAGACGGACGGACGAATCCCTTTTGCGATTGTCCAAGCCTTGGATTATTTCACCCGTAATCAGCCAAGCCGGGCTATGCTCCGTCTCCATTAAATCAACCACGGTTAATAGACGGATGTGACCCATACATGATAATAATTCCATGTGACCCTCAAAGGCATAAACATGGAGCATGCAGAAAGAAAAAGCCCTCAAAGTCCATCTCACCCCGACATCATGCGGGTTCATAAACTTCTCGGCCAGATCGATCAAGGAAACTGTGTTGTCATCCCGGGCCATTCGAGACACCTCATTATGGGAGAGACCTAAGAATTCTCGAAGCTTCCTCCTCAGGTCGTAGACCGAATATGGGACGGCGGGCCGAAGCATTGGGTTCCATCCTCCCACAGCTGCAATCTCCTCGGGTAAAGGGCAGACTTCGCCCCGAGGAAAAGCAAAGACATGATATATGTCGTCCCAATAAGCCAAGCATGCATCCAAAAAGTAGCGATCAACTTGCATCTGACGGAAGGTACATGACGCTCAACCTATCGATTCCCATGTGTAGACACCCACATTTGACCGCCAGGTGTCTATAGCAGTTTCCGACAAACACCCGATGATGATCGGACGCAAACGTGCTTTAATATACTCGGAAACGGGCTCAAAATCATTGGCATTTAGCTTGGGCTTTTTACAGAGTACATATCTCACAAAACCAACCTCAAAATCAGGCCCAATGGGTCATTTGGAGTCAAATAAGACTAATTTGGGTCGATTCCGACACCAGGGGTAACACCGTCTTTTAGCGACCGAGTCAAAACCCGGTCAAAAATATTCTCGAGACACGCGAGTCAGCCGTGACACCTCACGTGGCTGATTCGGGCTCCAATACTACAAAAAATCAGCTACATAAAATATTAAACAAATCCGTTTAAGGATAGGATTCGATCTCAAGTAGGAATTCTATCCAAAAACCGAATCGAACACTCGACCGAGCTAGCACACTAGGCCGAGCAGCCCATACCAGCCGAGATTCCCTTTATTCTTTGCCAAGTAAACGGAATTCTCGTGCTTCTCAGCTTCTCACGTTTCCTATCCTAAGCGGTAGTTCTAACTCAAACACCTCTCCTAGTCAAGGTCGGGAATATTCCTATAAATAGGCCCCTTGCACAACTCAAAATTCATTCAGAATTATTCACATCAATTACACACATCCATAAAACTCCTTACACTTAGCATCGAGAAACCGATATTATATCTAAGACCCCAAGGAAACCGGCCCCGATACCCGACACCCTTCACGTCCAAAACGAGCCACCACAACTCACCGACATCCACTCGACGCTCTTGTGCCCAAGCCACGTTCCAACGAGCTCCGATCCGAGTAAACTAAAACATGTAGGTTGAGGGTGTAACCAAACCCGTCTTCTCTATTTCTCTCTTCTCCCTCTCGTTTTTTTCTTCTTTTTTTCGTCGTCCGTTTTTTTTTTCTTTTACGGGTCTTCGGTCGTCTTTTTTTTTGGGTCGTTCATCGTTTTTTATTATTTATAATATCGATATTACTAAAAACTATTTTCATATAACAGACATTCTTTAAATACGATATCAACTCTATAATCGAATGTCGTATTAGAAGAATTAAATTAAATCTCGTCGACGCTAAAAAATCGTTACATTTTTTTTTCTACAAAATACAACGATTTCAACGCGGAGAGAATTAACATCTTTCTCGTTCAAATTCTTTTTTACAAAACTTTTCCTAAAATTCATTCCGAATATTCGATATCGATTTCATAATCGAATATCGGATACGACGAATATCGAAAACATAAATCGAGTATAAATTAATTCGTATTTGTACGCGATTTATCAAAATTAGCGATTTTCGAACAACAAACGAAACCGGGACAGACCCGCACGCGAGTCGCGCCCCTCCCAGGCGACTCGCGCACGGGCCTGAAACCCGAGTCTCCTTTTTAGCCCTTTTCGTTCATTTTTTTTATTATTCTACGAAACGATTTCTCAAAATTTACATCTTTTCTAAAAAACTATTCCGAGTATTTGATATCGATTACATAATCGAACGTCGAATATAACGAATATCGAAAATATTAAATCGAGTGCAAATTGTGCAATATTTGTACGCGATTTAATAAAAGCATCGAATTTTTTAAAAAAAAATCGGTTTCGAAAACAGGCCGGGACGCAAGTCGCGCGCGTCCCGGGCGAGCCGCGCGGCCAACTGAAACGCGGCTTGTCTTTCTTTTTTTATTTATTATTTTTCGAACTTCGTTTTTTATACAAAACGGTACTTTTTATCAATATTTTTCATATTTTGACTAATATTTTCTCAATCTCGCATATTCATTATATTTGCTATGTTTTTATTCACAATTCGATACTAACTCGTTTGTTCATCCTTTGTAGCAAATTCATCTTTTTCATTATTTGTTTTATTATACTAAAACGAACCTCACATGCTAAAACAACTTTGACGTTAATTTTCATGCATTAAACCGACTTAGCAACCTATTCAATTCCTCGCATGTTTAGGAAAACAACGTTTGCATATCATTCATCATATTATTAACGCGCGTATTCAAAAATCAAACGATATCTTAGTAGAGGCCGCTAATGTGCGGGCGGGGTTGGGTGTTCTTTGTGAACTTCCTAACACGTACCCTCACCCCTTACTCAGAACCTCGGTTTCCGGATGTCCGAAACCATTGGCAACGAGAGCCATTCAATACACGGTATCCGATCATGTCGGTATCGGTATCAAATGCAAAGGGACGAACCCGATAAACTCGGACATCGGAAATGGGCCGTATTTTGTACACGGCCCACTACGACTTAGAGTGGGTTCGAACGGGCCCGAACTCCCACAAAGTTCGGTGGCGACTCCAACTTCGATTTAAATTTCAATTTGACCTTCTCATATGGAGATTCATTCGCCTCCCCAAACCCGCGCGTGGCCGCGTCGGGGTGGACCTATGTCATGTCCACAATTTGGCGACTCCGCTGGGGATTAACTGATGCGTGACTTACCATCGGCATCCTCAGGGTGAGACTCGAATAGAAATCGTTTAACTAGTACAATATGCATTTTAGTTTTACGGTTCATGCATAACCCCATATTTTCCCGGGCCGGTACTAGTGACCGACGTCCCACTATACTATCGATGTAGTCCAAATTGGATATGTCGAAGGTGTCCATTAGCCGATTCGTATGGGTTTTACGGCATGTTCTAAGCTCAACTCGACTTAGGAAGTCCGCCCCGATTCTCGATAGGCTGTGTACACTGGTATAGACCCTTACAGACTGACCGAGACTTAGATTTAGAGCATACATGGCGTCGTTATACTGTTTCCATGACTACGTGCTACCTGATCTACAAGTCGTTGTTCAATAAACCGTCATTTTCAAAATTGCATCCTTTTTCAAAATATCCAATTTTAAAACCCGGGACATATACCGAATTTAGGATCTACGATTTTACTCAAAATAGCCTATTTTTAGCCGGTATTATGCCCATTTCAAAACTCGAAAATATTTTCGAACTTTCAAAACCGTCCCCGGTCCACCTTTTCCATTTTTTCGAAAAGGGCCGGTTCTCCCCGAATTTCTTCGGGCTTTCAAAAATTCAATTTCAAAACTTTCCTCTTCTTAGGACTTCCCGCATTTAGCATTGTCGGGTCGTGTCGTAAGTCGTCAAGTCTTCTAGCGTCGAAACTCCGTCGATCTTATATCACGGATTTCCTCCCTATCCCAATCCGCCTTATTTGACTAAGGCAAGGCCCACCTACGTAGGACATACTCCTACAAGGGTTGGCCCGTCTACACAATCGAGTCTAAAAGTCTGGGGAACGTCTCACGTGAACCTCCTTTCGAACAGGGCCCAGCCCACACAGCTGGACCCTAAAGGAGGCCCACCTTTCACAGGTCACCCGTCTAAGTGTCCTTTTCTGAGTCATTTCCTTCCTAGCTTCCTTTCTTCCCTTGCTCGGGATGTACTTTAGTTCTAGGATTTGGGCTAGTTGTTGATTACGCGGTGTTCTTACAGACAGGCCACCTTTCACCCGAACGATGACGCAACAAGCCATTGACGAATTGACCGTTTCGTTGGCCAAGCTTCAAGACCAACTGACGAAAATGAGGGAGGATCAGATCGCCATCCTCACCCGGGTAAGCGTAGTCGAACAAGGAACTCCTAGCGCTGGGGTTGAAGACGATGGGCCGTTAGCTGAACGGGCCAGCGCGGTCCACAAGCTGCAAGAACAGGTCCACACAACCACCAGCAACACCATCCACACGGAAAATGCTAGGGCTTATTCGCCCCTAACTGATGAATTGCCCGCTAATCTCAACTTGACGGGCCTACCCATGTTCGATGGGACTGAAGACCCGGTACTCCATATCCGGGCTTTTAAGGAGTTCATGGCGGTTAAGGGGGTCAAATCGACCATGTTCAAGCATCTCTTTGCTTCATCCTTGGACAAGCACCCAAGAGCCTGGTATTACAGGCTTGATTCCAAGAAATACAAAACTTGGGACAATGTCGCAACGGAGTTTGCCCGAAACTATGCGGACAATACTGAGATCCAGACGACCATGCGTACTCTGGAGGTCATGGCCCAAGAGCCTAAGGAGGGTTTCACCAAATACCTCCAAAGGTGGAGGGCTGAAAGTGTCAAGCTGGTCGACAAGCCCAGCGAAAAGGTGCTAGTGGAGGCCTTTGTGAAAAATCTCCTCCCATTTTACCGGATCCATCTCCGGTACGCCATCATACCCAATTTCGCCACCTTAACTGAAATGGGTACCAGAATCGAAGACGATTTAAGGTTAGAGAGCCTTACTAAGGCCTCTACTAAGGAGTATCAAGGAGCCATCTCATCTTCTAGCAAGCCCGCAACTACAACTGCGGCCCGAAGCATCTTCGACGAGGTCAATTTGCTAGACACCTCGACCAAAAAGAATACTCCAGCTCGAGTATTCACTGACATAGGGACTACTTATGCCAACGCCTTACAAAGGCTATCTTCTAAGGGTCTGATCCAACCAATAGGCCCAATGCCTGAGGTTCCTGTCGAACAACGGTCCAAAAGCTATAACGCCCAGGCCTATTGCTACTATCACCGAGGCAACGGGCACGACACCGAAAAATGCTGGAAGTTGAAGCATCTCATTCAAGATCTGATTGAGAGTGGGAAAATACCGTTACCCAGCGATAAGCCCAGTAACAAAAACAACCCTCTTGCTACTCACGCCATTTGCTCTGGAAAAGTAGTCGACTGTACTCATCTCATTTCCCCTTTCATTCCTCAAATCAATGGGATATGGAATGATGACGAAGATGATGTTTACTTGGCTAAGGGGGAAACTGTCCCCATCACTGTCGAAGAAATCCGGAAGGCCAATACCAAGGCCCTGGCCGGCACGCATGTCATTACGGCCGGACCTTCGGCCCCAGGATCCGTCACTGAACCTGCCAGGACGGACTCTACACTTGAAGAACCAAACACCGACACGGCCCTAGTCAAGCAACTGAAGAGGGTCCGAACCGATCTCACTATATGGCAGCTTTTGGTCAGTTCTCAAGAACATCGAGCGGCACTTACTAAGGCTCTCGATGAAATCAAAGTAGACTCGCTGGTTACCCCCACTGAAATGGTAGCCACTATTCTACCTCACCTCAAAGACAAGCCCAAAGGAGAAGGCCCGCTTATCACTTTCTCCGAGTCCGACCTTCCACCATTTGGGGCCACCCATAACTTGGCCCTATATATCACGGTGATTTGCCGGGGCAAGTATCTACCCATGACCCTAATTGATGACGGGTCAGCCGTGAATGTCCTTCCTTTAAGGACTGCAAAGGCTCTCGGCATTACCGAGGCTGACTACCTTCCTACTGCACAAACTATCCAGGCTTTTGATGGGAGCCCGAAATCAGTTGCTGGGGCAGTCAAACTAACCATCATAATGGGCCCGATCGAGAAGGAGCTCGAATTCCAAGTGATCGATGTCACCTCATCGTTCAATCTGCTACTTGGAAGGCCCTGGATCCACGCGGTCAAAGCCGTGTCCTCCACTCTCCACAGGAAGGTCAAGTTACCTTTACAAGACGGGGTCATCACCCTCGAAGCCACTCCCATAGCCGTATCAAGCTGCAACACGGCTGGCTCAACCGACCCACGAGGTTTCAATTTTGTGGGAATGATCGAGGAAGAGTATCTCTTTATGCCCTATTTCACTACCAGCATCGACATAATGCTGCAGAATTTGGGTTACCTACCGGGGGCTACTTCAAGGCCTGATCTTCCGGCTGGCAAGACCATCGATGTTTTAAGCAATGAGGAGTCAAAGTTCGGCTTAGGGTACGCCATAACCCCAGAAAACGTGGTCCAGGCCGGCATCCAAAACGCCTGTAACATTCTCAAGGGTACCTACTTGGGCCCCTACAGCCCAAAACTGACCGATTACTTTGTCTCCCCAGTATTCGGAGCTGTCCAGACGGGCCTCTATCAGCCCATCATAACTTATCCTGAGGTCAATTTCATCCCAGATGATATCTTTGCTCTCATCCAAGCCGAATCAAAGGAAGGCACAGATAACACTGAGCCCATGCTCGGGCTCCTGTTCGGGGAAAGCAAGATCATCCCGACTCCTAAGGAGGAATTGGTGAACCTAATCCTCCACAGCAGCAAGTTCGATCCAACCAAGCTGATCTCCGAAGTCGGCGCTAACACCAGAAAGAGGGCTTGGAGGAAGACGATCAAGTGGACCGACATCGAGGATCGAGTCTACAAGCTCACTACTGGCGAAGGGGACATGCAAGGCGCCGAGTCCGAATCGGAGTCTGAGTCAGAGTCAGAGTCGGAGTCTGGGTCTAAGTCTAGAGGGTCCAGTACTAGGGTCGAGTCTGTAACCCATTTTCCTTTGGTCACACCCGTGGGAGTCTCGGAGTCTGTCCCGAGAGCACTCCCCATCCTGCCTCTGACCAACGATCAGATGGCTGCTCTCTTTGAGCTATTTTCAAAATTCTCTATCAATAATAACGATAACCGTTCTGCTTACGACTTGTCTTATTTTCAAAACATTTTCAAAAATTTTATTTGCAATGACATTGAGAAACCCGACGCACAGGTACCACTACCTCCGCATCTAGTCGAGCAACTCGAACAAAGGGAATCCCGAGATCCGGTCATTGAGGAAACTGACTCCATCAATGTAGGAACCTCTTTAGAGCCTCAGATGCTTAAGTTAGGTTTATCCTTAGATCCCGAGGAAAAACAACATTTCACGGAGCTCCTCCACGAATTCAAAGATGTCTTCGCATGGTCCTACAAGGACATGCCGGGAATAGACCGGGAGATAGCCGAACACCGTATACCCATCAAAGACGGGTGTAAGCCGGTAAAGCAAAAACTCCGAAGGATGAGGTCCGAATGGTCTCTCAAAGTCAAAGAAGAAGTCGACAAGCAATTCAAAGCGGGCTTTATTCAAGTGTCTGAATATCCAGACTGGGTCGCAAATATCGTACCGGTACCCAAGAAAGACGGAAAGGTACGAGTTTGTATAGATTTCCGGGACCTTAATAAGGCCAGCCCGAAAGACGATTTCCCGATGCCACACATCGATATACTGGTGGACAACACGGCCGATCACGCCCTTCTATCATTCATGGATGGGTATGCCAGATACAATCAGATCAAAATGGCGAAAGAACACATGAGTAAGACCACCTTCACTACGCCTTGGGGGACTTACTGTTACACCGTTATGCCATTTGGGCTTATCAATGCAGGTGCCACTTATCAACGGACCGCCACTACCTTATTACATGATATGATGCATAAGGAAGTGGAGGTCTACGTGGACGACATGATCGTTAAGTCCAAAGAACGAAACGGGCATGTTTCGGCCCTCAGAAAGTTCTTCACCCGGTTACGCAAGTACAACATGAGGTTAAACCCTCAAAAATGCAGTTTCGGGGTAACATCGGGCAAATTACTGGGCCATATCGTCAGCCAGCGCGGCATCGAGGTTGACCCAGCCAAAATCAAGGCTATTACCGAGATGCGGCCGCCTAAAACCGAAAAGGAGATCAGGGGGTTTCTCGGGAAAGTCCAATATATCAGCCAGTTTATTTCGAAGCTAACCATGGTATGTTAGCCCATTTTCAAGAAACTGAAGATAGGAGAACGGGTACTGTGGGACGACAAATGTCAAGCAGCTTTCGATAAGATCAAAGAGATTCTAGCATCTCCGCCGGTATTAATGCCGCCTCAACACGGTCTACCTTTGTCATTATATTTGACAACGATCGAGACGGCCATGGGAGCTATGTTGGCCCAGACGGTCGACTCGGAAGAACGGGCTATTTACTACATCAGTAAAAAGTTCCTAGAATACGAGTGCAAATATACGATGCTCGAAAAGACGTGCCTAGCTCTAGTTTGGGCCACTAAAAAGCTCCGACACTATATGCTTAGCCACGAAGTGCATGTATTATCGAAAATGGATCCAATCAAGTATCTGTTCGAGAACACAATCCTCAATGGCAGGATATCTAGATGGACTTTAATGCTAGCTGAGTTCGACCTCAAATTCGTGCCATTGAAAGCCATCAAAGGTCGGGTAGTAGCCGAGTTCCTTGCCGAAAGTCCGGTAACTGAAGCGGGACATACCGATACCTGGGCCTTTCCAGATGAAGATATATTCCATACTGACACGGAGACATGGGATCTATACTTTGACGGAGCATCCAACTTTCGAGGATTTGGTGTCGGAATTTTGTTAATTTCACCACAAGGAGAACACACCCCGTTGTCCATTAAATTGGATTTTGACGTGACTAACAACGCAACCGAGTATGAAGCATGCATTCACGAATTGCAAGCCGCCGGGGATTTAGGAGTAACAAACCTCCGGGTCCACGGTGACTCATCATTAGTCATCAATCAAGCACTCCAGAAATGGAAAACTCGGACCGCAAATCTCGTAGCTTACCAAGCGCGAGTAAGGGTTCTCGAAAGGCAGTTTCAAAAGGTGGAATACATTTATCTACCTCGGGAAGAAAACCAGTTTGCAGATGCGCTGTCCAAGTTAACATCTTTACTGAATATCCCGGAACACATGACCAGCATACCAATTTGCGTCGAATGACGGTCCAAGCCGGCATATATCAATGTTATTCAAGATATTGAAATAACTTATCCAGAACTTTGGTACCAGGCTGTTCTAACCTACTTAACGTCGGGAGAATATCCTCTGGGATCTGAAAACCGGGCCAAGAAAGCCCTACGGAGGTGGGCCACCCAGTTCATCCGCACGGACGATGGACAGTTGTACAAAAAGACGGCGCAGGGGGCTCTACTCCTATGCATCGACAAAACGCAGGCTGAAAAGGTCATGGCCGAGGAACACGATGGCGAGAACGGTCCGCATATGAACGCCCATATGCTAGCTCGAAAAATCGCCAGACTCGGGTATTACTGGAATAGCATGGAAACCGATTGTCAGTTATATGTCAAACATTGTCATAACTGTCAGATTTTCGGCAACGTCCAGCATATGCCGTCACCCTATTGTATACCATGACTTCACCGTGGCCATTTTCGACATGGGGAATCGATATAATCGGGAAGGTGAACCCTTCCGGGATGGGAGGTCACTGTTTCATTCTAGTGACTATTGACTATTTTACTAAATGGGTTGAAGCCGAGTCATATCGTGTCTTGAACGCCAAGCACGTAGAAAAATTTATCCAAGAGAAAATTATATGCCGATACGGGATCCCGCACGAATTCATTAGTGACCACGGGACCCATTCTGAAGCCGAAACCGCTACTTTGCTAGCAAAATATAAGATTCAAAGGCATACATCTTCGCCTTACCGTCCCCAAACCAATGGAGCGGTAGAGGCAGCCAATAAAACGATTGTCACCATACTTAAAAAAAAGGCTGACAATTACCGGGATTGGCCCGACAAAATCCCTTTCGCCTTATGGGGGTACCGGACATCAATCCACACCGCAACCGGAGCAACTCCATACTATCTGACATATGGCATGGAGGCGGTCCAGCCGGTCGAGCTCGAGGTACCATCCCTGAGGATTCTACTCGAAAGTCAGGTGCCTGAAGCAGATTGGGTCCAAGCCCGGTATGATTCGTTGATTCTCTTGGACGAACGACGATCCCGAGCCCTTAACAATATCCAGATATACCAAAAAAGGATAGAACGGGCTTTCAACAAAAGGGTTAGGCCCAGGAATATCAAAGAGGGCGATCTAGTCCTAAAATCTGTCAGGGCTTTGCTATCAGTCGACCCAAGGGGAAAATTCAAACCCAATTGGGCCGGACCATATAGAAGTAAAGAAGGTTTTATCAGGAGGAGCAGTTATGCTGACAGACTTGGACGGGAATGAATTCGTCAACCCAACCAACTTGGACCAGCTGAAGCGCTACTACCCCTAACCTTATCTCAATGTTATTTGCTAAAAGTTTATAAAAAAAAAAATTGTCTTTTTATAAAATTTTCAAAAAATTAAGCAAGTCAATAAGTTAGGATTACTTATCCTACTGTCGCACATCTCGAACTAATAGTCTTGATGTATTCCGAAAATTCCAAAAAATCTACGTCTGAACTACGGTTGGTTTGATTCCACTAATCATGGATACGTAGGCAACCCCTCAAAAGGGTACAACCACTGCAATAACGAAAAGACAGGAACGGTTTTCACTAATATGTCTTTTATTATTATTTCAAAAATGCCTCACGCAAAAATAAATCACACAAAAATCACACAAAAATAATAGTAGTACTTAAATAATAAAAATTTAGGACACTACTGCTCATACATCTTCCGCTTCCCTTTATCTTTTGGGTCGCGCAGAGCCCGGGGTCGACGGGGCGGTGGCGAACGATCCCGTATCACTAAGGGAACCTCTTTAGCCCGAACCAGTTTCTTCGACAACGGATTTTCAACTATCGTCACTGGCCCAAGCCGAGCCCGTACGTGTTCGGGAAGTCTGTCGCGTGGACAAAGTCAGTCCTTAGCCGCCAGTCTTGGGCCGAGTCTCCTTTCCAAGTCCGTCTGGGGGCTCACTTTTCCCCGTGCACCTTTAATACTGAACCCTTCAGTCTGAGTCCTAGTCTTCCCTTTCTGGCCTGACATCAGGCGAACCATGGTAGCCGGAGTATCACCGTCATCGAAAAAGCCTCGATTGTCTTTAGCTTGTTCTCGACGCAACAAGTCAAAGGCTTCGTCGGTCTTCAAAGCAGCACGGGCTTTAGCAGAGTCCGCCTTGGTCCACTTCACGTAAGAATCGGATACCTAGATCGAGTGAAGAGTCTTGGAAACGGGCCAAGTAGCCCGGGTATACCACCTTTGCATCCAGGTGTCACACATCACATCCGTCAGCTGAGTAGATTCACTCACGACCGCTTCGATTTCCGGGATTCTTTGGGCCCGACCATATTGCCTAAGTATGCGATCGGGGTAAAGATGGATGGTCTGCCTAAAAGATAGGATTAATTGATATCGGGCCCTATCCCTCGATTCTAAACCAGTCCAGACATAAATGGGCCACCAAGGTACGGTCCAACGGATCAATGGGCCTCCATGGAAAGATAGCAGCTCGTCCCAGAATTTTTGGGTAGTAAGACGGGAAAAGTCAACAGTCCGTCTTCTCGTCATCACTTGATTTGGGCGATATCGGCTTACGTCAAGAGGGGGGTCCAGGATCGATAGCCTCTCGAATAGCCAAAGCTGAAAAGTCAAAGTCGCGAAAAGTCAAAATCATGAAAAGTAAAAAAAAAAAAAAAAAAAAAAAAAAAATCGCAACAAAAAAAACCGAGAAAAATCGAAAAAAAAACGAGAAAACCGGAAAAATCAGAAATTTCGAAAAAATCGGAATTGCGAAAAAAATCAAAAATTACGAAAAACGAAGAAAAATCAGCCTACCTGTAGAAGACGGGTACTCCCAGTCAGCCGAATCGACGGATCCCTTTTACGATTATCCAAACCCTGGATAATCTCCCCTGTAATCAGCCAAGCCGGGCTGTGCTCTGTCTCCATCAGGTCGGCCACCGAAAGAAGTCTGACATGGCCCATGCAAGATAACAAATCCATGTGACCCTCGAAGGCGTAAACGTGGAGCATGCAAAAAGTAAAGGCCCTGCGGCTATATACCGGCCTGACCCGGACGTCATCTGGGTTCATAAATTTTTCAGTCAGGTCGATCAAGGAAACGGTATCATCTTCTGTCATACGAGATACCTCCATGTGAGAAAGCCCTAAAAATTCTCGTAATTTTCTCCTCGTGTCATGAACTGAAAACGGGACGGCAGGGCGAAGCATAGGATTCCATCCTCCTACAGCAGCGATTTCCTCAGGAATAGGACAAATTTCGCCTCGAGGAAAGCTGAAAACGTGATAAGTATCGTCCAGTAGGACAGGCAAGCATCCAAAAAGTGACGGTCCACTTGCATTTGACGGATCGTAAATAGCTGGGTGACGCCATTCTGATTCAGGATAACTTTATCTGCGTCTCTGAAAAGTCGGGACCAATCTTACAGCATTCCAACTAATCGGTCGATACCCATAATGAACTTCTAAAAAGAGGAAATAAGTTTCACAGGGCTTGTTTTTTTTTCTTTGAAGATGGGAATTGTGGGAATTATGAATAAATTATGAGCAAGGAGAGGGTATTTATAGCATGAAATCAGATTCTTCTCCTCATCTAAGGATTCCTAATCCCAGAAGATTTAGCATACAGGCCTTATCTTAGGATCTAGCTAAGTCATCCTTAGCATTCATATTCCTTTTCGGAGTCACAATACTTTAGTCTTTCAAAACTCATCCATCTAAAAAAATTCAAAAAATCTTCTTCAAAATTTTGTTCCCCAGCGCGAGTCATTTCTCCTAAAAATGTGTTACATGCAAACTTTGCATAAATCATTGTACAGGACGACTCAAGCAAAACCATGCAACCAACTCCCCAGCGGCATTTAACGGGATGCGCCCACATATAGGCGCACCCAAGACTTATACGACAAGTCCGATTCCCCACGGAGTTAGCATCATCAGCTCAGGTATGATTTACAACTTATGGCTGGCGAGCCCTTTTACGCGAGTCTAATAGACTTTAAACGACCCGACCGGAAGCTGCCAGGTTTTAATCTTTGATTGGCCTGGTGGCTACTCTGACTTTCGCCCTGTCCAAGCCTCATTCAGAGTGGGGGCTCTGTAGACACCCACATTTGACCGCCAGGTGTCTATAGCAGTTTCCGACAAACACCTGATGATGATCTGACACAAACGTGCTTTAATATATTCGAAAACGGGCTCAAAATCATTGGCATTTAGCTTGGGCTTTTTACGGAGTACATATCTCACAAAACCAACCTCAAAATCAGGCCCAGTGGGTCGTTTCGAGTCAAATAAGACTAATTTGGGTCGATTCCGACACCAGGGGTAAAACCGTCTTTTAGCGACCGAGTCAAAACCCGGTCAAAAATATTCTCGAGCCACGCGAGTCAGCTGTGACACCTCGCGTGGCTGATTCGGGCTCCAATACTATAAAAAATAAGCTACATAAAATATTAAACAAATCCGTTTAAGGATAGGATTCGATCTCAAGTAGGAATTCTATCCAAAAACCGAATCGAACACTCGACCGAGCTAGGACACTCGGCCGAGAGCCCATACCAGTCGAGATTCCCTTTCTTCTTTGCCAAGTAAACAGAATTCTCGTGCTTCTCAGCTTCTCACGTTTCCTATCCTAAGCGGCAGTTCTAACTCAAACACCTCTCCTACCCAAGGTCGGGAATATTCCTATATATAGGCCCCTTGCACAACTCAAAATTCATTCAGAATTATTCACATCAATTACACACATCCGTAAAACTCCTTACACTTAGCATCGAGAAACCGATATTATATCTAAGACCCGAAGGAAACCGGCCCCGATACCCGACACCCTTCACGTCCAAACCGAGCCACCACAACTCACCGACATCCACTCGACGCTCTTGTGCCCAAGCCACGTTCCAACGAGCTCCGATCCGAGTAAACTAAAACATGTAGGTTGAGGGTGTAACCAAACCCGTCTTCTCTATTTCTCTCTTCTCCCTCTCGTTTTTTTCTTCTTTTTTTCGTCGTCCGTTTTTTTTTTCTTTTACGGGTCTTCGGTCGTCTTTTTTTTTGGGTCGTTCATTGTTTTTTATTATTTCTAATATCGGTATTACTAAAAACTATTTTCATATAACAGACATTCTTAAAATACGATATCAACTCTATAGTCGAATGTCGTATTACAAGAATTAAATTAAATCTTGTCGACGCTAAAAAATCGTTACATTTTTTTTTCTACAAAATACAACGATTTCAACGCGGAGAGAATTAACATCTTTTTCGTTCAAATTCTTTTTTACAAAACTTTTCCTAAAATTCATTCCGAATATTCGATATCGATTTCATAATCGAATATCGGATACGACGAATATCGAAAACATAAATCGAGTATAAATTAATTCGTATTTGTACGCGATTTATCAAAATTAGCGATTTTCGAACAACGAACGGAACCGGGACAGACCCGCACGCGATATGCTATTACCGCGATGCGGCCGCCTAAAACCGAAAAGCAGATCAGGGGGTTTCTCGGGAAAGTCCAATATATCAGCCAGTTTATTTCGAAGCTAACCATGGTATGTGAGCCCATTTTCAAGAAACTGAAGATAGGAGAACGGGTACTGTGGGACGACAAATGTCAAGCAGCTTTCGATAAGATCAAAGAGATTCTAGCATCTCCGCCGGTATTAATGCCGCCTCAACACGGTCTACCTTTGTCGTTATATTTGACAACGACCGAGACGGCCATGGGGGCTATGTTGGCCCAGACGGTCGACTCGGAAGAACGGGCTATTTACTACATCAGTAAAAAGTTCCTAGAATACGAGTGCAAATATACGATGCTCGAAAAGACGTGCCTAGCTCTAGTTTGGGCCACTAAAAAGCTCCGACACTATATGCTTAGCCACGAAGTGCACGTATTATCGAAAATGGATCCAATCAAGTATCTATTCGAGAAGCCCATCCTCAATGGCAGGATATCTAGATGGACTTTAAAGCTAGCTGAGTTCGACCTCAAATTCGTGCCATTGAAAGCCATCAAAGGTCGGGTAGTAGCCGAGTTCCTTGCCGAAAGTCCGGTAACTGAAGAGGGACATACCGATACCTGGGCCTTTCCAGATGAAGATATATTCCATACTGACACGGAGACATGGGATCTATACTTTGACGGAGCATCCAACTTTCGAGGATTTGGTGTCGGAATTTTGTTAATTTCACCACAAGGAGAACACACCCCGTTGTCCATTAAATTGGATTTTGACGTGACTAACAACGCAGCCGAGTATGAAGCATGCATTCACGGATTGCAAGCCGCCGGGGATTTAGGAGTAACAAACCTCCGGGTCCACGGTGACTCATCATTAGTCATCAATCAAG
The DNA here is from genome assembly GCA_958450325.1 of Agrostemma githago. Taxonomy (NCBI): domain Eukaryota; kingdom Viridiplantae; phylum Streptophyta; class Magnoliopsida; order Caryophyllales; family Caryophyllaceae; genus Agrostemma; species Agrostemma githago. The sequence goes on along the minus strand of OY288245.1, from coordinate 14,344,017 downwards.
CACTCCAGAAATGGAAAACTCGGAACGCAAATCTCGTAGCTTACCAAGCGCGAGTAAGGGTTCTCGAAAGGCAGTTTCAAAAGGTGGAATACATTTATCTACCTCGGGAAGAAAACCAGTTTGTAGATGCGCTGTCCAAGTTAGCATCTTTACTGAATATCCCGGAACACATGACCAGCATGCCGATTTGCATCGAAAGATGGTCCAAGCCGGCATATATCAATGCTATTCAAGATATTGAAATAACTGATCCAGAACTTTGGTAGCAGGCTGTTCTAACTTACTTAACGTCGGGAGAATATCCTCCGGGATCTGAAAACCGGGCCAAGAAAGCCCTACGGAGGTGGGCCACCCAGTTCATCTGCACGGACGATGGACAGTTGTACAAAAAGACGGCGCAGGGGGCTCTACTCCTATGCATCGACAAAACGCAGGCTGAAAAGGTCATGGCCGAGGTACACGATGGCGAGAACGGTCCGCATATGAACGCCCATATGCTAGCTCGAAAAATCGCCAGACTCGGGTATTACTGGAATAGCATGGAAACCGATTGTCAGTTATATGTCAAACATTGTCATAACTGTCAGATTTTCGGCAATGTCCTGCATATGCCGTCATCCCTATTGTATACCATGACTTAACCGTGGCCATTTTCGACATGGGGAATCGATATGATCGGGAAGGTGAACCCTTCCGGGACGGGAGGTCACTGCTTCATTCTAGTGACTATTGACTATTTTACTAAATGGGTTGAAGCCGAGTCATATCGTGTCTTGAACGCCAAGCACGTAGCAAAATTTATCCAAGAGAAAATTATATGCCGATACGGGATCCCGCACGAATTCATTAGTGATCACGGGACCCATTTTCAAGCCGAAACCGCTACTTTGCTAGCAAAATATAAGATTCAAAGGCATACATCTTCGCCTTACCGTCCCCAAACCAATGGAGCGGTAGAGGCAGCCAATAAAACGATTGTCACCATACTTAAAAAGATGGCTGAAAATTACCGGGATTGGCCCGACAAAATCCCTTTCGCCTTATGGGGGTACCAGACATCAATCCGCACCGCAACCGGAGCAACTCCATACTATCTGACATATGGCATGGAGGCGGTGCAGCCGGTCGAGCTCGAGGTACCATCCCTGAGGATTCTACTCGAAAGTCAGGTGCCTGAAGCAGATTGGGTCCAAGCCCGGTATGATTCGTTGATTCTCTTGGACGAACGACGATCCCGAGCCCTTAACAATATCTAGATATACCAAAAAAGGATACAACGGGCTTTCAACAAAAGGGTTAGGCCCAGGAATATCAAAGAGGGCGATCTAGTCCTAAAATCTGTCAGGGCATTGGTACCAGTCGACCCAAGGGGAAAATTCAAACCCAATTGGGCCGGACCGTATCTAGTAAAGAAAGTTTTATCAGGAGAAGCAGTTATGCTGACAGACTTGGACGGGAATGAATTCGTCAACCCAACCAACTTGGACCAGCTGAAGCGCTACTACCCCTAACCTTATCTCAATGTTATTTGCTAAAAGTTTATAAAAAAAAATTGTCTTTTTATAAAATTTTCAAAAAATTAAGCAAGTCAATAAGTTAGGATTACTTATCCTACTGTCGCACATCTCGAACTAATAGTCTTGATGTATTCCGAAAATTCCAAAAAATCTACGTCTGAACTACGGTTGGTTTGATTCCACTAATCATGGATACGTAGGCAACCCCTCAAAAGGGTACAACCACTGCAATAACGAAAAGACAGGAACGGTTTTCACTAATATGTCTTTTATTATTATTTCAAAAATGCCTCACGCAAAAATAAATCACACAAAAATCACACAAAAATAATAGTAGTACTTAAATAATAAAACATTAGGACACTACTGCTCATACATCTTCCGCTTCCCTTTATCTTTTGGGTCGCGCGGAGCCCGGGGTCGACGGGGCGGTGGCGAACCATCCCGTATCACTAAGGGAACCTCTTTAGCCCGAACCCGTTTCTTCGACAACGGATCTTCAGCTATCGTCACTGGCCCAAGCCGAGCCCGTACGTGTTCGGGAAGTCTGTCGCGTGGACAAAGTCGGTCCTTAGCCGCCAGTCTTGGGCCGAGTCTCCTTTCCAAGTCCGTCTGGGGGCTCACTTTTCCCCTTGCACCTTTAATACTGAACCCTTCAGTCTGAGTCCTAGTCTTCCCTTTCTGGCCTGACATCAGGCGAACCATGGTAGCCGGAGTATCACCGTCATCGAAAAAGCCTCGATTGTCTTTAGCTTGTTCTCGACGCAGCAAGTCAAAGGCTTCGTCGGTCTTCAAAGCAGCACGGGCTTTAGCAGAGTCCGCCTTGGTCCACTTCACGTAAGAATCGGATACCTAGATCGAGTGAAGAGTCTTGGAAACGGGCCAAGTAGCCCGGGTATACCACCTTTGCATCCAGGTGTCACACATCACATCCGTCAGCTGAGTAGATTCACTCACGACCGCTTCGATTTCCGGGATTCTTTGGGCCCGACCATATTGCCTAAGTATGCGATCGGGGTAAAGATGGATGGTCTGCCTAAAAGATAGGATTAATTGATATCGGGCCCTATCCCTCGATTCTAAACCAGTCCAGACATAAATGGGCCACCAAGGTACGGTCCAACGGATCAATGGGCCTCCATGGAAAGATAGCAGCTCGTCCCAGAATTTTTGGGTAGTAAAGATAGCAGCTCGTCCATGGAAAAGTCAACAGTCCGTCTTCTCGTCATCACTTGATTTGGGCGATATCGGCTTACGTCAAGAGGGGGGTCCAGGATCGATAGCCTCTCGAATAGCCAAAGCTGAAAAGTCAAAGTCGCGAAAAGTCAAAATCATGAAAAGTAAAAAAAAAAAAAAAATCGCAACAAAAAAAACCGAGAAAAATCGAAAAAAAAACGAGAAAACCGGAAAAATCAGAAATGTCGAAAAAATCGGAATTGCGAAAAAAATCAAAAATTACGAAAAACGAAGAAAAATCAGCCTACCTGTAGAAGACGGGTACTCCCAGTCAGCCGAATCGACGGATCCCTTTTACGATTATCCAAACCCTGGATAATCTCCCCTGTAATCAGCCAAGCCGGGCTGTGCTCTGTCTCCATCAGGTCGGCCACCGAAAGAAGTCTGACATGGTCAATGCAAGATAACAAATCCATGTGACCCTCGAAGGCGTAAACGTGGAGCATGCAAAAAGTAAAGGCCCTGCGGCTATATACCGGCCTGACCCGGACGTCATCTGGGTTCATAAATTTTTCAGCCAGGTCGATCAAGGAAACGGTATCGTCTTCTGTCATGCGAGATACCTCCATGTGAGAAAGCCCTAAAAATTCTTGTAATTTTCTCCTCGTGTCATGAACTGAAAACGGGACGGCAGGGCGAAGCATAGGATTCCATCCTCCTACAGCAGCGATTTCCTCAGGAATAGGACAAATTTCGCCTCGAGGAAAGCTGAAAACGTGATAAGTATCGTCCAGTAGGACAGGCAAGCATCCAAAAAGTGACGGTCCACTTGCATTTGACGGATCGTAAATAGCTGGGTGACGCCAATTTGATTCAGGATAACTTTATCTGCGTCTCTGAAAAGTCGGGACCAATCTTACAGCATTCCAACTAATCGGTCGATACCCATAATGAACTTCTAAAAAGAGGAAATAAGTTTCACAGGGCTTGTTTTTTTTTCTTTGAAGAAGGGAATTGTGGGAATTATGAATAAATTATGAGCAAGGAGAGGGTATTTATAGCATGAAATCAGATTCTCCTCCTCATCTAAGGATTCCTAATCCCAGAAGATTTAGCATACAGGCCTTATCTTAGGATCTAGCTAAGTCATCCTTAGCATTCATATTCCTTTTCGGAGTCACAATACTTTAGTCTTTCAAAACTCTTCCATCTAAAAAAATTCAAAAAATCTTCTTCAAAATTTTGTTCCCCAGCGCGAGTCATTTCTCCTAAAAATGTGTTACATGCAAACTTTGCATAAATCATTGTACAGGACGACTCAAGCAAAACCATGCAACCAACTCCCCAGCGGCATTTAACGGGATGGGCCCACATATAGGCGCACCCAAGACTTATACGACAAGTCCGATTCCCCACGGAGTTAGCATCATCAGCTCAGGTATGATTTACAATTTACGGCTGGCGAGCCCTTTTACGCGAGTCTAATAGGCTTTATAAGACCCGACCGGAAACTGCCAGGTTTTAATCTTTGATTGGCCTGGTGGCTACTCTGACTTTCGCCCTGTCCAAGCCTCAGTCAGGTGGGGGCTCTGTAGACACCCACATTTGACCGCCAGGTGTCTATAGCAGTTTCCGACAAACACTCGATGATGATCTGACGCAAACGTGCTTTAATATATTCGGAAACGGGCTCAAAATCATTGGCATTTAGCTTGGGCTTTTTACGGAGTACATATCTCACAAAACCAACCTCAAAATCAGGCCCAGTGGGTCGTTTCGAGTCAAATAAGACTAATTTGGGTCGATTCCGACACCAGGGGTAAAACCGTCTTTTAGCGACCGAGTCAAAACCCGGTCAAAAATATTCTCGAGCCACGCGAGTCAGCCGTGACACCTCACGTGGCTGATTCGGGCTCCAATACTACAAAAAATCAGCTACATAAAATATTAAACAAATCCGTTTAAGGATAGGATTCGATCTCAAGTAGGAATTCTATCCAAAAACCGAATCGAACACTCGACCGAGCTAGGACACTCGGCCGAGCAGCCCATACCAGCCGAGATTCCCTTTCTTCTTTGCCAAGTAAACAGAATTCTGGTGCTTCTCAGCTTCTCACGTTTCCTATCCTAAGCGGTAGTTCTAACTCAAACACCTCTCCTACCCAAGGTCGGGAATATTCCTATAAATAGGCCCCTTGCACAACTCAAAATTCATTCAAAATTATTCACATCAATTACACACATCCATAAAACTCCTTACACTTAGCATTGAGAAACCGATATTATATCTAAGACCCGAAGGAAACCGGCCCCGATACCCGACACCCTTCACGTCCAAACCGAGCCACCACAACTCACCGACATCCACTCGACGCTCTTGTGCCCATGCCACGTTCCAACGAGCTCCGATCCGAGTAAACTAAAACATGTAGGTTGAGGGTGTAACCAAACCCGTCTTCTCTATTTCTCTCTTCTTCCTCTCGTTTTTTTCTTCTTTTTTTCGTCGTCCGTTTTTTTTTTCTTTTACGGGTCTTCGGTCGTCTTTTTTTTTGGGTCGTTCATCGTTTTTTATTATTTCTAATATCGATATTACTAAAAACTATTTTCATATAACAAACATTCTTTAAATACGATATCAATTCTATAATCGAATGTCGTATTACAAGAATTAAATTAAATCTCGTCGACGCTAAAAAATCGTTACATTTTTTTTTCTACAAAATACAACGATTTCAACGCGGAGAGAATTAACATCTTTCTCGTTCAAATTCTTTTTTACAAAACTTTTCCTAAAATTCATTCCGAATATTCGATATCGATTTCATAATCGAATATCGGATACGACGAATATCGAAAACATAAATCGAGTATAAATTAATTCGTATACGCGATTTATCAAAATTAGCGATTTTCGAACAACAAACGGAACCGGGACAGACCCGCACGCGAGTCGCGCCCCTCCCAGGCGACTCGCGCACGGGCCTGAAACCCGAGTCTCCTTTTTAGCCCTTTTCGTTCATATTTTTTATTATTCTACGAAACGATTTCTCAAAATTTACATCTTTTCTAAAAAAACTATTCCGAATATTTGATATCGATTACATAATCGAACGTCGAATATAACGAACATCGAAAATATTAAATCGAGTGCAAATGTGCAATATTTGTACGCGATTTAATAAAAGCATCGAATTTTCAAAAAAAAATCGATTTCGAAAACAGGCCGGGACGCGAGTCGCGCGCGTCCCGGGCGAGCCGCGCGGCCGAATGAAACGGTACTTTTTAGCAATATTTTTCAGATTTCAACTAATATTTTCTCAATCTCGCATATTCATTATATTTGCTATATTTTTATTCATAATTCGATACTAATTCGTTTGTTCATCCTATGTAGCAAATTCATCTTTTTCATTATTTATTTTATTATACTAAAACGAACCTCACATGCTAAAACAACTTTGACGTTAATTTTCATGCATTAAACCGACTTAGCAACCTATTCAATTCCTCGCATGTTTAGGAAAACAATGTTTGCATATCATTCATCGTATTACTAACGCGCGTATTCAAAAATCAAACGATATCTTAGTAGAGGCCGCTAATGTGCGGGCGGGGTTGGGTGTCCTTTGTGAACTTCCCAACACGTACCCTCACCCTTACTCAGAACCACGGTTTCCGGATGTCCGAAACCATTGGCAACGAGAGTCATTCAATACACGGTATCCGATCATGTCGGTATCGGTATCAAATGCAAAGGGACGAACCCGATAAACTCTGACATCGGAAATGGGCCATATTTTGTACACGGCCCACTACGACATAGAGTGGGTTCGAACGGGCCTGAACTCCCACAAAATTCGGTGGCGACTCCAACTTCGATTTAAATTTCAATTTGACCTTCTCATATGGAGATTAAATTTCAATTTGACCTTCTCATATGGAGATTCATTCGCCTCCCCAAACCCGCGCGTGGCCGCGTCGGGGTGGACCTATGTCATGTCCACACCATGGCTGATTTCTTAAGAGGATAAAGAGACTTTCTTTTTGCCTTAAGGGAAATAAAGAGACTTTCTTTAAAGAAGAGATTGATTTGTGATGGAAGTTATGAAGAAATCAAGGGCAAAGGAGGGCTATATATAGCATTAGCCTTGAAAGCTTTTTAAGAAAGTTTCCTAATTCTAAACGGAACCAACCCACAAGCCTAGTCCCGATACTAGCACGGAAATATTCATCCCGAACTTTCCTAATTTCTTTAGGAGTCAATTCTTTTCAAAAATTTTCAAATTTCAAAAAATTTCAAAATTTCAAAATTTCAAGAAATTTCAAGAATTTCAAAATTCAATCTTTCAAAAATCATTTTCCTCAGCACGAGTCATTTTACTACCTACGTGTTGCATGCATTTTTATGTGACTTATACAGGTACGACTCAAACAGGGACATGCAACCCTCTGAACCTCCCCATCATTTTCACGGGATGGGCCTACACACAGGCGCACCCAGGACTTACGCGACAAGTCCAAATGCCCCACGGAGGTACTATCATCAAGCTCAGGTATGATTCCTACCTTATGGCTGGCAAGCCCTTCACGCGAGTCTAATGGACTATAAACGACCCGACCGGAAGTCTACCAGGTCTTAACAGGCTTGGTAGCTACTCTGACTTTCGCCCTGTCCAAGCCTCAGTCAGAGTGGGGGTTCTGTAGACACACGCATTTTGACTGCCAGGTTTTTATGGCAGTTTCCAAAAAATACCCGATGATGATCGGATGCTAACGTGTTTCTACGCGCTCGGATACGGGCTCAAATCCATTAGTTGCTGGCTAACGCACTTACGAAGTACAAATCTCACAAAATCAACCTCAAATCCAGGCCCAGTGGGCCGTTTCCAATAAAACAAGGCTAATTTGGACCGAAACCGACACCGGAAATAAAACCGACTTTTAGCAATTGGGTCAACCCCGGTCAAAGTCGTTTCCGAGACATACAAAAAAGCTATTCACAACATCAAAAGTCCAAGTCAAACACAAACCCATCAAATATCCAAGGTCACGGTCCAAAGCAATGGACCCGCGCGACCCAGCTGAGCCACTCGATCGAGTGTCCCACCCACTCGATCGAGTGGGCCCATATTCAAGCCCGACTGCATGCATAACGGGCCACTCGACCGAGTCAGCTGGTTACTCGGTCGAGTAACCCTAACTGAGTGCCCTTGCCTTTGCCTATATAAGCAACCCCATGCACACACAATTCAACAACTTTTCACAATCTTTGGCAACCTTAATTCTACCCTAAGCAATACACTAGCAAACCCTAAACCTAGTTTTAGGAATCGAAACCCTAACCACCATAACTCAACCTCCATAAAACCTCGAAACTCCCGTGTTGAAGACACGACTACGAGTTCGATCCAAGACAAGAACATGTAGGTTGAGGGTGCCAAAACCCCTTTCTTTCCTTCTTCTCTTCCTCTCGTCATCTTCCTCCTTTTTCTCGTTTTTTCGTTTTTTTTATTATTTTCACTATCGCATCATAATATCGATAATATAATTAGTATAAGACATTAAAATAGTTGTTGATTTGTGTTGAATGTGAGTGATGGTAGGATAAGGAAAACCGAATATACAAGTGTACTGCACACAGCGTTGTCGGTCGCTTATCCCATCACCCCGATCATTTGATTATTGAAACAAGTTAACTTAAACAATAATCCGTTTTCATCATTACTCAAGTCACATATTTGCATCAATTTTCAAAAACAAGCGTTCTGTTTAATAAGGGTCGAAACCCGTTGACGCGGGTCCGACATCACAATCCCTAGGGATTTATTTCGATGTCGGAGAAGCCGAGGGAATCAAGTCCTTTAATTCAAGCAAAGTGTCGATTCCTTAGATTCGATACCAATTTCATAATTAGATGTCGAATCTAACGATCTAGTCACACAAATGAATTAACGCGATTTACTCATATCGCGATAGTTAATTTAAGACGACTAAAATCAATTTAATATTTTCACTCTAGTATTCCATATCGATTCCATAATCGAATATGGTATACAACGAGAATTCAAATTCGGAATCGAGTATAAATCCCACAATATTTATATTCGGTTCAACAAAATCAATGATTTATAAAAATCCGAATCGAGCATAAATCATACAATATTTATGCCCAATTCGGTAGAATCGTCAAATTATCAAAAATCAAGAGCAATTTCGAAATCATAACAAAATTGCAAACGAACCAGTAGTTCGTACAGGTGCCACTCGACCGAGTGCAATAGGCCACTCGATCGAGTGACATCACAAAAACCGAGCAAAATACGTTTTCCGACCTCCACTCGGTCGAGTCTCACAATGACTCGATCGAGTGGCAACGTACTCGGCCGAGTTGGTCAGTAACTCGGTCGAGTAGGGTCACGAAATCCGGGCAGAACCTTTTTCAGAGGTCCACTTGGTCGAGTCCCTCAATGACTCGGTCGAGTGGCCCCTTTATCGCGTCAAACCGCGAGTCCTACAAGTTATTCGAGTCTCGTTCATATTTTTTCATGACTTAGGTCAACACGTGCCTAATTAATCATGTGAAACATCTTTTTAAAACCATGCATTAATTCATTTGCATCATTCTATACAATTCAATACTTGCACAAACCGTTATTATTCGTTATATCGTTACTAACAGTTTGTTGTTTCTTTGTCAATTTTGCTTGTTTATTTTATTTTACTAATTTGAACCCACATGCTAAATTCAACTTCGACGTAGAATTAATTGCATTAAATCGACGTAGAAACCCTTTTCAATTCCTCACATGCTTAGGAAATAATCTTTGCATATCATTTTCCCGTTCAACTAACGCGCGTACTGGAAAGTCATTCGAGATCTTAGTAGAGGCCGCTAATGTGCGGGCAGGGTTGGGTGTCCTTTGTGGGCTTCCCAACACGTACTCTCACCCCTTACTCAGAACCTCGGTTTCCGGATTCCCGAAACCGTTGGCGCACGATAGTCATTCAATACACGATATCCGATAATGTCGGTATCGGTATCAAATGCAAAGGGACGAGCCCAATAAACTCTGATATCATAAATGAGCCGTATTTTGTATACAGCCCACTACGACATAGAGTGGGCTTGAACGGGCCCAAACTCCCACAAAGTTCGGTGGCGACTCCACTTCGACCTAAATTTCAATTCGATCCATTCTCATATGGAGATTCATTCGCCTACCCAAACCCGCGCGTGGCCACGTCGGGGTGGACCTATGTCATGTCCACTGAAGGACATTTACCACGGATCTGTCATCGATCAGGGTCATTGGGAGGTACTTCCCTCGGCAAATGACTGTGATGTTTAGGGCCAAGTTATGGGCGGCCCCGAATGGTGGAAGGTCGGACTCGAAGAAGGTGATGAGCGAGCCTTCTTCTTAGGATTTGCTCTTGAGATAGGGCATAACTGTGGCTACCATTTCAGCGGGGGTAACCTGTGAGTCGACCTTGATTTGATCGAGAGCCTTAGTCAGTGCTTCTCAATGTTCTTGTGAGCTAACCAGAAGTTGCCATATGGTTAGATCGGCTTGAACCCTTTTCAATTGTTGGACCAGGGCCGTGTCATTGCTTGGTTCTTCAAGGGTAGATTCCGTCCTGGCAGGTTCAGTGACTGTTGTTGGGGTAGAGCGCCCGGCGGTGGCGAGGTGGTTGGCGGCTAAGGCTTTGGACTTAGCTTTTCGAACCTCTTCACTGGTGATGGGGACAGCTTCCCCTTTTGCTAAGTACACATCCTCCTCGTCATCGAACCATATCCCGTTAATTTGTGGGATAAAGGGGGAAATGAGGTGTGAGTAGTCGATTACCTCTCCCGTGAATATAGCATGGGTACTGAACGGGTTTTCTTTGTTACTCGGCTTGTCTCCGGGCAACGGTATTTTCCCGCTGTCAATCAGATCTTGGATCAGATGCTTCAATTTTCAGCATTTTTCCAGTGTCATGCCCGTTACCTCGATGATACTGGCAGTAGGCTTGGGCATTGTAACTTTTGGATCTCTTTTCCACTAGAACTTCTGGCATTGGGCCTATCGGTTGGATTAGGCCCTTTGAGGATAGCCTTTGTAAGGCATAGGTATAGGTAGTCCCTATATCCGTGAATACCCGATTTGGAGTATTCTTTTTGGATGAGGTATCCAGTAAATTAACCTCATCGAAGA